>CM064523.1:43528375-44273375 GCA_032716605.1 Paralithodes platypus | reverse complement strand
CATTACCGTGGGGTCCAACATCAACATGTGATGGTCGTTATAGTCTGGTATATACAGTATGTTGTAGTGTAGGGTTGCTGGGTGTCGTACATTACCGTGGGGTCCAACATCAACATGTGATGGTCGTTATAGTCTGGTATATACAGTATATTGTAGTGTAGGGTTGCTGGGGGTCGTACATTACCGTGGGGTCCAACATCAACATGTGATGGTCGTAATAGTCTGGTATATACAGTATGTTGTAGTGTAGGGTTGCTGGGTGTCATACATTACCGTGGGGTCCAACATCAACATGTGATGGTCGTTATAGTCTGGTACATACAGTATGTTGTAGTGTAGGGTTGCTGGGTGTCATATATTACCGTTGGGTCCAACATGAACATGTGATGGTCGTTATAGTCTGGTATATAAATTATGTTGTAGTACAAAGGAGTACAAAGGAAATCAAGGAACAACAGATCTAGTGACCCTTCTAGGTTGCTTGTCCTCCAAAACACTGAGGATCAAGTGTCCAAACAGTGGTTTAGAGTGGGTAAGGGAACCTTTGGAAAGGGAATTACTGCCCTGGAACTAATGTCCGTGGCAGGATTAGGAAGTTAGTAGGGGACAGATGGGTTAGTAACTGAGGGGGGGATAAAATAAAGTTATTCATTTACAAACGCAGTCAGTCGCGGGTTTGATGCGAGATATTTGTCTAGGCGGAGTTTAAATGAATCAACGGTGATGCAGTCTATAACGTTTCGGGGAAGCCCATTCCACAAGTTGACAACTCGATTGAAGAAGAAATTCTTAGATTCGTGTGAGTTAAAAGATTTACCAATAATTTTGCAACCGTTTCCCCGCGTGTAATTAGATTGGTCGATAGTGAAGTACTTACTACAGTTCATATTGTCGATGCCTTTGATGATTTTGAACACTTGAATTAAGTCACCTCTTAATCTGCACTGGGTTAAAGGAAATAGATTTAATTCTCTAAGACGCTCTTCGTATGGTTTGTTCTTTAGGCTAGGTATCATTTTGGTAACTCTACGTTGAACTCGTTCTAGCTTGTTTATATCTTTTTGGTAATAAGGGCACCAGGATTGAACGCAGTATTCCAGAAGAGGGCGGACTAATGAATTGTAAAGGGTTAGGATAACTTCTTTGGATTTATGCTCAAATGACCTGCCTATAAAGCCAATTATTTTGTTTGCCTTCTTAACAACTTCTGAACATTGTTGACTCGGTTTTAGGTTACTCGATATTGTTACTCCCAGATCGGTTTCTCTGTTTACATTCTTAAGCTGAGTGCCATTCATCGAATAGTTTGCTTTCTCATTTAGGTATCCGATATGTAGTACTTTACATTTATCCGCATTGAAACTCATTTGCCAAATTTGGGCCCAACATGACAATTTATCTAGATTGTGTTGCATATCGTCATATCATAGTGTAGGGTTGCTGGGTGTCGTACATTACCGTGGGGTCCAACATCAACATGTGATGGTCGTTATAGTCTGGTATATACAGTATGTTGTAGTGTAGGGTTGCTGGGTGTCGTACATTACCGTGGGGTCCATCATCAACATGTGATGGTTGTTATAGTCTGGTATATTATACAGTATGTTGTAGTGTAGGATTGCTGGGTGTCGTACATTACTGTGGGGTACAACATCAACATGTGTTGGTCGTTATAGTCTGGTATACAGTTTACAGTATGTTGTAGTGTAGGGTTGCTGGGTGTCGTACATTACCGTGGGGTCCAACATCAACATGTGATGGTCGTTATAGTCTGGTATATATAGTATGTTGTAGTGTAGGGTTGCTGGGTTTCGTACATTACTGTGGGGTCCAACATCAACATGTGATGGTCGTTATAGTCTGGTAAATACAGTATGTTGTAGTGTATGGTTGCTGGGTGTCGTACATAACTGTGGGGTCCAACATCAACATGTGATGGTCGTTATAGTCTGGTATATACAGTATGTTGTAGTGTACGGTTGCTGGGTGTCGTACATTACTGTGGGGTCCAGCATCAACATGTGATGGTCGTTATAGTCTGGTATATACAGTATATTGTAGTGTAGGATTGCTGGGTGTCGTACATTACCGTGGGGTCCAACATCAACATGTGATGGTCATTATAGTCTGGTATATACAGTATGTTGTTGTGTAGGATTGCTGGGGGTCGTACATTACCGTGGGGTCCAACATCAACATGTGATGGTCGTTATAGTCTGGTATATACAGTATGTTGTAGTGTAGGGTTGCTGGGTGTCATACATTACCGTGGGGTCCAACATCAACATGTGATGGTCGTTATAGTCTGGTATACAGTATACAGTATGTTGTAGTGTAGGGTTGCTGGGTGTCGTACATTACCGTGGGGTCCAACATCAACATGTGATGGTCGTTATTGTCTGGTATATACAGTATGTTGTAGTGTAGGGTTGCTGGGGGTCGTACATTACCGTGGGGTCCAACATCAACATGTGATGGTTGTTATAGTCTGGTATATACAGTATGTTGTAGTGTAGGGTTGCTGGGTGTCGTACATTACCGTGGGGTCCAACATCAACATGTGATGGTCGTTATAGTCTGGTATATACAGTATGTTGTAGTGTAGGGTTGCTGGGTGTCGTACATTACCGTGGGGTCCAACATCAACATGTGATGGTCGTTATAGTCTGGTATATACAGTATATTGTAGTGTAGGGTTGCTGGGGGTCGTACATTACCGTGGGGTCCAACATCAACATGTGATGGTCGTAATAGTCTGGTATATACAGTATGTTGTAGTGTAGGGCTGCTGGGTGTCATACATTACCGTGGGGTCCAACATCAACATGTGATGGTCGTTATAGTCTGGTATATACAGTATGTTGTAGTGTAGGGTTGCTGGGTGTCGTACAGTACCGTTGGGTCCAACATGAACATGTGATGGTCGTTATAGTCTGGTATATAAATTATGTTGTAGTGTAGGGTTGCTGGGTGTCGAACATTACCATGGGGTCCAACATCAACATGTGATGGTCGTTATAGTCTGGTATATACAGTATGTTGTAGTGTAGGGTTGTTGGGCGTCGTACATTACCGTGGGGTCCATCATCAACATGTGATGGTTGTTATAGTCTGGTATATTATACAGTATGTTGTAGTGTAGGATTGCTGGGTGTCGTACATTACTGTGGGGTACAACATCAACATGTGTTGGTCGTTATAGTCTGGTATACAGTTTACAGTATGTTGTAGTGTAGGGTTGCTGGGTGTCGTACATTACCGTGGGGTCCAACATCAACATGTGATGGTCGTTATAGTCTGGTATATACAGTATGTTGTAGTGTAGGGTTGCTGGGTGTCGTACATTACTGTGGGGTCCAACATCAACATGTGATGGTCGTTATAGTCTGGTAAATACAGTATGTTGTAGTGTATGGTTGCTGGGTGTCGTACATAACTGTGGGGTCCAACATCAACATGTGATGGTCGTTATAGTCTGGTATATACAGTATGTTGTAGTGTACGGTTGCTGGGTGTTGTACATTACTGTGGGGTCCAGCATCAACATGTGATGGTCGTTATAGTCTGGTATATACAGTATATTGTAGTGTAGGATTGCTGGGTGTCGTACATTACCGTGGGGTCCAACATCAACATGTGATGGTCATTATAGTCTGGTATATACAGTATGTTGTTGTGTAGGATTGCTGGGGGTCGTACATTACCGTGGGGTCCAACATCAACATGTGATGGTCGTTATAGTCTGGTATATACAGTATGTTGTAGTGTAGGGTTGCTGGGTGTCATACATTACCGTGGGGTCCAACATCAACATGTGATGGTCGTTATAGTCTGGTATACAGTATACAGTATGTTGTAGTGTAGGGTTGCTGGGTGTCGTACATTACCGTGGGGTCCAACATCAACATGTGATGGTCGTTATAGTCTGGTATATACAGTATGTTGTAGTGTAGGGTTGCTGGGTGTCGTACATTACTGTGGGGTCCAACATCAACATGTGATGGTCGTTATAGTCTGGTATACAGTATACAGTATGTTGTAGTGTAGGGTTGCTGGGTGTTGTACATTACCGTGGGGTCCATCATCAACATGTGATGGTCGTTATACTCTGGTACACACAGTATGTTGTAGTGTAGGGTTGCTGGGTGTCGTACATTACCGTGGGGTCCAACATCAACATGTGATGGTCGTTATATTCTGCTATACAGTATACAGTATGTTGTAGTGTAGGGTTGCTGGGTGTCGTACATTACCGTAGTGTCCAACATCAACATGTGATGGTTGTTATAGTCTGGTATATACAGTATGTTGTAGTGTAGGGTTGCTGGGTGTCGTACATTACCGTTGGGATCAACATCAATATGTTATGGTCGTTATAGTCTGCTATATACAGTATGTTGTAGTGTATGGTTGCTGGGTGTCGTACATTACCGTGGGGTCCAACATCAACATGTGATGGACATTATAGTCTAGTATACAGTATATATAGAGTATGTTGTAGTGTAGGGTTGCTGGGTGTCCTACATTACCGTGGGGTCCAACATCAACATGTGATGGTCGTTATAGTCTGGTATATACAGTATGTTGTAGTGTAGGGTTGCTGGGTTTCGTACATTACCGTGGGGTCCATCATCAACATGTGATGGTCGTTATAGTCTGGTATATACAGTATGTTGTAGTGTAGGGTTGCTGGGTGTCGTACATTACCGTGGGGTCCAACATCAACATGTGATGGTCGTTATAGTCTGGTATATACAGTATGTTGTAGTGTAGGGTTGCTGGGGGTCGTACATTACCGTGGGGTCCAACATCAACATGTGATGGTCGTTATAGTGTGGTATATACAGTATGTTGTAGTGTAGGGTTGCTGGGGGTCGTACATTACCATGGGGTCCAACATCAACATGTGATGATCGTTATAGTCTGGTATATACAGTATGTTGTAGTGTAGGTTTGCTGGGTGTCGTACATTACAGTGGGGTCCAACATCAACATGTGATGGTCGTTATAGTCTGGTATATACAGTATGTTGTAGTGTAGGGTTGCTGGGTGTCGTACATTACTGTGGGGTCGAACATCAACATGTGATGGTCGTTATAGTCTGGTATATACAGTATGTTGTAGTGTAGGGTTGCTGGGGGTCGTACATTACCGTGG
This sequence comes from Paralithodes platypus, assembly GCA_032716605.1. Lineage (NCBI taxonomy): Eukaryota > Metazoa > Arthropoda > Malacostraca > Decapoda > Lithodidae > Paralithodes > Paralithodes platypus. The sequence continues at coordinate 44,268,218 of CM064523.1, read as the reverse complement.
GGTCCAACATCAACATGTGATGGTCGTTATAGTCTGGTATATACAGTATCTTGTAGTGTAGGGTTGCTGGGTGTCGTACATTACCGTGGGGTCCAACATGAACATGTGATGGTCGTTATAGCCTGGTATACCGTATACAGTATGTTGTAGTGTAGGGTTGCTGGGGGTCGTACATTACCGTGGGGTCCAACATCAACATGTGATGGTCGTTATAGTCTGGTATATACAATATGTTGTAGTGTAGGGTTGCTGGGTGTCGTACATTACCGTGGGGTCCAACATCAACATGTGATGGTCGTTATAGTCTGGTATATACAGTATGTTGTAGTGTAGGGTTGCTGGGTGTCGTACATTACTTTGGGGTCGAACATCAGCATGTGATGGTCGTTATAGTCTGGTATATACAGTATGTTGTAGTGTAGGGTTGCTGGGTGTCGTACATTACCATGGGGTCCAACATCAACATGTGATGGTCGTTATAGTCTGGTATATACAGTATACAGTATGTTGTAGTGTAGGGTTGCTGGGTGTAGTACATTACCGTGGGGTCCAACATCAACATGTGATGGTCGTTTTAGTCTGGTATACAGTATACAGTATATTGTAGTGTAGGGTTGCTGGGGGTCGTACATTACCGTGGGGTCCAACATCAACATGTGATGGTCGTTATAGTCGGGTATATACAGTATGTTGTAGTGTAGGGTTGCTGGGTGTAGTACATTACCGTGGGGTCCAACATCAACATGTGATCGTCGTTTTAGTCTGGTATACAGTATACAGTATGTTGTAGTGTAGGGTTGCTGGGGGTCGTACATTACCGTGGGGTCCAACATCAACATGTGATGGTCGCTATAGTCTGGTATACAGTATACAGTAAGTTGTAGTGTAGGGTTGCTGGGCGTCGTACATTACCGTGGGGTCCAACATCAACATGTGATGGTCGTTATAGTCTGTTATATACAGTATGTTGTAGTGTGGGGTTGCTGGGTTTCGTACATTACCTTGGGGTCCAACAACAACATGTGATGGTCGTTATAGTCTGGTATATACAGTATGTTGTAGTGTAGGGTTGCTGGGTGTCGTATATTACCGTGGGGTCCAACATCAACATGTGATGGTCGTTTTAGTCTGGTATACAGGATACAGTATGTTGTAGTGTAGGGTTGCTGGGGGTCGTACATTACCGTGGGGTCCAACATCAACATGTGATGGTCGCTATAGTCTGGTATACAGTATACAGTATGTTGTAGTGTAGGGTTGCTAGGCGTCGTACATTACCGTGGGGTCCAACATCAACATGTGATGGTCGTTATAGTCTGGTATATACAGTATGTTGTAGTGTGGGGTTGCTGGGTGTCGTACATTACCTTGGGGTCCAACAACAACATGTGATGGTCGTTATAGTCTGGTATATACAGTATGTTGTAGTGTAGGGTTGCTGGGTGTCGTATATTTCCGTGGGGTCCAACATCAACATGTGATGGTTGTTATAGTCTGGTATATACAGTATGTTGTAGTGTAGGGTTGCTGGGTGTTGTATATTACCGTGGGGTCCAACATCAACATGTGATGGTCGTTTTAGTCTAGTATACAGTATACAGTATGTTGTAGTGTAGGGTTGCTGGGGGTCGTACATTACCGTGGGGTCCAACATCAACATGCGATGGTCGCTATAGTCTGGTATACAGTATACAGTATGTTGTAGTGTAGGGTTGCAGGGTGTCGTACATTACCGTGGGGTCCAACATCAACATGTGATGGTCGTTATAGTCTGGTATATACAGTATGTTGTAGTGTGGGGTTGCTGGGTGTCGTACATTACCTTGGGGTCCAACAACAACATGTGATGGTCGTTATAGTCTGGTATATACAGTATGTTGTAGTGTAGGGTTGCTGGGTGTCGTATATTACCGTGGGGTCCAACATCAACATGTGATGGTTGTTATAGTCTGGTATATACAGTATGTTGTAGTATAGGGTTGCTGGGTGTCGTACATTACCGTGGAGTCCATCATCAACATGTGATGGTCGTTATAGTCTGGTATATACAGTATGTTGTAGTGTAGGGTTGCTGGGTGTCGTACATTACTGTGGGGTCCAACATCAACATGTGATGGTCGTTATAGTCTGGTATACAGTATAAAGTATGTTGTAGTATAGGGTTGCTGGGTGTCGTACATTACCGTGGGGTCCAACATCAACATGTCATGGTCGTTATAGTCTGGTATATACAGTATGTTGTAGTGTGGGGTTGCTGGGTGTCGTACATTACTGTGGGGTCCATCATCAACATGTGATGGTCGTCATTGTCTGGTATATACAGTATGTTGTAGTGTAGGGTTGCTGGGTGTCGTACATTACTGTGGGGTCCAACATCAACATGTTAAGGTCTTTATAGTCTGGTATATACAGTATGTTGTAGTATAGGGTTGCTGGGTGACGTACATTACCGTGTGGTACATCCTCAACATGTGATGGTCGTTATAGTCTGGTATATACAGTATGTTGTAGTGTAGGGTTGCTGGGTGTCGTTCATTACCGTGGGGTCCAACATCAACATGTGATGGTCGTTATAGTCTGGTATATACAGTATGTTGTAGTGTAGGGTTGCTGGGTGTCGTACATTACCGTGGGGTCCAACATCAACATGTGATGGTCATTATAGTGTGGTATATACCGTATGTTGAAGTGTAGGGTTGCTGGGTGTCGTACATTACCGTGGGGTCCAACATCAACATATGATGGTCGTTATATTCTGGTATATACAGTATGTTGTAGTGTAGGGGTGCTGGGTGTCGTACATTACCGTGGGGTCCAACATCAACATGTGATGGTCGTTATAGTCTGGTATACAAAATACAGTATGTTGTAGTGTAGGGTTGCTGGGTGTCGTACATTACCGTGGGGTCCAACATCAACATGTGATGGTCGTTATAGTCTGTTTTATACAGTATGTTGTAGTGTAGGGTTGCTGGGTGTCGTACATTACCGTGGGGTCCAACATCAACATGTGATGGTCGTTATAGTCTGGTATATACAGTATGTTGTAGTGTAGGGTTGCTGGGTGTCGTACATTACCGTGGGGTCCAACATCAACGTGTGATGGTTGTTATAGTCTGGTGTACAGTATACAGTATGTTGTAGTGTAGGGTTGCTGGGTGTCGTACATTACCGTGGGGTCCAACATCAACATGTGTTGGTCGTTATAGTCTGGTATACAGTATACAGTATGTTGTAGTGTAGGGTTGCTGGGTGTCGTACATTACCGTGGGCTCCAACATCAACATGTGATGGTCGTTATAGTCTGGTATATACAGTATGTTGTAGTGTAGGGTTGCTGGGTGTCATACATTACCGTGGGGTCCAACATCAACATGTGATGGTCGTTATAGTCTGGTATATACAGTATATTGTAGTGTAGGGTTGCTGGGTGTCGTACATTACCGTGGGATCCAACATCAACATGTGTTGGTCGTTATAGTCTGGTATACAGTATACAGTATGTTGTAGTGTAGGGTTGCTGGGTGTCGTACATTACCGTGGGGTCCAACATCAACATGTGATGGTCGTTATAGTTTGGTATATACAGTATGTTGTAGTGTAGGGTTGCTGGGTGTCGTACATTACCGTGGGGTCCAACATCAACATGTGATGGTCGTTATAGTCTGGTATATACAGTATGTTGTAGTGTAGGGTTGCTGGGTGTCGTACATTACCGTGGGGTCCAACATCAACATGTGATGGTCGTTATAGTCTGGTATACAGTATACAGTATGTTGTAGTGTAGGGTTTCTGGGTGTCGTACATTACCGTGGGTCCAACATCAGCATGTGTTGGTCGTTATAGTCTGGTATACACTATACAGTATGTTGTAGTGTAGGGTTGCTGGGTGTCGTACATTACCGTGGGGTCTAACATCAACATGTGATGGTCGGTATAGTCTGGTATATACAGTATGTTGTAGTGTAGGGTTGCTGGGTGTCGTACATTACTGTTGGGTCCAACATCAACATGTGATGGTCGTTATAGTCTGGTATAATAATACAGTATGTTGTAGTGTAAGGTTGCTGGGTGTCGTACATTACCGTGGGGTCCAACATCAACATGTGATGGTCGTTATAGTCTGGTATACAGTATACAGTATGTTGTAGTGTAGGGTTGCTGAATGTCGTACATTACCGTGGGGTCCAACATCAACATGTGATGGTCGTTATAGTCTGGTATATACAGTATGATGTAGTGTAGGGTTGCTGGGTGTCGTACATTACCATGGGGTCCAACATCAACATGTGATTGTCGTTATAGTCTGGTATATACAGTATGTTGTAGTGTAGGGTTGCTGGGTGTCGTACAGTACCGTGGGGACATCATCAACATGTGATGGTCGTTTTAGTGTGGTATATACAGTATGTTGTAGTGTAGGGTTGCTGGGGGTCTTACATTACCGTGGGGTCCAACATCAACATGTGATGGTCGTTATAGTCTGGTATATACAGTATGTTGTAGTGTAGGGTTGCTGGCTGTCGTACATTACCTTGCGGTCCAACATCAACATGTGATGGTCGATATAGTCTGGTATATACAGTATTTTGAAGTGTAGGGTTGCTGAGTGTCGTACATTACCGTGGGGTCCAACATCAACATGTGATGGTCATTATAGTCTGGTATATACAGTATGTTGTAGTGTAGGGATGCTGGGTGTCGTACATTACTGTGGGGTCCAACATCAACATGTGATGGTCGTTATAGTGTGGTATAAACAGTATGTTGTAGTGTAGGGCTGCTGGGTGTAGTACATTACCGTGGGGTCCAGCATCAACATGTGATGGTCGTTATAGTCTGGTATATACAGTATGTTGTAGTGTAGGGTTGCTGGGGGTCATACATTACCGTGGGGTCCAACATCAACATGTGATGGTCGTTATAGTCTGGTATATACAGTATGTTGTAGTGTAGGGTTGCTGGGTGTCGTACATTACCGTGGGGTCCAACATCAACATGTGATGGTCGTTCTAGTGTGGTATATACAGTATGTTGTAGTCTAGGGCTGCTGGGTGTCGTACATTACCGTGGGGTCCAACATCAACATGTGATGGTCGTTATAGTCTGGTATATACAGTATGTTGTAGTGTAGGGTTGCTGGGTGTCGTACAAAACCGTGGAGTCCAACATCAACATGTGATGGTCGTTATAGTCTGGTATATACAGTATGTTGTAGGGTAGGGTTGCTGGGTGTCGTACATTACCGTGGGGTCCAATATCAACATGTGATGGTCGTTATAGTCTGATATATACATTATGTTGTAGTGTAGGGTTGCTGGGTGTCGTACATTACCGTGGGGTCCAACATCAACATGTGATGGTTGTAAAGGCCTGGTATATACAGTGTGCTGGCTTTTACTACCGATTTTAAATTGGCTTTCAAAAAGCATCATTATCATATTCAATTGCAAAAATATAGGCTTGCTTCGTAAGTGTTGTAAAACATTTGCTTGTCACACCACTGCAACAACACATGTTATGCGTGTATTTTTCACATGTTGAATATTGCTCACCTGTTTGGGTGTCAGCTGCCGTCTGTCATCTAAACTTGCTTGACAAACTCTCAAGCCAATTGTTAGGAGAAACTCAAACCATTTTGGTCACACGGTAATGCATATTTATTTATGATGATTAACTGAAACAAAAAACAAACATAGCAACAACAATACCATTATTACTGCGAAGCCATATCTTCAAAATAATTTATATAATAAATAATTTGTCGCTGATGAATAAGAATTACAACCAATACTATCTAACAGTTGAAGACCTTATACAATATCATAGCCAACTCCATAATAAGTTATCTAATTAGTAATTCTGTTATATTACACAAAATACTTGTTAAACCTTACAATAGTAACTACATATCACATGTCACCAACACCTCAAACACCTGGTCATCACATTGACCAGACACAGGTAGCTAAAGAAATAATTATTCAAATTTCAATTCTATAATAAATTATGTACTCAAAAGGCTACAACTTTGTCCACATATATGAACTAGTATTATTTACTGTCTATTTCAGTAACATTACCAAATCAATTCTTCAAATATTACAAACCGGTGATACAAATTTATTATAGTCAATGCAACGATCCCGTGTCATGCTTGTAGTTAACAATTCACATTGTATGGAATATTACCACACCATAAAACAAATTGTATAATTATTCAGTAGTATGTCCTTCTGTCACTAAGTCACTCAAAGCTTCAACCCCTACAGTACGGGTGACGTCTTTACTCCAACTAACATAAGACGATCCAAATTAACTCAGAAATTATCTCTATAAATCACCCAGGTACAAACCATCATAATCATCTTTCTTTTAGTACCACCTAACTTTCCTATACTGCACACAATCGCTTAAATATAGCCAACACAGACTCTAAAAGACGCAACCCACACAGAAAAGGTTAGTTAATATTTTAGCTTTAACACTCACCGAATAGTTGAAAACCACGAGTAACATCCTAACATGTACCCAAGACCTGCCTTTGGGCTGGTGAAACAACTATCCAGTTTTAACTGATACTGACCCATGTGCCACACACTTACCCTATTGTTAACTTGTAAATCAGAATCTCATTATCTGAAGCTTTACAGACACGCTTCAAATGCCTCAAAATACATGATATGAAAAACTATCTGAAGCTTCACAAAAACCATAGACTACAGTAGATCTGGACTGGACACGAAAATGGAACTTTGCAGTAAGGGACCCAAAATCGGAGAACGAACCCCCAAATTTGAACCTAGAAGCTGCGAAAATATCAAATATTCGCGGTTTCGAGGTTCGAACTTGGCGGTTCGTTTGCCGATGTTGTGTCCCTTACTGCAAAGTTCCATTTTTGTGTCCAGTTCAGATCTACTGTAGTCTATGCAAAAACTTATATGCACAAAACATGACACTTCGTAAATCAATATTATATACCTGAAGCATCCCAAACGAAACTCCAATGCTTCAAAACACAATCATGAATTTTCATATATCATAATTTCCTATCCAAAGCTTTTAATCAAACACATTTGATAATCTAGGGTATATCATATCTACATGATTATTTAAGTGTCAAGACCAAAAGTTCGTTCATATAATATTTTGGCCATTACACCAATAAACTGCATTCTTACTACGATTGTCCTACTACTATTACCGCCAAGTTGGTGCCCACAGCATTTTATTCAAAGTCTTTAGTAATGCTCAGCATCCTTCACATGGTGTTTTACCAAAACCTTTTGTTCCAGCATTGTAGAAAAGGTCTACTTTGAATGTTAATGACTTTGTCATAAATCGTGTATAATTATGTTCAAGATGTTTTATTCCATCCTTGGTTGAGTTGTGGAATCATTTACCTAATGAGATTGTGCCATCCGATAATGTTTCTACATTTAATTCTAGACTTAATGTTTTTTTGAAGTAATTTTGTTTTACATTTTTGTGTATTCTATTAATTCAACAGACCTCATATTCAACAAAAGTGTTTTTGTATTCAATATTTGTTATTTGTGCTTTGATTAATTGTATTATCGGATTTACTCGAATACATAATTTCTCCTTTTGGACTCTTTACCCAAGTCCATTATTTATATTTGTTTTCATTGTTTTTCTCCTGTGCCTTCTGTTATTTTGGTTGGATTCAATCCTTACTGTTGTTTCTACATCCAATAGAGAGGCCTCGATAGCTTACCTTAAGACAATTAAAATAACCGGGTTACCAAAGACCCCCACAACAATTATAAGGAAGACAACAGAAGAAAGTGAAACTAAAACAAATCATCTCTGGAACCAAACCCAACAGAGATAACGAAATAGGAGAGAAGGAGTAACTAAAACAAAAACAACAACAGCAAAGGCGGGAACTGCAAATAACAAAATCAACATGATGCCAATGATACCGAAATTACCAGACATCATCTACAGAGGAGACGGAAGTAAACACACCAGACCAGACCTGCACACAAAGAGGGAAAACACATCTCCAGCACCGAAAGACATCAAACAAGTAAAACCAGGTGTACGGGATAACCACCAAAACAAAACCTACGCATCTAGCCAAACAACCAAAACCCATACACCATCCGTTAACACCAGACGAGATGCCAGAATTGCCACCATCACACCAGAGATACCAGTAACACCAGGCAAGATCATCACCAAAATACAACAACACCACGAGGCTCCCAGAAAGAAGATAGTGTTCAGTCAGAGACAAAAGGACCAACATCACCATAATTAAGAGAGGACACTTACGCCCCTCCTCCGCCCAGGTGCCGACTCACCTGCCCGCAAACTTCTAAGGGGTTCTCCTAATCTCCCCTGGATACGCCCCACTGGACTTATGACCTTTTGACACCCGCACACCTGCCTGGGACTTCTCAGCTGAAATCGTCACTACTCCGACAAAACCCGAACAAGGCAAGCAATTCTAGGGCTTGGTAAACTGACATGTCAGCAATCTAGCCCAAAAATTACCCTCCCATTCAGAGAGAGAATTGAACCCATGGTGGATATCTTTTCAGGTCTGAGGAGTTCTTTTCCCAAATGAGGAATTATTGTTGTCACATACCATGGTATAGGGAATAATAATAAGATCCCCAATAGGCTGCACTTTTTAGTATTAGAAGTATAAACTCGTGGACATGTCCCCACCTTACTTCTCTTACTTAATCCGCACTCTAAAAACAATAGAAAGATACTTGCCATAGTAAGGTCATTCAACTAGTTTAGGGCTTTGCGAGATACCGTCCAACCAGCACTAAGCATATAAAAGTCCTTAGTGCATCTGTCCAACGCCATGGTAGCGGACACTTGCAATTAAAAGGTTTCAACACCGCCCCCGAGTTCTTTGAACCTCTTATAACGATCAGTGGCAGATCGAGTGAAATTAGTAAGGTCATGATCTTACTATCTCCTCGTGTTAGCCCGATACGTTGTCACTGTGTCATGACACTAGAGACATCATATTAAAGACCCCAAGTCAAGAGTACCGAAATGGAACTTCATCAACGATTAGCATAACGATCAGGATAGACGAGTAGCTCTAGCCCCAGGACATGTCCTAGCTAAATTACTTGCATTAGTCCAATGAAAGTGCCCAATATCATGACATCAAGGAACTATCATTTAAGATCCAAAACCAGCTAATCCATCTGTAACTCAACTACCGGTACCCATTGAAAACTCACACAAATGATATACCATTGAAAGAAGGTGACATTAGCTAGAAACGACAGAGTTCCCAAGTATCGACTCTGCCTAAAATCACACCAGTGCGAAGGTGTCAAAATAAGTTAGAGTCCATTAATATTTACTCTGTAATTTTTCTCGCTAAAGTGTAACCCGGCGAGTAGCTAGAAAACGATAGAGTCCCCAAGTATTGACTCTGCCTAAAAATCACACCAGTACGAAGGTGCCAAAATAAGTTAGAGTCCAGCATGATTAACTTTGTCTATTTCGGCTTACCAAGTGTACTCCCGTAAAGTAGCTAAAAACAACAGAGTTCCCAACCATTTACTCTGCATAAATCATACCGGTGCGAAGGTGTCAAAATAAGTTGGAGTCCAACAATATTAACTCTATCAATGTTCCTTCGATAAAGGACTACCCAGTGTAACATTAATAAATAGATCGAGTCCCACCTTTTTTACTTTGATATTAGTACGGGTTCTTATGAGAGTTCCTGATTACATTGTGTGAATAACTTCAAGAGAGATACAGCTCATAGATTCCTATTTCCATTGCGGATCCTCGCTGTGCTTGGCATTTATATGTTGTTAACCATTTTATCCATGTATAACCATTAGTATTGTTAACCTTAGGAGTGTATTAATAAAGACTGTTTGATCAATGAACTTAGTGTTATATGTATCCTTTATCTCTTCTATGCATGTGTTGTGTGATTTTGGCTTTTTTAGTTAAGTAGAATCTACCAAATCCAATCTCAAAACCTGGTAAAAACCCTGGTATAACATTGGCGGCAGACGGTGGTTCTTGATTCGGGAAGAAAAAGTCATCTCAGCACACAAATTAGAAGAGATAGAGCATTATATAACATTAGTCAACATGGCAGTTAATCGCTCCCACATTCCCATCCCCAAGTATGATGGGGAAACATATGATATTGAAGCTTATCTGGATATGGTTAAGCCAGTACTTGATCTGGCTTACAACCACGATCGCGAAAAAATCGCCGTGTTATTAACGCACTTGGGAAAGCCGTTTCTTTAGTAGCCACTATGGTAACACCGACACTTACCTGGGACCAATTCCGGTCCATTGTGATCGATGCCATCCGGCCATCACTGGGCCCTATCGTCACCCAAGTAAAAATCGACAAAATAAAATATGAAGGGGATATTGACATCACCCTGGCCACCATTAACCAGCACGTCAAATTCGCCTACCCAACACACACCCCAGAGCAACAAAAGCAACAAGCCTTCAGTCATCTCATCAAAGTGTTACCAACCTTTGTAGAAGAACATTTCACAATCCACGATCCTACAGGATTCCAGAAAGACATCCTAACGATTAGGAAGCTTCTCGCCGGCCGCCCCAAAACGCCCACGTTAGCGGCCATAAAGAGATTCCCCACCCACCCACAACCCAACAGCCGACAAAGAAATTTCTAAGTGTACAACCCCAGACCAACCCCAAGTCGCCCTCAACCTTACAACCTCGGCCGCCCTCAACAATTCCGGCCAAACCAACTCAAAACCAATCCAACCTGGACATATCCATCATCCAAACAAACCAGACGTTTCCCTCAAAGATCCACGTCAGGATATCACTCTAGAGACCACCCACTAGTGACCATCAACCCTTTTGATTTTCGAGCATGTAATTCCACCTGTCCCCTCCATTACATCCGAGATCAAGCGTAGAATAGAAACAACGTCCCTCGTGTCTAGCAGCAGAGGAAGAATCTCGAAAACTAGAGGAAGAAGAGATCGAAGAAGAGTACGAGACAGAAGAAATAGCGCAAATCGCAGAAGAAGAGGAGGAAATCCTGGAGGACTCCGACGAGAACCCCAAGGGTTTTTAAAACCTCCCTCGTCTGACGTGGCTTCGGCGGGGGAGTCTGCACTCGACAAACCACCACCAATCTATTACCTCGCCAAGGCATCCCAATAAGACTCCTAATTGATAGAGGCACAGCCCGGTTGTGTATGTTCAACTCTTTTTTATATCAAACATAACAAACAGTTAGGAAACCTAAGAGCTGCCACCACAAACCTAATCAGTGCCGGCGATACCCCCCTACCAATTAGAGGTGAGACAACACCATTGCTTATCACCACCCCCCCCCAACCAAATGCCACCTGCCATCACCCCTTTTTCGTATTCTACTCTGACTGTCAGCAATACGACGGTTATATGGGCCTAGACCTGCTCCAGCGTCTTCAAGCACAGCTGGACTACGGCAGACGACTCTTAACTTTTCAAAAAACAAACAAAAAACTCCGACCCAGAAAAGCCCACCAAGACCCACCCCTTACCATCTCCAAGAATAATAGGAAGACCCCAATTAGCAAAAATTAAAAAAAAAAACGTAACACCCCCTCCACCCCCGTGCAAAAGAAACATATTGCCTCCCGCTCAACGCTACCGATAACCAAAATTGCCACCCCCCCAAAGCCAGCGACTACAACGCCGCCGAACAACCTATCCATCATACCGCTCACCACCGCTATCATCCCCTCCACCCCCGCATTTTCAACACCGCCTCCCAAACCATTCAAATTACGCATCACCACAGAACAACCCACCCCAGTCGTTTAAGGAGAAGTCATCAAGGATCATCGTCTCAGGAATCGTCCGCCGGCTCGGTGTAGAGAGCCGATTTTACAACATAGCCACCAGCACAAATCGTTGTCTAGCAAACCTCTGCAGGAAGGAGAACGTGGGATTCGTCGAAACCTGGGACAATTTCTACTGCGATGACTATTTGTTTTCGGACGATGGAGCTCATCTGAACCAGGTGGGAGCAGCACGTTTTGGAAGTCTTCTCAACGATGCGGTGAAGGATTTTCGGAGAAGAAATCGACTCCGCACCGGACAACCAGGAAGGAGGACCGAAGACAGCGAGGACAGCGACCTACGAAGATATTAAATGCCAACCCGTCAAGAACCACGAATATGGATAAAGCTCCATCAACAAGACCCAAATTAAAAACCGCCAGGGATAACGACCGAGGACTGAGGACAGCCATGAATGTAAATGTAGATCCGACCAGAACCAAAAATTTGATTAAAGAGCGTTTTGTGTATTCTAAAACCGTAACTTTAAAGGTTTTCTATGCAAACGCTCGTAGCATACGCCATACATTTTCAGATTTAGAGGAACTAGTGTTTACAGAAAATTATAACGTGATTGACATAACAGAATCTTGGCTCAATACAGAAGACAGAGACTTTTTAGCAGAGTATTCACTTCCCGGTTATCTAATGTTTGAGAAAAGCCGAATAAATAGAAATGGAGGTGGCGTTTTACTTAATATCAAAGAAAGCCTTAACCCGACCCTCTTGTCAAAACTTCAAATCGTGAATGTCGACACATCCTTTGCGCTAATAAGAATAATAAAGGTACAAATATAATACTTGCATTAATATACAGACCTCCAGCTCAATCAGTGCAAACTGACCAAGAAGTTTACGAACAAATTGCAGATGTAAGTAACTCACAAGATATCGTCATTTTTGTCGACTTTAATTTACTTGTGACCAAGTGGGCCGATACTCTTACTTCACACTCCGGACATGACTTGTATGCGAACTTGCAAGAGAGTTCGCTCTATCAATTTGTTCAATCGCCGGCTCGTGATAATAACGTTCTTGACTTTGTACTTGCAACAAAAGAATAATTAATAGAGAATTTTAATGTTGGTGATGAATTCAGAAACTGCGACCATCGTACAATAACTTTCAGTTTAAAGTTTACTAGTAACGAACCAAATAGCAGCATCGAGAAAGTCCCTAATTTCAAGAAAGCAAACTTTCGTAAACTTAGAGCTATGTTTAACCCTTAAAAAGCGGCTCACCACATAAGTCGTATTTAATAAAGCTGGACTATGTGGCAGCGCTCGACATAGGTCGAGTGGCAATTTCAGCACGTAATGTTGCTGAGAGAGAGAGACAAGTGGTGGCAGGAGACTAGCGAGCGTATGACTGCTCCAGACCACCGCGGCGAACCTACTGACACGAATCTCAGCTCCCTCCTCCCTCTCTCACTCGCTATATACGGAATTGTATCGGGAAAGTGGCTAATTACATGCTTTTTGCACTCGCGTTGCACGGTTATTGCAAGAAAACTAGCCATCATAAAAGGATCGTTATGGTGTCATTCGAAAGCTCTGTTTATGCCCTTTCAGGGATAGATACTTGTTTTACGTTCTGGGTCTTATTTAGGCATGAAAATGATCACGTAAACAGCCCTATTTTGGCTAAAAACACCCCGCTGGGCGGTACATATAAATAAACCGCATAGGCCGCTAAAGAAGGGTTAAAGAAACTGCCTGGAGATTTCTAATTAACAATAACGATATAAATACATCCTGGGAATTATTCGCAACTATTTACCTAAAAGCAGTGCAAGACTGCATACCATCAAAAATACGGCATACAGGCCATAATGGTGAAATAAAGAGATTTCAGACTGTCTTCTTGCTAAAAAGTTTGCTAATGATAGATTAAAATGCTCACAAAATGACGAAGAATGGGTGACATTTGTAGAACTACTACGTAAAGCCAAAAAGTTAATAAAGCAAAGTAAAAAGTAAACGAATGAAGAAATCTGTGATGGATGCTAGGGTGTATAGGGGTATTGGAGGGGGTCTGTCTGATCATTATGTAGTGGTAGCTAAGGTTAGGATAGAAAAGAAGTGGGTGAGGAGACCTGGAGGGAGGCGAGATGAGGGTGGAATGGTGAGGAGGGTGGAGAGGTTGCAGGAGGAGGAAGTCAGGGAGGAGTACAGGAGAGCAGTGGAAAGACGACTAGGTGGGTTCGACCTGGAAGTTATGGAGGAAGTGGAGGAGATGAACAAGGTGTTTAAGGGTGAGATCTGTGCAGCATGTGAGGAGGTATGTGGAGTGAGGAGAAGAGGGAGGGGAGTGAAAGGTACAGCATGGTGGACAGAAGAGGTAAGAATAGATGTGGAAGAAAAGAAGAAAGCATATAGAGAGTGGTTGGGTAGTAGAGGGAATGAAGATTTCGAGAGACAGAAACGAGCGAGGTACGTGGAGAGTAAGAGGGTGGTGAAGAGAGTAGTGAAGGAAAGTAAAAGAAGAGTAGATGAGGAATTTGGAAGGAATCTGATTGTAAAATGGAGGGAGAGTAAGAAACTGTTCTGGAAAGAAGTCAAGAAAGTTAGGGAAGGTAGCAAGGGAAACAGTAAGGGTGTGAAAGATATGAATGGGAGAATGCTAGCCGAGAAGCAAGAGAGAGTCGAAAGATGGAGGGAGTACTTCAGTGAGTTGCTAAATGTAAGGAATGAAGAGCCAGCAAACATAGCTGGATATGGTATGGGATGGAGAAGAAGAGAAGTAGTGGAGGAGGAGGTGGGGATCAGGAGGTCAGAAGTGTGGGAAGCCATGAAAAGAGTGAAGTTGGGGAAAGCACCAGGAACAGATGGAGTGTGTGGGGAAATGTTGAGGTATGGTGGTGAGATAGTGATAGAATGGGTATGGAAAATGTGCAAACTAGCATGGGAGAAGGGGAGTGCACCCGATGACTGGAAGACTGGCATAATAGTCCCCCTATATAAGGGCAAAGGGGAAAGAGGAGTGTGTGGTAACCACCGAGGAATATGTCTTCTAAGAGTAGTAGGGAAGGTATACAGTAGGGTAGTGATTGAGAGAGTGAGAGTGAGAACGGAGAAATGGATAGGCGACGAGCAGGGAGCTTTTAGGAAGGGAAGAGGATGTGTAGATCAGATTTTTACCCTGAATTGTGTTGTGGAGAAGTATCTGGAGAAGAAACAAAAGGTGTATGTTGCCTTTATGGACTTGGAGAAGGCCTATGACAGAGTGGATAGAGAAGGTTTGTGGAAAGTACTTAGAATATACGGAGTAGAGGGCAAGTTGCTGAAAGCAGTGAAAAGCATGTATGAGGGTGCAAAGGTGGCAGTACGTGTGGAGAGTGAGCAGAGCGAGTTCTTTGACCTGAATGTTGGTTTGAAAGAGGGGTGTGTGATGTCCCCGTGGTTGTTTACTGTATATATGGATGGAGTCATGAAAGAAATACTATCAAGAGCAGTGGATGTTGGTGTATCACTGAAAAGGGAGGGAATTGAGTGGAAGCTACCTATACTGCTGTTTGCGGATGATACAGTTCTGATGAGTGATAATGAATGGGAGTTGCAGGGTCTGGTAAATGAGTTTGGAACAGTGTGCGAAAAACAGAATTGCGGGGAAGAGCAAGGTTATGGTCTTCGAAAGGGGTGAAGTCACAGAGTGTGAGGTGAAGCTGAAGGGTCAGGCTATGGAGATCGTCAACTCTTTTAAGTAACTGGGCAGTGTGTTGAGTAAAGATGGGACTATGGATGAAGAAGTGTGGGAGAGGGTACAACAAGGGAAGAGGGTTGTAGGAACGCTAAAAGCAGTAACAAGAAATAGGGTGGTCCGTATGGAAGTGAAGAAGTCCTTGCATGACAGTGTGGTAATCCCAACACTGACTTACGGAAGCGAAGCATGGACGTTGGTTGAGAGACTCAGACCAAGAGTGAGAGCAGTGGAAATGAATTGCTTAAGGAGTGCGTGCGGAGTTACATGGAGGGATAGACAGACTAATGAGGAAGTAAGAAGGAGGTGTGGTGTGGAGGTAGATGTGTTGGAAAGTGTGAAAAGGAACAACTTGAGATGGTTCAGCCATATGGAATGTATGGAAAGAGAGAGAATGACTAAGAGGGTGTACGAGAGCGAGGTGGAGGGACAGAGAGGGAGAGGTAGACCGAATGAGAGGTGGAAGGATGAAGTGAGGAAGTACATGAACGAAGGCGGTGCTGGTTGGGGGGAGGGGCGTCGACTGACTGGGGACAGAGGTGCATGGGGGCGGTTCGTTCGTGGCCACCCCTTCGGGGATCACGGCGTCAGGCAATAGATAGATAGATAGAAAAAGACCCTGGAGTTACATGTTGCGAATCAAAGTAAAACAAACCCGAAATAATTCTATAGTTATATCAGAAAGAAAAAATTAGTTACTTCAACTGATGGACCGTTAGTTGATGAAAATGGAGAATACACCAAAGACGAAGTACGAATGAGTAATGCCCTCAAACCTTCTTTGCATCGGTTTTTGAAACAGAAGACCTCACTGATATCCCTACAGCATCACCAATTCAGATTGAGGATTCTGATGTTCTAAGCAATATCACCATTACAGAGAGAGAAGTATTGAATTGTTTAGATAAACTCAAGGTAAATAAAACGCCTGGACCTGATACAATCTCACCTAGAGTTCTAAAGGAAGCTAAGGATGAGCTCTCCAAACCACTGACATTGCTATTCAATAAATCCTTGCAGTCTGGAACAATGCCTGATCAGTGGATGCTAGCCAACGTAACACCGATATTAAAAAAGGCAGCAAATCCCTACCCAGTAACTATCGTCAAATTAGCTTAACCTCAGTTGTATGTAAAATGCTAGAAACACTCATAAGAGACAGACTGGTAAATCACTTAGAGGAAAATAACATACCTAAAGATACTCAACACGGCTTTCGTAGCACACGCTCCTGCTTTACAAGTCTCTTAGACTCCTTTCGCGATATCCTCAACCTCTATGATAAGAGTAAAACTGTAGTTATTATATCCCTTGATGTTCAAAAGGCCTTTGACAAAGTTCCCCACAAACGTTTATTCCTAAATCTAAAAGCGCATGGAATACAAGACGGTGTGTTGAAATGGATAGAAAATTGGCTCAGCGACAGAAAGCAAAGAGTAGTCATAAATGGTAAGGCATATTAATGGACCAATGTAAGTAGCAGGGTACCCCAGGGATCGGTACTAGGACCAATTATCTTTCTAATTTACAACAACGACATAGATGAGGGTCTCACCTGTACAATCTCAAAGTTTGCTGACGATACAAAAAATGCAAATAGTGTACTCTCAAAAGAATAAGTTGACGATATGCAACACAATATAGATAAGTTGTCATGTTGGGCCCAAATTTGGCAAATGAGTTTCAATGCGGATAAATGTAAAGTACTACATATCGGATACGAAAATAAGAAAGCAAACTATTCTATGAATGGCACTCAGCTTAAGAGTGTGGACAGAGAAACTGATCTGGGAGTAACAATATCGAGTAACCTAAAACCGAGTCAACAATGTTCAGAAGTTGTTAAGAAGGCAAACAAAATAATTGGCTTTATAGGCAGGTTATTTGAACATAAATACAAAGAAGTTATCCTAACACTTTACAATTCCTTAGTCCGCCCTCTTCTGGAATACTGCGTTCAATCTTGGTGCCCTTATTACCAAAAAGATATAGATAAGCTAGAACGAGTTCAACGTAGAGTTACCAAAATGATACCTAGCCTAAAGAACAAATCATACAAGAAGCGTCTTAGAGAATTAAATCTATTTCCTTTAACCCAGCGCAGATTAAGAGGCGACTTAATTCAAGTGTTCAAAATCATCAAAGGTATCGACAATATTAACTGTAGTAAGTACTTCACTATCGACCAATCTAATTACACGCGGGGAAACGGATGCAAAATTATTAGTAAATCTTTTAACTCTCACGAATCTAAACATTTCTTCTTCAATCGAGTTGTCAACTTGTGGAATGGGCTTCCCCGAGACATTTTATACTGCAGCACCGTTAATTCTTTTAAATTTCACCTAGACAAATATCTTTCATCAAACTCGCGACTGACTGCGTTTGTAAATTAATAACTTTATTATTTTCCTCCCTCAGATTCATCAAGGATTATTTCGTATACAGTATATATTACAAAGACGTTACTCTCTTTTTCCCAGATATACAAAAAAAAACTTATAACTGTGTTATGTTACTAACCCATCTGTCCCTTACTAACTTCCTAATTCTGCCACGGAATTAGTTCCAGGGCAGTAGTTCCCTTTCCAATGTTCCCTTACCCACTCTAAACTACTGTTTGGACACTTGATCATCAGTGTTTTGGAGGACAAGCAGCCTAGAGGGGTCACTAGAACTGTTGTTGCTTGATTTCCTTCATACCCCTTTGTACTCACTCCCCCAACCCCATCCACAGCCCATCATCATCAGCCCCACAATAATAAACCAATGCATGTCCATCCCTCACTGGCATCAACAGTGGGTACCCCTTCATCCCCTCCCCCAACACGACAAGATTCTTACTACAAAAATAACCACCACCTGTACGGAACGATGCAGGATTCAACCCGCCCTTTATATCCTCCCAACATAATGCCATTTTAGTGGCAAATATATCAGAAGAAGTTTTGACACTCCAAAAGGCCTCGTCATTGGAGGCCTCAAAGCTTTTGACGACACCAACCCCACCAAGATCAAAACAGCTTCCCCCACCATACTTCCCATCCTTCCAAATACATTAACACCACTGCAAAAACACCAAATGCAACAAGTATTGCAAGAATTTGCCGATGTGTTCGCCCAAACCCCCATCGAAATAGGAAATACTCATATGGAAGAACATCTCATCCATACCACAGGACCCCCCATACGTCAAACCTCCCACAGAAAAAAAACACTACAACGGCAGGAAGAAGACCAACAAGTACAAGAAATATTGAATGCCGGAATAGCCACACCATCCGTCAGCCCCTGGTCTTCCCCCGTAGTGTTGATAAAAAAGAAAGACGGGTCCACCCGGTTTTGCGTAGACTACCGACGCCTAAATGAAGCAACCGTGAAGGATGCAACGCCGTTACCCTGCATTGACGACTCGTTAGATTCCCTCCACGGCTCAAAATGGTTCACCACCCTCGACCTCCAAGCCGGATACTGGCAAGTTCCGATCAAGCCTGAACACCAAAAAAGACAGGTTGTTCAGGCAGGCAGGTTTAAAACTCAAACACTCAAAATGTGAGATGGTCCGAAAGAGGGTGGATTTCCTGGGCCACGTAATATCAGAAAAAGGTATCTCCCCAGACCCACGTAAACTATCCGCCATAGCAGCCTAGCCACACCCTACTACAGTTAAAGGAGTACGGTCTTTCCTCTGCCTGGCCACCTACTACAGACGCTTTGTGCAAATTTTCGCCACAATAGCCAAACCCCTCCACGAACTCACCTGCAAAGATACATAATTTGTGTGGACACCAGAGCGAGACAAAGCGTTCAATACCTTAAAAAACAACTTAGTTAACGCCCCTACCGTAGCATTTCCAGATTATCGGCAACCCTTCAGGCTATACACCGATGTTTCTCTCTACGCCATAGGTGCAGTTCTATCCCAAATTCAAGACAGAGGAGAACACATAATAGCCTGCGCCTGCACAACCATAAACAACGCCCAACAAAACTATGCCGCCACCAAAAGAGAGTGCCTCGGCGTCATTTGGGCCTTGAATCGCTTCCTCATTAGCACGAAAGTAGACATCATCACTGACCACCAATCCCTACAATGGCTGCGTCGGTCAGAGACAAATTTAGCCCTCCTAGTACGATGGCGAGAGACGCTCGAAGAATACGACTTCAAAATCCATTACCGGCCAGGTAAATTACACACCAACGCCGACACTATCTCCCGCCTACCAGTAACCGACACCCCAACATCTACCTTAGCGGCCCTAACAAATTCAACCCTTGTAGCTCAGCAAAAAAAAAACATCACCTGCAGACACGGAACCTACCTTACTACAAGCTTGGCGAAAGAAGATAAAACCCAAATGGATTCCGAAAGAAATTGTATACCGAGTACGAACACATCGCCGTCGACTCCCGCACCGCCCAAAACTTCATGATAATCTTCCACGAAGGCAACGGAATACATTTAGGTCATACAAAAATGTTAAAAACCTTTCAACAAATGTATTGGACCACTAACCCATCGACCATCGCCAACCATGTCACGGAAGTCTGAAAACCCTGTACATTAGGCAAGGATAGAGGTATAACCCCTGGACTAGCCAGAAAATTTTCAGCCAACAAACCTTGGCAAACCTTCTCCCGCGACTTTATGGGCCCTTTTCCCGCAAGTAACGGAAAACGATTAATAGTCACTTTCGTTGATTCCTAATAGCTTGCCCAATAAAAGATCATTAACGCCCTCACCATAGCAGAAGTCCTAGCCACTGAAATTTTCCCACACTTCGGTTTACCTATTACCCTACTCTCCAACAATGCCCCAGAGTTCTCAGGTCAGGTCTGGAAAGCCTTCACCCAGAAATGTGGAATAAAAATCACCCACTCATCACCATACTGGCCACAAGGCAACGCCATTTGTGAGCGCAGCCACAGAACAATAAATAATCAATTACAGACACGCCTCATCGCCGTCAACACCACCGACTGGCCCGCGCAAATCAAAATAATTCAATGGGGTATAAACACCCCACGAACGCCTTTACGGCGTCGCCCTCCTGCTACTCCCATTTCACCACCTCGCCCAGACACCCAGCTCCTCAATCAACATCGACCCCTTACAACATCTGAATAACACCTTACACACAGCACAGGTGTGTCAAGACGAACAACGCGACGCCACCACGCCTCACAACCCCTACACCATAGGCGACACCGTGATCGTAGCAAAGTTACCCGCCATCAACAAACTAGGTCCCCGATACGTAGGATCCTACGTGTTAAAAGTCCCTAATCCATACCAAATCATCGTGGATTATCACAGAGAGACTAGGACATACCGAAATTGCTTCATGAGGATCTACCGTCCTTTGGTTATTGATATGGAGAGCCACCAGCAGCCTCCTACTATACCTAACCAGACACCTGACCCACCACCAACTACTTCCCAGACACCCACCAAAACTACCACAACCAACCCCACCAAGACAACAACATTCTTTCCAAACCCAGAATCCTAAAACACCGACCAAAGCTCTCAACCTCCAACCCCACCACCCCCGCCGTCAACCTCCCCTCACTCAACCCCCTCCACCCACCAAACCAAATCAACAACGACAAAATGCAAGCACCCAGCCAATCCACATTTTCCTACCCACTACAAGCTAAAGGCCGCGTCATACAGACTACGAACGTCGGGCGACAAAGCCCCGAATTGGATGACTTGCATATTTGAACCGAATCAGCCGAAATTGTCCCGAAGTTTTAAGAAAAAGAACATCCCCAGACAATGCCCCGAACGAGTCCAGAATATAACCCTATAGTCACGAGCGATTTACGACGAAGACCCGAACATGACTCGAATATAAACCGATGGCTGTCAGAGCATGACCCAACTATAGCTCGAATATACCTAGAATCAGACGACCAGTTTCAAGTGAGATACGATGATCAGCCGACCTTCAACCGATATGAAAGAATCTATGACGAACACCAACCGGATCGGACGACCATCACACTATTTTAACATGATGCTAACGAATGTGGGAAGACAACCTGTACCAGCCCTATAGTGTGAACCTCTATAAAGAATTTATTGGCGTTGTAGAAGGGGGATGTTAAAGGGGCCCACCTCGCTTTTTCCTTCTCTTTCTCTCCCTCTCTCTTTGGCTTGTATCCATTCGGCTCCATTCAGCCAACTGTTTTAAGACGTTTATCCCCAACCAGGTGTCGATTTCTTCC
The DNA here is from genome assembly GCA_032716605.1 of Paralithodes platypus. Lineage (NCBI taxonomy): Eukaryota > Metazoa > Arthropoda > Malacostraca > Decapoda > Lithodidae > Paralithodes > Paralithodes platypus. Next base: position 44,246,435 of record CM064523.1, on the reverse strand, counting down.
TGGCGAGCGATAACAAGCCAGCATTGTATGGAGAAATCCGGCTTCGCCGGAGAAATTTTTCTATCGAAAAATGTACAAATTTAGCTTGCTGTCAGAACAAAAATACATATATGCTGGCTCGCTACCGCTCGCCAGGAAAATATTGATACCTGGATGGTGGTAAATGTCTTAAAACAGTAGGCTGAATGGGGCCGAATGGATACAAGCCAAAGGGAGAGGGAGAGAAATAGAAGAAAAGCGAGGTACGTAATTTTCATCATATTCTGGTTACCATTAGACGATGTTCTTTAGTTTTTAATCTGCCTTTTACGACTTAAATGGGTAAATGCGATCTCAAAATACCCTCATAGTATCATAGGTCCTTCTTAAACTGCATAAAATCATCTACTTTTAGCCAGAATCAAACGTAAAATGGCATCATGGTGCTGAAGGGGTTAATAATGGCTGCTACTGATGATGATGATGATTATGATGGTGGTGATGATGGTGATGATGGTTGTGGTGGTGGTGATAATGATGGTGTTAAATATGGTGGTGGTGGTGATGATAGTGATGATGATGATGGTTGTGGTGGTGGTAATGATGGTGTTAAATATGGTGGTGGTGGTGATGATAGTGATGATGATGATGGTTGTGGTGGTGGTGGTGATGATGGTGATGATGGTTGTGGTGGTGGTGGTAATGATGGTGTTAAATATGGTGGTGGTGGTGATGATAGTGATGATGATGATGGTTGTGGTGGTGGTGGTAATGATGGTGTTAAATATGGTGGTGGTGATGATAGTGATGATGATGATGGTTGTGGTGGTGGTGGTAATGGTGATGGCTATGAATATGGTGGTGGTGGTGATGATAGTGATGATGATGATGGTGATGGTTGTGGTGGTGGTGGTAATGATGGTGTTAAATATGGTGGTGGTGGTGATGATAGTGATGATGATGATGGTTGTGGTGGTGGTGGTAATGATGGTGTTAAATATGGTGGTGGTGGTGATGATAGTGATGATGATGATGGTTGTGGTGGTGGTGGTAATGATGGTGTTAAATATGGTGGTGGTGGTGGTGGTGATGATAGTGATGATGATGATGGTTGTGGTGGTGGTGGTAATGATGGTGTTAAATATGGTGGTGGTGGTGATGATAGTGATGATGATGATGGTTGTGGTGGTGGTGGTAATGGTGATGGCTATGAATATGGTGGTGGTGGTGATGATAGTGATGATGATGATGGTGATGGTTGTGGTGGTGGTGGTAATGATGGTGTTAAATATGGTGGTGGTGGTGATAGTGATGATGATGATGGTTCTGGTGGTGGTGGTAGTGATGATGGTGATAACTATGGTGGTGGTGGTGATGATAGTGATGATGATGATGGTTGTGGTGGTGGTGATGATGGTGATAACTATGGTGGTGGTGGTATTGATAGTGATGATGATGATGGTTGTGGTGGTGGTGGTAGTGATGATGGTGATATCTATGGTGATGGTGGTGATGATAAAGAATGATGGTGATGCCAGTTGTTGTGGTGGTGGTGGTAATGATGACGGTGATAACTATGTTGGTGATGATGATGATGGTGATGAATATGTTGGTGGTGGTGATGATTGTGATGATGATGATAATTATTGTCTTATTCGTCACTTTATCTGGGGATTGTCGTGTTTTGTTCGAGTAATTCGTCTATCGTTTGGTGGGTTATGTTCGGCCCATTTTCTGGTAGTTCGTTTTAACTTCGTCAATGGAAGTTAAAGCAGAACATGGGCCGAATTAGAAGAACGTAACATGAATGTAAGCAGAACGAAAGCCGACCATTTTGTAACAGTTTTTAGAGCCGAATGTCGGCAAAAAGTTAACGCATGCACTAACTTTTGGCCGAACCCCCGGATATTCGCCTACACCCATGAACATCCCCAGAACGTCCCCAGACTAATCAAGATCATTGGCCGAATTGATCCGAATCAACCCGAACCGGCAGAAATTTGATTTTTTTTTGCAAGTTATCCTATTGGGGAGTTTGTCGCCCCACGTTCGTCCTCTGTATGACGCGGCCTTAAGCCTCCTCCCCCATCCCACACTCCATGTTATCAACAAAATAAAAAATAAAAACACCAACCGGCCAACGCAAGTCACCCCTAGTAAACCCACAAGTAATCCCACTAACAAACCCCCAGCCAAACGACCTTCAACCTTCCCCCCCCCCCACTTCCTCATCACCTTCACCTAAACGAAAATGCCAACCCCACTCGACCACCCCATCTCCACGCACATCCACCCCCACCTCAACCGAGTCACCCACCTCAAACAGATCCACAACCTCTTCATCCCCACCCCCAACACCACCCACTCATATCCTACTCCAAATAATCAGTCTAGAAATAGCGGAGGTTTGGCCCTGTATGTACATTCCATTCATTAAGCTACAGAGAGACTTGATCTAAAATTGCAGAAACCATATAATTATATAACCCCTATTTGTTGAATTAAGTCTACGGGAGGAGAATATCATCATAGGCACATTATACAGAAAACCACAAAACAATACCAATCAGTTTCTACAGGCATTGCACAATATATTTACCATTATACACCAAGAAAAGACTACCTGTTATATAATGGTAGATTTCAATATTGACCTCCTTAAACATAAATACTGTAAAGCTGCCTCGAAACTAATATCCCTAATGAGGAATAATTTATTTTATTGTACAATAACTCATCTGACTAGAGTAACTACACAGTCAGCAACCTTGTTTTATCATATCTGGACAAATAATATTCCAAATAATATATCGAATGGCATAGTTTATACAAATATTTCGGACCATTTTCCGATATTTTCCATCGCTTTGCTTAATGAAAATCTAACAACTTGTAATAAAAAGGTAATTAAGAAATACAGAGACTATTCAAATAGTAATATAGAATCTTTTAATCAGGAAATAAGTAAAATTGACTGGACTTTCTGTTATGAGAACGGTGACTTCAATACTACCTTCAAATTGTTCTATGCTAAGCTTCTATCTGCCTTCAAATTCTGCTTCCCAGAGAAGGAATTAAAAATACAAGAAAAATACCTCGATAAACCGTACGTAACACAAGAACTTACTATAGATTAATGATAAACCAAAGAAATAAGCTACAATGCCAGTACGCAAAGAAACCTATCACATATTGTGAGGCCTACCGTAAATTAAGAAATAAAATAGCCAATTCAATAATTAAGAGTGCCAAGTCGGAATATTTTAAAAATAAACTAGCAAATTCCTCAGGTGACTCCAAGAAAACTTGGAGTACTAAACATTCAATTCCAAAGAGGAATGCCAGAAATAAAGAAAGTACCAAAGATAATAACTCCACACCTTTAGCAGATATGTTTAACCGGTATTTTTCAGAAGTAGGCCAGTTATTAGCAAATAACATCACACCCACTAGAACGCCGTACCAATCTTATTTGGAACATCGTCAAGAGGAAGAATGTTCATTTAACGAAATCACAATTCCAGAAATGCATGAAACTATATTAAAAATGCGAGATTCGGCAGCAGGGTTTGACGTTATTCCCATTATAATCATAAAGAAATCTATCTCCATATTGTGCCCACTACTTACTCATTTATGTAATTTATCATTTACCACAGGAATATTCCCCTATGAACTGAAGGTAGCAAAGGTGATCCCAATTCATAAAGAAGGTCCAACAAATCTCCCCCAAAACCACAGACCGATATCTGTGTTATCGTCACTGAGCAAAGTTTTTTGAAAGACTAGCATGCAATAGAATTACCGATTTTTTGAAGAAAAAAAAATAACTTATTTAATGATAACCAACATGGATTCAGAAAACAAAGATCAACTGAATCAGCTATGCAATCTTTGATTAATTATATATCGAGTTCCTTTGATAACAGCCAATTTACCCTTACCTTGTTTTTAGATTTATCAAAGGCGTTTGATACTATAGACCACAAAATATTACTTGCCTAGTTATCACACTACGGTATTAGAGGCAACACTCTCAACTGGTTTACTAGCTACCTCACAGATCGAGAACAATATGTCTATGTAAATAATTCATCATTAGCTAAAGCAAAATGTACGGTAGGGGTACCTCAGGGATCAATCCTGGGACCTATTCTTTTCTTAATATACATTAACGATATAACAAGTTCGAGTACATTATTGCAAAGTGTACTATTTGCTGACGACAGCACGTTCTACCTCCGACATAGCAATATTAACACGGTAGTGAATACTTTTAATGATGAGATTACAACAGTTTCCAACTGGTTGGCAGCAAATAAATTAACATTAAATTTACAGAAAACACACTATATTATATTTCATAGAAATAAGAAAATAACTAATTCAAGTACCATTGTCATAAATAACGAACTAATAGGAAAGGTTACGGAAACTAAATTTCTTGGAATCATTCTAGACAGTGATTTACTCTGGTATAAACATGTACAATGTATAAAAGATAAAATATCAAAGCAATGTAGCATTTTGTTTTTGACTCGTGATTTCCTGGACAAGCAATCAATGATATTAATATATTATTCACTAATTTACACGAACTTTATATACTGTCAAACAATTTGGGGAGCTGCCTGTAAATCTGCCTTAAAGCCTCTAGAAATAGTTCAAAAAAGAGTAATTCGCACTATAGAAGGACTACAGCGATATGACCATACAAACAATGCATTCCTAAATTGTATAATACTTGAACTGCACTGCAGGAGTTAAATCATTGTTATTGTTCAGTTTTTGTGTATAAATGTTCAAATAATCTAAGTATATATAGGAAATGTATACTTTAATCCTAGATACCCCAGATACCCCATACGAGACTACCCACGTTTAATTGTTCCTTTTATGTCCTCTTCCCAATCCCAATCAAATATTATCTACCATGGTGCAAAGATCTATAATGCCCTTCAAGAAAACATTGTTAGTAAATTGACATTGTTTAGCTTTATATCTAGTCTTAAAAAATGATTACTTAATAATTATAGAAACCTATGATCTAGAAAATAAAAACTACTAAGTAGTATAATTTGTTTGTATTTTTAGCTTAATTAAATAAACTATGTAATATTTGTTTTACTATTTTGTATTAAGTATTAGGTTTAGTTTTATTAGTACTAAAATATAATTAAATTAAATTTGCTTATTCAGCTCTTAGAAGATGACTGTTCATCAAAGAGCTGAGTCAGACATTTTTTAAATTGGACTACTTATTAAACATTGTAATGTATGTATACGATTTGACCAAATAAACTATCAATCAATCAATCAATCAAAACCTCTCCCCGACCAACCCCACCACCCAGGGGCGTATCTATGGTAAATAGCGCCTAGGGCAAGAACTAGAATTGCGCCCCCTGGGGTGGGGGGAGATCGCGCCAAGCCTCTCCAGCTGGGGGGTTCGGGGGGGGCGCTGTAAGCCCCCCTCCCCCCGAGATTTTTTTTGAAATATGAGCAATTTTAGAAGCATTTTAAAGCCATATTCAGAGCTATTTTTAGGTAATTGAAACACTAAATAATGATATACATACATATATACCTGTATATATATATATATATATATATATATATATATGTGTGTGTGTGTGTGTGTGTGTGTGTTAGGTTTGGTTCATTGTTTTGTGTTAGGTTAATGATGCCTATTTTGAGTTTGGATTGTAGTTTACATGTTTTTAAGCCCCTGTTCAAACATTTGACACCTATCTTTTAAATTACATAAATCCATATTATCAGGATAAATAATAGAATAAGTCAATCTCGTTAATAATAATAATTTAATTAAAACATTTTTGCACTACAGTACATAATGACAGTAATAAATAAGATTCTGACATCTACTGTAAATGAAAATTACAACTGCACCTTCCTTGCTTTTACTGGTGCAAATTGGTCTATGATTCCTCAAAGTCAGTTTTTGTTCTGTTTCTTCTCTTTCTACATCTTACACAATGCTCTGAAATATTTAAATTGGCACTCTAAACCACGTCTAAACCTATATATTAAATTATAAAAGTAGGCCCCTATTTAGCTTAAGCAATAAAGCAAGAAGTAAAGGTAAACCACTTTCTTTCTTCATGAGGAATAGTTTCGTGATCTTCTTACACAATGCTCTGAAATAATGAAAATGGCAAAGGTATTCAATTTACTGTCAGATAAAATGAAATGGAGTATTATAGTATAGAGTGATGAATACATATATTTGGTACCTCCGAGACTCTGGATCCTTGCTTTGCCTGTCCCAGGCCTGGGTAGCCTGGTGGCTCGAGTGTTTGTCAACAATGAACGTTCGCTAGCATTCGAGAATAATAATAATAATAATAATAATAATAATAATAATATTTATTCAGTTAGCAATTTACGGAGTTGGTACCACATAGTATGTTACAAATATGACATGTGCCAGCCTTGCATAATTCCAACTAAGGATAGCCCAATAAGGCCGTTAGGCATATTTCCATTGGTTAAAGTTATACATAGCCTATATCCTAATTTTCTTGTGGGTCTCTTATATAGTAAGTATTAACAATATTTTACTATTTACTAATCAGTCAAATGAGAAATAATCCAGAATATCAATAAATATATACACCATTCAACATTGCATAAAATATAGTACCGGTAACGAAAGAAAACCACTCAGAAAATATTTAGAGGGGCAACTTAACTATTAATGTGTTTAGGCAATGGCTTGCAGGAATTCGTTGCCTAAAAGGCTAAATATTATTTAAAATATATATAGCCTACTGTGCTTACTGTACTAACTGTACATCATAATAAGAAACCGCTATGCCATTTCATCATATTATATTAATGACAAATGGATAGGTATTTAGGCATAATACTTGATATTATATTTGCACTATAGTTAAATATAAGGTTTACTTGGGGATGATTTGGCGCCCCCCTTCAAGTGGCGCCCAGGGCACGTGCCTTGCCTGCCCCACCCTAGATACGCCACTGCCACCACCTCCCACAAACCCAAGTCCAAAATCCTTCTCCACCCTAAAACCTACCATCCACATCAACAAAACCCCAAGGACCACCCTCAACCTCTCCTACAAACCCACCAGGCCAAATCACAAACCCCACCACCACCCCTCGCTAGCTCCCCCAACCTCATACCATATCATCTACCATACTTCCCCCCACCCGAAACATCCCACAAAAATCATTCATTTCCCCACAAATCACCTTACAGCCTAACCTCATCACTCAACCTATCACCCCTAACCCCCGACCTCAAACCCCATCATCACCCACACCCTCGACATCCTCCGATAAAAGCCCAATTCCACCACGCAGACCCTACTTTCTCAGGTCAGGCCGTTTATCAAAACCACCGGTCCGATTTTCCTCAATTTTGACAAACAAACCTCACATAACCTCTTACCACCACATACCACACCAAACAAACCACATGACAAACACACCAACACCAACAGCACTCCAAATCTCGTCAGCAACAAACACAAAATCAGCCTTCCCACTAACGTTTTGACAGCTTCGCGTCCACAAGGATAAATAAAACCCCTTAGATCACTGACCAGGTCATCAGTTGCCCTCACACCACCACCAGCGCAACAACCACCACCTCTACCTGCCTCCACGTTAACTAGCTCTCTACCACCATGAATACCTCCACGCCCTACGTTACCAAAGTAAAATGGACCCCCGACCAGGAAAAATTCTTCAAAATACGATACGTAGACGAGGCACAGACCGCTGTTATCATCGCAGAAAACACTCGTTCTTCACCATAACAACAAACCCCCAGCATGTTCCTGACCAACGATCGGTAGACTGGTGGGCATACCTCAACGCCCTACCTACTTTTACCCGCCATGGAAACACCTTTTGTTTCCGGATGGAGTCACGAGGTCGTGCGTATCATTCCCAAGAGGGAAATAAAATAGCCGGATTACCAAAGACCACCACAACAAATAAAAGGAAGACAACAGAAGAAAGGGAAACTAAAACAAATCAACTCCGGAACCAAACCCAATATAGAAAACGAAATAGGAGAGAAGAAGAAGGAGTAACTTAAACAAAAACAACAACAGCAAAGGCGGGAACTGCAAATAACAAAATCAACATGATGCCAAGGATACCGAAATTATCACACATCATCAACAGAGGAGATGGAAGTAAACATACCAGACCAGACCTGCACACAAAGAAGGAAAACACATCTCCAGCACCGAATGACATCAAACAAGTAAAACCAGGTGTACATGATAACCACCAAAACAAAACCTACGCATCTAGCCAAATAACCAAATCCCATACACCATCCATTAACACCAGACGAGACGCCAGAATTGCCACCATCACACCAGAGATACCAGTAACACCAGGTAAGACCATCACCAAAACACAACAACACCACGAGGTTCCCAGAAAGAAGATAGTATTCAGTCAGGGATATGAGGACCAACATCGTCATATTAACACTCAAGCCGAGGTGCCCGTCATATGACGGGCGCCATTCTGAGCACATTAGGGGCTCTGAGAGAGAGTCCGCGCATTGGGAGGACGATATGCGGGCTCTGACCGCTCAGCATCACCACTGGGCCGTGTCTGGGACCACCGCCGTCTTCCCACCAACACTCGTCCTCGCGAGATAAGGAAAAACTGCGGAAATTACCTTATTTTAGGGTATTTTCACCTCCGGTTATGCGATCGCTACAGGATAACCCATGGTCGTATAAGGATGAATCAGGTGTCATTGGAAACCTCTACTATCTCCCTTTCAAGAATACATAATTGTATTACGCTCTGGCTCTTGTTTATGCATGAAAAAGAGCATGGAATGAAGATCGTTTTCGGTTAATAAACCCGCCTGGCAGCTAGGTCATGTCAACAAATGGCCCCGTCCTTAAGGGGTTAAGAGAGGACACTTACGCCCCTCTTCTGCCCAAAAGCCGACTCACCTGCCCGCAAACTTCTAAGGGGTCCTCCTAATCCCCCCTGGTAACTCCCCCCTGGACTTATGACCTTTTGACACCTGCCCTGGGACATCTCAGCTGAAGTCGTCACTACTCCGACGAAACCTGAACAAGGCAAGCAATTCTAGGGATTGGTAAACTGACATGTCAGCAATGTAGCCCTAAATTTACCCTCCTATACAGAGAGACAATTGCAGCCATGGTGGATATCTTTCCAGATCTGAGGAGTTTTTTTACCTATTGAGGAATTATTGTTGTCACATACCATGGTATATGGAATAATAATAATATCCCCAATAGGTTGCACTTTTTAGTATTAGAATTAAAAACTCACGGACATGTCCCCACCTTACTTCTCTTACTTAATCCGCACTCTAAAAACAATAGAAAGATACTTGCCATGGTAAGGTCATTCGACTAGTTTAGGGCTCTGCGAGATACTGTCCAACCGGAATATCAAAGTCCTTAGTGCATCTGTCCAACACCATGGTAGCGGACACTTGCAGTTAAAAGGTTTCAACACCGCCCCCGAGTTCTTTCAACCTCTTATAACGGTCAGTGGCAGATCGAGTGAAATTAGTAAGGTCATGATCTTACTATCTCCTCGCGTTAGCCCGATACGTTGTAACTGTGTCATGACACTCGACACATCATATTAAAGACCCCAAGTCAAGAGTACCGAAACGGAACTTCATCAACGATTAGCATAACGATCAGGATAGATGAGTAGCTCTAGCCCCAGAACATGTCCTTGCTATATTACTCGCGTTATTCCGAAGAAAGTGCCAAATGTCATGACATCAAGGAACTCTCATTTAAGATCCACAACCAGCTAATCCATCTGTAACTCAACTACCCATTCACACGGCAGGCCCACCTAAACAGCCCAACGAAGAACTAGAAAACCAAGCAGCTGTCATCATATCTCACCAACTACTTCGACTACAGAGTGTTGATTAAATATTGAAAACTCACACAAATGATACACCATTGAAAGAAGGTGACATTAGCTAGAAACGACAGAGTTCCCAAGTATCGACTCTGCCTAAAATTACACCAGTGCGAAGGTGTCAAAATAAGTTAAAGTCCACCAATATTGACTCTGTTATTAGGATAAAGTCCACATGTATTGACTCTGCCTAGATTACATCAGTGCAAAGGTGTCCAAATAAGTCCAGCAAGATTAACAAGATCGGCTCACCAAGTGTACTCCCGTAAAGTAGCTAAAAACAACAGAGTTCCCAACTATTGACTCTACATAAATCACACCAGTGCGAAGGTGTCAAAATAAGTCCATCAATATTAACTCAATGTTCCTTCGATAAAGGACTACCCAGTGTAACATTAATAAATAGATCGAGTCCCACCTTTTCTACTCTGATATTAGTACGAGTTCTTATGAGAGTTCCTGATTACATTGTGTGAATAACTTCAAGAGAGATACAGCTCATAGATTCCTATTTCCATTGCGGATCCTCGCCGTGCTTGGCATTTATATTTTGTTAACCATTTTATCCATGTATAACCATTAGTATTGTTAACCTTAGGAGTGTATTAATAAAGACTGTGTTATCAATGTACTCAGTGTTATGTGTATCCTTTATTTCTTCTATGCATGTGTTGTGTGATTTTGACTTCACCAGTTAAGTAGAATCTACCAAATCCAATCTCAAAACCTGGTAAAAACCCTGGTATAACAATAATAATAGTAATAACTGAAAATATGTCGGGCATTACTATACTGTAGGACGAACGAAACATAATGACACCTGTGACATGACGTATCTAGCTAACTCTATCGTGCCTATTGTATTATACAGTAAGATTAACATTATCAGGGGCATGGAGGCGATTCATTCGTGATGCACAATTGTCAAGAAGTGGTTGATTTTATGACAATCACAGCAGTTTTTCTTTTGTTTTCTTGTCAACGCTATTGTGTTATTTGAGCTATCCCTGAGCGACTGTATCAGTTTAGTTAGATCAGTTCTAGTCATGGTGTATAATTATCCACTCTGTAGTATGAGAATGAATACAATTTATATGCGAGATATTTGTGAGATGTAGTTCTTTATGCAGTGTATAAAATGAGAATGCAGATGTAGCTTTCAATATAAAGCTTGAACATGCTATGTCTGTGATAATTTGTGTTCAGTACAGATTGAGTTCAATAAACAAAACAATGAATACATATATAAGTAATCTGGGATATAAGTATGTATAATATGTGATAGTTGTGTAGTAGTTTGTGTTTTAATACATATATAAGTAATCTGGGATATAAGTATGTATAATATGTGATAGTTGTGTAGTAGTTTGTGTTTTAATACATATATAAGTAATCTGGGATATAAGTATGTATAATATGTGATAGTTGTGTAGTAGTTTGTGTTTTAATACATATATAAGTAATCTGGGATATAAGTATGTATAATATGTGATAGTTGTGTAGTAGTTTGTGTTTTAATGAATTGTATAGTAGTAGAAAGTCAACGAATGATTCAATCTGAGGTTTAAGCATAAAATATATATGATATTTTTGGGCAGTGTATTATTCAACACTGGCTTGCAATCATGATAATACTGGTATATGGCACATAACTCTTGGGACTCGTTGGCCATACCTCACTATCACTGTCTACTAAATCACTCAGGTCAGTGTGTGGCTGTGAATGATAATGTAGCTGTGTTCATTGTGCTGGATCTGTGTGGAGCTGTAGGGCTGTGTGTTTTGCTGTGATGAATGTGATTGTAGTGGTACATCTGTCGGTTGTTTTGGTATTTGTTATCGTTGTGGTGCATGTTTGAGCGTGTTGGGATTAGTATTTGGTGGTGAAGATTGTGATTGTAAAGTGCTGGATCTGTGTAAGCTGTTGGGTTGTGTATTTGGTTGTGATGAAAATGATTATAGTGGTACATGTGTGGCATGTCGGATTTTGACTATGGTTTGATGATTCATATTGTATTGGTTACTCAAATAGGGGTTGTAACCTAACATAGCATAACATAACTAAAATGTATGTCTTCGATGTGGCTGCGCCCAATCTGACCAAAATGACTCCTCACCATCTATCTATCTCTTTCTTTCTCTCCAGTAGATATATCCCAACGTGTCATATTATCACTTGCTATCATAAACTGATTATTCACAGATAACGAAAACTAAATTATATCCGTGTTTACCCATATATATGCAGATACACATAGGGCAGTCATATACTGGTGTCTCCAAAATGTTGTTTTTCGATATCTATATATAATTTGTTTGTTTGTTCCATTATTCCCTGATAATGAGACCCAAATGATACCCGAGTTTAACCATAAATATACACATACGGTAGAAGGGTAGACAGTATATTTTGTTCCAACTCGGGCAAATGATTCATCACCATCTCTTCCTCTCTTTCTTTCCAGCAGGTATATCTCATCATAGTGTAATATCACGTGCTATCATTAACAGACACAGTCAAAAGTTATGTTCCACCTCTAATATTCTCTCTCTCTCTTTCTCTCTTCCACTCACACACATACACACACACACCCTCGCCACTGCCCATCTTTCAGCCATAATCAATGACGGTCTTCCTTTTTACCACCCAGAGTTCTGGGTCTTGTCTATTTTTATCTAATATTTTGCTATATTGTAAATAAGCATTGCGTGACATGTAGAACACGTATGAATGGTGAACAAAATAGTATCACACACACACACACACACACAAAGAAATACATTTAAATGAGTTCATAGGAATGTTTAGTATCTTAAGGAATAATATTTAGGCAGAAAATACAGATACACATCACTGTACAATATTTGTTCTCCTTTAACTACTATATAGATTAACTACTTGTTAACCCTCCTTCGGATGAATGTTCCTAGACGAACATTCAACTTCCTAGACGAACATACACAAGCAGAGAGAGAGAGAGAGAGAGATCCAGTACCTGTCTGTCGGCCTGTACTTTTGTGTCTGCCTTTCTGACAGTGTAGTTTAGTTTGTCAATCGGGTTTATACTTTGGTCAGTCCGTCAGCACTTTCTTTTTCTGTATCTCCAATTTGTTCTACTTCCTCCTTTCTCCTACTTCCGCCCTTCTCCTTTTCCTCCCTCTCTTCTCATCTTCCTCCCTTCACAGCTTAAGAGTGTCAACAGAGAAACTTATCGAGTAACCTAACACCCAGTCAAAAATGTACAGAAGTTGTTAAGAAGGAAAACAAAATAATTGGCTTTATAGGCAGGTCATTTGAGCATAAATCCAAAGATGTAATCCTTAGTCCACCCTCTTCTGGAATATTACATTCAATCCTGATGCCCTTACTACCAACAAGTTATAGATAAACTAGAACGAGTTCAACGTAGAGTTACGCGACTTAATTCAAGTGTTCAAAATCATCAATGGCATCGACAATATTTACTGTAGTAAGTACTTCACTATCGACCAATCTAATTACACGCAGGGAAACGGTTGCAAAATTATTGGTAAATCTTTTAACTCACAAGAGTCTAATACTTTCTTCTTCAATCGAGTTGTCAGCTTATGGAATGGGCTTCCCCATAATGTTATAGACTGCAGCACGTTGAAAACTTCGACTGATTACATTTGTAAATGAATACCTTTATTTTATTCCCCTCAGATCCATCAAGGATTATTGCGTTTATTTATTACTAAGATGTTATTCTCTTTTTCCCAGATACAGGAACGATCACGTATAACTGTGTTATGTTTCTAACCCAACTGTCCCCTACCAACATATCCTAATCCTGTCACAGACATCAGTTCCAGGGCAGTAGTTCCCTCTCCAATTTTCCCTTACCCACTCAAAACCAATCCTCCTCCTCCCTTCTCTTCCTCTCTCCTCCTCCTTGTTGTGTTGAAATGGATAGAAAATTGGCTCAGCGACAGAAAGCAAAGAGTAGTCATAAACGGTAAAGCATCTAAATGGACCAATGTAAGTAGCAGGGTACCCCAGGGATCGGTACTAGGACCAATTCTCTTTCTAATTAACATCAATGACATAGATGAGGTCTCACCTGTACAATCTAAAAATTTGCTGACGATACAAAAATTGCAAATAGCGTACTCTCAAAAGAACAAGTTAACGATATGCAACACAATCTAGATAAATTGTCATGTTGGGCCCAAATTTGGCAAATGAGTTTCAATGCGGATAAATGTAAAGTACTACATATCGGATACCTAAATGAGAAAGCAAACTATTCGATGAATGGCACTCAGCTTAAGAATGTAAACAGAGAAACCGATCTGGGAGTAACAATGTCGAGTAACCTAAAACCGAGTCAACAATGTTCAGAAGTTGTTAAGAAGGCAAACAAAATAATTGGCTTTATAGGCAGGTCATTTGAGCATAAATCCAAAGAAGTTATCCTAACCCTTTACAATTCATTAGTCCGCCCTCTTCTGGAATACTGCATTCAATCCTGGTGCCCTTATTACCAAAAAGATATAAACAAGCTAGAACGAGTTCAATGTAGAGTTACCAAAATTATACCTAGCCTAAAGAACAAACCATACGGAGAGCGTCTCAGAGAATTAAATCTATTTCCTTTAACCCAGCGCAGATTAAGAGGTGACTTAATTCAAGTGTTCAAAATCATCAAAATCATCGACAATATGAACTGTAGTAAGTACTTCACTATCGACCAATCTAATTACACGCGGGGAAACGGTTGCAAAATTATTGGTAAATATTTTAACTCACACGAATCTAAGAATTTCTTCTTCAATAGAGTTGTCAACTTGTGGAATGGGCTTCCCCGAGACGTTATAGAGTGCAGCACCGTTGATTCATTTAAACTCTGCTTGCTTAGATAAATATCTCGCATCAAACCCGCGACTGACTGCATTTGTAAATGAATAACTTTATTTTATCCCCCCCTCAGTTACTAACCCATCTGTCCCCTACTAACTTCCTAATCCTGCCACGGACATTAGTTCCAGGGCAGTAGTTCCCTTTCCAATGTTCCCTTACCCACTCTAAACCACTGTTTGAACACTTGATCCTCAGTGTTTTGGAGGACAAGCAGCCTAGAAGGGTCACTAGATCTGTTGTTGCTTGATTTCCTTTGTACTCCTTTGTACTCCTCTTCCCTTTTCATACTTCTTTCCTCCTTTTCTCCCTCCATCTACCTTCTCATACTTCTTTCATCCTCTCCGTTCTCTCTGCTCATCTTACTCTTTCCTCATGTCTTCCTCCCTTTCCTCTTCCGCCCTTATCATCTTCTTCCCCACTCCTTTCGTTCCTTTTCATATTCCTCACTCCTCTTCCTCTCATCTCCTACTTCTCCCCTCCTTTTACTTCCTTCCATCTCCTCCTCCTCCTTCATGTATCAGCCTCCGGTCAATCACTTCACCTTGTGCCAGCTCCTTTCGCTCGCATTATTCTATCCCCCAATACTTTACATTATTCTATCCCCCAATACTTTACATTATTCTATCCCCCAATACTTTACATTATTCTATCCCCCAATACTTTACATTGGCTAACATCTTCTGGTATAAAAAGGTTACCTAAAGCAATGTCATATTTTTCTCTCTTCTGTTTCTTTGTCATTATTTTTTATTTTGCTAATTTCTTCTTCCATTTTTCTTTAACCCTTAAAAAGCGGCTCACCACTTAAGTCGAGTTAAATAAAGCTAAGTGGTGGCAGGAGACTAGCGAGCGTATGACTGCTCCAGACCACCGCGGAGAACCTACTGACACAAATCTCAGCTCCCTCCTCCCTCTCTCACTCGCTACATACTCAATTATGTACCAAAAGTACCGAATTACCTGCTTTTTGCACTCGCGTTGCACGGTTATTGCTAGAAAACTATCCATCATACAAGGATCGTTATGGTGTCATTCGAAAGCTCTGTTTATGCCCTTTCAGGGATAGATACTTGTTTTACGTTCTGGGTCTTATTTAGGCATGAAAATGATCACGTAAACAGCCCTATTTTGGCTAATAAACCGCATAGGCCGCTCGTAAGGTGTTAATCTCGGGTGAACTATTTCTCCTAAATTTAACATTTAAGGGGCAGGCAACGGCCCAAGACATTAATTTTGTCAAGGGTGCTCTGGGTAGCATCCCAAGAAGTTTCGCATTTCCCCCCTTTGCCATATTTGACCTCGTCCGATCACAATCGCTTCATTGTGTGGCTTGTGTTACTGTCATAATACATGTAAACATAAAGTAAATATGCAATAAGAAAATATCAACTTGGTGAAAGATTAGTCAGTAACAACATGCGCTAAGGTCCGAACAATGACGAAGTCGACCACATTGGTAAATCCTCTGAACACCTCTGGCCCGGCCAAGTAATCTTATGGGAAAAAAAATACTCAATTCCTCTAGTAACTGTAAAGGCCTTAGAGCAACTGGGAACGAGATAGACAGAACAGGTACTTTCTCGCATGCATATTTTATTATTCATGGAGCCTTTCTTTATTGAGCTAGAAAGAGGTGAAAAAAGTGTAAAACCATGAACACGTGTGGGTTGTAAAGGACAAACCCTCTGTCTTAGCCAACCTTTAGGTGTTCAGTCCTGTCCACCTCGCTGGAATCGGAAGTACTATGTGGCCAGTGTACTTTTGTTGTCCCTCTCCCTATCTATTTACATCTTTCTCTCTCTCTCTCTCTCTCTTTTTGTTTGTTCTCTCTCTTTCTCTCTCTCTCTCTCTCTCTCTCTCTCTCTCTCTCTCTCTCTCTCTCTCTCACTCACTCTCTCTCTGTACACCACAATTTACATACATCCATAAATTTACTTCCACAGAAGCTCGGGAGAGAGAGAGACCACAGTATGCTAAATAATTACTGCCAGTTACCTTCTCCCTGGCCTAGATATTTAGCCAGATGGTTGGAGAATTGGGAACGAGGTCGCAAGTATATAATACTTCATGAGTTGGGAGATATATTTTAAACTATGAGTTATACTCTGTTTTTATTATATTGTTGTTTTTGCTTAACCTGGCAGAAAGTTTAGTCCATTATCAGCGGAGATAATTATGTCCCTCTTTCAACTCTGGGGAAGGCACTCGTCACAAGCATTTCTGACTTTTGTCTCCCTCAATCACATAGAAACATAAATTACTAGGATCATAAGAGTTGTTTGGGTCTGTTGTTGTTGTTGTTGTTGTTGTTCCCCAAGCTGCCTGGCCGAACAGCCACAAGGCCCCGAGCAAGGCCAAGGCCATAACCGAGCACCCCCACAGAAACCTCCCTGCTTACCACAATAAAGCCTGGGTGACCGAAGCCACTCCATGGTGGGGAGTTGAGGAGGGTGCGGAAATGCCCGGGAAACCAAAGCCCCACCCAGGGCCCCGTGCCCCTCAACAATTATGAAGAGAAAGTTGAGGGGCAAAGGAAAAATGTGACACTTTGGCTTTCAATCTTGGTAGATTGGGAGGTCAATCCATGGAAGAGACGCTGTCACTTGAGATCAAGAAAATATATAAGTAAAAGGAACAGTCAGAGTAAACTATGGGTATGGCAGAGATCGCTCAGTTCTCACTCTGATAGACCAGCCCATCACCACATGACTATAACCCAATCCTCTCAGCATCAGCTAGGAAAGGCCCTAGAAAGCCGCCATTGGCTGGGGGATAGCTCCCCTATTTCAACCCCTTTTTGGGTTGGGCACCCGCCCTGAGGTGAGAGGTTGTTCTATCTTGCCATTTTGGCCACATTGCTTGGGACTGGAGGGGACTTTTATTACTGTGTCCTCCGGTACAGTAGGGGTTAAGTAAACCTAGACCTTGTACCGTTATATCTAAGTGATAGTCTATCTATAATTTAGGACAAACTAACTACCCAAGAATGTAGGTTTCAAAGTTACCAAGTATGTTTCATGAGGCAAGATCTCTAAGCAATTCAAGCAAGCTGGGGCCCAAAACACTCATGTACGCTAATCTTAAAAATAGGCCGACAGTTTTATGCAAAGAAAACCAACAGTGGAGGGATGTTGGAGGTGATGATATGTATACAGCACATTAAACTCTCCACCATCAGGACATGAGACTCAAACTGTACTTCATATGGGTCTGTATATCATATTATTGTCAAATTTTCATAATAAAGAACATAATTCATTATAATAATTTCGAAATAATTGAATAATTATGAAGGAAACAAGTCAATTTGTTGGAACTTAAAAGTAAAAAAAAAAAAATAATAATAATTAATAAAACGGGTTATGAGAATAATAGTTACATACATACTGTGTACAGATTGCACATACCTCGTTGCCCCTACTAGACAGTCCGGACTCAATTCTAACCAAATTTGCTAATTAAACAAAAAAAAATGATAATAATATAATATAACAACCCCTCCTTAACCCAGCTGCAGCTACAATCCTCTCGAGATGTTTTACTGGTGGGCTGCTACACTCATCTCGGAAGAAGAGATGTCAAACACACATCTACCAAATGACAAAAACAAGAAGTGTGACTCTCAGGGTTTATGAAGTGAGCTTTTACTGCCCACCATCTTGCCTCCACTCTGCTCCTCCCATTTCCTCCCTCCATCTTACCAATACGCACATACGCACGGCCGTTCGTTGCCGATTTTGCGCCACATATTCCACTACCGACCACCGTAACACCTCAGCCACGCATCTTTTGGGTAGTCATATATATATATGGTTGGATGCAGAATTGTGATTTCTTACACGATAATGTGGTTTTCGTTGTGTTTTGGAATAGTCACTAAATCGACCTAGGTCTAGCACAGGGCAATGGTGAGTCCTTGGAGGGTCTAGCAGCCCTCAGGTTGAGAGCCGCATCACACAAATCCCCACCACTGTTCCAAACATCACTGTATCACTACCACCATTTAGCCCCTGAGGATTATGACTCATTTTTATAATTTATTCTGAGTATTATTAGACGATCTTGTGCAGGTTACGCAAAGTATGTGGAAGTCAGAGGATTAATTGAAATAGTCTTTACCCTTTTGATTTCCACAGATCCATACTAAGCTGTTAAAATAATCTAATCATAGTCAGAATATGCTGTCCAAATGCATCATAATCGTCAAGGGGTTTGGGTTATAATGAGAGACCCAAACATGTTATCGGCTAAGGTTTGTGTCTAACCTCTAATGTAATTTTCATCTTAACCTGGTTACAATTTGAAATGTACTTTCGCATATTATCTACCTCTCAGATTCAAAGGGATAAGTACGAACCAGATAAAACTTCTGAATATCATAGGTCCTTCTTAAACTGCAAAAAACTGTCTAACTTTAGCTAGAGTAAAAGGCATATTGACATCATCGTGGTGAAGTGGTTATATTATTAATTTTGGGAATTTTATCCAGCATGGTCATTAAAAACCGGACAGATATCATAGTGGACCAAGAATTTATCATCGATCAAACCTTTGAAAGTTAAGGATACAAAACCGCAAGATTATTGAACCAGCATCACAGGTAGCAACAACAATGACATACCTGAGTGAGAAGCTCAATGTGGCGTTTGACAGAAAGTTGTCCGAGACTGTGAGTTGAGACAATGAGACAGTGGATTTGAGATATTAAAGCTGCCACCGGCCTTGATGAAAAACAGACAACTATAACATAGATCCCTGAATGGAGTAAAGGGGTATATTATCACCAAATTAATGACGTGCAACTTATGAAAATCTCTAAACTAAATTAATGAAACAGGGAGGGCCAGAAAGACCCGCCTCGCACCAGATAGGATTAACTTAAACACTAGCGTGGACTGATCAAAATACGGATGGATTGTTGAGAATCACCAGACACACCAGTAACCGCAGGAACCAATGACATTAACCACTAACCAAAACGTTGGTTGGCTTATATCACGCCGTGGTTGAGTGGGTTGAAACATGGGATGTCATTCTGACTGACTGCGGTTTGGATCTTTGCTGAGGCTTAAAAATATATTCATGTAACTCACACGTAACTATGAGTTATTCTACCTATAATTGACACAGGTATGCTTGCCAGGAGAAAAATTTGAGTAAATATGAGATACCAGCCCTTTTTATAGATGAGGAGGTGTTTAGGGCTGCGTAAACTACACCGTATGTATGTGGGTTCTGTTATGCCGAGGGAGAAGTGGTGGAAGGTGTACAATAGTGAAGATTCAAGCTTGTAACTGTTAATACAGGTTTATTACGTATATACATGGATATTTACATGGATTTACATAGTAAAGTACAAAGGCAAGATATAAGACAATGGATATACAAATAATTAGGACATACATTGGGAGACGTAACTGACATTAAAACAAAACAAAAAAAAATCTATGTGATTGAGGGAGGCAAAAGGCATAACTGCCTATAGCGAGTGCCTCCCCCATAGTTGAAAGAGTGACAGGGCCAAAATCAAGGGACGTTCGAGCCAAAATGCCTGGACACACAGAGTTTGAAGCAATTTAAGTCATAGGAAGAGGGAAAGACTGATTCTGGGAGAGAGTTCCAGAGCTCAGCTGTTGAGTAGAAGAAAGTTTGAGAGAAACGTTTCACTCTTGGGTTGGAGAGTTGCACAGAGTAGGGTGGGACTGAGTTGCAAGACGGGTACCACGTGCCCTACGTAAAGGAGGTGGTATGCACTGGGATAGCTCTGAAATGAGACTCCTATGATGATTAATTGAGTCTGTGGGGGAATAGCTAGTTGGATTCAAATGTATCAATATAAGTAACAGGTCATTGGACACATGAATACATAGGACATACACTGTGAGATGGGAATGATATTACTGGGACTCCTATGATGATTAATTGAGTCTGTGGGGGAATAGCTAGTTGGATTCAAATGTATCAATATAAGTAACAGGTCATTGGACACATGAATACATAGGACATACACTGTGAGACGGGAATGATATTACTGGGACTCCTATGATGATTAATTGAGTCTGTGGGGGAATAGCTAGTTGGATTCAAATGTATCAATATAAGTAACAGGTCATTGGACACATGAATACATAGGACATACACTGTGAGACGGGAATGATATTACTGGGACTCTTATGATGATTAATTGAGTCTGTGGGGGAATAGCTAGTTGGATTCAAATGTATCAATATAAGTAACAGGTCATTGGACACATAAATACATAGGACATACACTGTGAGATGGGAATGATATTACTGGGAATCTTATGATGATTAATTGAGTATACAACTAGCTGGAGTCAAACGTATTAATATCAGTAATAGGTCAGTGGACATACAGTATACATAATTAAGACACACTGCGAGACAGAAGTGATATTAACTGAGACTCCTATGAAGATTAAGGAAGGATTGGGTAATAAGTAGTTGAATTCAAATGTATTAGTATATGTAACAGGTCATTGGACACATAAATACTTAGGACATACACTGTGAGACGTAAATTATATTTACTGAGACTCTTATGAAGATTACTTGAATATACAGTACAACTAGCTGGAGTCAAATGTATTAATATAGTAATAGGTCAATGGACATATACATAATTAGGACATACACTGCGAGACAGAAGTGATATTAACTGAGATTCCTATGATGATTAATTAAGTGTGGTGAGGAGCTAGTTTAATTCTAATGTGGTGTGTGTGTAAGGCAGAGCTGGTCATCTATAGGTAATGCAGCAGTTTGGCGACGGAGTGGCCGGGCAAACGTATGACATGATACCTATAGATGGTTATTTATTTTACAGGTAGTGTGCGAGGGTGAAAATAAAAGGCAAACTGGCTAGATTCATTATTACGTTAAAAGGGGGCTGACAGACAGGCCACGGACAAAATAAGCGTAAACAAACTTTCAGTATTAAAGGAGTACAAAGAAAATCAAGCAACAACAGTTTAGTGACCCCTCTAGGCTGCTTGTGCTCCAAAACACTGAGGATCAAATGTCCAAAAAGTGGTTTAGAGTGGGTAAGGGAAAATTGGAAAGGGAACTACTGCCCTGGAACTAATGTCCGTGGCAAGATTAGGAAGTTAGTAGGGGACAGATGGGTTAGTAACATAACACAGTTATAAGTGATATTTCGTATATCTGGGAAAAAGAGAGTAACGTCTTAGTAATATATATACGCAATAATCCTTGATGAATTTGGGGGAGAAATATAATAAAGTTATTCATTTACAAACGCAGTCAGCCGTGGGTTTGATGCAAGATATTTGTCTAGGCGAAGTTTAACATAATTAACGGTGCTGCAGTCTATAGCGTCTCAGGGAACACCATTCCACAGGTTGACAACTCGATTGAAGAAGAAATTCTTAAATTCGAGAGAATTAAAAGATTTACCAATAATTTTGCAACCGTTTCCCCGCATGTAATTAGATTGGTTGATAGTGAAGTACTTTCTACAGTTCATATATTCGATAGCTTTGATGATTGTGAACACTTGAATTAAGTCGCCTCTTAATCTGCATTTGGCTAAAGGAAATAGATTTAATTCTCTAAAACGCTTCTAGTATGGTTTGTTCTTTAGGCTAGGTATCATTTTGGTAACTCTACGTTGAACTTGTTCTAGCTTGTCTATATCTTTATGGTAATAAGGGAATCAGGATTGAATTCAGCATTCCAGAAGAGGGCGGACTAAGGAAACTTAAAGAGTTAGGATAGCTTCTTTGGATTTATGCTCAAATGGCGTGCCTATAAAGCCAATTAATTTGTTTGCCTTCTTAACAACTTCTGAACATTGTTGACTCGGTTTTAGGTTACTCGATATTGTTACTCCCAGATTGGTTTCTCTGTCTACACTCTTAAGCTGAGTGCCATTCATCGAATAGTTTGCTTTCTCATTTTGGTATCCGATATGTAATACTTTACATTTATTCGCATTGAAACTCATTTGCCAAATTTGGGCCCAACACGACAACTTATCTAGATTGTGTTGCATATCGTCAACTTGTTCTTTTGAGAGTACGCTATTTGCAATTTTTGTATCGTCAGCAAACTTTGAGATTGTACAGGTGAGACCCTCATCTATGTCGTTGATGTAAATTAGAAAGATAATTGGTCCTAGTACCGATCCCTGGGGTACCCCGCTACTTACATTGGTCCATTTAGATGCCTTACCGTTTATGATTATTCCTTGCTTTCTGTCGCTGAGCCAATTTTCTATCCATTTCAAAACACTGTCTTGTATTCCATGCGCTTTTAGTTTTAGCAGTAAACGTTTGTGGAGAATTTTGTCATAGGCCTTTTGAAAATCAAGGTATATAATATCTACAGCTTTACTCTCATCATAGAGGTTGAGGATATCGTGAAAGACGTCTAAGAGATTTGTTAACCAGGACCGTTTGTTACGAAAGCCAAGCCGTGTTGAGTATCTTTAAGTATGCCATTGTCCTCTAAGTGATTTACGAGTCTGTCTCTTACAAGTGTTTCTAGCATTGTACCTACAACTGAGGTTAAGCTAATTGGACGATAGTTACTGGGTAGGATTTGCTGCCTTTTTTTTATATCGGTGATACGTTGGATAGCTTTCACTGATCAGGCATAGTTCCAGACAGAAAGGATTTATTGAATGGCAATGTCAATGGTTTGGAGAGCTTATCCTTAGCTTCCTTTAGAACTCTAGGTGAGCTTGTATCAGGTCCATGCGTTTTATTTACCTTGAGTTTATCTAAACAATTCAATACTTCTCTCTCTTTAATGGTGATATTGCTTAGAACATCATAATTATCAATCTGAATCGGCGATGCTATAGGGATATCACTGAGGTCTTCTGTTTCAAAAACTGATGCAAAGAAGGTATTGAGGGCATTACTCATTATTTTGTACTTCGTCTTTGGTGTATTCTCCATTTTCATCGACTAACGGTCCAACAGTTGAAGTAACTACTTTTTTCTTTCTGATATAACTAGAACGTTTTCGGGTTTGTTTTACTTTGATTCGCAACATGTAACTCCAGGGTCTTTTTACTTTGCTTAACCTCTCTGCTGCGTAGGTGAGGTATTGGCCACCCCTCCCTGTGCGGAGGTATTTAGACTGTTTCCTAAACTCAAATCATCATCGTACCATAAATATCATTAATACTTATCGATATGCGCCTATTTTACGTTGATTATAAAGGTATTAACCTGTTACAGCAATAAAACAAGTGGAAACAGCGTTTGGATGGTCAAAATCGGCGATAGAGGCCGGGAGTTACATAACTTATGGCTCAGTCAGCCACTGTTGCGTGGTAGTCTCTCTCTCGCTCTTCCCCACGCTTGGTAACACAGATGACCACGCCCTGCTAGCAACTCGCTAAAGTTAGCACGAATATATACCTAAGAATAAGGGAATAACACGGAGAATAGGTGATAATTGAAGGGGGGGGGGGGGAAAGGAGGGGATGTGGAGGAGTGATTTTTGGCATGGCCAAGGGGCAATATAAAAAAAGAAAACAAAATTGATATTGGGCTAATTTAAAAAAAAATAAAAAATTTAGGCCTTGGATTATATAAGGCTTCCCGCAGTCCACCGGTAGGCCTTATATAAGTCTTGCCGCACTTGCTGGGTTAATTAACTTTTTTGGCTTTACGTCGTAGTTCTACAAATTTCACCCGTTCTTCGTCACTTTGTGAGGATTTTAATCTATCATTAGCAAACTTTTTAGCAAGCAGACAATCTTAAATGTCTTTATTCCACCATTTGGGCTTATCATTATGGCCTGTATGCCGTATTTTCGATGGTATGCAGTCTTGCACTGCTTTTAGGTAAGTGGTTGCGAATAATTCCCAGGATGTATTTATGTTGTTATTTTTAATTAGAAAGCTCCAGTCAGTTTCTTTAAACATAGCTCTAAGTTTACAAAAGTTTGCTTTCTTGAAATTAGGGATTTTCTCGATGCTGCTATTTGGTTTGTTTCTAGTAAACTTTAAACTGAAAGTTATTGTACGATGGTCGCTGTTACTGAATTCATCACCAACATTCAAATTCTCCATTAATTCTTCTTTTGTTGCAAGTACAAGGTCAAGAACGTTATTACCATGGGTCGGTGATCGAACAAATTGATAGAGCGAAATCTCTTGCAAGTTCGCATACAGGTCATGTTCAGAGTGTGATGTATGAGTATCGCCCCACTTGGTCACAGGTAAGTAAATTAAAGTTGCCAAAAATTACGATATCTTGTGAGTTACTTACATATGCAATATGTTCGTAAATTTCTCGGTCAGTTTGCACTGATTGAGCTGGAGGTCTGTATATTAATGCAAGTATTATTTTTGTACCTTTATTATTCTTTATTAACACAGAGGATGTGTCGACGTTCACAATTTGAGGTTTTGACATGAGGGTTGGGTTAAGACTTTCTTTGATATAAAGTAAAACGCCACCTCCATTTCCATTTATTCTGCTTTTCTCAATCATTACATAACCGGGAAGTGAATACTCTGCTAAAAAGTGTCTGTCTTCTGTATTGAGCCAAGATCTGTTATGCCAATCACGTCCTAATTTTCTGTAAACACTAGTTCCTCTAAATCTGAAAATGTATTGCGTATGCTACGAGCGTTTGCATAGAAAACTTTTAAAGTTGCGTTTTGAGAACTCACAGAATGCTCTTTAATCGAATTTTTGGTTCTTGTTGGATCTACATTTACATTCATGGCTGTTCTCGGTCCTCGGTCGTTATCCCTGGCGGTTTTGAATTTGGGTCTTGTTGATGGAGCTTTATCCAAATTCTGGTTTCTAGACAGATTAGTATTTAATTCCTTCGCAGGTCGCCGTCCTCGCTGTCTTTGGTCCTCCTTCCTGGTTGTCCTGTGCGGAGTCGATTTCTTCTCCGAAAATCCATCACCGCATCATTGAGAAGACGTCCAAAACGTGCTGCTCCCACCTGGTTCAGATGAACTCCATCGATCGAAAATTAATAGTCATCACAATAGAAATTGTCCCAGGTGTCGACGAATCCCACGTTCTCCTTCCTGCAGAGGTTTGCTAGACAACGATTTGTGCTGGTGGCTATGTTGTAAAATCGGCTCTCTACACCAAGCCGGGGGACGCTTCCTGAGATGATGATTCATGATGATATTTCCTTAAACGGCTTGATCAGCTGCTGGTACTTTAAAAGCAAATCTTCCGACCGGGTTCGCTGTACATCGTTGTATCCGACGTGGATGACGTACAATGTATTAGCAGGGGCCAGCTTTGATACTTCGTCAACTGCAGCAACTACATCGCCCACTCCACCACCAGGGATACAAAAACGCTTCCTGGTCTTAGGTGCCCTGGCGCAAAACTCTGCGAGCTGACCACGTATCATCGAGCCTCCCACGAGCTGAACTTCTTCTGTTTCCTCTTCGTCATCTGAGTCTGTGAGTATCTGAAAACGGTTGTGACACTCGGTAACTGGTATGATTTTCCTGGTCTTGGGGCAAACGTTGTTCCTCACGACACGGAGGTTTTCTTGAGGGGGAGCAGAGTCACTATTTGTTGCTTGTCTATCGGAAGCATCTGCTGAAGTGGCTACTGCAGGCGTTGGATTGTTGGTAGCTGACGCTGGGGCGTTGGTGGCTGCTGGAGTTGAAGCTGTGACAATTGAAGTTTGTGGTACTCCAACATTGAGTGTTACAAACTCTTGGAGTGATTCCAGCTTCATGGTAAGGGCGTTGATCTTGTTGTGGGCTTCATCTAATTTTGCTGTCAAATTATCTCATTGCTGGCAGAGTCGGCAGACTTGAATATCGACAGTAGTAAACATGGAAACACCAAACCTACCGGCGCAGCTTGTACAGGTGCGAGGCATGGTGACAGTCACTTTCTTCAGATCACTTCACTCACTTAAAAAACAATTCACTCATTTTAAAACACTTCACTCACTTTAAAAACACTTCACTCACTTCAAGTCGCTTTACTTACTTAAATAGGCCAACAGGTGTGGTAGCCTAACCAAAAACAAATACGTTGAAATACACAGACATAGGTTATCAGGGGTGATAGCCTAACCAAAAAGAAACATTTTGAGATATGTAGAATTAGGCCTCCAGGAGCAACAACTTAACCGAAATAATAATAAAAAAAAAAAAATGAAATACGCAGCAATAGGCTACCAGTGGAGATAGCCTAACCGAAAACAATTTATTATATTTTATTGTAGTAATTTATTATTTTTTCTTAAATATGTAGTGATAGCCTAACTGAAAACAAAAAAATTGAAATACGCAGAAATAGACCACCAGCGTTGATAGCCTAACCGAAAATAATAAAATAGGCTACCAAGTGTGATAACCTTCAGTAAGGCTGACAGAGTCACAGAGATAATAGGAGATCTTAAATAACCCTGACTGACACCTATCTGGATTAGCCGTTTAAAGGTGGGTTACTTATACAAATAGTTTCCAGCCATACTGAGCTAAGGGTTTTAAACACTTAGAGAGGCTATAAAACATTCAGACTCAGGAGGGAAGGTGATATTCTATACCAATCCCGGTCTGAGTACCTATTAGCTAACTGTTTCCCGGCCCTTTTTGGCTGCATGGAAAAAGGGTGACCTTGGCCCTTTCCACTGTCAACATAGGCTCTTGTTGCTCCGGCGACGAGGGTAAGGGGGAGAGTAGTGGTAGGGCCCTCAGAACATGCTTTCGGATCCCCTCCTGGGACCAATCAGCAGGTAAGCTGGGTGGTGGCGTCGCGGTGTCCTGATTGGTGGGAGACGTCGCTTTGGTCGGCCAGTTCCAGGCCGGTTGTTTACGTGGGGAGTTTTGCGGGAGTTTGTTTTGATTTTGTTTAGGGGGCAGACAGCCACATTTTAATTAAAGGATTCTCATTGATTGTGGAGGGGGAGACTCGAGTGTTTGGGCCGCGTAGTATCTTGGGTTTTTGGTATAACAAAATAAATTCCTCCCGAGTTGTGAGAGACATCCTGCAAAAATCCCTTGTACTGCACTCTGAAACATAAGTCCTACGACTTGTTATGGAATGAACTTTCCCCAAGTAGGATTTCCCTATTCCTATTTATATGGAAAAAGGCTGGTTAGCTATTATCACGCTATGGTCGAGTGGGTTAAGCGCAGGATGTCACTCTGATTGACTGTGGAAGAGACCTGGTTGAGGCCTAAGCATCTGTTCATGTAACTCACGCGCAGTTGTGATTAGATTTGTACTTAGTATTCTATAAATGGAAATTAATTGTGGTTATGTGCTGATCCTTTAACTGTTTTGATGGTGTAATCGTTAGATTATTTAAATTATGTATGCGTTATCCCTGGTTCGAACCCCGGGACGACTGCATGCTTTCATTAATTCCCTTTAAGGGTGTTTGGCGTTAGGAGTGAAAGATAATTAATTAAGATAATTTCTTAAGGTTCAGGAACAAGTAAGTGCGAGGTCAGTCCTTTGAAATTTGCACCCCGCAATTTGTTCTTTCCTCTCACATAAGCATTACACTGTTCATAGTGCAGTTTGGTCTAGTACATGATCAGTATTCGATAAACGGATATTAGTCGTGGTCATATACTGAACCTTTAACTGTCTTGGTGTTATGGATAGAGTGTTTTTAGTTATGTATGTGGTATTCCAGGTACGAATCACGGGATGATCACATGCTTTCATTTACTCTTACTCTTTCCATTCACATACGCATAGCCTCCGATAGAGCAGTTGGAATTAATGTACATGCTAAGATTGGTATGCAGGATTCGAAACTGCATAATAAATCGTAGGCTTGTGCATCATTCTTTAACTGTCTTCGTGGTGCAATGCATAAGTGTGTTGATTTTCGGTGTGAGCATCCTAGGTTCGAATCCCCGGACTGCCACATGTGTTTGTTAATTCCATTAATCTAGTTTAGGAGTAAAGTTGGTTGGTGGAGAGAACATAATAATGATTTAATTTCAGGGTGTTTGGTAATGGGAGTGAAATTAATAAAATGAGATTAGATAGATAGCTAAATATATAGATAGATAAGTAAATGCATATAGATGGATAGATAAACAGATAAATATTGTATATACTACACTACTGAGAATTGCTTGAGGCGTCATTTGCAAGGGAAAGTTTAGAATAGAACTTTGTGTCATCATTAAAACTTTAGAGTTTACGTGTGTGTGTGTGTGTGTGTGTGTGTGTGTGTGTGTGTTACAGTCGTTAAGCAAAGCCTGTTGTGTGTCTGTACTAATGTCCTTGTGTATTAATCCCACAATGTAAATAACCTTTCCATCCACCGATGGAGAAAGAGATGCACATTAGTGGGCGGAAATTTATGGACACACTTTGTAACAACAATTATGACAGTCTAGCAAACTTGGGATTCACAATTTATCACTCGCTTTCTTGCGTTTATTATAGTCCATGGTCTACCTAGGCCAGAAATCGCAAACCCTACGCTCTGTAACTCGAGAAGGGCTTGAACAAATGGGCTGTATATTTCCACACCTATTCCCGGGCTAACCCTTCCTTAACCCCTTCAGCACAATGACGCCTTTTCACCTTTTATGCTGACCAAAAATAGACGATTTTATGCAGCTTAAGAAGGACCTGTGTTTTTCAGAGGGTTTATTGAGATCCTATTTATCCCTACGAGTCCTGAAGGTAAAGAATATCGTCTAATGGTAACCAGAATATGATGAAAAATACGTCATCATGCTGAAGGGGTTATTATGGTAAAATAATCCACTTGAATACTCTAGTCCTTTCACAGTTACAGAGGATTGCAGATGATTTCTGGACTACATATATTGAATGGACCATAGATGGTGTTCAAATATGCCTGACTGACGACTCTACTGTACGTTATGTAAAGGTAAACATTTGTGGCTTATGAAGAATGACGCACAAGTAGAAGGGTATCGTGTGGTGAACTTTATGGATACCTTACCTTAAATACAATGGTGTGTATAGAGTATGTTCATGCAGCGATATATTTATTTATATATTTATTTATTTTTATTATTTATGTGTTAGTGTTCATTAGTTTAGATTAGACACCTATCAAGCCTATACAAAATTTCCAAACCCCCCTTCAAGAAAAATGTTTATTATTTTTGGTAGAAAAATATCCCAACCGAACACTAGGGCCTCCGAAATTGCAGGCTCGCTATCGCTCGTCAATAAATTCGACGGGTAAAATTGACAATGAAATTGAACGAAAGGTCACAAAAACGCAAAACTAACAGGGCAAACGTCATGAAATCTTCTAACCCTTACTATACCAGCGACGAACATTGGCCGTTAGTAAAAGAGTCACTCATCAGTACCAGCGACAGACAACATACGTGCATAATATGCGTTCCTTGTAACTGCCCGTATCGAGTGGTACCTGTTACCATGACTTCTACGCACTGCTCTGAAACATTGGCAGTAGTTCTCAGCTTAGTTCCCAGCTCCCACAGGCTAGCCTCTTCAGTGCTCCTCCAACTTTTGAGGTGGGAGTGTGTTCTCTCTTGACTCTGAAGCTATTTTGGCCACATTGCCTGGTACTTGAGGGTACGTTATGGTAATACCCTCTGGTACAGTACGGGCTAATCAATATATACGTAACATACTGAACAACCTGGTTGTCATCCAGAGCAGCATATATTTTGGGGAGATTTTCCCTTACGGGAGAGTTATTTCTGGACGCCCTTCTCTGTCATGTTTAGCCCTATTAGTTATGAAATTTTAAGATGTTCACCCCATTAGATTGGCGATTAGAAGATGTTTCTTCCCATCTATTTGGCAATTTTTAGACCTTTTGTGCCATTTAGATGTCAGTTTTATCCTGGAGAGAGATACCATACCTGCACTTCAAAAGGAACCAACGTTCGGCCGGGACATATTTCTATCAAATAATGTACACATTTTCCTCAAACAGGGAATATTTAAAAGTTTGATGAAGGTCTAGGTCGGAAACTCCCCTTTAAGCTTGAATAAGTATTGCATGTTATTCCTCTTGTATAATTTCCTATCATTTTCCCCGGCACTACTTTCATTATATATTAACACCTAAAGAGCGGCCTAGGCGGTAAATAATATGTAGCCACCAGCGGGGTGTTTTTACCAAAAATAGGGCTGTTTACGTGATCATTGTCATGCCTAAATAAGACCCAGAGCGTAAAACAAGTATCTATCCCTGAAAGGGCATAAACAGAGCTTTCCAATGACACCACAACGATCCTTGACCGCTAGTTTTCTTGCAACAACCGCGCAACACGAGTGCAAAAACCATGTATTTCGGTACTTTCCCCATACAATTCACTATGTAGCGAGTGTGAGAGGGTGGAGGAGGGTGGGATTCATGTCAGTTGGTCCACCGCGGTGGTCTGGAGCAGTCATACACTCGCTACTCTCCTGCCACCACTTGTCTCTCTCTCTCAGCAACATTACGTGCTGAAATTGCCACACGACCTATGTCGCGCGCCGCCACATAGTCCAATTTATTTCACTCGACTTATGTTGCGCGCCGCCAGTTAATGGTTAATATAGGTGTACATATTGTATATAAAGTATATAAGTAGGGCTATGAATTATAACACACAATGTTTATATACACCAGTGTTCTTATAATTGTTGTTGTTGTTGTTGTTGTTCCCTAAGATGCCTGGCCGAACAGCCCCAAGTCCCTGAGGAAGGCCATGGCCATGATCGGGCTTTCCCACAGAGCTCTCATTGAGTGTAGATTGTATTGTTGGTGTAAGTAGTTGTGTGAAATGAGGTCTTCTATGATGTGTTTGATGGTATGGGGTGCTGTGTTACATCCCGGGCAGGTGTCGACGACGGAGTCATCCAGTCTCATCTGATAGCTCAGAAGAGCTGGATGGTGTCCGCATCTCAGCCTGGCCAGGTGGCCTCTGTACTCGAGAGGAAGGGAGGATTCGGAAGGATGGATTTCGGGAGGTCGTGTTTGCAGCTGCGTGTTGTCTATGAGTGAGTGGATGGATCGGCAAGCGATATGAGTATGGATGTGCTTCTTGAAGTTGGTTTGGGGTGGGCAGGGAGGGAGAGAGGACAGTATTTGTGTGTGGTACGGTGTGCTGGATGTTGTTTTGATATTTCTTGGTGTCTGTGGGTGTGTTGCTATGTAGTGTAGTGGGTGGTTTTGGTTCGTGGAGGCTGCTGCCAGGAATTGAGTGCCTCTCATGTCCAGATGGTCTTTGACGTTGAGGATTTTGGTTTCTTGATGTAGGTGATCTGTGGGTGTAGTAGCTGTGCAGCCTGTAATGATTCTTAGGGCTTTGTTTTGAATAGTCTGTAAGATCTTATGATGTGTTTCAGCTAGGTTAGAAGCCCAGGCTGGGCTTGCGTATTCCATCACTGATCTTATGTACTGTGGTGGTGGTTTCTTTGTTGCGTCCAAATTTTGTGTAAGCAAGTGACCTGAGGGCATTAAGTCTGGGTGTCAGTTTCTTTTTTGTGTTTTTGGTGTGCTGTTTGAATGTCATATGAGTAGCATATGTTACTCCTAGGATTTTGGGTGAGTGTGTATGTGTTAGGGGTGTGTTGTGTATGGTGAGTTGAGTGATGTATTTGTGTTCTCCTGTCCAGCTTGAGAGCAGGGTTGCGGTGGATTTGGCTGGGGCTAGATTAAGTTTGTTTGTAGTGCACCAGCCATGTAGTGTGTTGAGATAGGGTTGAAGGAGATCTGTTGCTGTGTTTGGGTCATGTTGTGTGCATGTGAGTGTTATGTCGTCTGCATAGGAGGCTAAGTTTATTTGGGGTGTATTGGGTGTAGTTATGTCGTGCATGTACAGATTGAAGAGTGCGGGCGATAGGACAGATCCTTGTGGGACTCCGTTTGGAAAGTTTCTGATGCTAGATGACTCACCAGCAAAAGATACGTGTGCACATCTGCCTGCTTGGAAGTTGGCCAGCCACCTTTTTGTGTTGTTGCGCATGTTTGTGTTGTAGATTTTGTTTGTTAGGTTGTGGCGGGGGATGGCATCGAAGGCTTTACTAATGTCGAGTGTGGCTAGTAGTGATATGTGTGGTGGTCTAGCTAAGTTGATGCCATCAAAATCTCTTTGTGTAAGGTCTGTGAGAAGAGTGTTTGTGGAGTGCAGTGGCCTGAAGCCATGTTGTGTTGGAGCTAGGGGTGGGTGGGTGTAATTAGTTGTAGTACAAGGCGTTCCATGACTTTGGAAGGGGTGCAATGGAGTGTGATGGGGCGGTGTGAGGATGGTAGCGTGGGGTCTTTGTTGGGTTTGGGGAATGTAATGATGATACCATGCTTCCAGATGTCTGCTTTAGTGTTGTGTGAATAACTGTAGTTTGATATGTTAGTGAGTGCTTGTATGCCTTGTGGTCCCAGGTGTCTGAGGTGTATGTTG
Organism: Paralithodes platypus; assembly: GCA_032716605.1. Classification (NCBI taxonomy): domain Eukaryota; kingdom Metazoa; phylum Arthropoda; class Malacostraca; order Decapoda; family Lithodidae; genus Paralithodes; species Paralithodes platypus. The sequence goes on along the minus strand of CM064523.1, from coordinate 44,213,268 downwards.
CTTATGTTGTCTAGGCCACAGACGGGTGAGTGCTTGCGATTGTTGTTGATGTGCTTTGTCTGGTGATTGGTGAAGGGTGACTGTATAGTCAGGGTATGTGCGGAATTGTCTCTTACTTCGGATGACACGTCGGTCGTCTTTGTGGGGTTTTAGGTGGCTAACACGTGAGAAGTGATTGATGAGAGTGTTTGCTTGTTGTTTACATGAAGGAGTAGAGTCTGTTGTTCTGATTGCAGCAAGTGATTGTGATGTGTTATTGTTGGAAAGTGTGAATGTGATTAGTGTTTTGTAGAGTTACTTGGGGGGTTGTTTTGTGATCAATTGTTTGTAGGAAGTTATTCCAACTTAGTTTTTGTTGTTCTTGTATTTTGTTGTTAGTCTGGGTGTTGAGTGCTTGAATTTGTTGTGTGATGTCTTGTGTGTGGGGTGGTGGGGAGTGTTTCAGTATGTCGCATTGTCTGATGAGATTTTAGGGCTTATCGTTGAATGCAAAGGTATCAGTGACCTAATATGCATGTATTATAATTTCCAAGCAGCTATCCAAATCTTTTCCACTCTGCCATCAGTGTATACGATATATATATATATATATATATATATATATATATATATATATATATATATATATATATATATACATATATATATATATATACTATATATATATATATATATATATATATATATATATATATATATATTTATATATATACTGTATATATATATATATATATACCGGTATATATATAAAAATACAGTATATATCTATATATATATATATACGGTATATATTATATATTAGGGAAGAGTACAGGAGAGCAGTAGAAAGACGACTAGGTGGGTTCGACCTTTAAAATATGGAGGAAGTGGAGGAGATGAACAATGTGTTTAAGGAAGAGATCTGTGCATCATGTGAGGAGGTGTGTGGAGTAAGGAGAAGAGGAAGGGGAGTGAAAGGTACAGCATGGTGGACAGAAGAGGTAAAAATAGCTGTGGAAGACAAGAAGGAAGCATATAGAGAGTGGTTGGGTAGTAGAGGGAATGAAGATTTGGAGAGTCAGAAACGAGCGAGGTATGTGGAGAGAAAGAGAGTGGTGAAGAGAGTAGTGAAGGAAAGTAAGAGAAGAGAAGATGAGGAATTTGGAAGGAATCTGAGTGTATAATGGAGGGAGTGTAAGGAGCTGTTCGGGAAAGAAGTCAAGAAAGTTAGGGAAGGTAGCAATGGAAATAGTAAGGGTGTGAAAGATAAGAATGGGAGAATGCTAGGCGAGAAGCAAGAGTGAGTCAAAAGATAGAGGGAGTACTTCAACGAGTTGCTAAATGTAAGGAATGAAGTGCCAGCAAACATAGTTGGATGGGGTATGGGAGGGAGAAGTAGTGGAGGAAGAGGTGGGGATCAGCAGGTCAAAAGTGTGGGAAGCCATGAAAAGAGTGAAGTTGGGGAAAGCACCAGGAACAGATGGAGTGTGTGGGGAAATGTTGAGGTATGGTGGTGAGATAGTGATCGAATGGGTATGAAAAATGTGAAAACTAGCATGGGAGAAGGGGAATGCACTTGATGACTGGAAGACAGGCATAGTAGACCCCCTATATAAGGGTAAAGGGGAAAGAGGAGTGTGTGGTACCCACCAAGGAATATGTCTTCTAAGCGTAGTAGGGAAGGTGTACAATAAGGTAGTGATTGAGAGAGTGAGAGCGAGAAAAGATATATGTATAGTTGACGAGCAGGGAGGTTTAAGGAAGGGATGAGGATGTGTAGATCAGATTTTTACCTTGAATTGTGTTGTGGAGTAATATCTGGAGAAGCAACGTATGGTGTATGTTGCCTCTATGGACTTGGAGAAGGCCAATGACAGCGTGGATAGAGAAGGTATGTGGAAAGTACTTAGAATATACGGAGTAGATGGCAAGTTGCTGAAAGCAGCGAAGAGCATGTATGAGGGTTCAAAGACGGCAGTACATGTGGAGATGAGCAGAGCGAGTTCTTTGACCTGAATGTTGGGTTGAAAGAGAGGTGTGTGATGTCCCCGTAGTTGTTTACTGTATATATATGGATGGAGTCACGAAAGAAATACAAGGAAGAGCAGTGCATGTTGGTGTATTGCTGATAAGGGAGGGAAATTAGTGGAAGCTGCCTGTACTGCTGTTTGCTGATGATACAGTTTTGATGAGCGATAATGAATGGGAGTTGCAGGGTCTGGTAAATGTGTTTGGAACAGTGTGTGAAAAACGGAATCTGAAGGTAAATTCGGGGAAGAGGAAGGTTATCCTCTTCGAAAGGGGTGAAGCCACAGAGTGTGAGGTGAAGTTGAACGGTCAGGCTATGGAGATTGTCAGCTCAATTAAGTATCTGGGCATTGTGTTGAGTAAAGCTGGGAATATGGATGAAGAAGTGCGGAAGAGGGTGCAACAGGGGAAAAGGGTTGTAGGAATGCTGAAAGCAGTAACAAGAAATAGGGTGGTCAATATGGATGTGAAGAAGTCCTTGCATGACAATGTGGTAATTCCGACACTGACTTACGGAAGCAAAGCATGGACGTTTGAAAAGAGACTCAGACCAAGAGTGAGAGGGGTGGAAATGAGTTACTTGAGAAGTGCGTGCGGAGTTACATGGAGAGATAGACAGACGAATGAGGAAGTAGGAAGGAGATGTGGTGTGGAGGTAGATGTGCTGGAAAGTGTGAAAAAGAACACCTTGAGATGGTTCGGCCATATGGAATGTTTGGGAAGCGAGAGAATGACTAAGAAGGTGTACTAAAGCGAGGTGGAAGGACAGAGAGGGAGATGTAGACCGAAAGAGAGGTGGATGGATGAAGGCGGTGATGGTTGGGAGGAGGGGCGTTGACTGACTGCGGACAGAGGTGCATGGGGGCGGTTCGTTCGTGGCCACCCCTTCGGGGATCGCGGCGTCAGACAATATATATACCGGTATATGTATATATATATATATGTATATATATATATACAGTATATATATAAATATATATATTTATACTGTATATATATATAGATATATATATATATATATATATATATATATATATATATACATATATATATATATATATATATATATATATATATATATATATATATATATATATATATATATATATATATATATATATATATATATATATATAATATATATATAATGGAAGAAACAGCTTTTGGCCGGAACATATTTCTACCAACAATTTTACAAATTTGTCTTGAAGGGAGATTTTGGGGATTTTGTTAAAGCTTGATGTTGGTCTAGAGAGGAAACTAAAATAGTAATATATAAATATATAAATGGACAAATATATAAACCCTATCCCCTTATGTTTTTTTTGCACTTGTATTCCTCCAATATGCAGTGCATTCAAACCATTGCAGCAATCACAGTTCATAATACTTAGGCAATAGTGTACATTTAGGACATTTTTAGCTTGTTCCCTAGACTTTAATCAAGTTTATATAATTGTAAACTTCTAGATAAATAAATATCCCGGCCAAAGGCAAGTTCCTCCTAAATTACAGGCTCGCTATCACTCTGCAGGAAAAACAATTGCCACATAAATGACAGCAACCATCTTTAATTTGGCAGAAATGGGGTGAATATTCTTAAAATTGCCAAACTAATGGAAAGAACGTTTTAAAATCTCAAAACTAATGGGAGTAAATATAAGGTAGAAGGAGGTTCAGAAAACAAAAACCTTAAGTTAAAATCTCCCCTTAACCTAAGAAGTGCGCATGGGGGGTATGAGACACTACACTCCTGTGCTGACATATTTGAGCTGTTCCCATCACTAACATCGTTATTTTACCATAAATAGCATTAATACTTATCCATATGCGCCTATTATAGGTTGATTATAAAGGTATTAACCTATTACAACAATAAAACAAGTGGAAACAGTGTTTGGATGGTTAAAATCGGCGATACAGGCCGGGAGTTACATAATGTATGGCTGAGGCAACCTCCCTGCCCTCCTACCCTCCCCTTGTCTGGAGAGACACTGTTCCGCAATAGTCATCTCTCTCTCTTTTTCCCACGCTTGGTAACAGTGATGACAACGCCCTGCTACCAACTCGCTAATGTTAGCACGAAAATAAACCACAGAATAAGGGAATAACAGGGAAAATAGGTGATAACTGAAGGAGGAGAGGTCGAGGAGTGATATTTGGCATGGCCCAGGGGCCAAAAAAAAATAAAAATAAAATAAAAATAAAAACAATTTTTTTTTTTTTTTTTTTTGGGTGTTTTAAATGGATTATTTTTTTCCCTTACTCTTAAGAGTCTTCCCACAGTCCGCCGGAGGAACTCTTAAGAATCTCCCGGCAGTTCCCGGGTTAATAGCGCTGCATTATTATGTCGTATTTTTGTCATTTATCACTTAATATTTGCCATCAGGAGTTGTTTTTGATCAAATATCTTTGTGGTGATTGTGTAATCAATTATGTGTATTTGTTTAACAAAATATACAGTATATCTAACCCCATCTGCCCACATCAAAGGAGAGTTGACACATATGGATAGTTCTGGGACAATAAATAAGAGAACGTGAGAGATTAAACCCAAAATCTAGAAGCTCTGTCATGAAATATAACTACGAAAATATCACACACACACACACACACACACAGACACACACACACACGCACACACACACACACACACACATCTACACACACATACACACATAGCAAAACAAAAACAGTTGTGTGGTATTATATTTGTTATTATTAACACTATTTATGTCTTTATTGTAATTTGTAGTTGAGATTAGTTAAAGCCTCTGCTATTACTCCTATCTTTCCTTCACCTTGGCCCAGACTCTGCGTCATCCCGTAATACTGTTGTCGCTTTTCTGATCCCTTGGTGCCCGTGTGTGAGTCAGTCGGTTATATGTTATCTCTCTCTCTCTCTCTCTCTCTCTCTCTCTCTCTCTCTCTCTTTCTCTGTGTATCTATGTAGCTCTATGTAGCTCTCTCTCTCTCTCTCTCTCTCTCTCTCTCACTCACCATTCATCTATTTTGGCAGGAATTTGTATATGTGTGTTGATACATTGTCACAAATTAGTCCTCTTCTCTTTGAGCCATGCTTTATCACAAGAGAGTCCTCTTAATCAAACTAGGAGTCTCGGGGTGTATAAGATAGATTTATTCTGTTCATTGCTAGGGTTCTTATAATATTGCCTATTTTTTACCAGAATACTTAAATATATGTGTCCATAAACATTGAAGGGGTTAAATGTTGGTATATTTGTTCTTATTTTTAACTACTGGTAAGTTTTTGTAAAACTAACACAATTAATATCCTGAGTATTATGTTGTCCAAAATAACGTTTTCACAGCCATTTCAACAAAACAAAGAACTGATAGAAGTTTCCCATTGGTTACCATACTGTTCCTGCCCATTTACGTATGACATTTACAAACAGAAATAGGTTTATCCGAAAGGTAAATCACACATTCAACTGTCAGGATTGTCGACATTAAATGCGAAAACGTAATTGCAGATCAAAATATGGTAGAGTAGATTAGATAAGACAATTCAATAATTAGGATACGGGTAAATATATGACGTTTAAATATTGAATTTGGCCTAAAAATGTGGAAACTCAAAATAGTATTTATGAGTGTGAGTAATGAAAAACAGGATTACTCGCAAAACTGAATACACGCGTAGTGGTGCATGTATTGAATAATACACGCATAGTGGTGCATGTATTGAATAATACACGCGTAGTGGTGCATGTATTGAATAATACACGTGTAGTGGTGCATGTATTGAATAATACACGCGTAGTGGTGCATGTATTGAATAATACACGTGTAGTGGTGCATGTATTGAATAATACACGCGTAGTGGTGCATGTATTGAATAATACACGTGTAGTGGTGCATGTATTGAATAATACACGCGTAGTGGTGCATGTATTGAATAATACACGCGTAATGGTGCATGTATTGAATAATACACGCGTAGTGGTGCATGTATTGAATAATACACGCGTAATGGTGCATGTATTGAATAATACACGTGTAGTGGTGCATGTATTGAATAATACACGCGTTGTGGTGCATGTATTGAATAATACGCACGTAGTGGCGCATGTATTGAATAATACACGCGTAGTGGTGCATGTATTGAATAATACACGCGTAGTGGTGCATGTATTGAATAATAGATTACGCACACACAAACTGAATACACGCGTAGTGGTGCATGTATTGAATAATAGATTACGCACACACACACTGAATACACGCGTAGTGGTGCATGTATTGAATAATACACGTGTAGTGGTGCATGTATTGAATAATAGATTACGCACACACACAATGAATACACGCGTAGTGGTGCATGTATTGAATAATAGATTACGCACACACACACTGAATACACACATAGTGGTGCATGTATTGAATAATACACGCGTAGTGGTGCATGTATTGAATAATAGATTTCGCACACACAAACTGAATACACGCGTAGTGGTGCATGTATTGAATAATAGATTACGCACACACACACTGAATACACGCGTAGTGGTGCATGTATTGAATAATAGATTACGCACACACACACGCGCAGGTGCACACACAAACACACACACCAATATATGTAAATATATTCATTGTTTCCTTCGGTCATATTTAGACAATCAGTATTGCGTCAATATTTCCTCCCCACCACAACTTGTCATATAAATCCTCCGTACAGACAGGTAATCCATCACCTCTCTTTCCCTGTACTCGAGATTCATTTTTCCTTAACTAATTTATCTTTGTTATTTCTAGGATGACGAATATGGGATAACAATAAAAAGGGTTGTTTTATAGTTATATGTTGTGTGCATTTCTAAAAAAATATTTAAAACATAAAAGTATACTCATAATGAAATTGTTCCACTTGAATTAAATAAGTCTGGACAGTCATAACATTGTATACTCAAATTCATCAGTTAACTTAAGTGTTGCACCACTAACTGTATTATTTAGATGCCTAGCTTTACTGATTGATAAACAAATTCGGGATAAACGTATATAATTAGGATACTCGGTTTAAAGTGTTTTCATCATAGATAAAGTATGTATGTATTTGTTTACATAATCAGATGTTGACGACCGATAACACAATACTTTGTTAATTAGTTATAATCTAAGTCTGCTAAAGCATGTTCCAATATTTCAAACAACATTAATACTGAAGGGTAAACTAAAAATATATATTTGTATATTATATATAAACCTGTGAGAGTATTACATCCTGGCACTATTATATTATACAGTAGCCTCGGTTTGATATACTGTATCTTGTACAGTTGTACAATTTACGTAAAATACAATTAAATTGATTATAAAACTTGTTACACCTAATTACGTCTTTGTCATTATTTAAATTATCATCTATTATAAACCCTAGATACTTTTGTTCATTAACAACATTCAATATCTCTCCACATAGCATCAACTTTGGCTTTAAGTTTTTATCTTTATTGTCTTTGAAATACATGCATGATGATTTATTAATATTAATGTCAATATCAATTTCTTTTGCTTCATTTCCAAGCATATTTAGTAAAAACTGTAATCCCGATGACGATGGTGCTAATACAACAATATCGTCAGCGTAAGCACTAATATTACTTGATATATTTCCTAGTGTGCACCCCTTTTTACATTTAGACACTTTTTCAATCAGCTTATCTATATAAAGATTAAATAATATCGGAGACAAGACTCCTCCCTGTCTTACTCCATTCATTATTTTCCAGGGTTTTGATATTGAGTCTTTAGGCTTAGTAGCAACCAGTTGATTTCTATAAAGATATAATATTATGTTCGCATAAAAGTGTGGAATACCTGCTTCAATAAGTTTACTTATTAATGTGAAATGATTAACTTTATCAAAAGCTTTTTTAAAATCAATGAAAGCTGTAAAAACATTTGAGTCTCCTAATCTGTATCTTAAAATTGTTTCTTTAAAAATCAAGCACGCTGAGGATGTAGAGTGATTAGCCCTAAACCCATGCTGCCTCTCATTAAAGTTCACATAATGCAAAATTTTATATTTTAAGCAATATTCAAATAATTTTAAGAAAACTGGCGATGATATAATAGGTCTATAATTATCCAAGGAGCTTTGATCTTTATATTTATCTTTAATAAGGGGCAAAATAAGTCCGGACGTCATCTCATCAGGCAAATGTCCATGTGCAATAAATGATGAAAACATTTTAGCAATTAGTCTTACCGCGCTTTCAGAACAAAACTTCACATGATTAGAATGAATGTTATCATGGCCAATGACCCAATTTAGCTCAGATAATGCCAAACAAACATCTTTGGTGTTGATAACTCCCAATAATTTGCCTCTTTGCACATGCACATTTAACTTGTCTCTTATAAGTTCATATTTATCTCTTTTCTGGCATTTGCTGTCATCAAAAACGTTTTTAAAATAGATAGATAGATAGATAGATAGATAGATAGCAATAATGAGCAGAAAGGTATTGCCATATTTTCCACCTAGAATGTCTGGGAACCGCTATGATTCTGGCCCAAGTGAAGTGTGGAGTACGTCAAAATGGAGCTTAACTTTTCGCCCAAATGAAGAGATAAATGGCGCACAAATGATATGTATTTTTCGCTCAAATGAAGTGCTTAATCGCCCAAATTAAATGCGCCCATATATGGGCAGACAAGCATATAGCTAGGTCGAAGTGGTGCTGACTTCTATCTAGAACGAGCCTCATTCAAAGTTCTAGATAGAAGTCACTTCGACCTCCCCATCACGGAATCTTTACACTCCTACATCCATAGACCCACAATAGGTGACAATACATCCTCAGTCGATCTGTTCTGCTTTTAAGGTCTACTTGTATAACCCTGTGTGTAATAGCTTTTAATTTGTATTCTTATTGTTGTTATTATTTCTGATTATTACTGGTTTATATAACTTTCACTATTTACTATTGTTAGGAATCATTTGATGCGAATTATGTTTTATCATTCAAATGATACCCCCAACTCTAAATAAAGAAAGCTAGTTTGTTTTTTGCTTTTGACATTTTACAATTTAGATTAATATTAAACTTAGAATATAATATTTTATAATTTTTCTGTTAGCACTTTCTAGCATTTTACATACAACTGAGGTTAAGCTAATTGGACGATAGTTACTGGGTAGGGATTTGCTGCCTTTTTTGGATATCGGTGTTACGTTGGCTAGCTTCCACTGATCAGGCATAGTTCCAGACTGCAAGGTTTTATTGAACAGTAATGTCAGTGGTTTAGAGAGATCATCCTTAGCTTCCTTTAGGACTCTAGGTGAGATTGTATCAGGTCCAGGCGTCCGAGTTAAGGGGGTGAGACAGAGAAGCATGAAGGCGAGGCAGCTCCAGAGATGAGGCTTCTTCGAGCCATTAGTGGGCAACCAAGCACTGTGCATCTTTCGAAGGTATAATGGCAAAGGCTGGTTGCAGCTCTAAGTGTTTCACATGTCTCACTCCCTAGACTGGAACGAAACCTCACGGGCTTCACAGTTGAATGTACAGTGGTTGAAATTACAATCTCTCAGCCTATGCCCGACAGGGAGTAGTTGGAATATAGAAAAAAAGGCTGGCTGTAAATAAATGTCGACCATTATATATATATTCAACTCTGGAGGAGGTACTCGTCATAGACAGTTTTGATTTGTGTCTCCCTCATCCCCATAGAAGAAATAAAAATAAAATTTATATATACCCGGTATATATATATATATATATTCTGACATACGGAGCCCTGTATGTTAATTTAAGAGTTAGAATTAGAGTTGAAGGAGCCCACTACCCAAAACGGTGAAGCAGACTAGCGAACGAGCGAGTGGGCAAACCATCTCGCCCCATACCAGCATGCTAGCCTTCACACCTCGATGACCGATGCTATGACGTATGATCGACGCCAGGAGCTGTGAATGGACCTCGCACCTGTTATGTGATTCGAGGAGCTATGATTGGCGCCGGCACCACCCGCCGCCTCCTGATTCGTTCCTACACCATCATTGTTTGGTATATAAGACCCGAGTTGTGGGCATTCAAATCAGTCTCATTTGGAGTTGGGGAAGGTGAACTTGCAGCTGGAGGAAGACGGGGTGAAGTATTATAATGGGATTGTGACTGTCAGTCAGATTATATAAATGTGTGTTAAGTGTGTTCGGTGTAAACACTTACGTTATGTTGGTTAGTGAGATATGTGATTGGGAATTAACGTGATGTGTTTAATGTGTGTAATGTGTTTAACTATTTGATTGGGAATTAACGTGATGTGTTTAATGTGTGTAATGTGTTTAACTATTTAATTGGGAATTAACGTGAACACTACTATTATGTGTTTAACTATTTGATTGCGAATTAACGTTAACGCTACTATTATGTGTTTAACTATTTGATTGCGAATTAACGTTAACGCTACTATTATGTGCTTAACTATTTTAGTTGCCTAACTTGTGGACTAAAGCAACTCTTTAAGTAATTGGGTTATGATGAAAGTAATACTATTGTTTTATATTAATACTTAAGAGTTCTTTCATTTTCTTTGAATTAAGCTTACATTGCTTAATGGTGCTTAGTACGGTGATGCTATTGTCTCGTATTAGTAATATCGCCTTAGACTAACATGGCTGTGTTAATATTACTTATAGTGATTTCCTAAGCTGAAGAAAATTCTTTTGCTTCAAAATATTATATTTGCTTTTCATATTATTTGAGTGAGACCTGAATCGAATCTATGAAGCGATCCTGTAACTTTATTTACTCATAATCAAACTTCAATGTTACGTGGTTAAGAAATAAATTTAACTAATTATTAAATATATATCTAACTTTTTATGTGACTTTGATATTACTCCTGATGATAATAATAATATAATACTATTAACGTAAGACAAGAACCAAGAATAATTACATTAAATATAAATAAAAGGACATAGAAGAAAACTATCTATTCATTTCAAAAAGGGTAAGAGACAGAAATATTCTTACTTTAATATTTATCTTTCAAGACTTTTTATAAAATTAATAGTCCTTCTTTAGCTATAACTTATTCGGTTCATAACCATAGCCTACTAAGCTTCGGTTAAATAATAATTCTTTCAAAATACTACATGACTTTAATTAGTTTCAGTATTTTTCATAGTTAAAGAGTATCAGTCAATAAAGGATACCAAGTCCTATGATCCAAAAGGAAAGGAAGCAACAACAGGAATTTATGTTATTAGATTTTACTTTTGTTTTGCCTTCAGCTGACTGATACCTTAATATATATCTCTGTGCTATCTAGATTCATCAAGTTAACCACTTGAGGATCAAGATACGTAACAGAAGAGTGGCGACCTTGCCAGGATTCGTTTCATACAGTTTCACTCAGTTTCATTAAAGTTTCACTACTTAAAAACCAAATATTAATCATGCCTCAACTAATTAATGAAGAAGATGCTCGAGTTTTCATAGAATCAGAACCCACAGCCCCTGATATTGTCTGTCAAAATCTGAACTGAAAGTGCTTGCCTCACATCTCCAATTATCTGTCTCAAACATGTCTAAAGTAGAGGTGGCTCAGACCATAAAAACCCACCTGTTCCCTGTAGAAGGCGGGGAGGGTGACGGAGCAGTTGGTGGGATCCCGAGTAAACGTAGCCAACTTGATGAACAATTGCCACCTGGTTTGACCGGTGATCAAATATACGAACTAGAACTAGCCAGAATGAAAATAAATGCCGAAGCAAAGACCGAACAAGCCAGACTAAATATAGAACTAGCCAGAATAAATGCCGAAGCAAAGACCGAACAAGCCAGACTAAATGCCAGTGCAACGACCGAACAATGTGAATATCAATATCGTACGGCTCAACTAAATGTCAATACAAATGCTCCCGAAATTGCTCCCCCTCTGGGATTGACTATGACTAGTGTCATTCCACCTTTCACTGAGGATAATGTGCAGGATTTCTTTGTTTTGTTTGAGGAAGTTGCTGGAGGTATGAAGTGGACAAGAGATCAATGGCCTTTTATGTTACAAACTGTTTTGACAGGGCAGGCTCGAGCCACGTATTTGTCAGAAGTAGCAGAAGTTAGGCAGGATTATGACAATCTCAAAGAAGCTATCCTAAAAACCTATCAATTGCAGCCTGAGGCTTACAGGCAATCTTTCCGTAAAAACCAGAAGAAAGTAGAAGAAACCCATAAGGTATTTGCCAGGACCATGACTAAAACTTTCAATCATTGGGTCAAGAGTAAGAAAGTCACAAGCTACAACGATCTGAAGGAGTTGGTCCTGTTAGAAAATTTCCTATGGAAAATTGATTCTTCTGTATCCTATCATTTAAAGGGGAAAAGGGTAGATTGTCTTGCCGACGCTGCTGACATGGCTGACACATACGTGCTCAACAACAAATTTCGTGGAAAGAAGCCCTACGATAATTCTAGTTCTAATTTTAAGTATCCCAATCACAAATCTGACAGACCCAGTCACAAGCCTATAACGTCTTCCCCAGCTAGCCAAAATAGAAATGTTTCCCCAACTAAAAATGCGACTCAGGGCAATGGTAACAGAGGTGGGCCCCAAACTAATAGTAATGCTCAAAGAGGGAACTTTCCCGTATCCCCTAAAGTATGTACTTTTTGTGGCATGAGAGGCCACCTAGCTTATCAGTGCTGGGCCAAGGAAAAAACGGAGAGATCGGGGCAGACAGTTGCCGCCGTATCTCAAATTCCATGTGTGCCTTTAATGCAGGGCCCCCGACAGGAGTACCTAGCACCAAATGTTCCTTTAATGCAGGACTCCCGACAGAAGGAGTACCTAGCACCAAAAGTTCCTTTAATGCAGGACTCTCGACAGAAGGAGTACCTAGCAGCTAACGTAAATCATCTAGACAGGGGTGTAGTAGCATGTGTGGTGCAACCCACAAGGGTTAAACCAATAATAATTTCACCATCAGTGCAGGACAGTTACCGTCCCTTTATTTCATCTGGCAACGTGAGATTAAATGGTTGCATGCATGAGGTAAAAATTCTGAGAGACACAGGTTCTACTAGCACCCTCATGGTGAATCCTTACACTGAGTGCCCACCTGGCGAACCAGTTGTAATGAGAGGTGCTGGAGGCCAGTTTTATGCATACTTGGTAAAAGGCGAAATTGAATGTGAGTTACTACAGGGTGAGGCCACCATAGCTTTGTGTAGGTCCCAAGATATCCCTGTGCCTGGGGTAACACTCCTTTTGGGGAATGATGTAGCAGGTGAGAAGGTCCGACCAGACCCCATTTTGTCACTTTCCCCTGTTAACGAGCCACTAACCGGTGAGCTCGACAAGGAGTTGCCAACTGTTTTCCCTGTGTGTGCTGACAAACGTTCAATGTCTCAAGTAGCAGTTCCCTCAGACAGAAATGTACCGAATGTAAGAGTTGATGAAAGGGATGATGAGAGTGTGAATGATGCTCCAACTGTGCCTGATGTGACTGAGGTGGATTTATCTGACACCTTTATGGCTCATCTTGACCCTAACGATGACCATGAAACCCCTCCAAATTGTCCTAGTGGCCTGGTAGAGCTACAGAGAGATGATTGTGAATGCAAGGAGTTAGCTGCCAGGTCCGTGAGTGAAGAGGAATGTGAGAAGGAGGGTGGTGAATGTTTCTACCTCAAAGGAGGAGTATTGTGGCGAAGATGGAGACCGCCACACAGACCAATCGATGACGGGGCTTGGGACGTCCATCAAGTAGTAGTCCCCAAACCTTGTCGTAAAGATATCATGGAAATGGCACATTGTATACCATTGGCAGGACACCTAGGTGTGAGAAAAACTCTAGACAGAATCAGATCCCACTTTTACTGGCCAGGAATGCGTGCAGATGTAGTGGAGTCTTGTAGAGTGTGTCACACTTGCCAGATGACAGGAAAACCCAATCAGAAGGTGCCTGTACATCCTCTGGTGCCCTTGCCCGTTTTCGAGAATCCTTTTACTCGGGTGGTAGTGGACATTGTAGGCCCATTGCCTAAGACTTCCCAAGGTAACATTTATTTATTAACTATCATGGACATGGCAACTCGCTACCCAGAGGCTATACCCTTAAGGACTACCTCTGCTCCAACTGATATCAAGGAACTGCTCAAATTTTTCACCAGAATGGGTTTCCCCCATGAGGTGCAAAGTGATCAAGGAACTAATTTTACCTCTAACATTTTCCAGCAGTCCCTGAAGGAGTTGGGTATCGAGCATGTAAAGTCTAGCACCTACCACCCAGAGAGTCAAGGGGTTCTCGAACGATATCATCAGACATTAAAGGGAATGTTACGTAAGTATTGTACAGAGACCGGAGTTGAGTGGGATAAGGGGGTACCTTTTCTTTTATTTGCTACTCTTGAGGTTCCAACTGAATCCCTGGGTTTTTCCCCTAATGAGCTAGTTTTGGCCAACCTTTATCTGCCAAGTTCAGGGGCCCATATAAGATCATTCGGAGGGTGAGCATTACCGATTATCTAGTAACTACCCCAGACAGGAGAAAGCCCACGCAAGTATTCCATATAAATATGTTGAAACCCTACCATAGGTCCCCTGATTCCTCTCCTCCAGATTCTCCCACTGTGGCAGTGAATGTCAGGACCTGTGAGCAGCCTGGTGCGGACAAAGTCTTCAGTTCTCTTACTGACCCGCAACAGACTGTTCCAGAGCCTGAAGGTATCCATGCAGACTTTGACTTGTCATGTAGCCTATCCAACTTTCAGTATAATTCAGTGGCTTGAGGGAATTACCATCTAAACTATGTCATCTTCCCTCTGATCAAGCGAACCAACTAATCTCTGTTTTATCTCAGTCTCCCAGTGTGTTCCGTGATACTCCAGGGCTTACTTCTTTGGCCGTGCACGACATCGACGTAGGGGATGCAACTCCCATTAAACTATCCCCCTACCGTGTCTCACCACAACGCAGGAGTATACTGCAGGTCGAGCTTGACTTGATTTTTTCAAACCAGCTGATCACAAGGGCCTTAAGCCAGTGGAGTAGTCCGGTCATACTTGTGCCAAAGCCAGACGGGAGCCATAGGTTTTGTAGGGTCTGTAGGCAAGTCAATGCTGTCCCAAAGAACGATACCTACCCACTGCCACGGATCAAAGATTGCATTTACCAGTTTGGCCTCGTGCAGCAGTAAGTATAATTTAATGAGAGGATTTTGGCAATTAGCTCTCCCTTGTAGCGAGGTAAATATCATGCTTTTGTAGTGCGCTTTTAAGCCTTCAGCTGTGAGATGCCTTGCAGTTCGAATAACGCTCCAGCTACGTTCCGGCTATGTTCTGATGTGGTACCTGGAGACGTTGCCTACTTTGGGTGATCTCCTTATTATATCCTCATTATAATCTTGCTGTTGCCAATCTGGTGGTGAATCTATTTATGTATTATGTTTAATATTATGTACTATACTCCTTAAACTCTTTTCTAGGGGGGAGGTCTGACATACGGAGCCCTGTATGTTAATTTAAGAGTTAGAATTAGAGTTGAAGGAGCCCACTACCCAAAACGGTGAAGCAGACTAGCGAACGAGCGAGTGGGCAAACCATCTCGCCCCATACCAGCATGCTAGCCTTCACACCTCGATGACCGATGCTATGACGTATGATCGACGCCAGGAGCTGTGAATGGACCTCGCACCTGTTATGTGATTCGAGGAGCTATGATTGGCGCCGGCACCACCCGCCGCCTCCTGATTCGTTCCTACACCATCATTGTTTGGTATATAAGACCCGAGTTGTGGGCATTCAAATCAGTCTCATTTGGAGTTGGGGAAGGTGAACTTGCAGCTGGAGGAAGACGGGGTGAAGTATTATAATGGGATTGTGACTGTCAGTCAGATTATATAAATGTGTGTTAAGTGTGTTCGGTGTAAACACTTACGTTATGTTGGTTAGTGAGATATGTGATTGGGAATTAACGTGATGTGTTTAATGTGTGTAATGTGTTTAACTATTTGATTGGGAATTAACGTGATGTGTTTAATGTGTGTAATGTGTTTAACTATTTAATTGGGAATTAACGTGAACACTACTATTATGTGTTTAACTATTTGATTGCGAATTAACGTTAACGCTACTATTATGTGTTTAACTATTTGATTGCGAATTAACGTTAACGCTACTATTATGTGCTTAACTATTTTAGTTGCCTAACTTGTGGACTAAAGCAACTCTTTAAGTAATTGGGTTATGATGAAAGTAATACTATTGTTTTATATTAATACTTAAGAGTTCTTTCATTTTCTTTGAATTAAGCTTACATTGCTTAATGGTGCTTAGTACGGTGATGCTATTGTCTCGTATTAGTAATATCGCCTTAGACTAACATGGCTGTGTTAATATTACTTATAGTGATTTCCTAAGCTGAAGAAAATTCTTTTGCTTCAAAATATTATATTTTGCTTTTCATATTATTTGAGTGAGACCTGAATCGAATCTATGAAGCGATCCTGTAACTTTATTTACTCATAATCAAACTTCAATGTTACGTGGTTAAGAAATAAATTTAACTAATTATTAAATATATATCTAACTTTTTATGTGACTTTGATATTACTCCTGATGATAATAATAATATAATACTATTAACGTAAGACAAGAACCAAGAATAATTACATTAAATATAAATAAAAGGACAGAAGAAAACTATCTATTCATTTCAAAAAGGGTAAGAGACAGAAATATTCTTACTTTAATATTTATCTTTCAAGACTTTTTATAAAATTAATAGTCCTTCTTTAGCTATAACTTATTCGGTTCATAACCATAGCCTACTAAGCTTCGGTTAAATAATAATTCTTTATAAATACTACATGACTTTAATTAGTTTCAGTATTTTTCATAGTTAAAGAGTATCAGTCAATAAAGGATACCAAGTCCTATGATCCAAAAGGAAAGGAAGCAACAACAGGAATTGTTATTAGATTTTACTTTTGTTTTGCCTTCAGCTGACTGATACCTTAATATATATCTCTGTGCTATCTAGATTCATCAAGTTAACCACTTGAGGATCAAGATACGTAACAATATATATATATATATATATATATATATATATATATATATATATATATATATATATATATATATAATTATATATACCGGTATATATATATATACTGTATATATATATATATATATATATATATATAATTATATATTAGCCTTGGAGAGAAAATTGGCGTTAGTGGTTAGTGGTTATTATATTGTGAAGCATAGTGGCTTAAGTAAGGGTACGAACAAAGAATAGTAAAAATGTGGCATCAAAAGAAAATGTATATATAAACACTAAATTAGAAAAAAACATCGTATTCAACCATTTTGGAAATGTTGTTGATGAAGGGATGTGTATGTGTTACAGTATGATATGTAGGGGTAGATCTGTGGAAACATAAATTTCCCAAGAGGCAGTCACTGGGATAATTGTTGTGGTGATATTGCATATTCTTTCTTGAGAGATATTTGTGCACCGGTATGTCTTTATTTACTCTTCAGTACAAGTACCAATCAGTGATGCACAATGTGCATTACATAAGTGTTAGATAAAATAATTTATACATAAAACAGTTAAGTCACTGCAAAAATAATAGATTGTATGCTTGAAATGTAACACCATTTATATTTGGTTTTGGTAGCATATAGACTATGAGGACAATAATAATAATGAAAAAATGGAATTCAAATTAAAACATTGTGAGTACCAAATTATGATACATTGGAAATTGCAAGCGTTGTAGATATTTGAAACTATAGATTCAGCTCGAAAATAACCCGTTTTCTAAAGAAGGTACGTTCTCTAGTGATGGGTATAAATTAAATAGTTACGGTTCGAAGTTAACCTTTCTCTATTGATGGGTACTTGCCGTTAGATACTACATACTCTACATAGAGGAGGTGGTATACACTGAGAGAGCTCTGAGGAACACTGATTACTATAATAGCAGTAAAATGGCGAGAGAGATGCAACATTGCGGCGAAGAGAGAGAGATTGCAAAAAGTCGGTGAGTGGACATGAGTTAATGAGACGAAATGCTTTATTTCTACTTTGTCAAGAAGTGCTGTGCGAGACAATCCTCACCCACATATGCGAACAATACTTAATACACGGATGCACTGTGCCCCTGTACAGAGCAAGAAGCTTTGCAGGGGTAAAGAAATCCCGGAGGCATTTGAGCACACCCAGCTTCTGGGAAGCTGTTTTATCAAGGGTGGTAATATGATCTTGCCAAGTGAGATCAGAAGAAAAGAAGACACCGAGAATACTGAGAGAAGATGAAGGGTTGATTTGTGTATTGTTGACTTATAAGGGCTGTGGTAGTTCTTGACTGGTAGATGAATGGAGAAATCGGGTTTTGGAAGCATTGAAAGTAACCATATTTTCTCTGCCCCAAATGGAAATGGTTGATAGGTCAGAAGATATGTATTCTATGGCATCATCACATGAATTTTTGAGTGATTGCTTGCTGGGGGGGTCCTAAAAAAATAGATCAATAGTGTAAGGTAGAGTCATTAGCATATGAATGGATATGACTGGAGGTACAGTTGAAAAGATAATTACTGAATATTAGAAATATACTTGGAGATAGGGCAGAACCCTGGGGAACACTAGAGTTGATAGCTTGAAGATGTGAATGATTGCCGACCACGACCGCAGCTATGGAAAGTCCAGAAAGGAAATTAGAGATAAAGGCACAGACAGGGATAGAACGGGTCTCACCGAAGTCCCGAAAGGAGGATGACCAAGAGTTAGTAAGATATGAAAGATCACTGGTAGAGCGACCCCAAAGGAATCCATACTGGCAATCTGAGAGTAGATTATGGAAGAGAGATGCTTAAGAAATTTTGAATTAAGAATAGTTTAAAAACTTTAACGATGCAAGAAATGAGAGCAATTGGACGATAGTTGGAGGGTTCAGAGCGGTCGCCCTTCTTTGGGACAGTTTGAGTGAGAGCAAACTACCAGCAAGAAGGGAAGACGTTAGAGAATAGACAGAGACGGAAGAGTTTGCCTAGCCTAGGAAGGGAGTCAGCACTAAAGCACAGATTTTGAGTACAACAGGAGGAACACCATCCGGACTGTATACCTTAGTATTAAGCCCAGAGAGGGTAGAAAGTACATCTTTAGAAGAGATTATGATTTTAGGCATGATTAGCTGAGCGGGAGGTGGAGAGGAAGGAATAACACAGGAATCATCCAAGATGGAGTTTCTAAAAAAAATTTGGGTGAAGAGTTCAGATTTGTCGGAGGAAAAAATTACGGTAATGCCGTCAGAGTGGAAAAGGGGAGGGAAAGACGAGCAAGAAAAATTGTTGGAGAGGTTTTTGGCTAGATGCCAGAAAGCTTGGGAAGAACTAGAGTTGGATAGTTCAGTTCATTTATTATTGATGAAAGAGTGATTGGCTAGTCGAAGAACATATTTAGCTTGATTCCGGGCAGAATAATAGGAAGAATGAGATTCTTGACTTTGAAGGCGTCGGTACCACTTGAAGTATCGGGATAAGTAACAGGGCCTTACAACCAAAAGCAAAGAGTCGCTTCTCCTTATTAGATACTCGTTGAGTCTCACATTCTCATGGATACATTTAGAAGGTGGTGAGAGGCGAGGGTTGTGAGAAGAAGAGTGTGGGTTGTTGCAGTACTTGATGGTTTATGTAAGTTATGAACAAAGGACATGCTTAAGTGCATGACAATAAGCATTGAAAACTATAAAGGGAATAATGTGATATGTAATTTAGTTTGAATAACCGATAGGTATTAGTGATCCATTAATGTGGGTATTATATATGTTTTACCTTTAATCCTGTTGGTCTGTTGACACGTTTTGGATATATTGCTGCATATCCTGGTTATGAAATCTATGAGAAAGTTTCAGAATATGTCACTACCTTAAAATGAATCGTTTCCAATCATGAGTCACGGTCGAGTCATACCTGAGTCAACAAATTTTATTAGAGAACAATAAATAATTCACTGTTTTATACCCTTTTCCTCTTAAGCATTCCAAGACTTCAACAACAACACTACTCTTACTTCTGCTGCCAGAGTCGCTAATACTATAGTTTTCTATAGTCGTTTCCACATAACCGCCTATGATTCCAATAACATAGAATTCCGTCAACTGCTGTTCTCTCCTCTCTGTTACCATAATAGAGAAATAGGGTAACACGACGAATATATTCGGTTTTCTGTAGTACTTTCGTCATAAACCAACAAAGACCCCAACAACAAAGCTGAACATCTTCTATTCTCTCCTCCTTCATCCAGAGTAGTCAAGTTGTGTAAGGTCACCAATAAATCTCCAGTCCCCTCACCCTTCACTTCCTCTCTCATTCTTTCTCTACTTCCCTGTCTTCCAAGTACTCAAGGATTCAACAATTACTTACAACATTAATTAAATACATTATGCATTTAATATTAAACACAATACGATAGTAACACTTATTTTCTTTTCCAATGGCCCCCTATCTGTTATTCTTTATATTTGCCTTACTCAAAGTTTAACTACCCTAAGGATAGCTCTATTTAGTTTGTTTGCCTTTGTTCTAAATATAGTATCTAACATTACATAAATAGATATAACACTGCAACAATCGGAACTCTCTCGCCCTTCTCATTCAAAATTGCATTTTTTTTTCTCACAAACATCGACTTCAAACCCTATAAGCCATCATTCCTAGCGCCATTCAATATCGTGTATGTAATATCATAATTTAGTTCATATCTGTGCCTTTGGATGAGTGTTTATAGTTGTTAATTATACATGTCTTCACATTGTCCTGGTATGTCACCTCTTCTCTACTGTAAGTGTATCGTCGGGTTCTTTCTATTATTCCCACATTTTCTCTCTATTCTCTTTTGATTTTCATTCTCGCCTTTTTACTCCCTTCAGTGTTGTTTGTTATCCATGTCCCATTAAAGTTCATTCTCTCGCTGATTTATCGGATCCTTTACCATTTGATCTATTTATCCTTTGTTTGTATATTCTACTCACCTCAATTCTATAACTCCTCTTACTTCGTTTCTTCCCTGTCTACTTTGTCTTTATATTGGTTTCGTTTGTTCCCCTCTCACTTTTCGTTGTTCCCTATTAATGCAAATTCTCTCTCTCTCTCTCTCTCTCTCTCTCCCCAGAAGCACTCTACTGTGATTGGTTGGTGAGGGAGAGAGGGAGAGCAGGCCTAAGCCTTGGACAGATGGATTGTTGTCATTTTCGACAAACTAGCCTATCCCTTACTATTGGCCAAATATGTAATCTAATAGATGGCATTAGGCTTCGTTCGCTCTACACTGTAGCAATGTCTGCCAGATGTTGAATAAGGTGTACAAATGTTTAGAAGTATTTAGCCCCTTTCGGATTATGACGCATTTTAACTGTTTATTAGGGCTATTCTTAGACGAGTGTATTCAGCTTAGGAAGAACTTATCGGAGCCAGAGAGTTAATTCAGATTGATACTAGAACTTTGATTCCTAGAGGTCATTCCTAATTTGCATGAAATCATCTAATGATGATGTGAATGAAATGTAAAAATAAATCGTCAAAAACTGAAAGAATTAAGTTATTGCAATATTTGATATAGTCAGACAAAAATGGTTTTGTTCCTTCTGCATTATGATAATATCCTCCAGATGTTGAAGAGGGTAAAGCAATATTTCAGCGTATACAAATTATAATCTAGTAAAAACATTATATAAGTTGGTTACAATATTGATGACACTGTCATTAAGGTGGGTAAACAATGGCATTATAACTTGTGGTCCCCTTAGAGGCTTAGACCGAAGCTCACACATTTAGATTCATATTGGTAGACAAACCCCACAATTGTTTTGTTCGGCGGGTGCCCAACTCCGAAATGGGTTGAAATAGGGGAGCTATCCCACCGCCAAAGGTGGCTTTCTAGGGCCTTTCCTAGCTGATGCTGAGAGGATTGGATTCTAGTGATGTGGTAATGGGCTGGTCTATCAGAGTGACAGTTGAGCGTTCTCTGCCATACCCATAGCTTACTCTGACTGTTCCTTTTACTTATATATTTCTAGATCTCAAATGGCGGCTTCTCTTCCATGGATTGACCTCAATACTTCCAACCTAGAGGTTGGCAGACTGGTAGCCAAAGCGTCACATTTCTTCCTTTGGGGCTTCAAATGTTCCGGGCGTTTAAGCACCCTCCTCAGCTTCTCGCCTGGGAGCCGCTTCAGTCATCTGTGCTTTCTTAGTGGCAAAGCAGGGAGGATTCTGCTCAGGGGCTCGGTTATAGCCTTGGCCTTGCTCGGGACCTTGGGGCTGTCTGGCCAGAAATTCTAGATAACAACAACACCAACACGCATAGTTCTGTTGTATTCCTACCTGGTCAATATGTTACACTAGTTTTTGTAATTCCAATGTTTACTGTAAATGCATTAAATTACATTAAGACCCTGCCACCCCCCACCCCCAGGTGTTATGCAGCTACTGACAAATATATACATGTGTATAAATTTATATATTGATTTGATCTGAACAGCAATCTAAATGGATATAATATTATACATATTTGTTTTTTTGTTTTGTTTTTCTATGTGATTGAGGGAGGCAAAAGGCAGAATTGCCTATAGCGAGTGCCTCCCCCATAGTTGAAAGAGTGACAGGGCCAAAATCAAGGGACGATCGAGCCAAAATACCTGGACACACAGAGTGTGAAGCAATTTAAGTCATAGGAAGAGGGAAAGACTGATTCTGGGAGAGAGTTCCAGAGCTCAGCTGTTGAGTAGAAGAAAGACTGCGAGTAACGTTTCACTCTCGGGTTGGAAAGTTGCACAGGGTAGGGTGGGATTGAGTTGCTAGACTCCACGTGCCCTACGTAAAGGAGGTGGTATACACTGGGAAAGCTCTGAGAAACACTGATTATTATAGTAGCGATAGAATAGCGAGAGAGATGCAACATTGCGGAGGAGAGAGAGAGAGAGATTGCAGGGAGTTGGTGAGTGGACGGGAGTTAATGATACGAAAGGCCTTCCTTTCAACTTTGTCTAGGAGAGCGGTGTGAGAGGAACCTCCCCACACATGTGAACAATACTCAATACAAGGACGCACTATGCCTCTGTACAGAGCAAGAAGCTGTGCAGGGGAAAAGAATCCCCTAAGGCGGTTGAGCACACCCAGCTTCTGGGAGGCTGCCTTAGCAAGACTGGTAATATGGTCCTTCCAACTGAGAACAGAAGAAAAAGAGACACCATGAATATTGAGAGAAGATGAAGGATTGATTTTTGTATTGTTGAAGAATAAGGGATAGTCCGCTGGGAGCTCCTTACGGGTAGATAGATGGAGAAATTGGGGTTTGAAACCATTAAAGGTAACAAGGTTTTCTGTGCCCCAATTGGAGATAGTATTTAGATCAAAATGTAAGAGTTCTATGGCTTCGTTACGTTTGTCGTTGAGGGATTGCTGGCTGGGGCGTTCAGAAAAACTAATGGAGTAGTGTAAGGTTGAGTCATCTGCGTATGAATGGATGTGAATTGAGGTACAGTTGAGGAGATCATTTATAAAAATTAGAAAGAGAATAGGAGATAGGACAGAGCCCTGAGGAACACCTGAGTTTATAGGGTGAGGAAGTGAACAATGGCCGTCCACAACCGCGGCTATGGAACGGCCGGAAAGGAAAATAGAGACAAAGGCACATATAGAGGGATAGAAACCGAAGGAGGGTAGTTTAGAAATTAAAGATTTGTGCCAGACTCTATCGAAGGCTTTCGATATGTCTTGTGCAATAGAAAAAGTCTCACCGAAGTCCCGAAAGGAGGATGACCAAGAGTTAGTAAGATATGAAAGAAGATCACCAGTAGAACGACCCTTAAGGAAGCCATACTGGCGATCTGAGAGCAGATTATGACAAGAGCAATGATTAAGAAATTTGGAAGCAAGAATAGTTTCAAAAACTTTAGAAAGACATGAGATGAGAGCAATTGGACGATAGTTGGAGGGTTGAGAGCGGTCACCCTTCTTTGGGACAGGTTGAATGTGAGCAAACTTCCAGCATGAAGGGGAGATGTTAGAGGATAGACAGAGACGAAAGAGTTTGCCAAGGCAGGGAGTAAGCGCGGAAGCACAGTTTTTTAGAACAACAGGAGGAACACCATCCGGACCGTACGTCTTATTAGTATTAAGCCCAGAGAGCGTAGAAAGTATATCTTTAGAGGAGATTAGGATATTAGGCATAAGTAAGAAAGAGGAGGGTGGAGAGGGAGGAATAGCACCGGAATCATCAAAGGTGGATTTTCTAGCAAAAGTTTGAGTGAAGAGTTTAGCTTTGCCAGAGGAAGAAGTGATGGTTGTGCCATCAGAATGGGAAAGGGGAGGGAAAGAATAGGAAGAGAAATTCTTGGAGAGGTTTTTGGCTAGATGCCAGAAAGCTTGGGAAGAGCTAGAGTTGTTGTTGTTGTTGTTGTTGTTCCCCAAGCTGCCTGGCCGAACAGCCCCGAAGCCCAGAGCAAAGCCAAGGCCAAAACCGAGCGCCCCCACAGAACCCTCCCTGCTTACCACAATAAAGCCTGGGTGACTGAAGCCACTCCATGGCGGGGAGCTGAGGAGGGTGCGGAAACGCCAGGGAAACCAAAGCCCCAACCAGGGCCCTGTGCCCCTCAGCAATTATGAAGAGAAAGTTGAGGGGCAAAGGAAAAATGTGACGCTTTCGCTTCCAATCTTGATAGATTGGGAGGTCAATCCACGGAAGAGGCGCCGTCACTTGAGATCTAGAGAATATATAAGTAAAAGGAACAGTCAGAGTAAGCTATGGGTATGGCAGAGATCGCTCAGTTCTCACTCTGATAGACCAGCCCATCACCACATGACTAGAACCCAATCCTCTCAGCATCAGCTAGAAAAGGCCCTAGAAAGCCGCCTTTGGCGAGGGGATAGCTCCCCTATTTCAACCCCTTTCGGGGTTGGGCACCCGCCCAAGAGCTAGAGTTGGATAGTTCAGTGCATTTATTATTGATGAAAGAGTGTTTGGCAAGTCGAAGAACAGATTTGGCTTGATTCCGGGCAGAAACATAGGAAGAATGAGAGTGTTGAGTTTTAAGGCGTCGGTACCGTTTGAATGCTTCCTCCTTATTGCGGACAGCAGTAGAACAGGCGTGAGTAAACCAAGATTTTTTAGCATTAGTCTGAGAGAAAGAGAAAGGAATTTATGCTTCCATGCTCGATAGGATTACCTCGGTAATGCGTTCAGCACTTTCCGAGGGTCCCCGGCCACGAAAGCAGAAATCTTTCCATGGGAAATCAAAGAAGGACTGCCGGAGAGCCTCCCAGTCGGCAGCGCCAAAGTGCCACAAGCGCCGCCGGCTAGGAGGATCGGGTGGCCATACTGGAGAGATAGGACAGTTGACAGAGATAAGTTTATTGTCGGAGGAGCCCAAAGGAGAGAAAAGATCAACAGTATATATACATATATATACAGTATATATATAGGAAGAAAATTACAAGAGTTCATTTCTGTACATTTTAAGCATCATTGGCTTTTATTAAAATTAAATTCATTGCTGCGACTACTATTACTCCTCCTCCTCCTCCTCCTCCTACTACTACTACTGTTGCGAAGTAGAGTGGTATCGCGCTCACAGATCCTGCCAGTATACTGTGCACCACATGTCAGTTTGTCTGTCGTCGTCCGTCGTCGTCGTCATCGTCCGTCTGTCTGTCCGGAAACTCCTCCTAGACCGTTTAATGGATTTTCTCCAAATGTCAAAAGTTTATCCATTTCGTCAATGCGAAGGTCAGTCAAAAACAAAAATTCCATATAACTTAAAGGTTAAGGTCAAAGGTCAAGGTTTAAAATAAGGTCAATATTTCATATTGTTTTTGTTTTCACTCAAATGTCTTAATTTTCACTATACAAGTTACTGGTAACCTTGATAGCGTATTGACAAAATGTTCGATATATATTCTAAAGGATAAGGTCAAAGGTCAAGGTCAAAGGCCAAAATAAGTATTTTACTAGTATTTCTTATACTAAGTGTTAGATTCTCACTAGACTTACCATGTATATTCGGAATACTTAGGCCAAGGTCATACAAGAAACTATACAATTTCATATGAAAGGTCAAGGTCACAGGCCAAGGTCAATGTGCTATTTTCTTTACTTTTCATGCAAACTTCACAAAATTTGGTGAGATAGCTGCACTTAAAATGAAAATGAAAATATTACATTTTGAGGACCATATCATAAATGTCAACATAAAGGTCAAAGGTCAAGGTCAACTATTCTATTAATATATATGAAACTAACTGATGGGTTATATTGTAATTAGGCATGCTTATTAGATTTTCCTGGGCAATGTCAATGTAAACAAAACATCTACTCTCACATAAAGGTCAAGGTCACAGGTCAATGTCAAAGGTCAACTTATATTATATATATTAATTTTGTTCTCAAATATCTTAATTTTTACTATACAAGTTATTGGTAACCTTGATATCATATTGACAAACTCAAATGTCAAAATAAGTGTTTTACTAGTATTCATTATACTAACTGTTAGATTCTCACTAGGCATACCATGTATATTTGGATTTCCTAGGCCAAGGTCATACAAGAAACTATACAATTCCATATGAAAGGTCAAAGTCACAGGTAAAGGTCAAATAAACAGTCCGTATGCTATTTTCTTTACTTTTCATGCACACTTCACAACAATTGGTGAGTTAGTTGCACTTTAAATGAAAAGGAAAATAATACATTTTGAGACATCATAAAGGTCAAGATAAAGGTCAAAGGTCAAGATTAACTATTCCATTAATATATATGAAGCTAACTGATGGGTTTTAATGAAATTAGACATGCTTATTTGATTTTCGTGGGCAGTGTCAATGCAAACAAAATTGTACTCTTACATACAGATCAAGGTCACAGGACAAGGTCAAAGGACAACTTTTTTTGTTAATACAAAAATACTCAAATTTTGGAAAACTGGCTGTGTTAGTTGCTTATTACTTAAATACCATATATATAACATTTCACAAATATTGTAAAAGTTAAGGTCAAAGGTCAATGTAAAAGGTCAAATAAAGTGTTCAACATTTTCCCTAAAGTCCTCCTAGACTGTTAAATGCATCGTCACCAAATTGTGCAGGCAAATTAAATTGGTCAATGTGACGACCATTCAAATATATTATTTTTTTCATTTTAGTAAAAGGTCAAAGGTCAAGGTCACAGTATATGCTCAATATTTCTCATCTATAAGTTATCATAATTATGAGTTACACCATATGTATAATGCTAGTTAATACTAACATTGGTGTTAAGCTAACTAAATTATAGATAAGAATATCTAAAGTCAAAGTCAAAGTTCAAGGTCAAAGATCAAAATAAGATTATTACTAGTATTTCATAATTATTTACTGTAAGATTCTCACTAGGCATATCATGTATAGGCCCTACTCAGAATACCTAGGCCAAGTTCATACAAGAATAAACATAATTACATTTAATAGGTCAAGGTCAAAGATCAAGGTAAAATGTAAGGTCCATATGCCCATTCCTTTACTATTCATGTTAACTTCACACAATTTGTTGAGACAGTTGTGCATTAAATGAAAATTAAAATGTAAAATTTTCTGACATCATAAGCTCAAGATGAAGGCCAAAGGTCAATTTGCTGGAGACCATTCTTAAACTGAATAATATCGTTTATTATAACCCATTATAAAATTAAAAGGATAGAACTAGTACTGAACGTGATAATGTATCGTCACAAAAATTTGCAGGCAAATTTGGTTGGTCAATGCGACGATTGTTCAAATATTGTATTTTTTTTAATTCAAAGGTCAAGGTGAATGGTGAAAGTCACAGATTATGATCACTATTTCTTTATATTATATTATTATTTTCAATTACACCATATTTATAATGCTACAAAATAGTGTTACGCTGACCAAATTATAGATAAATATTCCAATTGTTAAGATTCAATGTGAACATAAACATAATTATATATACATATACTCCCAGGCAGACTCAAAACAACGACAGTTGTCGGGACAGTCAGGACGACTGTCCATGCTTTAATCCACTGTAAATAAGTATCCTCTATCACGCCGTGGTATATAGTAGATTAAAGTATGGACACTTGTCCTGACTGTGGGTAGTTAGAGTCCGGCTGTGAGTATATAAATATTTAGTAGCTCAGGTGTATTTGCGATATATCTACTATAATTATATAAACCGTTTTTACCTAATATATTTAATACTACTTGCAGAATTCTAGGTGGCAGAGTTGGGTACGCATTTTTTTTTTTTTTTTTTTGTAAAGCAAACACGGCACATCTACTTTATCAACTCTGCGAAGCAGAAAGGTATCTATCGCACACACAGATCCCGCCCGTATACTGTGCACCACCAGTCAGCTTGTCTGTCGTCCGTCGTCCGTCTGTCTGTCCGGAAACTCCTCCTAGACCGTACGACGGATGTTCACCAAATTTCAGAGGTATATCCATTTGGTCAATGCGATGGTCAGTTAAAAATAAATTTTCCATTTACCTTAAAGGTTAAGGTCAAAGGTCAAGGTTAAAAATGAGGTAAATATTTCATATTTTCAGTTTTATATCAAATTTCTTAATTTTCACTCCAAACGTTACTGGTAACTTTGATATCTTATTGACCAAATTTCAGATAAGTATTCTAAAGGGTAAGGTCAATGGTCAAGGTCAAAGGTTAAAATAAGATTGTTACTAGTATGTCGTATGCTAATTGTTATATTTTCACTAGGCTTACCATGTATATTCGGAATACCTAGGCCAAAGTCATACAAGAAACTATACAATTTCCTGTGAAAGGTCAAGGTCACAGGTCAAGGTCAAATAAAAGGTTGAAATACGATTTTCTTTACTTTTCATGCAAACTTCACAACTTGGTGAGATATTTGTACTTAAAATTAAAAGGAAAATAATAAATTTTGAGACATGATTAAGATAAAGGTCAAAGGTCAAGGTCAACTATTCTAATAATATATATGAAACTAACTGATGGGTTTTAATGAAATTAGGCATGCTTATTTGATTTTTGTGGGCAATGTCAATGCAATCAAAAATTTACTCTTACATATAGGTCAAGGTCACAGGCCAATGTCAAAGGTCAACTTTTATTATTTATTACGAAAGATTACTCAAATTTTGGAAAACTAGCTGTTTTAGTTGCTTATTACTTAAATAACATGTACAGTATATCAAATTTCACATAAATATTGTATTTAATGTATTGTCACCAAATTGTACAGGCAAATTCAGTTGGTCAATGTGACAGCCATCCAAATATATGTATTTTATTCTTAGACAAATGTCAAAGGTCAAGGTCACAGTATATGATCAATAATTGTAGTCTATTGATTTTTATACAAATTACACCATATTCATAATACTAGTTAATATGAACATTGGTGCTTAGTTGACTAAATCCTTGATAAGAATTTATAAGGTCGAAGGTCAAGGTTGAAGGTCAAAATAATATTTTTACTAGTATTTCCAATTAAATGTAAGATTCTCACTAGGCATATCATACATATTCAGAATGCCTAGGCCAAGGTCATACAAGGATAAACATAATTTCATTTGATAGGTCAAGGTCACAGGTCAAGGTCAAATATGAGGGTAATATCCTAATTTCTTTGCTATTCACATAAAGTTTAAAAAAAATAGTTGAGACAGTTGTGCTTTTAACTCCTTGCGACATATAGCCTATGACGCGATCGCGTCATATGGAACTTATAACCAAAAACTCATATGACGCGATCGCGTCATATGGACTTATCTCCATGCCTCTCCAATAAGTTTATGACGCGATTTTGCGTCATATGAGCTCAGTAAGTCCGATAAGTTAGCTTACGATAAAACCGTTGGTGGCAACCTCAGCCTCCTCCGATAATTCTAACGGTCGCAGTGTTGTTGTGAGTGTAGTGCGAGGCAGTGGCAATGATCCCGGGGCTCCCACCTCCTCGGACTTATTGGAACATAATATGTCTGAAGGAGTTAATAAAGATTAAAATTTAAATTTTTCAGACATCATGAAGGTCAAGATGAAAGTCAAAGGTCAAGGTCAGCTATTCCTTAAATACCTCTCGAACTAGTTTATGATCTTTAACCCTCCAGCCCCGGCTATGTATTATATATATATTCCTCGAAACCCGGGTGTTTTGGCCGAAAAACGTCTAGGCTAGGCTACCGTATATTCGTTAATCAGACTGCTTCCCGCATTCCCGCGCATCCCCAAGCGTAGCTGTGTTATTTACCTGTAGAATGGCATTAAGTAGAGCTCTCTAAGTCAACTGGTTGAGCTGTGATGATGATTTCAGTGGAGATAACTTTATGGCCAAAACAGCCACTTTACACCACTGTTCGATACTTAACAACAACATACAGGCACACACGAACAAGCGACGCTCTCCTTCTTGTGGCCGGAGATGCGGGGCGACGGTCCAGCCGGCTGTTGTTTACATGCGTCGGACCGACGCCTCGCACACGAAGCTCACAGGCTTTCAACCACTGGGCGTTCAAGAGACCATCCGGGTACCTGTTATATGCTTTTTTATGGGCGTTCAAGAGCCCTTCCGTGGTGAGAGGGTTAATGAAGTATGGCATGCTTATTTGATTTTCCAGGGTTACATCAATGTATGTATGTATGTATATGCTCAGGCCCAATCCCCACTGTTCCTATTTTTATTTTTATTTTATATTTTACTCTATTTTTTTAATATTTGTTTGTATTATTTTCTTGGGGGTGGCCGACTCAAGACAGAGCAAGAACAGGGAAAACACAAAACACAAGACAGAACAACGAACAAACACAGACAAAACACAAAATTCACACACATCTAGGTCACCCAGGAGAACACCCAGAGACCAGGGTCACTAAGGTCGCTCCAGCATCAATGCAAGGAAAAAATATAATCCTACATAAAGGTCAAGGTCACAGACGTCAAAGTCAAAAGTCAACTTTCATAATAAAAAATACTCAAATTTTGATAAGCTTACTGTAAGTTGAATTTTACGTAAATAACATATACATAATTTTCATCAAAATATTTTAAAACATAAGGTCAAAGGTCAAGGTTTAAGATCAAAAGAAGTGTGTTAATAATTGTTCTCAAACTTTTCCCAGGACCTAGACTGTTTTACCCTCTCTGTACTGGAGACATCATTTTTTTCATCATATTCTAACTACAGTTAGACAATTTTGTGGAGCTTAAGCAAGATCTGTGGTGTAAAAAGGGGTTCATTAGGATAGTTGAAAGCCTGCTAATTAAGCTGAATAAAATCTTCTATTATTATCCAGTATATAATGAAAAGGACAGAACTGGCACTGAACGGGTTAATGTATCATCACCAAATTTTGAAGGCAAATTCGGTTGGTCAATGCGACGATTATCACCCCCCGCCTGGGTAGAGTTGTTTTCAGAGCGAATACTCCAGTATTCTTGGTGATATTATTTGAGATGATGGTGAGAGTAATAGTGATGATGGTGATAGTACTGATGATGACAGTAGCAGAGACATTTGAATAAAAGAATACCTAGGCCAAGGTCGTACAATAAACTATTCAATTCCGTATGGAAGGTCACAGGTCAAGGTCAAATAAAATGTCAATATGCTATTTTCTTTACTTTTCATGCAAACTGCACAACATTTGGTGAGAACGTTGCACTTTAAGTGAAAAGGAATATAATGAATGTTTGAGACATAAAGGTCAAGATAAAGGTCAAGGCCAACTATTTTATTATTGTAAATTAAACTAACTGATGGGTTTTAATGAAATTAGGCATGCTTATTTGATTTTCATGGGCAATGTCAATGCAAACAAAAATGTACTTTTACATAAAGGTCACAGGTCTAGGTCAAAGGTCAACTTTTAATATTTATCAAAAAACATTACTCAAATTTTAGAAAACTGGTTGTGTTATGGCTTATTACATAAATATCATTTATATAAAATTTCACATAAATATTGTAATAGTTATGGTCAGAGGTCAAGGTCAAAACAAGTGTATTTGCCATTTTCCCTAAACGCTTCCTTGCCTGTTTAACACCTTACGAGCGGCCTATGCGGTTTATTTATGTGTACCGCACAGCGGGGTGTTTTTAGCCAAAATAGGGCTGTTTACGTGGTCATTTTCATGCCTAAATAAGACCCAGAACGTAAAACAAGTACCTATCCCTGAAAGGGCATAAACAGAGCTTTCGAATGACACCATAACGATCCTTGTATGATGGATAGTTTTCTTGCAATAACCGTGCAACGCGAGTGCAAAAAGCAGGTAATTCGGTACTTTCAGTACATAATTGAGTATGTAGCGAGTGAGAGAGGGAGGAGGGAGCTGAGATTTGTGTCAGTAGGTTCGCCGCGGTGGTCTGGAGCAGTCATACGCTCGCTAGTCTCCTGCCACCACTTGTCTCTCTCTCTCAGCCACATTACGTGCTGAAATTGCCACTCGAGTTATGTCGAGCGCCGCCACATAGTCCAGCTTTATTTAACTCGACTTATGTTGCTCGCCGCTAATTAAGGGTTAATGTATTGTCATCAAATTATACAGGCAAATTCAATTGGTCAATGTGCGACCATCCAAATATATGTAATTTATTTTTGGGTGCATTTCATTTGGGCGAAAAATTTGATTTGTTATTCTATCATTTGGGCGCCAGTTCACTATGTCATTTGGGCGACAACATATCAGTAATTCTGTGAAATGGTAACCATCATTTGGGCGAAATCAGAATAAGGCAACAACAGCGTAAATGCTATAGAACTGCCTGTCAAGGATGGCTGATAATTTAGAGTAATTTGACTGAGTAGTGGGAGCCATAGGAACACACAGATTAGAACCACAGGCTCCAACACAAGGGCGAGATGAAGAAACGAGGCTGAGGGTTCATAAAGTATATCATTGTGTGAGACTGATCCCCTAGACTCGAGAGAGACGTTCATTCCTCGAGCAGGACCATGGAAGGCACCATCTCAGAAGCCAACAGAACAACAAATAATAACAAATAATGATAATAATATTCGATGGATTCTCATTTCGAGTTGATACAGTACTGAAAAATAGTGATACTGCATGGAGGTGTACAAGCAACAAAGCCAGATGTAAATCCCGAATTAGGAAAAACAATCATAAAAACTATGACTGAATATATAACCATCCAAGTGACATTAAGAACATTGAAGCACAACAACTTACAGTGCAAGTTAAAAGATTAGAGTCTGGCATAAGCGCCAAACCTTTAAAAATTATTAGAAAAGAACTTACGGATGATAGTGAAAGCCATCTTGAACCAAAAGTCCTGAGAAACGTTCCCGGTCGTCATGAAGTTCTTGTGTATCTTTCCGCAAATGAAGTGAAAACGAACAAGGATTAACATTTTGTGCTTGTAAATGATGAGCAGAAAGGTATTGCCATATTTTCCTTCTAGAATGTCTGGGAACCACTATGATTCTCGTCCAAGTGAAGTGTCGAGTACGTCAAAATGGAGCTTAATTTTTCGCCCAAATGAAGAGATAAATGGCGCCCAAATTATATGTATATTTCGCTTAAATGAAGTGCTTAATCGCCCAAATGAAATGCGCCCTTATTTTTAGTCAAAGGTCAAGGTCACAGTATATGATCACTATTTGTAATCAATAAGTTTTTATATGAATTACACCATATTCATAATACTAGTTACTACGAATATTGCTGTTAAGCTAAGTAAATCCTTGATAAGAAATTCTAAGGTCAAGGTCAAATGTCAAGGTTAAAGGTTGAAATATGATTTGTACTAGTATTTCTTATTTAATGTAAGATTTTCATTAGGCATATCATGCATATTCGGAATGCCTAGAGCAAGGTCATAAAATAAATAACATAATTCCATTTGATAGGTCAAGGTCACAGGGCAATGTCAAATATAAGATCAATAAGCTCATTTCTTTACTATTCATGTAAAATTCACAACATTCGTTGAGACAATTGTGCTTTAAGGGAAAATTAAAATGTTATATTTTCAGACATCATGAAGGTCAATATGAAGGTCAAAGGTCAAGGTCAACTATTCCTTTAATACCTCTGAAACTTACTGATAATCTTTAATGAAATTTGACACACTTATTTGATTTTCTAGGGTTACATCAAAACAAACAACAATATAATCCAACATAAAGGTCAAGGTCACAGGCCAAGGTTGTAAGTTAACCTTCATCATAATTTTGTTTAAATTTTCGATAAGCGGATGACTGTTAGTTGTATTTTACTTAAATAACATATATTTCAATCATATATATTTAGTATATACTGTATATATATTATAATACTTAAGGTTAAAGGTCAAGGTCAAAGAACAAAATAAGATTGTTTTTCATTTTCTTTAAACTCTTCCTAGACTGTTTAACCCTTTGTGTACCGGTGACATCTTTTTTATTGTATTCTAGCTATAATTAGACGATTTTGTGGAGCTTATGAAGGATCTGTGGTAGTAAAAAGTGTTAAGATAGTTGAAAGCCTGATAATTTTATGGAGGCCCTTCATAAATTAATAAAATTGTCTTAATACCCAGTATGAAATGAAACCGACAGAACTGTACTGAAAGGGTTACGTATCATCACCAAATTTTACTGTCGAATTGTGTTGGTCAATGCAATGATTGTCCAAATTTTGTGTTTTTGTTATTC
Organism: Paralithodes platypus; assembly: GCA_032716605.1. Classification (NCBI taxonomy): domain Eukaryota; kingdom Metazoa; phylum Arthropoda; class Malacostraca; order Decapoda; family Lithodidae; genus Paralithodes; species Paralithodes platypus. The sequence continues at coordinate 44,178,567 of CM064523.1, read as the reverse complement.
AAAGGTGAATGGTGAAGGTCACAGATTATGGTCACTATTTCTTTCTTATATATATTTAAAATTTGAATTACACCATACTCAAAATGCTACAAAATAGTGTTATGCTAACCTTTTTATAGATAAATATGCCAATGGTTAAGATTCAATGTGATCATAAATGTAATTATATATATATATTCCCAAGCGGACATGACCCACCAACAGTCTGGACGAGTGTCAATGCTTTAATCCACTGCACACAATTATCCTCTATCACGCCGTGGTATAGTGGATTAAAGTATGGGCACTTGTTCAGACTGTCGGTAGTTCAAGTCTGGCAGTGAGTATAAAAACATTTAGTAGCTTATGTGTATTTGCGATATATATATATATATATATATACTGTATATTAAATTAATCAATAAATTAATCAGTGATAGGCAATATGGTTTTAGACGATGTCGATCAACTGCAGACATTCTTTGCCTTCTTACGCATCAAATCAACCAAGCTACAGACCAACATGGTGAAACACATACAATAGCACTGGATATATCAAAGGCATTTGATAGAGTCTGGCATCAATCCTTATTGTCGAAGATGTCACACTACGGCCTTGCATCATTAGTTCCACTAATTTCTTCTTATCTTCATAACAGAAAAATACGTGTAATGGTAGATGGCCTTTATTCTCAATTTCACTCAATAAATGCTGGTGTTCCCCAGGGATCATTTGGCCCCAACTCTGTTCCTCATTCATATCAATGATCTCATATCTACCACTCATAATCCAATACATTCCTACGCAGATGACTCAACACTCCACAGTTCCTTCACATTTACCAATTGTTTCACCCAACCCGATCTTATAAATTCAAAAATAAACACTGCAATTTCTCTGAACCAGGACCTTTCTAGAATTAATGAATGGGGACAAGAGAATCTAGTTTCCTTTAATGCACAGAAAACCAAGTACATTCAATTTTCTAACCGACAGAATCTCACTGACTCCCATATATTTTTTAATGATGTAAATATTCCCACTTCCCCTAGTATTGACATTCTCGGTGTAACATTAACTACTAACTTGAGCTGGACACATTATGTTAGAAGCATTGCTAAGAATGCCTCTAAAAAACTGGGACTCCTGTACAGAGTTCGAGAATTCTTCACTGACGAGCAGTTGGCCGTAATATATAAAAGTCATGTGCGCTCTCAGATGGATTACTGTTCACCTCTGTGGGGTGGAAGTGGAGTGGTTGCATTGAGGCAGTTGGACAAAATTCAAAATAAAGCTATTAGATTAATCAATAACCCTGCAATCACAGAGGACCTTCCTACATTAGCCATACGAAACGTTGCATCCCTTGCATTATTCTACAGATATTTTCACAGCAATTGTTCCGAGCAACTTGCTTCAATTGTGCCGCCTCTCCACATCTTTCCCCGTAGAACTAGGGCAGCTGAGAGCGCCCATGAATTTACACTTTCTCCTCCACAATGCAGAACTTCTGCTTATCAGAATTAATTTATCCCCAGAGCTACTACTCTTTGGAATTCACTTCCCTCGAATTGCTTTCCACAAACTTACAATCAACAAATGTTTAAATCCAGTTGTTACAAACATTTTATGAATGGAGGATGCCTTTAGGCACATGGACCTTTTTGTTTTATCTGTGTTTTTCCTTCCTCCGTTCATTGTCTCTTTAAAAAAAAAAAAAAAAAAAAAAAAATATATATATATATATATATATACGGTATATATATATATATATATATATATATATATATATATATATATATATATACAGTATATATTATATATATTGAGTATATATCACAAGTACACGTGAGCCACTAAATGTTTCTAATCTCTCAGTGGGGTTTGAACCGCCGACCGTCAGGACGATAGCCGATGCTTTAATCAACTACACCACGGCAGTCTAAAAGACACTCAACCCTCTATTCTATTTATGTTAAGGAGAGGGGAAACCCACTAGGCGAATATATTTCAATTCAATCCTAGTCGTAGGATCCATATTCCAGAATACCATAAAAGGATTTCTGAGTCTCCCGACGCAACTCGGGCGGAAATTGATTTAATTTCATTCTAACCCATCAAGCATGAGAGTTACAAATATTGAGTATATATCACAAATACACGTGAGCCACTAAATGTTTCTAATCTCTCAGTGGGGTTCGAACCGCCGACCGGCAGGACGATAGCCGACGCTTTAATCGACTACACCACGGCAGTCTAAAAGACACTCAACCCTCTATTCTATTTATGTTAAGGAGAGGGGAAACCCACTAGGCGAATATATTTCAATTCAATCCTAGTCGTAGGATCCATATTCCAGAATACCATAAAAGGATTTCTGAGTCTCCCGACGCAACTCGGGCGGAAATTGATTTAATTTCATTCTAACCCATCAAGCATGAGAGTTACAAATATTGAGTATATATCACAAATACACGTGAGCCACTAAATGTTTCTAATCTCTCAGTGGGGTTCGAACCGCCGACCGTCAGGACGATAGCCGACGCTTTAATCGACTACACCACGGCAGTCTAAAAGACACTCAACCCTCTATTCTATTTATGTTAAGGAGAGGGGAAGCCCACTAGGCGAATATATTTCAATTCATACCTAGTCGTAGGATCCATATTCCAGAATACCATACAAGGATTTCTGAGTGTCCCGACGCAACTCGGGCCGAAATTGATTTAATTTAATTCTAACCCACCAAGCATGAGAATGACAAATATTGAGTATATATCACAAATACACGTGAACCACTAAATGTTTCAAATCTCTCAGTGGGGTTCGAACCGCCGACCGTCAGGATGATAGCCGACGCTTTAACCCTTAAAGATCGGGGTCGGACTTAAGTCCGGTTCCAATTTGCAGCAAGTTAGGAGCATTATTAAGGCTTTTAATGGGTTAAAATCGAGTGCAAATGGCCGGGAGCGCAGCGGGTCGGACAGCCGACTCCCAGGGCTTATCGCCACCCATTAACCCATGTTCCCTGTGTTCTCGAGAGGCCGGCAGTGTAGCCAGTAGTGAGCATAGCTTGGGAAAATATGCCGCTATACGCTAAATTCCCATGTAACTGGTATCACTGTATGAGAACCACGAGTGCTATGTAGCTCGTTCTGGTCTCATTTTGAAGCTTTTAGCGCCTAGTTTTTTTGCTAAATATATATTTTTTTCATGCAGATACTTGATTTATCATGCAGGAGGGACTGAATATGCCCAAATAAGCCCAAAACCCCCCGCTAGACAAGGGTTAATCAACTACACCACGGCAGTGGCTCATGTGTATTTGTGATATATACTCAATATTTGTAACTCTCATATATAGTGTGTAGAAGGGGAACGAAGCAGAGCAATATACAAAAGTGTAGTTACACTTGGGAGTTGCCAATATATGATCTCTGGAAATCGCAGAACTTATAAAAATCATACCTTCAGTGCCATAAATCTTGGGAAAATAGCTTAGCTTCTCCTACCGGAGACGTTTTCTATTAGTAAGCTGTTAGAGAGAACTTAGTTGTATGGGATTCAAATGTATAAATCTTGTATCCTACCAAGATACAGAATATTTCCCAAGTTGTATATAAATCCATGATATTGGGGGCTGGGGGGGGCTAGGGATGTCATATGGGTGTTTATGCCCTCATATGATAGTCTCTATTGTTTACAGAAGCCTTTTAGACAAACAACACAAAACAAAACAAAATTGGGCTGAGGGGGTAAAATTTGGTTGGTTGTGGGGGCAGGTGAATGGGGGGGTAAGGGGGGTTATGGATGCGATATATTTTGTTTTTGTCCTATGCTATTCTCCTATGTTGAAAGAAGTATTCTAGAAAAAGAACAAAAAACATGAAATTCAGGGTGAATTGGGGATGTAAGGTTCAGCCTCCCCCTAACAAAATTCTTGAGGAGAAATTCTAAAGTCGAAGGTCAAAGGTCAAGGTTAAAGGTTGAAGTATGATTTTTACTAGTATTTCCAATTTAATGTAAGATTCTCACTAGGCATATCATGCATATTCGGAATGCCAAGGTCATACAAAAATAATCTTAATTCCATTTGATTGGTCAAGGTCACAGGTCAAGGTCAAATATAAGGTCAATATGCTTATATCTTTAATATTCATGTAAAATTCACAAAAATTGTTGAGACAGTTGTGCTTTAAATAAAAACAAAAAATCAGTCATCATGAAGGTCAAGATGAAAGTCAAAGGTCAGCTATTCCTTTAATACCTCTGGAACTAGGTAATGAACTAGGTTATAATAATAATAGGTGAAGCTTGGCAAGCTTATTTGATTGTCCAGGGTTACATCAATGCAAACAAAAAGTATAATCCTACATGAAGGTCAAGGTCATAGGTCAAAATCAAAAGTCAACCTTAATCATATTAAAATATTTAAATTTTTATAAGCTGACTTTTAAGCATAAAGACCTATCACGAATTACTGACTAAAACATATGGTTAATGAAAGTGTCCTGTTATCAAATTGTGTTTAATATCTTTACATTAGTATGATTATTACGCTTAATTAATAATATTATGTGACGCATGTCAAAAATTCTTCATTCCGACGAATCATTGTTGGGAAACTAGGCTATAGTCTAGCCGCACTGAATGAGACTGCTTGCTCAAAGTTATACACTTTAAAGTAGGCCTAATTAGTTGTTTTTAGAGAACCCTTATCAATATTTAGAACAAAATCTACTACCCACCTTCGAAAAACGCCAAGGTGATATTGATATGCTTCATACATTATGGGTTTATCTTAATATTAATCAAAAATAGCATAATATTGTACAGTACACCACTGTAAGCACCATATGATTGTATGCAACAGATCTAACGTTTCATTGCATACTGCAGTTTATTTTTCTATTAAACTGTTAAGATGTAGTCCTACCCGGGCATAAGTTAATTCCAAGCGTGAACTACCTGCAACCTAACTTCTAGTAGCTTATGTGTTAATCTTAATATCTATCATATAAACAAAAATTAACAAAGTATGCCTAGGAACATTTTAATAATATAGAATAAAGCAAATATAGCCTATGAATGATAGCATTAATTAAATTAGCTGTCATGTTATATCATATTCTAACTAATGCTAACTTTATTAACCAATTAAATAATCCTAAATGGTAAAACAATTATCAAATATTAACCAACCTATTATCAACTCTGCTTCTATTAACCCTCTATATAGAACTATAAAATATACTAAGACAAAAATAAAATAAATATAATACAAAAAAAAACATCGTCTGCGCCGGGCCTCGAACCGTTGCTGCTAGGCTAACGCGACACTAGACAGCGAGGGGTGGGATAGTTATTTGAGCAAAGTTTGGCTCATGGTATTGTAGTTTAGCTTGTCTTTGTTGCTTTATTGCAAACTATTTCGAGATAAATACATCTATATCATATATATAGTTATATACCACTCAAAATTATATATTACAAAGCTTTGAAGACATGCATTTAGGGGAGGTGTGGTGGAGTGGTCTTGCCACTGGCCTGGTAATCCAAAGGTCCCGGGTTCAAATCCCGATGTATCAATGGGATGATATTATTGGGATGGAATTTGTGCTGTACCTAGTATCAGTGCATTACCACAAGCCCACCGAAACTTCAATAAAATACCCTCATTGTTCCCTGATTAAATAGCACTGTATGAATATTCCCATATTCAATATGCTATAGGGGTGCAATGCCTTGTGAGTTATCTGCTCAACAGGTGGCGTTGTGTGTGTGTGTACGTGTGAGAGTCCGAGTGTAGGGGGTGAGACAGTGAAGCACGGGAACGAGGTGGCTTCAGAGATGGGGTCGTTTCGGGCCATGAGTAAGCACCGTGCCTCATGTGAAGGCAAGATGGCAGGTGCTCGTTGTACTCTACGTGCTTCACATGTCTCACTCCCTAGACTGGAACAAGACCTCACGGGCTTCACTGTTCATTGTAAAGCGGTGAATGTTAAGGCTCTCAGCCTATGCCCGAGAGGAAGTAAGTTGGAATATAGAAAAAAAAAAAAAAAAAAAAATGCAAAGAGTACATTTAGGTGGGATTAGTGTTAACTAATACCGAGGAGACAGCAATGAAAGGTGCGGGAGAGTGATGCAACTCTACTTTGCTCCATTTCTTGCTGTATGTTACGTAATTTACCGCAAAATATGTAATGCATCCTACACATTCATTTAGCAATATATGTGTTTAGTCTTCCTCACTCATCCATCAGGGACAAGCCATAATAGCTTGTAAATAGATCATTGGAAAGAGACGAAATATCAGTGCTAAATATGGACAAAAGAACGTAGTCAAATGAGCTCTGTTTTTCTTTTCTTCAGCTATCTGTACACATAATATGATTGTTTTGGTCTTGATATAATCATTTGTATACTTTATAAGTTGTAGGCATAATTTATACACACATTTCCTATTTATGTATTTAAATTAAAGCTCTATTTAGTAGGAAGTATAGGTTTTATACAAATCCTTTCGGTGAACATAATTTCGCCGAGCAATGATTAGTGAAAAGAGTTATAACTTTGCTCAGCGAAACGCCCTAGTTTGCAGTTTTTGACAAGCAGCGTGGAGAAATATCTGGAGAAGAAACAAAAGGTGTATGTTGCCTTTATGGACTTGGAGAAGGCCTATGACAGAGTGGATAGAGAAGGTTTGTGGAAAGTAATTAGAATATACGGAGTAGATGACAAGTTGCTGAAAGCAGTGAAGAGCGTGTATGAGGGTGCAAAGGCGGCAGTACGTGTGGAGAGTGAGCAGAGCGAGTTCTTTGACCTGAATGTTGGTTTGAAAAAGGGGTGTGTGATGTCCCCGTGGTTGTTTACTGTATATATGGATGGAGTCATGAAAGAAATACTATCAAGAGCAGTGGATGTTGCTGTATTGCTGAAAAGGGAGGGAATTGAGTGGAAGCTACCTATACTGCTGTTTGCGGATTATACAGTTCTGATGAGTGATAATGAATGGGAGTTGCAGGGTCTGGTTAATGAGTTTGGAACAGTGTGCGAAAAACGGAATTTGAAGGTAAATGCGGGGAAGAGCAAGGTTATGGTCTTCGAAAGGGGTGAAGTCACAGAGTCTGAGGTGAAGCTGAACGGTCAGGCTATGGAGATCGTCAACCCTTTTAAGTATCTAGGCAGTGTATTTAGTAAAGATGGAACTATGGATGAAGAAGTGCGGGAGAGGGTACAACAGGGGAAGAGGGTTGTAGGAACGCTGAAAGCAGTAACAAGAAATAGGGTGGTCAGTATGGAAGTTGTTACGTATCTTGATCCTCAAGTGGTTAACTTGATGAATCTAGATAGCACAGAGATATATATTAAGGTATCAGTCAGCTGAAGGCAAAACAAAAGTAAAATCTAATAAAATTATTTCCTGTTGTTGCTTCCTTTCCTTTTGGATCTTAGGACTTAGTAACCTTTATTGACTGATACTCTTTAATTATGAAAAATACTGAAACTAATTAAAGTCATGTAGTATTTATAAAGAATTATTATTTAACCGAAGCTTAGTAGGTTATGGTTATGAACCGAAGAAGTATATCTAAAGAAGGACTATTAATTCTATAAAAAGTCTTGAAAGATAAATATTAAAGTAAGAATATTTCTGTCTCTTACTCTTTTTGAAATGAATAGATAGTGTTCTTATATGTCCTTTTATTTATATTTAATGTAATTATTCTTGGTTCTTGTCTTACGTTAACAGTATTATATTATTATTATCATCAGGATTTATATCAAAGTCACATAAAAAGTTAGATATATATTTAATAATTAGTTAAATGTATTTCTTAACCACGTAACATTGAGGTTTGATTATGAGTAAATTAAGTTACAGGATCGCTTCATAGATTCGATTCAGGTCTCACTCAAATAATATGAAAAGCAAAAATAATATTTTGAAGCTAAAAGAATTTTCTTCAGCTTAGGAAATCACTAGAAGTAATATTAACACAGCCATGTTAGTCTAAGGCGATATTACTAATATGAGTCAATAGCATCACCGTACTAAGCACCGTTAAGCAATGTAAGCTTAATTAAAAGAAAATGAAAGAACTCGTAAGTATTAATATAAAACCATAGTATTACTTTCATCATAACCCAATTACTTAAAGAGTTGCTTTAGTCCACAAGTTAGTCAACTAAAATAGTTAAGTACATAATAATAGCGTTAACGTTAATTCCCAATCATATAGTTAAGTACAGAATAGTAGCGTTATCGTCCCAATCACATATCTCACTAACCAACATAACGTAAGTGTTTACACCGAACACACTTAACACACACTTATATAATCTGACTGACAGTCACAATCCCATTATAATACTTCACCCCGTCTTCCTCCAGCTGCAAGTTCACCTTCCCCAACTCCAAATGAGACTGATTTGAATGCCCACTACTCGGGTCTTATATACTAAACAATGATGGTGTAGGAACGAATCAGGAGGCGGCTGATGGTGCGCGCCCCTATCACAGCTCCTCGAGTTGCATAGCAGGTGCGTGGACCAATGGGGGCTCCTGGCGTCGATCATACGTCATAGCGTCGGGTCATCGAAGTAGTTTGCAGGGTCCCCTATGACGCACGCAGGTGTGAAGGCTTGTTTGCTGGTATGCGGACGAGCTGGTTTCCCACTCGCTGGTTCGCTCGCTAGTCTGCTTCGCCGCTTGGGTAGTTTGACACTCCTTCAACTCTAATTCTATCTCTTAAATTAACATACAGGGCTCCGTATGTCAGACCTCCCCCCTAGAAAAGAGTTTAAGGAGTATAGTACATAATATTAAACAAAGTAGATTCACCACCAGATTGGCAACTGCATGATTATAATGAGGATATAATAAGGATATCACCCAAAGTAGGCAACGTCTCCAGGTACCACATCAGAACATAGCCGGAACGTAGCTGGAGCGTTATTCGAACTGCAAGGCATCTCACAGCTGAAGGCTTGGAAGCGCACTACTAAAGCATAATATTTACCTCGCTACAAGGGAGAGCTAATTGCCAAAATCCTCTCATTAAGTTAAACTTACTGCTGTATGAGGCCAACCTGGTAAATGCAATCTTTGATCCGTGGCAGTGGGTAGGTATCGTTCTTTGTGACAGCATTAACTTGCCTATAGTCCATACATAACCTATGGCTCCCGTCTGGCTTTGGCACAAGTATGACCGGACTACTCCACTGGCTTAAGGCCCTTGTGATCAGCTCGTTAGATAACATTAAGTCAAGCTCGACCTGCAGTATACTCCTGCGTTGTGGCGAGACACGGTAGGGGGATAGTTTAATGGGAGTTGCATCCCCTACGTCGAAGTCGTGCACGGCCAAAGAAGTGAGCCCTGGAGTATCACGGAACACACTGGGAGACTGAGATAAAACAGAGATTAGTTGGTTCGCTTGATCAGAGGGAAGATGACATAGTTTAGATGGTAATCCCCCCCAAGCTACTGAATTATACTGAAAGTTGGATAGGCTACATGACAAGTCAAAGTCTGCATGGATACCTTCAAGCTCTGGAACAGTCTGTTGCGGGTCAGTATGAGAACTGAAGACTTTGTCCGCACCAGGCTGCCCACAGGTCCTGACATTCACTGCCACAGTGGGAGAATCTGGAGGAGAGGAATCAGGGGACCTATGGTAGGGTTTCAACATATTTATATGGAATACTTGCATGGGCTTTCTCCTGTCTGGGGTAGTTACTAGATAATCGGTAATGCTCACCCTCTGAATGATCTTATATGGGCCCCTGAACTTGGCAGATAAAGGTTGGCCAATAAGGGGGAGCAGGACCAAAACCTCATCACCGGGCTGAAACTCCCTCTCACAGGCTTTTCTGTCATACCATTTCTTCATAGAGGTTTTAGCCACTGTCAAGTTTTGAGCGGCAAACTCACATGAGGATCTCAGCCGGGTTTTGAAATCTGAAACATACTTGAGGAGGTTTTGGTTCCCCTCCTGGCCAAGTAGGCTATCCTGCAATAGTTGCAAAGGACCTCTTACCTGGTAACCGAAAACTAGCTCATTATGGGAAAAACCAAGGGATTCAGTTGGAACCTCACGAGTAGCAAATAAAAGAAAAGGTACCCCCTTATCCCACTCAACTCCGGTCTCTGTACAATACTTACGTAACATTCCCTTTAATGTCTGATGATATCGTTCGAGAACCCCTTGACTCTCTGGATGGTAGGTGCTAGACTTAACATGCTCGATACCCAACTCCTTCAGGGACTGCTGAAATTTTGTAGAGGTAAAATTAGTTCCTTGATCACTTTGCACCTCATGGGGGAAACCCATTCTGGTGAAGAATTTGAGAAGTTCCTTGATGACAGTTGGAGCAGAGGTAGTCCTTAAAGGTATAGCCTCTGGGTAGCGAGTTGCCATGTCCATAATAGTTAATAAATAAATGTTACCTTGGGAAGTCTTAGGCAATGGGCCTACAATGTCCACTACCACCAGAGTAAAAAGGATTCTCGAAAACGGGCAAGGGCACCAGAGGATGTACAGGCACCTTCTGATTGGGTTTTCCTGTCATCTGGCAAGTGTGACACACTCTACAAAACTCCACTACATCTGCACGCATTCCTGGCCAGTAAAAGTGGGCTCTGATTCTGTCTAGAGTTTCTCTCACACCTAGGTGTCCTGCCAATGGTATACAATGTGCCATTTCCATGATATCTCTACGACAAGGTTTGGGGACTACTACTTGATGGACGTCCCAAGCCCCGTCATCGATTGGTCTGTGTGGCTGTCTCCATCTACGCCACAATACTCCTCCTTTGAGGTAGAAACATTCACCACCCTCCTTCTCACATTCCTCGTCACTCACGGACCTGGCAGCTAACTCCTTGCATTCACTATCATCTCTCTGTAGCTCTACCAGGCCACTAGGACAATTTGGAGGGGTTTCATGGTCATCGTTAGGGTCAAGATGAGCCATAAAGGTGTCAGATTAATCCACCTCAGTCACATCATCAGGCACAGTTGGAGCGTCATTCACACTCTCATTATCCCTTTCATCAACTCTTACATTCGGTACATTTCTGTCTGAGGGAACTGCTACTTGAGACATTGAACGTGTAACAGCACACACAGGGTAAACTGTTGGCATCTCCTTTTCGAGCTCACCTGTTAGTGGCTCGTTAACAGGGGAAAGTGACAAAAGGGGGTCCGGTCGGACCTTCTCACCTGCTACATCATTCCCCAAAAGGAGTGTTACCCCAGCCACAGGGATATCTTGGGACCTACACAAAGCTATGGTGGCCTCACCCTGTAGTAACTCACATTCAATTTCGCCTTTTACCAAGTGTGCATAAAATTGGCCTCCAGCACCTCTCAATACAACTGGTTCGCCAGGTGGGCACTCAGTGTAAGGATTCACCATGAGGGTGCTAGTAGAACCTGTGTCTCTCAGAATTTTTACCTCATGCATACAACCATTTAATCTCACGTTGCCAGATGAAATAAAGGGACGGTAACTGTCCTGCACTGATGGTGAAATTATTATTGGCTTAACCCTAGTGGGTTGCACCACACATGCTACTACACCCCTGTCTAGATGATTTACGTTAGCTGCTAGGTACTCCTTCTGTCGGGAGTCCTGCATTAAAGGAACTTTTGGTGCTAGGTACTCCTTCTGTCAGGAGTCCTGCATTAAAGGAACTTTTGGTGCTAGGTACTCCTTCTGTCGAGAGTCCTGCATTAAAGGCACATATGGAGTTTGAGATACGGCGGCAACTGTCTGCCCCGATCTCTCTGTTCTCTCCTTGGCCCAGCACTGATAAGCTAGGTGGCCTCTCTGGCCACAAAAAGTACATACTTTAGGGGATACGGGAACGTTCCCTCTTTGAGCATTACTATTAATTTGGAGCCCACCTCCGTTACCATTGCCCTGAGTCGCATTTTTAGTTGGGGGAACAATTCTATTTTGGCTAGCTGGGGAAGACATTATAGGCTTGTGACTGGGTCTGTCAGATTTGTGATTGGGATACTTAAATTTAGAACTAGAATTATCGTAGGGCTTCTTTCCACGAAATTTGTTGTTGAGCACGTATGTGTCAGCCATGTCAGCGGCGTCGGCAAGACAATCTACCTTTTTCCCCTTTAAATGATAGGATACAGAAGAATCAATTTTCCATAGGAAATTTTCTAACAGGACCAACTCCTTCAGATCGTTGTAGCTTGTGACTTTCTTACTCTTGACCCAATGATTGAAAGTTTTAGTCATGGTCCTGGCAAATACCTTATGGGTTTCTTCTACTTTCTTCTGGTTTTTACGGAAAGATTGCCTGTAAGCTTCAGGCTGCAATTGATAGGTTTTTAGGATAGCTTCTTTGAGATTGTCATAATCCTGCCTAACTTCTGCTACTTCTGACAAATACGTGGCTCGAGGCTGCCCTGTCAAAACGGTTTGTAACATAAAAGGCCATTGATCTCTTGTCCACTTCATACCTCCAGCAACTTCCTCAAACAAAACAAAGAAATCCTGCACATTATCCTCAGTGAAAGGTGGAATGACACTGGTCATAGTTAATCCCAGAGGGGGAGAAATTACGGGAGCATTTGTATCGACATTTAGTTGAGCTATACGATATTGATATTCACATTGTTTGGTCGATGCTCTGGCCTTTATGCTGGCTTCTTCGGTATTTGCTTTTATTCTGGCTAGTTCTAGTTCGACATTTAGTCTGGCTTGTTCGGCATTTGCTTCGGCATTTATTTTGGCTTGTTCGGTCTTTATTCTGGCTAGTTCCAGTACTTGATCACCGGTCAAACCAGGTGGCACTTGTTCATCAAGTTGGCTAGGTTTATTCGGGGTCCCACCAACTGCTCCGTTACCCTCCCCGCCTTCTACAGGGAACAGGTGGGTTTTTATGGTCTGAGCCACCTCTACTTTAGACATGTTTGAGACAGTTAATTGGAGATGTGAGGCAAGCACTTTCAGTTCGGATTTTGACAGACAGTCAATATCAGGGGCTGTGGGGTCTGATTCTATGAAAACTCGAGCATCTTCGTCATTAATTAGATGAGGCATGATTAATATTTGATTTTTAAGTAGTGAACCGGTAATGAAACTGAGTGAAACTGTATGAAACGAATCCTGGCAAGGTCGCCACTCTTCTTTTACGTATCTTGATCCTCAAGTGGTTAACTAGATGAATCTAGATAGCACAGAGATATATATTAAGGTATCAGTCAGCTGAAGGCAAAACAAAAGTAAAATCTAATAACATTATTTCCTGTTGTTGCTTCCTTTCCTTTTGGATCTTAGGACTTAGTAACCTTTATTGACTGATACTCTTTAATTATGAAAAATACTGAAACTAATTAAAGTCATGTAGTATTTATAAAGAATTATTATTTAACCGAAGCTTAGTAGGCTATGGTTATGAACCGAAGAAGTATATCTAAAGAAGGACTATTAATTCTATAAAAAGTCTTGAAAGATAAATATTAAAGTAAGAATATTTCTGTCTCTTACCCTTTTTTAAATGAATAGATAGTTTTCTTATATGTCCTTATATTTATATTTAATGTAATTATTCTTGTTTCTTGTCTTACGTTAACAGTATTATATTATTATTATCATCAGGATTTATATCAAAGTCACATAAAAAGTTAGATATATATTTAATAATTAGTTAAATGTATTTCTTAACCACGTAACATTGAGGTTTGATTATGAGTAAATTAAGTTACAGGATCGCTTCATAGATTCGATTCAGGTCTCACTCAAATAATATGAAAAGCAAAAATAATATTTTGAAGCTAAAAGAATTTTCTTCAGCTTAGGAAATCACTATAAGTAATACTAACACAGCCATGTTAGTCTAAGGCGATATTACTAATATGAGACAATAGCATCACCGTGCTAAGCACCGTTAAGCAATGTAAGCTTAATTAAAAGAAAATGAAAGAACTTGTAAGTATTAATATAAAACAATAGTATTACTTTCATCATAACCCAATTACTTAAAGAGTTGCTATAGTCCACAAGTTAGTCAACTAAAATAGTTAAGTACATAATAATAGCGTTAACGTTAATTCCCAATCAAATAGTTAAGTACAGAATAGTAGCGTTAACGTCCCAATCACATATCTCACTAACCAACATAACGTAAGTGTTTACACCGAACACACTTAACACACACTTATATAATCTGACTGACAGTCACAATCCCATTATAATACTTCACCCCATCTTCCTCCAGCTGCAAGTTCACCTTCCCCAACTCCAAATGAGACTGATTTGAATGCCCACTACTCGGGTCTTATATACTAAACAATGATGGTGTAGGAACGAATCAGGAGGCGGCTGATGGTGCGTGCCCCTATCACAGCTCCTAGAGTTGCATAGCAGGTGCGTGGACCAATGGGGGCTCCTGGCGTCGATCATACGTCATAGTGTTGGGTCATCGAAGTAGTTTGCAGGGTCCCCTATGACGTACGCAGGTGTGAAGGCTTGTTTGCTGGTATGCGGACGAGCTGGTTTCCCACTCGCTAGTTCGCTCGCTAGTCTGCTTCGCCGCTTGGGTAGTTTGACACTCCTTCAACTCTAATTCTAACTCTTAAATTAACATACAGGGCTCCGTATGTCAGAAAGTCAAGAAGTCCTTGCATGACAGTGTGGTAATCTCGACACTGACTTGCGGAAGCGAAGCATGGACGTTGGTTGAGAGACGCAGACCAAGAGTGAGAGCAGTGGAAATGAATTACTTAACCTGACAAGCGCGATATGACAGTAGGTGCTAGGGTAGTTATTTGTGCATTTCTAGCCCTGGATTCTGACAGAATTCGTTATATTTACAATATAAACCATTATTTGTTTTCGGTATGCTTTTATTTTACATATATGATGTATATATGAACCTTCAAGAGTGCTAAAATAAGTGGGAAAAGCATTTGGGTGGTGAAAAACGAAGATATTGGCCACCCGGTCATAATCTCAGGCGAGAGAGAGAGACAGGCAGCCCTCCCCTCTCGCTGTCTGGGAGTCAACTGAGAAGAGCGGGGCGGTGTGTGCCGGTGTCTGGGTGTTGCATAACGATCTTTTATGCAACCCACTTGTGCTACATTATCGCGGGAGAGAAAAATAACCGATAAATGATGATAATAAGAGGAAAAATAGGTGATAATTGAGGTGGGGAGGGAGGGGGGAATAAGGTGGGGAAGGAGGGGAGGGGGGTGGGTGAGATTTACATGGATGAGTACTGGAGGGGAATTATCTCACCTAGAGACAAATTCCTTTGTTTTGATAGGCTCTTTTTTTTTATGGAAGGCTTTTTTTATGGTCCTGCTTCCGTGAGGCCTATCGCGTTCCCTATAGGAAGCCTTCCGTGAGGCCTATCGCGCTTGCCGGGTTAAGAAGTGCGTGCGGAGTTACGTGGAGGGATAGACAGACTAATGAGGAAGTAAGAAGGAGGTGTGGTGTGGAGGTAGATGTGCTGGAAAGTGTGGAAAGGAACAACTTGAGATGGTTCGGCCATATGGAACGTATGGAAAGCGAGAGAATGACTAAGAGGGTGTACGAGAGCGAGGTGGAGGGACAGAGAGGGAGAGGTAGACCGATAGAGAGGTGGAAGGATGGAGTGAGGACGTATATGAACGAAGGCGGTGCTGGTTGGGGGGAGGGGCGTCGACGGACTGGGGACAGAGATGCATGGGGGCGGTTCGTTCGTGGCCAACCCTTCGGGGATCACGGCGTCAGGGAATAGATAGATAGATAGATAGCATGCTTTGCGAAAAGTTGCTTTGCTCAGCGAAAGTTGCCCGTGTGATAACCCCTTTAGTTGCATTTTACGTAAATAACATATACTGAATATATACATTTTATATAAATATTCTAATACATAAGGTCAAAGATCAAAATACGAATGTTAATCGTTTTCCCCAAACTTTTCCTAGACTTTTTAACCATTTCTGTACTGGCGACCTCTACTTTTGCTATCATTCTGGCAATAATTAAACGATTTTGTGGAGTATAATAAGGATCTGTGGGGGAAAGAAGGTGAATTAGGATAGTTGAAAGCCTGATAATTAAACTGAATACAATCGTCTATTATTATCCAGTATAAAATGAAAAGGAGAGAACTGGCACTAAATGGGTTAATGTATCGTCACTAAATTTTGCAGGCAAATTCGGTTGGTCAATTCGATGATTGTCGCCCCCCATCGGGGGCCAGTTGTTTTCGGGGGGAATCCTCCAGCATTCTTTGGTGATATAATTAGTGATGATGATAATAGTAGTAGTGATGATGACAGTAGCAGAGATGGTAGTAACAACAGAGATAATGGTGATAGTAATGATGATGGTGATAATAGTAGTGATGATGGTGATACTTGTAGTGATAATGATGGCAGTAGTGATGATGATGGTAGTAACGATGGTGACAGTAGTAGTGATGATGACAGTAATAATAGTAGTGTTGATGGTGACGATGGTGATAGTACTAGTAGTAGTGATAATGAGTATAGTAGTAGTGATGATGGCAACAGCAGTAATGATAATCGTAAGATAATGGTGATAATAGTAGTGATAATGGTGATAGTTGTAGTGATAATGATGACAGTGATGATGTTAGTGACAATGGTGATAGTAATGGTGATGGCGACTGCTGCAGTGATGAAAGTGACATTTGTAGTGATGATGGTGACAGTTGTAGTGATGATAGCAGTAGTGATGATGGTGATAGTAGTAGTTATAATGGTGGTAATAGTAGTGATGATGGTAACCCATCGCAGAGTTGGGTATGCTGTTTTGATATTAGGCAAAGCGGCACTTCTACTTTATTATTATCAACTCTGCGAATCAGAGTGGTATCGCACAAACAGATCCAACCCGTATACTGTGCACCATCAATCAGCTTGTCTGTCGTCGTCCATCCGGAAACTCCTCCTAGACCGTTCGATATATTTTCACCACATTTCACAGGTATATTAATTTGGTCATTGCGAAAGTCAGTCAAAATTAAGTTTTCAATTTAACTTACATGATAAGGTCAAAGGTCAAGATTAAAAATAAGGTCAATATTTCATGTCTTAGTTTTTACTCAAATTTCTTCATTTTCACTACAAGTAACTGGTAACCTCGATATCTTATTGACCAAATTTTAGATAAATATTCTGAAGGGTAAGGTCAAAGGTCAAAATATTTGTTTTTCTAGTATTTCTTATATTAACTTAGATTCTTACTAGATTTACCATGTACATTAGGAATACTTGGAACTAGGAATAAGAAACTATACAATTCTATATAAAAGGTCAAGTTCACAGATCAGGGTCAAATAAAAAGGTCAATATGCTAATTTCTTTACTTTTTATGCAAACTTCACAAAAGCTGGTGATATAGTTGCACTTTAAATGAAAAGAAACATAATACATATGAGACAGATCATGAAGGTCAAGGTAAAGGTCAAAGTCAACTATATTATAAATATATATTAAACTAACTGATGGGTTTTAATGAATTATTCATTCTTATTTGCTTTCCTGAGCAATTTCAATGAATACAAATAAATACTCTTTCATAAAGGTCAAGGTGAAAGGTCAACTTATACTATATATTTTTAGTGTTTATTCAAATGTCTTCATTTTCACTATACAAGATACTGGTAACCTTGATATCGTATTGCGCAAATGTTCGATAAATATTCTAAAGGGTAAGGTCAAGGTCAAAGGTAAAACAAAAATTGTATTAGTATTTTTTATACTAACTGTTAGATTCTCACTAGGCTCACCATGTATATTTGAAATACCTAGGCCAAGGTCATACAAGAAACTATTCAATTCCATATAAAAGGTCAAGGTCACAGGTCAAGGCCAAATAAAAAGTCAATATGCTATTGTCTTTACTTTTCATGCACACTTCATAAAATATGGTGAGATAGTTTCACTTTAAATGAAAAGGAAAATAATAAATGTTGAGACATAAAGGTCAAAGACCAAGGTCAACTACTCTATTCATACTGTATATATGAAACTAACTGATGTGTATTAATGCAATTAGGCATGCTTGTTTGATTTTCATGGGGAATGGCAATGCAAACAAAAAAGTACTCCTACATAAATATCACAGGTCAAAGTCAAAGGTCAACTTTTATTATTTATTAAAAGAAATACTCAAATTTTGGAAAACTGGCTGTTATTGTTTATTACTTAAAATAACATATATATCAAATTTCACATAAATATCGTAACAGTTAAGGTCAGAGGTCATGGTCAAAACAAGAGTGTTTGTCATTTCCCTAAACTCCTCCTAGACTACTTAATGTATTGTCACCAAATTATACAGGCAAATTCAGTTGGTCAATGTGACAACCATCCAAATATATTTTATTTTATTTTTAGTCAAAGGTTAAAGGTCAAGTTCACAGTATATGATCACTATTTGTAATCAATAAGTTTTGTATACGATTTACACCATATTCATAATGCTAGTTAATACGAACATTGCTGTCAAGCTAACTAAATCCTCGATAAGAAATTCTAAGGTCGAAGGTCAAGGTCAAAGGTTGAAATATGATTTTTACTAGTATTTCCTATTTAATTATTATGTTCTCTCCACTAACCAACTTTACTCCTAAACTCTATTAATGAAATTAACAAACACATGTGGCAGTCCGTAAGATTATCATTAGGCATATCATGCATATTCGGAATGCCTAGGCCAAGGTCATACAAGATTAAACATAATTCCATTTGATAGGTCAAGGTCAAGGTTGATAGGTCATGTCAGCATCAAATGTAAGGTCAATATGCTAATTTCTTTACTATTCATGTAAACTACACAAAACACGTTGAGACAGTTGTGCTTTAAAGGAAAATTTAAATATATAATTTTCAGACATCGTGAAGGTCAAGGTCAGCTATTCCTTTAACACCTCTGGAACCTAGTTGATGATCTTTAATGAGTGGCATGCTTAATTGATTTTCTAGGGTTACATCAATGCAAGTACAAAACAAAATCCTACATAAAGGTTAAGGTCACACACAGGTCAAAGTCAAAAGACAACCTTCATCATAAAAAAATACTAAACTTTTGATAAGCTGACTGTTAGTAGCATTTTACATAGATAATATATATATATATATATATATATATATATATATATATATATATATATATATATATATACAGTATAGAAATATAAACATGCTATTACTTAAGGTCAAAAATCAAAATGAGAGTGTTAGTATTTTTCCCAAAACGTTTCCTCGACTGTTTAACCATTTCTGTACTGGCGACGTCTTATTTTTATCATATTCTAGCTATGATTAGACAACTTTGTAGAGCTTAAGAAGGATCTTTGGTGGAAAAAGGGTTAATTAGGATAGTTGAAAGCCTGCTAATTAAACTGAATACAATTGTCTATAACTATCCAGTATGAAATGAAAAGGACAGAACTAGTACTGAACGAGTTAACCCTCTCCGACATATGACGCGATTTTGAGCCTATTGGGGATACTTTAAAGCCTTTGTTACCATCAGGGGTATTTAGAAACCCTTAGTTTAGTTACTTCAACCTCTGCAGTTGTCTTTGAGTTAGCTGTGGGCAGAAAACTAATTTTGGAGAGGTAATTATAAGAGTGAGAGAACTCTATTTCTTAGTGCTAATCTGGCAACCTCTGCGTCATAAATGCGTGACAGGGTTAATGTATCATCACCAAAATTTTGCAGGCGAATGTCGCACCCCGTCGGGGTCGAGTTGTTTACGGGGCGAATCCTCCAGTATTCTTGGTGGTAGTAGTAGTGATGATGGTGATAGTACTAATGGTGACAGTAGCAGAGATGGTAGTAACAGCAGGGATGATAGTGATAGCAATGATGATGGTGATAATAGTAGTGATAATGGTGATACTTGTAGTGATAATGATGACAGTAATAGTAGTAATGATGATGGTGACAGGAGTAGTGATGATGGTGACAGTAGTGATGATGGTGATAGTACTCATTCAACCTGTCCCAAAGAACCGCTCTCAACCCTCCAACTATCGTCCAATTGCTCTCATCTCTTGTATCTCTACAGTTTTTGAAACTATTCTTGCTTCCAAATTTATTAAGCATTTCTCTTCTCATAATCTGCTCTCAGATCGCCAGTATGGCTTCCTTAAGGGTCGCTCTACTGGTGATCTTTCATATCTTACTAACTCTTGGTCATCCAACTTTCGGGACTTCGGTGAGACTTTTGCTGTTGCACTAGACCTATCGAAGGCCTTCGATAGAGTCTGGCACAAATCTTTAATTTCCAAACTACCCTCCTTTGGTTTCTGTCCCTCCATCTGTGCCTTTATCTCTAATTTCCTTCCCGGCCGTTCCATAGCTACGGTTGTGGACGGCCATCGCGCATTTTCTCATCCTATCAACTCCTGTATTCCTCAGGGTTCTGTCCTATCTTCTATTCTCTTTCTAATTTTCATAAATGATCTTCTCAACTGTACATCCAGTCCCATCTATTCATATGCAGATGACTCTACCTTACACCACTCAATTAGTTTTCCAGAATGCCCCAGCTAGCAGTCCCTCAAAAGCAAACGTAATGAAGCCATAAAATACTTATCTTCTGATCTACCCACTATTTCCAATTGGGCTAGAGAAAACCTTGTTACATTTAATGCTTCCAAAACTCAATTTATGCATCGTACTACCCATCAGGAACCTCCAGAGGACTATCACTTATTCTTCAACAATAAAAAAACCAACCCTTCATCTTCTCTCCATGTCCTCGGTGTCTCTTTTTCTTCTGCTCTCACTTGGAAAGACCATATTACCAGTCTCGCCAAGGCAGCCTCCCAGAAGCTGGGTGTGCTTAACCGCCTCAAGGGGTTCTTTACTCCTGCGCAGCTTCTTGCTCTGTACAGGGGCACTGTGCGTCCTTGTATTGAGTATTGTTCACATGTGTGGGGAGGATCCTCTCACACCGCACTCCTAGACAAAGTAGAAAGGAAACCCTTTCGTATCATTAACTCCCGTCCACTCACCAACTCTCTGCAATATCTCTCTCTCTCTTCGCCTCAATGTTGCATCTCTCTTGCTACTCTATCGCTACTACAATAATCAGTGTTCCTCGGAGCTTTCCCAGTGTATACCACCCCCTCTATGTAGGGTATGTAGTACCCACCTTGCAACACAAACCCACCCCTACTCTGTGCAACTCTCCAACCCAAGATTGAAACGCTATCCCATCGCAGATTTGGATATGCCGTTTTGATTTTAGGCAAAGCGGCACTTCTACTTGATTATAATTACACAAACTTTGAAAGAGAGAGAGCGAGAGAGAGGGAGGCAGAGTAAGAGAGATGAGGGGGGGGGGGGGGGGTATAGTTCGATGGCATGACAAATTACGGTAAAAGTCTTCAGGGATAATTTAAAGCTTATCCACACACGCACACGCACACACATACATAAAGTACACTCAGACACATATACACTCGCACACATACACTCACATACGCACGTACACACACATGCCCCCACATATACAAACGCATACATACACACACAAGCATACAATACATTTACACATATTTACAACTTACACATGCTATATACCGTATACACTACAGTCTAAATCATTACATCGCCGAAAATGTTGATGATAGTCAAATTGAAAGAGAGGGTTGTGAAATCTACCTTTCTACGACGTAAAGATTAAAGTATAAGGTTACATCTAATTGAATATTTGAACCTTTAAAGCCAATTGATGAAGCATCTGAGCTATATATAATAAAGCATTGTATTGATTCATTTGTGTACTGTACTGATGCAGATGAATGCGTCGCGATTTATCCTCTTAACTTATGATGAATTATTGTTAGGAATACATAGTAACTCAAAATGCATAGATTTCGAGAATGTATGTCTTTTATTATTGTAAAAAGAGCTAATTTAGGATCATTTGTTTAATCATTTTGCAGCAAATTATTATGTTATCTCCACCAACCGACTTTACTCCTAAACTCAATTAATTAAATCAACAAATACATGTGGCAGTCCAGGGATTCGAACCTAGGATGCTCACACCGAAATTCAGTGCATTTATCCATTGCGCTACGAAGACAGTTAAAGAATGACCCTTATTACAACCTTGATAATATTTATACTTAATAATATACCTATTCATCAGCAAGATTTCTTAATGATGAGGTGCTACATGTAATATTACACATCATATGTCTTAATGATGAGGTGCTACATGTAATATTACACATCATATTTCTTAATGATGAGGTGCTACATGTAATATTACACATCATATTTCTTAATGATGAGGTGCTACATGTAATATTACACATCATATGTCTTAATGATGAGGTGCTACATGTAATATTACACATCATATTTCTTAATGATGAGGTGCTACATGTAATATTACACATCATATTTCTTAATGATGAGGTGCTACATGTAATATTACACATCATATTTCTTAATGATGAGGTGCTACATGTAATATTACACATCATATTTTATAAAAAAACTAATCTACAATATGCCACATGAATGTGCATATATATATATACATATATATATATAAACATATAAATATATATATATATATATATATATATATATATATATATATAGATATATATATATATATTTATATATATACCGGTATATATATATACAGTATATATATATATATATATATATATATATATATATATATATATATATATATATATACCGTATATATATATATATATATATATATAATATATATATATATATATATATACAGTATATCCATCTCTTCCTTCTCGGAAATCTCCATCATAGGAGATTTCAACGTTCACCACCGCCACCACCTCTATCGAACACCATCTCTCCTCCTCCAAACCTAATCTTCTTTTCCTCACCGAAACTCGGGTGTCTGAAGCAACTGCCAACAGCCCCTTCTCTGTATCCTCCTACTTTTTCTATCCTAGTTTCAAAGCCAAAGGCGGATGTTTTGCATACGTGCACAACAAACTCACTTGCTCTTGTGTTCCCGATTTCGACTCCTCTGAATTCTCAACTTTATGGCTCAAACTATCCTGTCATTCTCATACTAAATATTTCTGTGCTGTCTATCTTTCCCCTAACTCTACCGACTTTCCCAAATTCTTCGACTATCTAAACTCTAAAGTGGACACATTCTATCTATCTCTCCCTTCCCTGAAATCTCCATCTTAGGAGATTTCAACATTCACCAGGTCCGCCAATGGCTCTCCTCTCACTCTACTGACCCACCTGGTGAACAAGCCTACGTCTCTTCTATCATAAATTACCTAGAGCAGCTGGTCCAGCAACCCACCCATATCCCGGATCGCTTCATAGATCGGCCCAACATTCTTGGCTTATTTCTGACTTCTAACCCTTCTTCTTATACTGTCAAGCTTTTCACTCCTTTGGGTTCCTCTGACCATAAACTTATCTGTCACCTGTCTTATCTCTTCAGTACAGCCATCCGATCCTCCCAGCCGGCGGCGCTTGTGGCACTTTGGCGCAGATGACTGGGAGGCTCTCCGGCAGTACTTCTTTGATTTCCCATGGAATGACTTCTGCTTCCGTGGGCGAGGACCCTCGGGGAGTGCTGAACGCATTACCAAGGTAATCCTCTCGGGCATGGAAGTGTACATTTCTGGCATCTAGCCAAAAACCTTTCCAACAACTTTTCTTCCTCGTCTTTCCCTCTCCTTTCCACTCTGATGGTACAACCATAACTTCTTCCTCTGACAAAGCTGAACTCTTTGCTCTAACTTTGGCCAGAAACTCTACCTTGGATGATTCCGGTGCTATTCCTCCCTCTCCACCCCCCTCTCTCCTACTTATGCCTAATATCCTAATCTCTTCTTAAGATGTACTTTCTACCCTCTCTTGGCTTAATACTAAGAAGTTGTATGGTCCGGACGGTCTTCCTCCTGTTATACTTAAAAACTATGCTTCCGTGCTACCCTCCTGCCTAGGCAAACTCTTTCGTCTCTGTCTCTCCTCTAACGTCTTCCCTTCTTGCTGGAAGTTTGCTCTCATTCAACCTGTCCCAAAGAAGGGTGACCGCTCTCAACCCTCCATCTATCGTCCATTTGCTCTCATCTCTTGTATCTCTAAAGTTTTTGAAACTATTCTTGCTTCCAAATTTATTAAGCATTTCTCTTCTCATAATCTGCTCTCAGATCGCCAGTATGGCTTCCTTAAGGGTCGCTCTACTGGTGATCTTCTTTCATATCTTACTAACTCTTGGTCATCCAATTTCGGGACTTCGGTGAGAATTTTTCTGTTGCATTAGACATATCGAAGGCCTTCGTTAGAGTCTGGGACAAATCTTTTATTTCAAAACTGCCCTCCTTCGGTTTCTGTCCCTCCATCTATGCCTTTGTCTCTAATTTCCTTTCCGGCCATTCCATTGCTGCGGTTGTGGACGGTCATCACTCATTTCCTAATCCTATCAACTCCGGTGTTCCTCAGGGTTCTGTCCTATCTCCTATTCTCTTTCTAATTTTTATAAATGATCTTCTCAACTGTACATCCAGTCCCATCCATTCATATGCAGAGGACTCTACTTTACACCACTCAATTAGTTTTCCAGAACGCCCCATCCAGTAATCCCTCAAAAGTAAACGTAATGAAGCCATAAAATGCTTATCTTCTGATCTAGCTACTATTTCCAATTGGGGTAGAGAAAATCTTATTGAATTTAATGCTTCCAAAACTCAATTTATCCATCTTATTACCCGTCAGGAACCTCCAGAGGACTATCCCTTATCCTTCAACAATACAAAAATCAAGCCTTCATCTTCCCTCAATGTTCTTGGCGTCTCTTTTTCTTCTGCTCTCACTTGGAAAGACCATATTACCAGTCTCGCTAAGGCAGCCTCCAAGAAGCTGGGTGTGCTCAACCGCCTCAAGGGGTTCTTTAACCCTGCGAAGCTTCTTGCTCTGTACAGGGGCACAGTGCGTCCTTGTATTGAGTATTGTTCACATATGTTGGGGAAGATCCTGTCACACCGCACTTCTAGATAAAGTAGAAAAGAAAGCCTTTCGTATCATTAACTCCTGTCCACTCACCAACTCTCTGAAATCTCTCTTGCTTCGCCGCAATGTTGCATCTCTCGCTATTCTATTGCTACTACAATAATCAGTATTCCTCAGAGCTTTCCCAGTGTATACCACCTCCTATACATAGGGTATGTAGTACTCGCCTTGCAACACAATCCCACCCCTACTCTGTGCATCTCCCCAACCCAAGAGTGAAACATTATTTCCAGACTTTCTTCTATTCAACTGGTGAGCTTTGGAACTCTCGCCCAGAATCAGTCTTTCCCTCTTCCTATGACTTAAATTGCTTCAAACTCCGTGTGTCCAGGCATTTTAGCTCGAACGTCCCTTGATTTCAGCCCTGTCACTCCTTGAAATCTGGGGGAGGCACTCGCTGCAGGCAGTTATGCCTTTTGTCTCCCTCATTCACATAGAAAACAAAAATGGTTTTCCTATCATACTACTGACCATCCTGGTGAACAAACCATCGTCTGTTCTATCCTAGACCTAGAGCAGCTGGTCCAGCAACCCACCCATATCCCGGATCGTTTCGGAGATCAGCCCAACATTCTCTACTTATTTCTGACTTCTAACCCTTCTTCTTATACTGTCAATCTTTTCTCTCCTTTGGGCTCTTCCGACCATAAACTTATCCACGTTACCTGTCCTATCTCTTCTGTACGGCCACCCGATCCTCCCAGCCAGCGGCGCTTGTGGCACTTTGCATGCTCTTCGGCAGTACTTCATTTATTTCCCATGGAATGACTTCTGCTTCTATGGCCGAGGACCCTCGGAGAGTGCTGAACGCATTACTAAGGTAAACCTCTCGAGCATGGAAGCGTACATTCCATTTTCTTTCTCCCAGTCTAATGCAAACAAATCTTGGTTTACTCACGCTTCTTCTACTGCTCGCAACAAGCAGGAAGCATTTAAATGGTACCGGCGTCTTAAAACTCAAGAATCTTATTCTTCCTACGTTTCTGCCCGAAATCAAGCCAAACCTGTTCTTCGACTTGCCAAGCACTTTTTCATCAATAATAAATGCACTGAACTATTCAACTCTAGCTCTTCCCAAGCTTTCTGGCATCTAGCCAAAAACCTCTCCAACAACTTTTCTTCCTCGTCTTTCCCTCCGCTTTTCCACTCTGATGGCACAACCATCACTTCTTCCTCTGACAAAGCTGAACTCTTCGCTCAAACTTTTGCTAGAAACTCCACCTTGGATGATTCCAGTGATATTCCTCCCTCTCCACCCCTCTCTCTCCTGCGGAAGCAGGTCAAAACGGCCACACACCGAAATGGCCACAACCGAAATGGCCACAACCAAAAAGGCCACAAGCCTAAATGGCCACACACAGAAATTGCCAAAGTCCTAAATGGCCACAGTCCTAAATGGCCACAAACCGTGAGGCCACACGGGAGAGGCTGTCAACCACGCGCAGGTAGTGAGTTAAAGGTCAGCCACCAGCGCTCGCACTCGTTTAATCCACAACTCAGATTGATTTTTTTTTGTTTTTTTGTGATCTATTTAACTGTATATAATAATATAGTTTTTGGCAAAGGAAATGGAGTAAAAATAACGTTCAAATATATCTAGATAATATACGAAATATGCATAAAAATAAAATACCAATTGAGAGAGAGAGAGAGAGAGAGAGAGTTGAGAAGAGAAGATAGTCGTTTGTTAAGAGATAAAGAGCTGTTAACTCTATTTGGTCCGAGGGACTTCTTTTTGGTTTACCCTGTATCGATCCCATTTGTTGGGAGAATTTAAAACGCTCTACCTCATTAGTTTATCAATAGTATGGCGCTTATTAATTTAGTTGAGCGGTAGCGAACCTGCAACTTACAAGAAATCTACCTTCAGGCGGGACATTTTCCCCCCGATAAATTACAAATTTAACTTGAAGGGGGTCTGTGTAGCATTTCTTTTTCATTTGAAGGAAGTATGGGAAGGCGTTTATTATTAGCTAATGGGATAAACTAAAATGCACTGATCGAAAATGGCAGAAGCAAGCAATATCTTCAATATTAATTTAATATATCATAATAACCCCCACAACTATAAATTGAGAATATTCTTGTCACTTACACAAATCAAATAAATTTTACTCTACTATGAAATACTACAAACACTTGGTACTAGTTGCATTATAATAGCCATCTTTAACTCATAAATACTAATAACTTAGATATATTGTAACATAATGGAAGCTTGCAAATATTGTTCCAATTTCCATAAGATGATAAATCAGTCTCATAAATTGACCGTCCCATTAGTCTGTCATCAATTAGAGGAATATTGCTTAATCAATACTGAGCAAATTACTGACCACCTAGACAAATTAATCTGGATCATTCCCACCATGTTTTAATGCCTCCGAGGGTCACACATGAACTCGACCAGAGGAAGAAAAAAAAAATACTTCATTTACATCATGTGATCACTAACGCTATGACCATCACACATTGTACAACCACAACAATATATATATAATATATATATATATATATATATATATATATATATATATATATATATATATATATATATATATATATATATATATATATATATATATATATATATATATATATATATATATATATATATATATATATATATATATATATATATATATATATATATATATATATATATATATATATATATATATATATATATATCGTCTTCGCAAACGATACCAAGTTGAGGAGATATGTAGATTCGGATATATATAGATACCTCTAAAGTAATCTAGATACTTTACATGAATGGTTAGTAAATTGGTATATGAATTTTAACATTGATAAGGCATAATATTAAAGATAAAGACGGTAAATACAAATTAAAATATATACTAGCTAGTACGGAATTAGAAAACTCCAACTGCTAGAAAGATCTGGGTGTGTTTATTAGCCATGAACTGAAGAATTGGAAACAATATATAAGCATTCGTAGCAAGGCAAACAGGATTCTCTGGTTCATCTCCTGGAGTGTGAGTAACAGAACTGTGAATGCTATCTTGAAACTTTATATATTATTAGTGAGACCTCATAATTATGGATTATGCAGTTTAGTTTTGGTGGTCTTATTATAGAATGCATTAACATTTAAGGCAATCTATCGTAAAATGGCAAAACTATCCACAATTTGATGGTTATCACATAAAGAGAGGTTAACAAATCTCGGCTTACATTAATTAGAAAGACGAAACTAGATATATTATAGAGGTATATTTAAGGATGAACGGGAAATACAAAGGGGACATTAGTAAAGTATTTAAGCTGAATGATTGCGAAATTATCCGTACAAATATATTCAAACGATAAAAGTTTCGCTATAAAAAAAACCATGCGTAAACATTGATTTGGAAATAAGGCTGTGGATATGTTTTTTTTTTTTTTTTTTTTTTTGTATCTATGTGATTGAGAGAGGCAAAAGGCAGAACTGCCTATAGCGAGTACCTCCCCCATAGTTGAAAGAGTGACAGGTCCAAAATCAAGGGACGTTCGAGCCAAAATGCCTGGACACACGGAGTTTGAAGCAATTTAAGTCATAGGAAGAGGGAAAGACTGATTCTGGGAGAGATTGCCTAGTACTTTAATCAGCTCAGGAACGGTCGAAATGTTGAAACGTAATTTGGATAGTCATAATTATATCATGCCATTAACAGAAGAACATAAGTAATGGGAGTCTGCAGAAAGCTGATTGGCCCACACAAGGCAGATCCCTTTCACACCCACCTCAATTATAAGGCTTAATTATAGGCCCAGCTCACTAACACCATGAGGACCGACCTCACCAAAACGGTCAGAGGTCAACACAAGATTACGGGGGTTTGCAGAGTACTCTATTAGTGTGGATGAAGATCCAATTGCATGAATTATACACTACTTTTGTATTAGGCAGAATATAATAGCTGTACGAATTCTGAACCCGAATATCAATAAAACAAAATGATGATGCGTCCCTTTGTTTCATTATACAGTCCATGCATTATCAGTAGGCCAGAAATCGTGGTCCCTAAACTTTGTAACTCAAAAATGGCTGGAGCAAATGGGCTGTCAATTCCACACCTATTCCCTGGCTGACTCTTCCCAAATGTTAGCTTTATTAGGTCAACTAATGAAGTCCCGTCTGAGCTGTGAGAGGGATCGGGATTTCTGGCCTACCTATATTGAACAGGACGTAGCTATCATTGGACGATTATACTCAACTTAGGAAGGACCAGTGGGAGTGGAAGGGTTAATTAACACAGTATTTGCTCCTTTGACACTTAAAGGTCCTTTGTAAGCTGAAATATATTGTCTGATTCTAGCCAAATACAAATAATATATCTTATACTGAGCTCAAATACAGCTTTTAAATTTAAAAGGAAAGTGTTATTACACTTTCATACTATTCTACTATGTTTTTTAAGACAAAACTTAAAACATTTTGACAAGAAACACGTAATTCGATAAGTTATACACGTTGACAAGGAGGTAATTTGGTAAGATAGACACTGGACGAAAAATTATATGAAGGAGGTTCGGTATCCCAGGAAACAAGACAGAAGTTTGGATCAGTGAAAGAAAGAACAGTTGTGTTATAGCCTACATGTTGACAAGAAGGACGTAATTCAATAAGCAATATATACCACAAGATGACAAGGAAGAGGTAATTTGATGAGGTAGATACTGGAAGACAAATTATATTGAGGACGGGAAAGGCTAATTGTAAAGATTCGGTATCCCGGGGTACATAACAGAAGTTTGGTTCAGTGAAAGGAAGAACAATTTTGTTGTATAGCCAACTAGGCCCGGGCGCTTATAAGGCAGGAAACTCGTAAACAGGAGAGGGTGGATAAATGAAATGTACAAGAACTAAAGAAAGGAATAATGAAAAAGAGAGGGCGCATTATAGATGTGTGCAAGAAGTGAAGAAGGAAGTAGAAAATAATGAAGAGAGGGCGGATAAAATATATGTACACTCGGATACCATAGTCTCAAGCCCACCCCACTCTGGCGAAAGGTGAGTCCAGGACCCTTTCTGGACGGCGGTCCACAGTCATAGTGAGGGGTTGGGATTGGGAGAGAGAGCAACACACAAACGAACTCAGTGTGAAATATTTGAAGACTTTGAATCCTGCCCCAAATGCTTCACACTGTGTTCGTGTGTGCGTTTCCTTTTTTCCCAAACCCCAACCATAACCATCACTGTAGGCCGCCATCCAGAAAGGGTCCTGGCCTCACCTCTTGCCAGAGTGGAGTGGGCTACATACTATGGTATCCGAGTGTACATGATCTAAAATGAGAAGAGGGAAATAAGGAACATGAAAACTTGGCTCAGTAGCTGACAACCAGTATAAACAATTTGAGTCCTTTTTCCCGTAGTTTTTTTTCTTTCTGTTTAGCCCTGCTATAATACCGTACGGAATTCTGGAAACTGAGCCAAATTTTCATTAGTGAAAACGGAAAGAAAGTGACTAATGTACTGTACATTTCTAACTCATCATCAGTCATTTCTCCTATCGAAGTATTAAGGGGACTTATTGCATCTCTCACTTTAGATTTATATAGTTGATAAAAAGCTTTAGGGTTATTTTTGAGTCGTTGGCTATCTTGATTTCATAATTTCTTTTTGCTTTCCTAATTTCCTTTTTGACCGGTTTTGATAGATTCTGATAGTAAATAGGTAGGTGAATTTCGCCTTGCGTGATAATTATTCTATGTATTCCTCTCTTTTAGCTAGAAGATCTAATATATTGTTATTCATGCATTTTGGATGGTTCTGTATTGATATAAATATTCTATTGGGGATATATATGGGTGTGAAAAGATGTGCCTCGTGCGGGCCGGTATGCCCGCTTCAGATTTCTGTGTTATAATATATATATATATATATATATATATATATATATATATATATATATGTGTGGTAAATTAACAACTAGTCATGCTTAGGGATCTCGGAATTCGATGAAAAGACTGTCTGCCTTCCACCATAGTTGAGGTTGGGGAGGAATACTGGTAGAAGTATCAGATTTTAACCTTCATAAGAACATAAGAAATGGGAGTCTGGAAAAAGACGATCGGCTTACACAAGGCAGATCCCTGTCACACCCAACCCCAATTACAAGGCCCAATTATAAGCCCAACTCACTAATACCTTGAGTACTAATCCCACCAAAACGGTCAGAGATTAACACAAGATTACGCGGGTCTGCTGAGCGCCGACTGGCCCACACCCGACAGATCCCCCTCACACCCGACCCATCTCACCCATATGCCTATCTAATTTTATCTTAAAGTTCCCTATCGTTCTTGATCCGACTATACCACTTGGTAGCCTATTCCACCCATCAATTCTTGGTGGTATAGGTGGCTGGACCTCCTGCCTGTATGGTTCGAATCCCAGCCCTAGCAGTTATATATATATATATATCAGCAAAGGAGGATACTGTACTGTGTCTTGTTTAGTGGACTACACTCATTACAGAGTGTGTAAACATAAGAACATAAGAAAATGGGAGTCTGCAGAAAGCCGATTGGCCCACTCAAGGCAGATCCCTCTCACACCCAATTCCAATTACAAGGCCTAATTATAGGCCCAGCTCACTAATACCATGAGGACCGACCTCACCAAAACGGTCAGAGGTCAGACAATGGGGGTCTGCAGAGCGCGTATTGGGCCACACCCGGCAGATCCCCCTCACACCCAACCCATCTCATCTACTCTCTTCTTGAACTGCTCTAGTGACGAACTCTTTACAATTTATTAGGGAAGTTTGTTGTAGATAGAACAGATCTTATATGTGAAAAAAGTTTCCACAAATACAAATGCTAAATCTTTTCAATTCTAACTTCCAGCCATGGTTCCGTGTTGTTTTCATATTGAAGCAAAACATAATGTGAGAGAGATTGATCTCTCTCTCTCTCTCTCTCTCTCTTATGAAAAGTAGCGACAATAAACCTTTGTGTTAAAGTATTTATGTAATGTATATGTGATATATATATATATATATATATATATACTGTATATATATATATATATATGTATATATATATATATATATATATATATATATATATATATATATATATATATATATATATATAGGGGAGGTGTGGTGGACTGGTCTTGCCACTGGCCTGGTAATCCAAAGGTCCCGGGTCCAAATCCCGATGTATCAATGGGAAGATATTATTGGGATGGAATTTGTGCTGTACCTGGTATCAGTGCATTACCACAAGCCCACCGAAACGTCAATAAAATACCCTCATTGTTCCCTGATTAAATAGCACTGTATGAATATTCCCATATTTAAAATATGCTATAGGGGTGCAATGCCTGGTGAGTTATCTGCTCAACAGGTGGCGTTGTGTGTGTGTAAGTGTGAGAGTCCGAGTGTAGGGGTGAGACAGTGAAGCACGGGAACGAGGTGGCTTCAGAGATGTGGTCGTTTCGGGCCATGAGTAAGCACCGTGCCTCATGTGAAGGCAAGATGGCAGGTGCTCGTTGTACTCTACGTGCTTTACATGTCTCACTCCCTAGACTGGAACAAGACCTCACAGGCTTCACTGTTCATTGTAAAGCGGTGAATGTTAAGGCTCTCATCCTATGCCCGAGAGGAAGTAAGTTGGAATATAGAAAAAAAAAAAAAAAAAAAAAATATATATATATATACAGTATATATATGCAGCTTTTATATTACAATTAGATATATTTGAGCAGTTTTATCACTCAAGAGTTATTTATTTTATTATCTAAGACTGTATTAACACATACAGTTCAATAGATCACAAAACACTTGTCAATCTGAGTTGTAGATTGAAGCAGCGCTGGTGGCTGACCTTAACTCACTACCGGCTTGTGGGTGACAGCCTCTCCCGTGTGGCTATTTCGGTCTGTGGCCATCACGGTCTGTGGCCATTTCGGTCTGTGGCCATTTAGGATTGTGGCCATCATGGTCTGTGGTCATTTAGGACTGTGGCCATTTCTGTGTGTGGCCATATTGGTTTGTAGCCGTTTTGGTTGTGGCCATTTCGGAGTGTTGCCGTTTCGACTTGAAACCCTCTCCTACTTATGCCTAATATCCTAATCTCTTCTTAAGATGTACTTTCTACCCTCTCTGGGCTTAATACTAAGAAGGCGTACGGTCCGGACGGTGTTCCTCCTGTTGTACTAAAAAACTGTGTTTCCGTGCTGACTCTCTGCCTAGGCAAACTCTTTCGTCTCTGTCTCTACTTCAACGTCTTCCCTTCTTGCTGGAAGTTTGCTCTCATTCAACCTGTCCCAATGAAGGGTGACTGCTCTGAACCCTCCAACTATCGTCCAACTGCTCTCATCTCTTGTATCTCTATAAAATTTTAAAACTATTCTTGCTTCCAAATTTCTTAAGCATTTCCCATCTCATAATCTGCTCTCAGATCGCCAGTATGGCTCCCTTAACACTTAAAGAGCGGGGCCCGACTTAAGTCCGTATCTAAAAAGCAGCAAGTTAGGAGCATTATTAACCCTTCCTACCCGGGCTGTCCTACTCAATGACGGTCGCCCCTACCCGGGCGATATGGCCGAAAAATGTCTAGGCCTAGGCTACCGTATTTATGTTTATTTTCACTGCTAGAACTTTCCCACTCATCTATAATCGTAGTGCGGTTTTCAATCTGTATTTTGGCATTGAGTAGAGCTCTGTAAGTCAACTGGTTCAGTTGTGATGACGATTTCAGAGATGTTGCCAATATGGGGGCTTTTTAGACACTAATTTCGTCATGACGTCAGAACAATAACATTGAGGAGTCTTCTCCTTCTTGTTTTCGGAGGTGCGGTGACGAACGCTTGGATTTGTTGACATACGTCGTACGCACGGCGTTCGGACCAAGCTTAATTAGGCTATTAAGCTCATGCCTTAGATAAGGCATACCGGGTATTTGCCCTTCTTTCGTGCTGTCCTTACCTAAGGCAGACCGGGTAGGAAGGGTTAAGGCTTTTAAAGGGTTAAAAACGAGTGCAAATAGCCGGGAGCGCAGCAGGCCACACGGCCGACACCCAGGGCTTACCGCCGCCCACTGACTCACGCTCCCTCTGTTCTCGAGAGGCCGGAAGTGTAGCCAGTAGTGAGTGTAGCTGGAAAAAATATGCCGCTATACGCTAAACTCCCATGTTGGTGGTACCACTGCATCAAAACGACGAGTGCTACATAGCTCGTTCTGGTCTCATTTTGAAGCTTGTAGCGCCTAGTCTTTTTCTGAATACATTTCTTTTCATGCAGATACTTGATTGATCATTCAGGAGGGCCTGAATATGCCCAAAATAGCCCAAAACCCCCCGCTAGACGAGGGTTAAGGGTAGCTCTACTGGTGATCTTCTTTCATATCTTACTAACTCTTGGCAATCCTCCTTTCGGGACTTCGGTGAGACCTTTTATATTGCACTAGACCTATCGAATGCCTTCGATAGAGTCTGGCACAAATCTTTAATTTCTAAACTACATTCCTTCGGTTTCTATCCCTCCATCTGTGCCTTTGCCTCTAATTTCCTTTGCGGCCGTTCCATAGCTGCGTTTGTGGACAGCCATCGCTCACTTCCTCATCCTATCAACTCTGTTGTTCTTCAAGGCTCTGTCCTATCTCCTATTCTCTTTCTAATGTTCATAAATGATCTTCTCAACTGTACCTCCAGTCCCATCCATTCATACGCCAGACGACTCTACCTTACACTACTCAATTAGTTTTCCAGAACGCCCCAGCCAGCAATCCTTAAAAATCAAATGTAATGAAGCTATACATTACTTACCTTCCAATCTAACTACTATTTCCAATTGGGGCAGAGAAAACCTTGTTGCCTTTAATGCTTCCAAAACCCAATTTCTCCATCTATCTACCCGTCCGGAACTCCCAGAGGACTATTCCTTATACCGGTACTGCAACAATATAAAAATCAATCCTTCATTTTCTCCCAATATTCTTGGTGTCTCTTTTTCCTCTGCTCTCACTTGGAAGGACCATATTACCAGTCTTGCTAAGGCAGCCTCCCAGAAGCTGGGTGTACTCAACTGCCTCAAGGGTTTCTTTACCCATGCACAGATTCTTGCTCTGTACAGGGGCACAGTGTGTCATTGTATTGATAATTGTTCACATGTGTGGGGAGGATCTTCTCACACCACACTCCTAGATAAATTGGAAGGGAAGGCCTTTCGTATCATTGATTCCCGTCCACTCACCAGCTCTCTGCAATCTCTCTCTCTTCGCCGCAATGTTGCATCTCTCTCGCTATTTTATCTCTACTACAATAATCAGTGCTCCTCAGAGCTCTCCCTGTGTATACCACCTCCTCTACGTAGGTTATGTGGTACTCGTATTGCAACACAATTCCACCCCTACTCTACATCCAACCCATGAGTGAAATGTTACTCTCAGTCTTTCTTCTTTCAATAGCTGAGTTCTCCCAGAATCAGTCATCCCCTCTTCCTATGACTGAAATTGCTTCAAACTCCGTGTGTCCAGGCATTTTGGCTCGAACGTTTCTTGGTTTTGGCCCTGTCACTCCTTCAAGTCTGGGGGAGGCACTCGATATAGGCAGTTCTGCCTTTTGTCTCACTCACTCACATAGAAGAAAAAAATATATATATACTTATATATATATATATATATATATACTGTATATATATATATATATATATATATATATATATATATATATATATACAGTATATATATAATATATATATATACTGGATATATATATATATATATATATATATATATATATATACATATATATGATATATATATATATATATATATATAATATATATAATATACTGTATATATATATATATATATATATATATATATATATATATATATATGGTATTTAATGCCAAAACCTTATCTTCAATATATAAAATGTATTATAAAATAGTTATATTTCCGTACTACATACAGGATACCTAAACATTAGAGAGAAGACAATATAGAAAAGGTGAAATGCCTCCCCGATTAAGGAAAAGCCAAACAAGATAATACTAAATTAAATGGCCCTATTACCTTCACATCAATCAAAATGGCCCTATTACCTTCACATCAATCAAAATGGCCCTATTACCTTCACATCAATCAAAATGGCCCTATTACCTTCACATCAATCAAAATAAGAGGGAGCCTAATTATAGTTCTAAAATTTTAAAGTAAAAAAAAGAAAGACACATTTAATTAAGATTAAGTGTTTAGCTCCATGCCAATTTTACTTCCATCTTAAGCTGTACAAAATCGTCTAATGTTAGGCAGAATACATATAAATGGCTTCCTTGTGTAGTGAAGGAGTTTATCTTCAAACAGCGAGCACAGGTCTTCCCAAACCCCAAGGCCCGAGGATCTCAACGTGCCGGTTCTTAAAGCTGAGAAGCACTGGCCTCCTCCGACGCCTAATGTGTGTATGTGTGTAAGAGGGGACATTTACGAGAGAGAGAGAGAGAGAGAGAGAGAGAGAGAGAGAGAGAGATTTACATAGATTTACATAGATACACTGGCCACACAGACCTTACGATCCAAACTAGGTGGTCAGGACTTAATTCTAGTAGAGAGAGAGAGAGAGAGAGAGAGAGATGGAAATAACGAATATGATAAAGGGAGAGAGATATTAAGAGGGAGAGTTAATTATCTATTTTACCTGACTTGTAATTTGACCAGTTAAAGGGTCCTCATGTCTCTTTCACTCTCTGAAGTAATTATTTAGCTTGCACCTCTCTCTCTCTCTCTCTGAGATGTGAGGAAATTTTAAGTCTACAATTACAGAAGCGCAAAAACGATGTGTACCCATGAAACCAAAACGTAATACGAATTAAGAATGCCTCCATGGTTCAGTAGAGACATTGGCAAGGCAATAAGGTAAAGAAATCTACTCCACAGACTCGTCAAAAATACCCCAAACAATGATGTCGTAAACAACTTGTACAAACTTGTAGAAGGGAAGTAAAACAAATCATTAGAGCGAATATACAAATTATGAAATGTCTATTGCCAGACAGAGTGCTATAAACCCAAAGGAATTCTACAGTTACGAAAATAATAATAAGAACATCAAAAGCGGAATCGGATTGCGAATAATATATGGTCAGACAGAGAATCGTGATAAACAGAGTGGAATCCGAGTAGGAGCCTGTCACTAGTGGAGTTTCTCAGGGTTCTGACCTTGGACCAATCCTTGTTTCTCATTTACATTAACGATTTCGATGTAGGGATGAACAACACTATCTCCAAGTTCGCCGATGATTCAAGATAGGGAATACAGTCCTGATCGAAGAAGATACAAATGAGCTGCAGCCTGAGATAAACATGGTAGCCGAGTAGTCTGATAAATGGCAGATGCCCTTCAATGTTGATAAATGTCAGGTGCTGCAGGTTGGTAGCAGAAATAAGAAATACAAATATGAAATAAATGGCCAACAAATATAAAAACATCTTAGTAAAAGATCTGGGGATATTAATATCTGAAAACCTAAACACTTCTGACCTATGTATAGCAGCTGCAAACAAGGCAAACGAGAATTTACTTATAGTTGACTGCCTGGAAATTCACAACTTAATTACAGACTCTTAACAGGGTTTCAGGCGACACCGATCATGTTTCACCAATTTGCTGGATTTTGTCCATGAAATACTGAGTGAGTATGAGAGTTAATGAACTATTTTACCTGCCGTGTAATTTGACCATTTAAAGGGTCCTCATGTCTCTTTCACTCTCTGAAGTAATTATTTAGCTTGGATTTTCAAAAAGCTTTTGACAAGATGATTCACTGCAGACTAATATTAATGAGAGTGAACTAGGTATCAATGCAGAGTTGGCAAACAGGTAGACAGCAGCGAGTGGTAATCAATGTTTTTTCTTCTGAGTATTTTCTTCTGCGCCGAATGACTGGAAGACAGGCATAATAGTCCCCCTGTAAAATGGTAAAGGGGAAAGAGGAGTGTGTGGTAACCACCGGAGGATATGTCTGCTAAGCATAGTAGGGAACGTGTACAGTAGGGTAGTGATCGAGAGAGTGAGAGCGAGAACAGAGCAATGGGTAGGTGACGAGCAAGGTGGGGTAAGGAAGGGAAGAGGATGTATAGATCAGATTTTTGCACTGAAATGTGTTGTGAAGAAATATCTAGAGAAGGAACAAAAGATGCATTCTGCCTTTATGGACTTAGAGAAGGCCTATGACAGAGTTGATAGAGTAGGTATGTGGAAAGTACT
Organism: Paralithodes platypus; assembly: GCA_032716605.1. NCBI lineage: Eukaryota > Metazoa > Arthropoda > Malacostraca > Decapoda > Lithodidae > Paralithodes > Paralithodes platypus. The sequence goes on along the minus strand of CM064523.1, from coordinate 44,140,308 downwards.
GAGAATATACGGAGGAGCTGGCAAGTTGCTGAAAGCAGTGAAAGGCATGTATGAGGGTGCAAAGGCGTCAGTGCGTGTGGAGAATGAACAGAGCGAGTTCTTTGATCTGAATGTTGGGTTAAAGGAAGGGTCTGTGATGTCCCCATAGTTGTTCAATATACATGTTATGCCAAAACCCGAGATACTACATGGTTCGGTATAGACAAGCCCCGCCGAGGAAGGGAGCATCAGGTGCTACGGTCATTCGCCACCGGATGTGACGTCACCTCCACAAGCTGACCTAGGGTTGGCCAGCGGCCAGGTCAACCCAGCCAACCAGAGTGACCCGGCGCCACCCCTACCGCGTACACCTGTTGATTGGACCTGGGAAGGGATACGAAAACACTTTTGCTATCCCGCCTACCCCCGTTGCCGAAGCGACAAGGGCCTATGTTAACGTTAGGAAAGGCCAAGGTAGCCCTTTATCCATATAGCCAACAAGGGCCTAGGAAGACCTAAAGAGTGAATAGGTGGTCAGACCAGGTTAGGGAAAGTATTTCACCTTCCCTCCTGAGCCTGAGTGTTCTAATACCTCTATAGGTGTTCCAATGCCCAAAGACTCAGTATGACTGGAAACTATTTGATAAGGTTTAGGCCATAAGTATTTAAGATCTCCTAGTAAGGTGTTATGTAATGAGTATATCAATATCTCTTAGTACCTCCGTCAGCCTCACTGCAGAAGCTACTGTTAGATATATATATCCGCGGTCTGTCTATCAGCCTCCCTTGACATAATTTTATATTCAACCAGTCGCCTTTATATTAAACCCTCAACACGCTATCTATGAAGGAAATAGTCATCTATGAGTAGACTGTTATATGTTCGTCCGGCCACTCAGCCGTCAAACCTCTGGCTTATCTATAGATTAACAAGGTCCGTCCTACACGCACACTACATTAGAGTCAAGCTATTCTCCTCAAGCTTAATTACTCTTCATAAGAGCCTCACTTATGTCTCACAGTGTATGTCCTAAGTATTTATGTGTTCGAATACCTGTTACTTAGACAAACGCATTTGAATCCAACTAGCTATTCCCCATACTTAATTAATCGTCATAGGAGTCTCATTTAATATCATTCACGTCTCACACTGTATGTCCTAAGTTTTTATGTGTCCAATGATCTGTTACTAATACACTAGCTATTCCTCCCTACTTAATTAATTATCATAGGAGGCATTTAATAAAATTTGTGTCTCACCGTGCATGTTCTAATTATTTATATGTCCACTGAACTATTACTGATATTAATGCATATGAATCCAGCTAGCTATATACTTATTTCATCAGCATAAGAGTCTCAGTAGTATCATTCCCCGTCTCACAGTGTATGGCATAAGTAGTTATGTGTTAAAGGTAAATGCGGGGAAAAGCAAGGTAATGGTCTTTGAAAGGGGTGCAACCAGAGAGTGTGAGGTGAGGTTTAACGGTCAGGCTAGGGAGAATGTCAACTCATTTAAGTATTTAGGCAGTGTGTTGAGTAATGATGGGAGTATGGATGAAGAAGTGCGGGAGAGGGTGCAACAAGGGAAGAGGGTTGTAGGAACGCTGAAAACAGTAACCAAAAATATGGTGATAGGCATGGAAGTAAAGAAGTCCTTGCATGACAGTGTGGTAATCCCGACATTGAATTACGGGAGTGAAGCATGGACGTTGGTGGAGAGACTCAAACCAAGAGTGAGAGGGGTGGAAATTAGTTACTTGAGAAGTGCATGCTGAGTTACATGGAGGGATAGACAAACAATTGAGGAAGTATGAGAGAGGTGTGGTGTGGATGTAGATGTGCTGGAAAGTGTGAAAAGGAACACCTTGAGATGGTTCGGTCATGTGGAACATATGGGAAGCGAGAGAATGACTAATAGATTATGCAGTGGAGGATATCATGTATAAATAAAGTACAATAAAATAAATAGAATAAAATAAGTTTAAACATTAGAATTAATGCTGGTAAAGAGCATTAACTCTAGACTTAAAAACGGAGATTTGAGCTGAATTGAATAGCTCATTTGGCAACTGATTCCACAAGTCAACCATGGCCTGCACAAAACACCGTGAAAACTGTGTAGTAGAAAAATTCACACGGGTCATAGCAAGATCATTAAGATTGCTAGTGAATCTAGTTGCACGAGCACGGACATAGGGCCCAGGCAGAACCCCATGTAAGGGATGCTGATGATTTTTAAAAACTTTAAATATAAGACTAAGGGCACCAACTTTACGCCGATGATACAGATCAAGAGACAAATGAGGTAAAATAAAACTGATTAAACCTGTCAAGCTACTTGAGATGGCAGTCAGCTGCTGACAACCAGACAGGTGAGCAATACTTGAAGTCTATCTATCTATCTATTGCCTGACGCCGTGATGCCCGAAGGGGTGGCCACGAATGAACCGCCCCCATGTATCTCTATCCCCAGTCATTCGACGCCCATCCTCCCAACAAGCACTACCTTCATCTATGTACTTCCTAACTCCACCTTTCTTTCGGTTTACCTCTTCCTCTCTGTCCTTCTACTTCACTGCTCTCGTACACCTTCTTAGTCATTCTCTCGCTTCCCATACGTTCCATATGGCCGACCAATCTCAAGGTGTTCCTTTTCACACTTTCCAGCACATCTACCTCCTCACCACACCTCCTTCTTACTTCATCATTCGTCTATCTATCCCTCCATGTAACTACGCACGCACTTCTCAAGTAACTCATTTCCACCTCTCTTACTCCTGGTTTGAGTCTCTTCTCAAAGGTCCATGCTTCGCTTCCGTAAGTCAGTGTCGGGATTACCACACTGTCATGCAAGGACTTCTTTACTTCCATACTGAGCACCCTATTTCTTGTCTGACGCCTACCAGCGTGGTCAGAATCGCCTCCCGTTAGCCACTAGCGCTCGCCAAGGCAGTGAAATGGGCTACAGTTATCAGAGAATGTTGTTCTCTCTTTCATAGTGCTCGTGTTGTTACAGACAGTCCAGTAGTGGTATTTTTTTTCGTCTGTAACAACGGGAAATATTTTATATCATGAGTTGAATATAAGATGCATTGTTGTGTAGAGTTGAGAGAGAGAGCAAGCGAGCAGCGTGGGGGCAGTGAGTGTTGCTTTCCCTCCTCCCTCCTCCCTCCCGGAGGAGTTTCCCGCCCGCGTGGCCTTTCTCTCGGTTTTGATTGGCTGGTGGTTCCTGGCGCCTTCTGGAGGCCTGCTGCCTGGTGACGTATCGTCCTGTGATTGGCCGACCACCATGCCTTTGTGGGATCCTGGGGGTCCCGAGGAGCTACTCTATTTAGAGCAGGCTAGGAATGCACATGACTAACATCCTTTTTTACCACTGTCCCCCATCTCTCCACCATTCTGATACTGTCTCTCTTCCTCAACTTCTTCTCTTTCTTTCCTCTAATATTTTAACGTCACAACACTACCTTTGGGTTCTGCACACGATTTCATATCGGCCCATCGTATTATATGCGTCGCTCTCTGAGATATTTACATGTACTTAGAATAGGTTTGAGGGTTCTTAGTTAGTAGAGGTTAAGAACTCGGTGTGTGTCTCCATTATTGATTTAGTGCTCTGCTGGGTTATTTAATGCTAGACTGGGATAAGGCTTCTGTTGTCGTTGTCAGCGATGTGTGTACGGTTCGCTTATACCTACACGACTTCGACGGTTTCTGTGGTAGCCTAGGTTGTCCTTTTGGTTGTGCCTTTTTCGAGTGCAGCATTGTGTGGTAAGAGGGCATTAGCCTACTACCTTGTCACACAGTGATGCCTCTTTGCTTGACTTTAGAGGGATCGCCAGGGTAGAACCAGATACTTGAGATCTGGATCTACCAAGAGAGCATCCCCATCATTAACGTAACTTTATTCATACCGCCTTAAGGACAACGCTAGGCTATGAGCCAGTCTTGCTCAGCCACAGTTTCCTAACCTTGATATCCCAGCTAGACTTTATTCACCTAGCAGACACTAGTTAGGATATGAGCTCTTTATGATATGTATGCATTATTATTCACGGCATTTATGAGTCTAGGTTGTTGTTGAGTTGCACAACCATAGTAGACTGTTTCGTTGATGAGGAAGCATTTATTTTAGTGTCGAACATTACTGCCGTTGCGCATTTATAATATTCTTGTGTCAGTTAACATTATATGTCCTATCTTTTTGTGTACTCTGTATACACGTTGGGTGTCCTGCCTCCTGCCTTTTTATAATTTAAGATATGAGCATCTTATGAGCATCAGACTTTCTTCAGAAGTTTCCAGGTCTACAGTATGCTGTAGGACTATACTTCACTTTCTTTCAGATAGGAGTGAAGAGTTATTGTTGTTTAGAGTAAATATATTGAAGCATCTTTTTATTGTATTAAATCTTGCATTTATTTAATTGATCTTTCCATAGCTTCCCTTTTGTGCATTTTAACGTAACTTGCATCTTGTTTGTTATCAGGCTATACCAGTGTGGGTTAGCGTGGAGTAGAGTACATTTATGCCCAGTTAAGCATACCCCGTTATCGCAGATTAACTCTGGAGGGTATAGGTGTTTTTGTTAGCCGGCATATAAGTTCAAGGGTTTGGATCTAGCCTACCGTTGTTGCATAGTGCCCTATTACTAGTCCAACCATTAAGTGCCCTTGTTTTATTCGTAGCCCCGGTCGTAACAAATGGCGACCTTGCCTAGTATCTTATCTTATATAAGGTCGTCATAACAAATGGCGACCTTGCCTAGTATCTTATATTAGTAGTGGCCAGGATCCATTTGTGTTATTGCAGTGATAACAAATGGCGACCTTGTCCAGTATCTTATTTTAGTAGAAACCAGGATCCATTTGTTGATTATTGCAGTAATAACAAATAATGACCTTGCCTGGTATCTAAGGAAGAATTGCAGGATTGTTGGACATTTGTTTTTGAGGAATATTTTGGACATGTGGGATTTTTTTTTTTGCAACGTAGTATAGCACTTGAGTTATCTTCGAGCATTTTATATTTTTGAGTGAATAGTGCTACATGAGAGCTTAGGTACTCCTTTTTTTTATAAACGTTGAGAATTTTCGGTGGACACTATGTCGAACGACGGATCAATGTACAGGGAGGACACAGTACGGGAAGCAGACTCTGAGGTGCAGCAGCGGGGTTTGTTAGATGGCATTAGAGTAATAACTAGTGAGGAGGATGCAAGGAAGTTTCTGGAGATGCCTATTACTGTTGACCGGGTGTTGGGGATTGATCGGTATGGTCTCCAGTGTTTGGCCACGGTCATGGGTCATGTGGGCACTAGCAGCATGACGAGAAGTTACCTGGTGGCCATTGTGCTCGGCGGGGTGCGTGGGGCTTCGGGTGGAGCAGGAGCTGGGGCACCTTCGGCCCAGCCCCCATTCCACTCGACTCCTACCATGGCGCCCCCTCGGGCTCCGGAGCCAGGTACGTTCCCGCAGGCCGATAATCACTGGCAGCATGGTTTGTCATTGGGTGGGTCTCCAATTGTTGCATCTCCTCCTCCTCAAAGGTTTAACTGCAGATATGATCTTCCAGCTTGAGATGGCTAAGATTCAGGCTGAGGAGAGAAAGGCCAGACATGAGGCTGAGCTCAAGCAACAACAGCAGCAGCGGGAATCTGAGCTTAGGATTCAGTCTGAAGAGAGAAAGACCTTGTACTGTGCAGACATAGATCTTGAGAAGTCTCGGGTGGAGTCGACAGGGCAGCGTCTCGGTTCTGGGAATCGAGGTCTTGATCAGTCTTTATCGCACCTGCTCAAGTTAGTCCCTGTATTTGATGAGTCGGGTGTCACCGATTTTTGTTTGCGTTTAGAGAAGAAGTGCCGGGAGCACCAGTGGCCCGAGGTTAAGTGGGCAGCCCTTGTTTCCTCTAGGTTGGTTGGCAAAGGACTCAAGGCAAATGATGCGTTGCCTTTGGAGTCGTGCATCGATTATGAGGCATTGAAGGAGGCTGTCCTGCGGGCATTTGAGTTACAACCAGAGACTTGTAGGTTGAAGTTCCGGGGTGTTACGAAGGGTTGTGAGTGCACCTTTCTTGAACATGCCCGGGAACTGTCTGACGCTTTTGGGAATTGGCTGAGATCGGAGAAGGCAACGACGTTTAATGAGATAAAACAGTTGATGCTTCTCGAGCAGTTCTTTAAGTGTACGGGCAGCGACCTGACGTTGAACCACAAAGAGAAAAACCCTAAAACTCTACAGGAGACAGCTGAGATGGCTGACCGTAGGCTATCGCTGATTCGTGGGTGCGGGTCTGCACAACGGAACGATGCAGGTAACAAGGGGCGCAACACTCCACACCCCCGAGTCAGTGATACACTATATAACAATAACAACAAGAGCAATGATATTAAGTCTGACCATAAACCTAATACCGTCCCGTTTAAGAAGGATCCGGGCCCTTCCCCACCTCAAGGGAAGCCCAATGGGGTGTTAGAGTGTTTTCATTGTCACGAGAAGGGGCATTTGCACGATCCTGTCCTAGCAAGCTACCTACAGCAATCGTGTCTTTGGCTCGCAATATTGGAGTGTCTTTGAAGTCGTCTGCGTTTGCCCGGGGTAAATGTTAAGAGGCTGGAGCACTGCCAGTGAAGAAGTATCCGGAAGGCTTGACACCTGTCCGGGATACTTTTTGTGACCATAGAGGCCGCGGCTGCGTGAGTTGGGCTGGTTGCAAGCATGGAGTAGAATTTTTGCGTGATACGGGTGCTTCCTTGACATTGATGACAAACTTTACAGGCAAACCTATAAACGTGGCACGGGTAGTTGTGGTGCAGGGTATCAACGCTACAAAGTCATACTCGTTGGTCCGAGTGGAGCTGGAGGTAGAAGGTGTGACACGAGAGTTGGATGTCGGAATCGTGGAGAAACTGCCAGTAGAGGGCGTCGACCTTCTTCTCGGCAACGACTTTGCGGTACTTGCTTCTGAGGTTCCACCCTTAGTCGGTGCCGAGACGGCGGCCGACGTGAGTAGGGAGGGGCAGGAGTTGGTCGAGAGGTGTCAACCACCGCAGAGGGGGTGTGTTGTCACCCGATCTCGGGCATACAAAGTGTCACAGCCTATTCCTCACTCTCTAGACCAGCGGAGGAACGGTCGGAAGGAGCAAGCTAAAGTTGCGAGTTTTGCGAGTTTTGCTCCAGCGGCTCTCCTTAGCGACTTAGTACTTGACCCAGAGGTGAGCTCCGGAGTGGCCCCAGAACCTGTCACCCCTAGTGACATGGTTGGGCGTGATGGCACTCCGCGACTTAGTAGTTCCCAGGTGGAGGAGAGTTGTGGGAACGGGGCTATCGAACACGAGGATGGGGAAACATGTCACGTGAACCTGTTGAAGGAGTTTGTGAGGCAACCACCTGAGCAGCCTACTGTCCCTGCGTTGGTCTGCAGCGGCCAAGGAGGACAAGGAGAGGGGGGCAGTAGGGCACAGGTGGAGGAGAGTTGGGATTGTCATGTCTCGGCGGAGCAGTGGGCGGGGGACACGAGTCTGGTGGCTGTGGAAGCGCTAGAGCACCTGCCTGAGCAGCAGTGTGCAGCGCTCCAGCACCAGCTCGGTTCATACCCCACTGGTCGTGCCGAGCACCCGAGCCTCACAACTCAGGCGGTGCAAGATGTTCCGCGGGCAGGTCACTTGAATGTTGGTAGACCGTTAGCCTCGTTGTTTCGGTGGTTCAAGGTGGGCGACGAGGCTTGGACATGGTTGTCAGGTCAGGGTCGACCCATGGCTGCCAAGGGTGGTGGTCAGAAGGAGGACATTGAGCAGATTGGTGAGGTTGGCTGTGGAGTGGATGTGCCCGGTTGTCGCATAGCCTCCCAATGCTGCTCTAGTCGAATGCAACAGCCCTACCATAGACCGACTGTATCTGGCCATGTCGCTAAATGAGGTGATGCTGCGCAGGCAGATATAGTCGTAAGGAATGCGGGGGTGCGCATGTACGGTATCGGCGGGGAAGCCTTAGCAACAATGAACTATGGGAGTGACTGCACAGGTGGTACTGATTGTCCCTCTCATGACCTGGCTGTTCTAGGGACGAAGGTGGAGAAGGAGGGAGACTACAGGTTAGAAGCTGCGGTCTCGGCTGGGTTGTGGGAGGGCACTAGGCATGTTGTTCTGCGAGATAAGTTGTTTACTAGGCTGTGGCAGTGCATCCGCATGTTTGTTGCTTCTCCAGGCCTGATGTACGGGGTAGAATCCGTCATGGAGGCTGGAGACAGTGCCTGGCTCAGTTTAATTCCCTACCGTATAAATCCTGCTCAACAGCCTGTCGTCAAAACAGAGCTAGACGACATGTGGAAAAAGGGTCTGAGGGATAAGGGATATCGTGAGTGGTCGTTGCCAGTGAGTTTGCAACCGGAGTTGAGTGGCAAGATCCGTGTGTATGGTGATTGCAAGAGTGTGGAAGCATTATCCCTGACAGACACCTATCCATTACCCAAGGGTCTGAGGGATAAGGGATATCGTGAGTGGTCGTTGCCAGTGAGTTTTCAACCTGAGTTGAGTGGCAAGATCCGTGTGTATGGTGATTGCAAGAGTGTGGAAGCATTATCCCTGACAGACGCCTATCCATTACTTAGAGTTGACGACACCATAGACCGCATCGGGGCTGCCTCGCTCGTCACGAAGGTAGAACTAGTGAAAGGTTATTGGCAGGCCCCGTTGCCGGAAAGAGCGAAGAGAAAAGCCAGTCTTGTGATGAACTGGGCAGGTTATCAGTGTCAGGTGTTGTTTTGCTGCCGGAACACAAGTTGGATGTGTGGCATGCTAAGGGCACTGATAATGTTTTGGCTGATTGTTTGTCGCAGGAGGGTTTGATTGCAGGAGAACCCTCGCCGTTCAGTCAGTGTGTGTTGAGAGTGGAGAAAAATCAGGCTTGCCCCTGTAGAGCAGCCGTCAAAAACAACATTAAAATGAAATAAAAAAATCACATAAAAACTCTTTCTTTTTTATAGTTTATTGTAAGTTGCCAATGTTATAGCTAAAGTCCTAAGTTGAACCTGTTTTTCGCTTAGTAGGCTGGGCTCTGTGAAGCTCGCTCAGGGAGCATACCAGGCTAAAATTATACTATTATGTTTGGGAGGGGTTATAAGATTTGATTTATGCTAAAATGTTGTTTTATTCTTTTTGTAAGAATTGAGCTTTGCATTTCATTTCTGGTGGAGTGGCTAGGTGTGGCGGGTCTTGTCGGCATTCTGCCTTGTCAGATATGGTGCTCGCCTAATGTTGAGCGTCCCATATCTTGGGCGGGGTGTGACGCCTACCAGCGTGGTCAGAATCGCCTCCCGTTAGCCACTAGCGCTCGCCAGGGCAGTGAAATGGGCTACAGTTATCAGAGAATGTTGTTCTCTCTTTCATAGTGCTCGTGTTGTTACAGACAGTCCAGTGGTAGTCTTTATTTTCGTCTGTAACAACGGGAAATATTTTATATCATGAGTTGAATATAAGATGCATTGTTGTGTAGAGTTGAGAGAGAGAGCGAGCGAGCAGCGTGGGGGCAGTGAGTGTTGCTTTCCCTCCTCCCTCCCGGAGGAGTTTCCCGCCCGCGTGGCCTTTCTCTCGGTTTTGATTGGCTGGTGGTTCCTGGCGCCTTCTGGAGGCCTGCTGCCTGGTGACGTATCGTCCTGTGATTGGCCGACCACCATGCCTTTGTGGGATCCTGGGGGTCCCGAGGAGCTACTCTCTTTAGAGCAGGCTAGGAATGCACATGACTAACATCCTTTTTTACCACTGTCCCCCATCTCTCCACCATTCTGATACTGTCTCTCTTCCTCAACTTCTTCTCTTTCTTTCCTCTAATCTTTTAACGTCACAACACTACCTTTGGGTTCTGCACACGATTTCATATCGGCCCATCGTATTATGTGCGTCGCTCTCTGAGATATTTACATGTACTTAGAATAGGTTTGAGGGTTCTTAGTTAGTAGAGGTTAAGAACTCGGTGTGTGTCTCCATTATTGATTTAGTGCTCTGCTGGGTTATTTAATGCTAGACTGGGATAAGGCTTCTGTTGTCGTTGTCAGCGATGTGTGTACGGTTCGCTTATACCTACACGACTTCGACGGTTTCTGTGGTAGCCTAGGGTATCCTTTTGGTTGTGTCTTTTTCGAGTGCAGCATTGTGTGGTAAGAGGGCATTAGCCTACTACCTTGTCACACAGTGATGCCTCTTTGCTTGACTTTAGAGGGATTGCCAGGGTAGAACCAGATACTTGAGATCTGGATCTACCAAGAGAGCATCCCCATCATTAACGTAACTTTAATCATACCGCCTTAAAGACAACGCTAGGCTATGAGCCAGTCTTGCTCAGCCACAGTTTCCTAACCTTGATATCCCAGCTAGACTTTATTCACCTAGCAGACATTAGTTAGGATATGATCTCTTTATGATATGTATGCATTATTATTCACGGCATTTATGAGTCTAGGTTGTTGTTGAGTTGCACAGCCATAGTAGACTGTTTCGTTGATGAGGAAGCATTTCTTTTAGTGTCGAACATTACTGCCGTTGCGCATTTATAATATTCTCATGTCAGTTAACATTATATGTCCTATCTTTTTGTGTACTCTGTATACACGTTGGGTGTCCTGCCTCCTGCCTTTCTATAATTTAAGATATGAGCATCTTATGAGCATCAGACTTTCTTCAGAAGTTTCCAGGTCTATGCTGTAGGACTATACTTCACTTTCTTTCAGATAGGAGTGAAGAGTTTATTGTTGTTTAGAGTAACTATATTGAAGCATCTTTTTATTGTATTCAATCTTGCATTGATTTAATTGATCTTTCCATAGCTTCCCTTTTGTGCATTTTAACGTAACTTGCATCTTGTTTGTTATCAGGCTATACCAGTGTGGGTTAGCGTGGAGTAGAGTACATTTATGCCCAGTTAAGCATACCCCGTTATCGCAGATTAACTTTGGAGGGTATAGGTGTTTTTGTTAGCCGGCATATAAGTTCAAGGGTTTGGATCTAGCCTACCGTTATTGCATAGTGCCCTATTACTAGTCCAACCATTAGGGTCCCTTGTTTTATTCGTAGCCCCGGTCGTAACACTTGTTACTGCTTTCAGCGTTCCTACAACCCTCTTCCCCTGTTTCCCCCTCTCCCGCACTTCTTCATCCATAGTCCCATCTTTACTAAACACACTGCCCAGATACTTAAATGAGCTGACAATCGCCATAGCCGGACCATTCAACTTCACCTCACACGCTGTGGCTTCACCCCTTTCCAAGACCATAACCTTGCTCTTCCCTGCATTTACCTTCAAATTCCGTTATTCGCACACTGTTCCAAACATATTTACCAGACCCTGCAAATCCCATCCATTATTTCTCATCAGAACTGTATCATTAGCATACAGCATTACAGGCAGCATACTCGAAGTGTGGCAAAATAAAAGGATAAAAAAAGACTTGATAACTGTGGCGTCACAAGCAAACATTTTATAACACTTGCGAAGCAGACCAATATTCTGGGAAATGGAAGAGGAGAAAGAACGCATATGCTTTTCAAAAGTAAGTTTGGGATCCAGAGTAACTCCTAACAAATGCAGAGTATCCACATTCTCAATTTGCTCGCCAGAAACTTGTAGATAATAATAATAATAATAATAATAATAATAATAATAATATTTATTCAGTTAGCAATTTACAGAGTTGGTACCACATAGTATATTACAAAATATGACATGTACCAGCCTAGCATAATTCCAACTAAGGATAGCCCAATAAGGCCGTTAGGCGTATTTCCATTGGGGTACTTGTGGGAAAGATAAGGATGGAGAGGATCCAAGGTACGATATCTGTTGATGATAATTGAGTGTGTTTTACTAGCACTAAGTTTCATACCCCTAAGTTGACACCATGACGTAATTTTGAATAAAAATCCCTATTCAGAGCAGTAGCAACTACGTGTCGATCAATTGGTGATGGAATTGCCGCATATAAAGTATTATTATCGGCATAAGAGACTAGTTTATTTTCAAGCTCGGAGCTCACGGTATATATATGTACAGTTGACTCGATTAATTCGGGGAGACAGATATATATGTATATATTGAGAGAGAGATATTTGATCTGGCAATAACTACATCGCTTGGGAACAACAGCAGTTATCGTACCGACTTGTATGATGTAATTTACCTCTTTAGGTGCATAAAGTATCCTTTTGTTATTATCTGTGCATAATAATAAACATAGTAAATTGAGTGAACGTAAAGTGAGTGAATTAATGTTTTGATCAAAATACCTACGATAACAAACAAGGTAGAATCATGGGAGAAGCACATTGAAAGTAGGGAGTGAGAAGGGTGGGAAAGTGGGGGAGGCAGTGATGGAGCTAGTGACTCTAGTGAGGAGTGAGAGGTGAGAGAAAGGAATTATTTTAAAAAGACCTCCGTCTACGTATTGTGAAAAACCTGTTATCCTCCGGCAAATTGTGGGGTTGAGTGAGTGAAGGGGGGGGACAGTGAATGAAGGAGGATACATGTTTTTCATAATACGTGTTGCTAGCCCCAAACGCGCGAGCAACTGTGGCTTTCAACCATCCGACACATCCCCTTTTATTTATGTGCATCACACATGTTACATACAAATAAAGTTTATGTTTTGTTTTACCCTACTGTGGAAAGACTACGGATACACCACTCCTGCCCGGGCCTCACACAGTGGCATGACCCACTCCTGTCGAACTGAGCTCATGACGCTGGTGGCATTGCCCCGGAGGATAGCCATCCCTAGTCTTTGCTTGAGCCAGAGGGTTTCCCGGGGTTCTCCTGAAACTTCTCTGATTTTACGGCCTATTTCATTCACCATCTTAAGGGTGGTAGGGCCGAAGACTCCTGAAGTTTCGAATGCCAGGGACTCGAACTGATGATTTCTGGCGATGGCTTGATATTTTTCTCGCTTTTTATTTTCTGCTATCCGGGCGGCTTCACCTGCTTCGTCGGCGTTTCTGGCGATGTTGGTTGTGGAGAAAGTGTCAACACATGTAGCATCCCACACGAGGCACCGGCCATCCTTGTAAGGGAAAGTGGTCATCCCATCTGGCCGTTTGCCGTCTTCTCTGTGAAGTCCATGTGGTTCGAGGATTATTAAGGTGACAGTTACAAAGTGGTGTACAATCTATCTTATTCTAGTTACATTGTAGTTTATCTTATTGTACCAGTACCTCCCTACAATCAACCTAGTTGTTCCCCAATTCGTCCCTCCGCCACGACCATTTCAAAGTCCAAGTCTCTCACTCTTGTCATCTGTAGCGGGGAGGACCTTGTACCCCTGAGACATAGGAGTGCAGACCTGAGAAGAGAGAAAGAGAGCCGGCATCTCATCCAAGTTATGACTTGGCTTCTATGCTGGCGCTTTTTCTCCGATATTTGTTCAGCTAATCTGGCATAGAAGACACTTGCAGAAGGTCCCATAACTCCCGACGATGAGAAGACCAGAGGAGTAAAGCTTCCTTGATCCCTGTTCAAAATTCTTTCTTCATAAGCGCGTTTTTTCTCACTTTCGTTTCTCAAGTATGCCGCCTTGTGTCCTCACTCACGATATGTTTGTGCTCTTGGGTTGAAGATTCTGATGTCGAAAAAAGCCTGTTGTCCCCTCGTCCAAAAACCTCGAGCACTTACGTCCACTCTTGCTTCATTTGAAGTATTTGCAGTATTGTGGGCCAAGCGCTGTCCGTCCATAGGCAGAAGTTCCGGTTCGATTCTGACATCATGGCACACCTCGTCCAGCATTTGTGCAGTGATGTCTCGTACTTCATCATGCCGGATACAGATGAATCCTCCTTTCTTACAAGTCATACAGTGGTCTGAGTTGTTTATTTCACCACATGCACATTTCAGCGGCAGGTTCGAAACTGGCCACCCATACCTCAAGGCTACGGCATCATTGAATTCTTGTTTATTTAAGCTGAAGCCTTTCTCCTTTATTGGTAATGATATGAGCCAATTTGAAGCCCCCGTGTCTTGTGCCATCTCAACTCTCATTTTCAGTTCTTCCCTACATCTGGTCTTAATTTGTTCTAGGCTATGTTTCTGTCTCTCTTCTCTGCTCTTTGTAATTTCCTGTCTTGCATTTCGTTGTTCCTCTTCGTCCACCTCATCATTTTCATTTTGCTCCCGTATTTTTTCTGTCAGAGACGTAGTAAGTTTAAGGGAATTTTGGTACTCATGTAGTGCCGCCTCCACTGGGTTTATGATCCCCATACCTCCGACCCTTGGCGGAAGAGCTAATAGATCTCTTAGCTCTTGCGTGATGCCTTCCATCTCTGTTAAGGCCGGTATGAATGTTCCTCTGATTGCTTCTTCAAGCGGTTGGAGCATCTGTCTAATGCCAGGCACTGTTCTCATAAGAAAGGTCCATCTGTGCTTAACACCATATGTGAAGGCAGTATATGCAGCATGTGGTTCAGATTTCGCAATGTCTGCCAGGGTTTTCACTTCCTTTACCCACTCCGCTACCTTTTTTCGCACATAGTCTCTCTTGCATTCTTCTGTGCCTATTACTGCTCCCAAATGGCGTTGACCCTCCTTTATAGTCTTCACTCCTTTCCCATCAAAAGTCTGCACCGCTTCTTCATACTTGTTTTCTTTTACTATTAGTACAGATTTACTAGCATTATGATGGTACCCAATGACTTCGCCTACCGATTGTACTCTCCGCCACCATTCTTTGAGATCCCCTATTTTTCCTGAACCTGTGAGGTCATCTGCATACGCCACTTGTTTCACTCGGGTTACCTCATGTTTTATTTTCTGCTGCAGAATTGATAGTGCCAGTGCGTACATTGCCATTGCCACTGGATCTCCTTGCGTTGTTCCTTCATTTGATTTGAGAATTTTCATTTCTTCCTTCTTTGTGCTTCCAACTATATACAGGTTAGCTGGCTCCTTATAAGTATTTTCTATGTACTTTGCGATGCTCGGGCATTTGATCTTGATGTTGTGAATAGCTGCCTCCCTATTAATGGTGTTAAAGGCATTTGTTGCATCCACTAGCAGTACCGCTTCACAATCTTCCTCATGATACACCTTCCCCATTGCATGTATTGCTTCTTCTCCTCCGGCTTGCTGTCCTGCACATACTTGTAAGTTGCCCACTGCTCTTTGTACATCTTTTCCAAATACAGACATGATTGCTTATTCTATAATCCTTCTAAGGACTTCCCCAACGCCTACTGGTCTAACTCCTGGATTCTTATTTAAAGGTATCAGGCGACATGCTGTCAGAGCTTCTATGTTCTATGTGGTTCGAGGATTGATGCATGGTTAGCACTCTGCAGGGCCCGTTTTATGACATCATTTAGTGCAGCGTGTCTTGGCAGGCGGCCTGCGTTGTAATTACATGACAAGGCATGGTGACCTTGAGCATCCATCCCCCTACCACACTTGCAAGTGTGTGGGTGACAAACTGCCGCACCCACTCTGAGCGCTTCAGCATCCAAGTGAGTTCCAAGGGGTGGGATGGGGATGGCGTGTAACCACAAGCCACTCTCCGAACGGGCGGCTGCCTGGAGGCGTGCTTTTGCAACCTGGTTTGCATTGGTTAGGAGATTTTCTTGAGTTTTCTTCGCCGAGATGGTATCCCACGCTTTCTGCTTGCTCCTGGAGGTACCCTGAGGCTCCTTCTCTACTCCTGTACTTCCCTTCCAGGTGTTAATCGCTGCTGTTACGTCCCCATTAAGTGTCATTCCGGGTTGAGAAGAAAGGATGGGCACTACAAGGTCGTTGGTCGCGATGAGGGAAGAGATAAAGGCTGGGGAGGCAATATCCGAGGCTCTCTGTATGCCCAAGCCCCCGAGGCGGACAGGAAGGGTGGCTTGTGTCCAGGTCCGTTCTTTAAATTCCACGTTGGTGATGCTGGTCACTGCTTCTCGTATTATGCTGTCTAATTCTTGGAGGCCACCATTGTTCGTGTAAGTCATCGATGTGCGCAGGAGGTATTGGAGTTTTGGGATGGAGAAACAGTTCTTGAGCAGGGCCAGAGCTGAGTGGGCATCGATGTGTATCAGGCGACTCACGAGACGTTGAAGTTCCTCCTTTTTAACTTGAAGTGCTGGTGGGATTGCTGCCAGAGTTAGTGGGGAACCTAATAGGGTTTGCTGGTGCTCCTGAAGGATCTTTACATCTGGCAATATGTCTCGAAACAGGGCCTGAGTCTCTTCTCCTTGTTCACGTGTGTGGTTGAGGAGGACAAGTTCACATTTGGTGTCATTCATCACTAGCCCAGCCTGGCTGAGGTCAGTTACGATGTTATTTAGGTCGGTTAGAACGTTCTCTACTGACCCACCCAAGGTTGCATCGTCCATGTACCATACATTCAGTTCTGACCTTACTTTGTTAGCTGCTGCATCCACCCCTATTGAGAAAAGAGCAGGACCACCTGGATCTCCCTGCTGTAACCCGGTCGCTGATGGGATTACCGTCTCGCCAAAAATCAGGATTGAAGGTTTGGAATAAGCCTGCCAAAGTAGGGGGTACAGAGTGGGGATGTGTTCTTGAGCTGCACGGAGGAAGACATCCCTGCGAATGCTGTTGAATGCGTTCCGCATGTCAATCTTTAGAAGCACTCGTTTTTCCTGGGCTTGGCTGAGGTAGGTGCGGGTTGCGTGTACAGCAGCTTCACACCCCCTGGAGTTCCGAAACCTAGTTGAACTGGTCTTAAGTGTTGACCTAGGCCATTCGAGAGTGGTTTCAAACCCACCTTTGTGGCAAGGCGGCGGAAGGTGTTCCCTACTGCTATTGGGCGCACACCGCCATCTTTTTTTGCCAGTGCACAGAGTGATGCCCCAAAAAATAGGGGTGTGGCACAGTCGGGTACTTCCCCTCTTAAAACCATGTTGATGAATTTGGTGAGGGTTTCCAAGAGTGCCTCCCCAGCAGCTCCTGATCCCTGACCCAAGAGGCCTTTGAGGTGGGCGGGTCGGATACCATCTGGGCCCGCGGCTGAGTCTGCTGGGAATGAAGTCACTGCGGCAACCACCTGCTCCTTCGTGACAACTAAAGGTTGGCGCATCTGGTCATTTGGGGCAGGGGGGAGGTTTAGGTCCCAAGGTGTAGGTGGGTGCTTTTCTTGTAGGGCTTCAACAACTTCGGTGCCTTGACCAGCAAAACCTTCTGAAGAGGACGACAGTCTGACAGCCCCTTTGATGTCACTATCCGCCAGCTTCGCCGCGACCCTCTTACGTAGCTGTTCAGCCTCTTCCTCTTCCTTGTCCTGTTGCTTCTGGGCCCTGTTTGGTTGCTGTTCGGGGGGTTCCACCAGTTTGTTTCCATCCATATACTGTGCTACTTGACGTTTCACTCTGGTGGCTAGTGAAACCTGAAGATGGTCTTGTATGTTGGTTCTGGGTGGTTTTCGGAGGGCCCCATAGGAGAAACCCAGGAGCCGTGCCCATGCGAGGGGTGTCTTGAGCTGTAGGGCCTGCTTTATGATGGTTGTAAGGGCCTCCGCCACTTGGATTCTGGCTCCTTTAGGTACCCGGGCAAGGACCTGGATCCGCGCTTTCCATTTGGTCACAAGTTGGGTCAAGTCGGCGACCGGTGTTGCCGGTGTAGCCCCGGTTGGCTCTGCAACCAGGGTGCAATCTGAATGGTATGGGGGAGGGGTTGGCGTGTGTGGCGGAGGTATGGAGGTGGGGGGGGGGGGGGGGGGAGCGGTAGAGGAGTAAAGGGAGGGGAAGCGGGGGAGGCCAGGAACACGAGTAAGATGGGAGTGATAGGAGACAAACCAAATATTTAGGAGGGAGGAAAGATGGGTAGAAAATGTGTGTATGGTGGGGTAGAGAGCATGTCCGGAAGTGGTAACAGGCTGGGAAAAATAATACGGACAGGGAGAAGAGGGTAAATAATACTATATGAACATTGGCCAATCAAGTTCTGGGTATTTAATTTCAAATAAATTTTCAGTTATGGTAAAACATACATTATTTTTGGCAATAAAACAAGACATTCACTGTTCTTCTTAAACACGTTTATCAAATATATTGTAACGTCAATTTCACTTATTACAATATATACTGTAGATAATGTTCCGAGGTCATGTTTAATGTCGATTTTTTAAAACTATGCGACTGCTATTCAATATGAGGCACGTTTGAAATAACATTTGTGTTGTCCTTTTATTAAATATAGCTACAAAATCTGTGTTACCAAATACCAGCATAAATGTTGAGTGTGGCAAAACACAGATCTTTCTCTCTCTCCCAATATTTTGTCCCCGAACTTTCTGAAATTCAATATCTTGGGTATTGTTTTCCTTCAACTTTCATTATGTAATAGTTTACTTCTATTTGTTAATGGAGGGTGACTATAAAAGTAAGATCTTTGCCAATTTATTATTTTGTTATCCATTAGAATTTTCCATGGGATATACTGTTTGCGTCAATAGGTAGCCGATTGAGCAAACTTCACTATTGCCAGTGGTTGGGAAGCAGTCTAACTTGATCAACTATTATCTTACTGCGTTTTGCTGTATAACAATGGTAAATGTGGCTGCTACTCCAGCCTTTGACAGAAAACAAAGTTAAAATTTGAATATATCATATAGAGGTGTTTCATTAATACAGGCCATGTGTCTGTCGGCCTGTCCATCATTAAATTTGTGTCTGTCTGTCTGGTTCCTCTTAGTGAAATGGTATTAGCTCGCACGAAATCTACGATATCATTCACGATGTGAAAACAGGAATATAACTATGTCATTTTAGTAATGAAAGTTTTAATTATATATATATATATAAATATATACTGTATATATATATATACTGTATATATATAATTATATATATATATTTATATATATATATATGTAATGCCCTCGCAAAAATCCCGCCACCCAAATACTCTGCTACCCGAGTTGACGTTTGGGTTAGTGTAAAATAGTCATGATGGTGAAGTCTAAGAAACCCATCACGTGATGATATCCGCGAGACTATCAACCTGGTTCTTTCAAGGAGAACTAATGTTACTAACCTATTAACGTCCGAGGTGGCAGAGCGGGTTAGCGCGTGGACCTGGGGTGACCGGACCTACTGAGGTCACTAACCACGGTTCGAATCCCCGCGCCGGCTGGAGATTTTCGAGGGGTTAAATTCCCTTCGTTCACCCGACATTTCACTGGTGGCAGCCAGGGTGCGTGATCCGGAAGCTAGATAGAGCACCCATCACAAGAACCTGTGCCAGGCATCTCAAAACCTGAACTATTGAAAATTGTGGGGTGACGTTACCTGAAGACGTTAAATTTCAGCTAGGGTCTAGCCTAGTAAAAAAAGGATGTTGTGTAATGCCCTCGCAAAAATCCCGCCACCCAAATACTCTGCTACCCGAGTTGACGTTTGGGTTAGTGTAAAGCAGTCATGATGGTGAAATCTAAGAAACCCATCACGTGATGATATCCACGAAACTATCAACCTGGTTCTTTCAAGGAGAACTAAGGTTACTAACCTATTAACACTACACTCAAAACAACACTGCGGCCGTTAGAATTATCGGAGGTGAATGAGGTTGCCACCAACGGTTTTATCGTGAGGTAACTTATCGGACTTACTGAGCTCCATATGACGCTAGTGCGTCATATAACTTAGTATAAAGGTATAGAGATAAGTCCATATGACGCGATCGCGTCATATGAGTTTTTGGTGGACTTATTCATATGACGCGATCGCGCCATATATGTCGCAAGGAGTTAACGTCCGAGGTGGCAGAGTGGGTTAGTGCGCGGACCTGGGGTGACCGGACCTACTGAGGTCACTAACCACGGTTCGAATCCCCGCGCCGGCTGGAGATTTTCTGGGGGTTAAATTCCCTTCGTTCACCCGACATTTCAATATATATATACAGGTATATATATATATAGATATAATATATATATATATATATATATATATATATATATATATATATATATATAATATACCGGTATATATATATATATATATATATATATATATATATATTATATATATATATATATATACAGTATATAAAACATATATATATATATAAACATATATATATATATATATATATATATATATATATATATATATATATATACACCCAGCCGGGATTGAACCTCCGACAGACATTCAGAACGATTTGAATCTAGTACACCACGGCGTGATAAATTAATCTTAACCTGTTCCTATATATATTAACACCTAAAGAGCGGCCTAGGCGGTAAATAATATGTAGCCACCAGCGGGGTGTTTTTACCCAAAATAGGGCTGTTTACGTGATCATTTTCATGCCTAAATAGGACCCAGAGCGTAAAACAAGTATCTATCCCTGAAAGGGCATAAACAGAGCTTTCCAATGACACCACAACGATCCTTGTATGACCGCTAGTTTTCTTGCAACAACCGCGCAACACGAGTGCAAAAACCATGTAATTCGGTACTTTCCCCATACAATTCACTATGTAGCGAGTGTGAGAGGGTGGAGGAGGGTGGGATTCATGTCAGTTGGTCCACCGCGGTGGTCTGTAGCAGTCATACGCTCGCTACTCTCCTGCCACCACTTGTCTCTCTCTCTCAGCAACATTACGTGCTGAAATTGCCACACAACCTATGTCGCGCGCCACCACATAGTCCAAATTTATTTCACTCGACTTATGTTGCGCGCCGCCAGTTAAGGGTTAAGGAGAAGGGAAATCCTACTTGGAGAATGTATTTAAATTCATGCACAAATCGCAGGATCCATATACCAGGATACCATACAATGATTTATTTTAGATTATCCACGCAACTCGGGTTGGACACTCATTTCTGAATGTCGGAGGTTCGATCCCGGCTGGGAGTATTTAAACATTTATTAGCTCACATGTATTTATGAGATATACTTGATATTAATTACTCGTGTTTGGCTGGGGGAGACTAAAAATTAAATCTCTATAACCCGAGTTAAGTGGGTAACCTTGTAAATATCTCTGTATTGTGTCCTGGAATATGGACCCTAGTTGCAACTTGTGCATGAAATGCAATAGATTCTCCAAGTAGGATTTCCCTTCTCCTTAATATATATATAGGAAATGGTTAAGATTACTTTATCACGCCTTCGTGTAGTGGATTACAAGTTTGTCCACTCGTTCTGATTGTCGGAGGTTCGATCCCGACCGAGAGTATTTAAATATTTATTAGTTCACATGTATTTGTGATATATATATATATATATATATATATATATTTTCTTTAATACATACGAGGTTGAAAGAAATGGCAATTTCTGCGTTGGAAATTTTATTATTCAAAGTTTCCAGGTCTCTGATGAGTTTTCGCTGGGTGGCAGGAAGTAGATGAAGGAGATGAGCAAAATTCATGGTGGTACAGGGTTACATTAAAGTACATGATGATACAGGATATACGACGCGTTTCACTGGACAACCAGCATTATCAAGTAAGGAAGGAATGATATAAAAGGTAAACAGGAAGGGTATATATAGAGGGTGGAGGATCAGAGGAGGCGGAACTGCGTCAAGGGCACCGGGGGGCGAGGAGGGGTGTTAGGTCCTGTAGGGTAGTGCCTTTTGGCAGAAGGAAGGATCTGAAGGTCCAGAGTTTGGTTGTTGATGTTGGGCTTGGATATATAAAGCTTCGAGTATAGGTAATCTAGGGTGGTTAGGGGTGAGATAGTGGTCTTTGATGGCTCGAAGGTGAAGAGTATATAGGAATGAGGTCTATATATACCCTTTCAACCTCGTATGTATTAAAGAAAATATATATATATACCTGGCTTTAAAACATATATAATATATACAATATATATATATATATATATATATATATATATATATATATAGGATATATATATTATATATCTATATATATATTATATATATATATATGGTCAAATCTGTGAGTTGCTAACTAGCATATAAATACAAAAAGTGTTGCCAGCCTACTGCCTGTTGCCATATTTTTAGGAACATACTTAATTTATATACAAAATATATGTACATATATACATTGAAATGTGCCTAACAATACAATCTAATCATATATACAATTTGATACACCTCAATGAACTTGCAGATCCCTTTCAAACTGTTATCGTAACTTATGTAAAATAATAATAAAATAATAATGGTCACTTAAAATTTAAAGTATATAGAAAGCCGACTCTTGTAGATTCCTATATTCATTTTTTCTCCAACCATCATATTAAAGTAAAACTGTCAATTTTTTCAGGTATGTTTCTAAGAGCATTAAGGATATGTAACCCAGAATTCATAGATAACGAATACAAACAAATCTATAATCTAGCCAAGACACTCTGCTATCCTGAAAGTCTTGTTGATCAAAGTTTAGCCAAAGCCGAAAAAACCTTCTATAATGTAAATAATAAAGCTCCCTTTTCAAGGAAAAATATCTTAGTTTTGCCATATCATGATGAATTAACACCTCTCACAACATCCCTCAAGAATTTGAATATAAATGTAGTATTCAATTATGAAAACTCCGTCAAGTCTACTTTGATCAAAAACAGACCTAAAAATTATGCAGGTGGTGTATATTTCATTCCGTGTAAAGGATGTAATGACATATACATAGGACAAACTGGAAAAAGATTAGAGGTGAGACTTAAACAACACAAACAATCAGTAAGGTCAGCTCAAGAATCTAATGGTATTTTTAAACATAAACAAAGACAAAACCATCATGCAAATTGGGATGAGACTAAGATGATCTACTGGTCAAGCTGCTATTATGAAAGACTATTTGCCGAGTCCGCCTTGATCAGAGATTGTATAAACACTATGAATCTAAATGATGGCCTTTACAAACTAGATAACATCCTGCTAAATCTCCTCAATGAAAATGATAAAATAAAAAGAGCTAGAAATAGATGTCCAGACCGTCAGATTATAGATTGAAACAGCTTGTAGTTTGAGACCTGACCCTTTATGTGAGGTCTATCGTCTTAGTATTAGATTGTTAGGTACCTTATTAATACTATACACATGAGGTATGATCACTATGTATTTTCTTTGTGTTTTGTTTTGTTTTATAATAATTATTGTATATATGTATGTTAATGTATGTATACAGTACATGTGTGTGTGTAAGTAGGTGTGTGTATGTATATGTGTGTTTATGTATAATTTATATACTGTGTAGCTGTGAGGGGGATTAGCCAGGTGTGGGCTATTCGTCCTTATAAGTAGGGTTGGGTATGGGTAGGATCTGCCTTGTGTGACCTTTCGGCTTTCTGCAGACTCCCATAATTTTTTGTTTCTTTTTCTATTTTCTTATATATGTAATTTTTATGTGTATGTATGTAATGTATGTGTGTATACAGTATGCATGTATATGTGTATGTATATGTAATTATATGTATTTCTACAGGTATATGTTGTCTTCATATTTACATAAGTTACGATAACAGTTTGAAAGGGATCTGCAAGTTCATTGAGGTGTATCAAATTGTATATATGATTAGATTGTATTGTTAGGCACATTTCAATGTATATATGTACATATATTTTGTATATAAATTAAGTATGTTCCTAAAAATATGGCAACAGGCAGTAGGCTGGCAACACTTTTTGTATTTATATGCTAGTTAGCAACTCACAGATGATTTAGGACGGGTATTTAAGCCTCACTCTCCCCCTGTTTTCTTGTATTACCCTGAAGATGTCTTGAGAGAATAGACGAAAGCTTGGTGTTCCATTGTTTCAATTTTCCTAGCGAGTTTTACTACATAATTTGATCACACGTATTTGTGATTTTACCTCCAATATATATATATATATATATATATATATTGTATACGTCACGTCTGTGTATGTGTATGTGGAACCGGAAGCATAAATAGACAGTAAGCATACATATTGACATTTGATATAGATTTATATAGATACGGCGAGGGCAGTAGTGATTTTCTGTACAATTTGACGGTGTCTGGCTTTGCGTATATGACAAATTGCTGTCATAATAAACGGGGATGATTGTTACACAGCTGTAAAGTTAAAGGTAACCAGTGTGTGAGAGAAGACAAACTCTTAATGCACGAAAAGGTAACGAATCAGGTTAGATAAGACCACATTCCTATATTTGAATGCTGCTTCTGCTATTGTTCGTTACCGTGCGTAGGTGCGATAAGGGGCTTTCACACATGCGCGACTTTGCCCTATTTTCGTTCGCGGAATGCCTCTCGACTGATTTTCGTAACGAATTTGCCCGATTGTCTAGTGGTGACCGTTATTTCAAAACAACATACAACTTGTTGCTAAGCAATCCGCAACATGTCTTGCAATACACTCACACCGACCCACACAGATGTCACTACCACATCCAATACAAGTAGCACTGTTAACACACACACTTGCACACACATTTTTTCCTATGTGTAAGAAGGAGACAAAAGGCAGGTTGCCTGTAACGAGTATCTTCCTAAAGCCAAGAGTGTGACAGAGCCAAATTCTTGGGACGTTGGGGTCAAAATGCCTGCACACACCAAGTTGAAAGCAGTTCAACTATTAGGATGAAGGAAAGATTGATTGAAGGAGAGAGTTCGAGCGTTCACTTGTTGAGTAGAAGAAAGACTGAGAAAACTTACCAATTCTTGGGTTGGAGAGGAGAACAGAATAGGAGTGGGGCTGTGTTGAATAGCGGGTGCCTCGCACTCGCCGTAAGAGAGGAGGGTATGCACTGAGAGAACACTGATTGTTGACATAAAGATAGAAGAGTTAGAGAGATGCAACATTGCAACGTGTAGACAGATATTGTAGGGAAATAGTAGGAGGAAGCGAGTTGATGAGACAAAATATTTTGGACTCTATTCTTTCGAGAAGTGCGGTATGGGCGAAGCCTACCTACACATGCGAACAATACTCAATACAGGGGCGCACTGTGCCACGATAAGGAGCACATACACATAATCTCCCTTTAATCTCCTCCAAGAACCACAACAATCAACCACCACCAACCAGAACAAATCATCAAAACCAACACCAAACTACCACAATTACCATCAAGCTACCACCACCACTACCAAGCCACCACAACCACCAGCTACCACAAACACCATAACAGCCACCACCAACAAACTACCACAACCCCCACCACCGAATTGCCACCACCACCACACACCTCACCAGCATCATCCCCATCAAACTTCCGTAACCATCAGACACACCTACAACCACAACCACACACTCTCCCCACTAGCTACTAACCAGAACCGCCTACACGAAAAACATCTATGACACTACCACAACCACCACGACGATCATACACCACCATCACCACGACCATACATCATCACCACGTTCATGCACCACCACCATCACAACCACTACCACCACCACTATCAGTACCACAACCACCACCACCACAGCCACAACCATCACCACGACCATACACCACACCCACGATTACTACTACCACAACCACAACAACCACCACCACCACCACTACCATTAATCTGAACCAACCAAGAATACGGTTTCACGAAAAAAAATAACTTGTTGGCGACCATGTTGTCTTGAGTAGACTGTATGGCTGTGTCCCCGACCGTTCCTTCATGTTGCCAACACTGTCGAGTATAGCATACTCGCATTCTGCCATGGTCGCATAATGTTGTCTGCAACACATACAAGACCTGTCTTGTCATTTCGCTGATTGATCTCGACACAAGTTCTGTGCAATTGCAGTGCATCGGCAAATAATCGGGCGAGGTTGTGCATGTTCGTAACAAATATTTTTGGGCGACACCATTGCCGACATTCGTGAACATTCTTTAACTTTCCAAAAATCAGCACGACTCTCACGACCCAATTCAAGACTCACCAGAACTCCAGGAACCAATCGGGGACATCAGGCGATCATGCAAGAATTTTACACGACATGACGGCACAATGGCCGAATAGGGGATGTTGGTTTGTGTCAATGACCAAAATAGGGCATGTGGTGAAGCCCCTATTACACTACGGTAGTTGTAATCGTATTTCTTTGTAGTGTACTCTAATTCAGCTGAACGTCATACAATCAACTATGGTATCAATCTTTCCTAGACGACCAAGCTCTTTTCTCTTTCTATATTGATCCTATTAGTTTTGCATATGGTCTGTCCTAAAGTTATTGTCTCGTGATATTATTCATAGGCTCATGTTCACACAATTGATTAACCTATTTAGCTCAGATTTAAAAAAAAAATCCTCAAGAAAATGTAACCGTGAATCGAACATAATGTAGATGCTCTAAATTTCAGTATAATAACATTAACCTATTCAGTAACGGTGACATCCCTTTTCATTATATTCTGGCAAATATTAAACTGCTTTATTCAGCTTAGGAAGGACGTCTAACAATTAAATGGCTACACACTAACTCAATTAATCCTTTTACCTACCACAAGTCCTTCCTAAGCTTCATAAAATTATCTAAATCTAGTTGAAATCAAATAAAAAATACGTCACCGGTACAGAAAGGGTTAATAGAACAAGGTATATTTACACCTTTTAAGAGAGAGAGAGAGAGAGAGAGAGAGAGAGAGAGAGAGAGAGAGAACAGTTCACGAATACATCCTAGATCTCATTTATATTATGTAAGGATGTCAATTTTCTAGTGAATAATGGCAATGGATGAAAATAATGTAGCCTAAGTAGAATCATGTAAAATATTTCCAAAATCGTTGTTAGAGTCTGATTGCCGTATTTGTTTACTTAAAAAATAATAAAGCGTTGTGCAAATTATCAGAGGAGACAGGTATGAATGGGATGGGATGGATAGGTGTGGTGGAAAGGGAGGAACGGAAAGAGAGGTGTTGTGGAGCACTTGCGTTTATGGTGGGGTTGGTGGGTGCGTTGGGGGTTGAAGGCGGGGGGGGGTGGGGGGGGAAGAATCGTACGTTTGGCAGACCACAAATATTCAGTGTTACCAGAATTTTAATTACAAGCTCTGGGGGTTTGTCTCTGCGAATTTATCGAGTTAACTGTACATATATATACACATATATATATATATATATATATATATATATTATATATACAGTATATATATATATATATATATTTATATATATATATATTAGTGTAGCCAGGGAGGATATTTTCTTTCAGGCAGGTGAGATTAAAATAATAGGCACAGTTTGCATTATTGAGTTTTTTATTGATACTCTCAATTTTTCGTACAGTCTTTCTGGTATTTTCAGGAAGTTGGTAGAGGAGGTTTGCAAAGGGTTCCGACGTTTCAATGGGCGCAGCCATCATTATCAAGGAAAAGTGAAATTAGAAGGTGATAAGTCGAGTTTATATAGGCGATACAAGATCAAGAGAGGGATTATTGTGCGCTAGCTGCACGCTGGTTGGCTAACCTAAGACTAGCTTAGGTAGGCTGGCCGGACGCAGGAGTGGGCGGGGCCTCTGCGTCGTTCGTCTGCGTGTGGGGAGGGGGCATTCCTGGGGGCATCATGGGGGGCCTCGCTGTGGAAGGGCGTGCCGAGGGTAGGATCTGGCTGTATTCCGCTTGTGTGTTTAAAGTAGGTTGGTATGTTTGTATATATATAGCTTCAAGAATGAATAGGCGGCGTGAGTCTATTTCTTTATCAAGAATAGAGGTTTGTTTATCTAAGTTGGGTCTGGTGAGTTCCTGATGGTGTGAGGATGTGTGGTAGTGGTCCTTGATAGCTCCGGCTTGAAGGTGGAAGGTAAGGCGACGTGACAGACGAGTCCTTGTTAAACCGACAGAAGTGTGAGGTCCACAGTCCTCACTGTTACAGGTGAGTCGGTATATGACATGGTCCTCTTGTGACGGTTTCTTAGCGGTAGCCGGGCTGTTGCGAATGACTAGTTGTGATGTTTTCCTCGATTTGTAGTATATGGTGAGTTTAAGGTGTTGGTCAGGGTTCGTAGTTTTTACGTTGTTGCTGATAATGTCTCTCATTATGTTTTCGTCTGTCTTGTGATCTGAGGACATGTGGTTTTTATAGTAAATGTTTATGTATTCAGTGTTTGTATTAGTAGGCATGTCGTTTGTGTACCATGTTTCAAGGTGTTTGTTGATGGTGTGGGTGATGTCCGAGTTACTGTACCCATTGTTTACAAGCACCTGGGTGAGCCTCTCGAGTTCCTTGTGTGTGTCGCGCCAGGAGGTGCAGTGTGATAGGGCTCTCCTGACGTAGGCGGCGATGGTGGACCGTAAATATCGCTGGGGGCATTCACTTTCGCCGTTGAGACATAATCCGTTGTTGGTGGGTTTGGTGTGACAGCGATGGTAAAGCCTGAGGTGTTGTTGTTGTTTACGAGGACATCAAGGAAGGGGAGATGACCGTTAGAGGACTCCTCGAAGGTGAAGTTTAGACTGGAAGAGGCGATGAATCGTTGTTGAAGGTCACGTAGCTCCTGTGGGTCCTTCACACGCACGAAGATGTCGTCCACATATCTGCAGTAGACGGAGGGGCGGTTGGTAGTCAGGAGCTCTTCTTCGATGGTGCCCATGTAAAAATTGGCAAAGAGGACTCCTAGAGGACTGCCCATTGCCACACCATCAATCTGCTGATACATGTCACCTCGCGGGCAGGTGAAGGGCACCTCTTCGGTGCATATTTCCAGCAACGTCTTCAGGGCTGTTTCTGGGAGGTCTAAGGGCGTGTTGTCTGGGCAGTGGTAGACTCGATGTAGGATGAGCTCAATGGTGCGGTCCACAGGCACGTTGGTAAAGAGACTCTCTACATCTAGGGAGGCGATGATATGGTCGTCAGTAGAGGGGGCATCTCTTAAAATCTCCAGGAAGTCAGCTGACGAGGAAAGACTGTACTGGCTGGGTGTGTAGGGGGTCAGAAGTTTGTTCAAAGTCTTGGCAATTTGGTAGGTGGCGGTAGGGATCTGGGAGATGATGGGGCGAAGGGGATTACCTGGTTTGTGGGTTTTGACTGTGCCGTAAGCGTACCCAGGGGAGAAGTCACCGAGGAGTTTTTTAAGGTGGATCCCTCCTGTCTTTGCATTAATGGCGATGATGGTGGTGTTGGTTTTCTGCTATATTTCCTCGGTGGGGTTACGGGTGATTTTCCGGAATTGTGTAAAGTCCCTTAGGATGTGGTCCATCTTCTGCAGGTATTCAACTTTGTCGTGGATGACCAGGCTTGCAGCTTTAACGGCTCGTCTGATTATGATATTATTATTTTCACGAAGTTGTTTAGCCGCTAGGATGTGGTTTTTGTTGATTAATCCGCTGTTGTGGGAACCATGTGTTTTAGCGGCTTCGGCTAGTAAGGTCGGTTGTAGGTTGGGTGAGGTTGTGAGTTTCCCATCCTTCTCCAGTTGTTGGATGTCGTCCAGGAGAATCTCGATCTCTAGTCGTTTTCGGTGTGGTCGGGTTTAGAGGTGTAGTGGCAATTGAGTCCTTTGTTGAGGAGTTCTTCTAGGTCGGGGGTCAGGTCCGTGTTGGTGAGGTTGATGTACCCTTTGAGGGGTCTGGGGAGTTTGATGTTGCCGCCATATAGTTTGGACAATTTCTTGATGGCGGTGCTCTCCACTTTGCGTAGGTGCTGTGTATTCAGTTGTTCGAGTATGGTGTTGATACGTTGTTTAACTGGTGCGTGGGCGACTTCTTCATTCCATTGATGGACAAGGGCATCTCGCTCTTGTTGGAGGTAAAGTGCCGTCTCTCGTTTTTCCAAAGCTTCTTGCTGGACCAATTCTCTCCGCAATTGGAGTGTGCAGTCTCGGTTTCTGGCATTCTCATTAAATAGTTTGATATTAGTGTAGCCAGGGAGGATATTTTCTTTCAGGCAGGTGAGATTAAAATAATAATAAAGGAAATAATAAATAATAAAGGAAATAAAGCGGAAAACCAACACCACCATCACCGCCATTAACGCAAAGACAGGAGGGATCCACCTTAAAAAAACTCATCGGTGACTTCTCCCCTGGGTACGCTTACGGCACAGTCAAAACCCACAAACCAAGTAACCCCCTTCGCCCCATCATCTCCCAGATCCCTACCGCCACCTACCAAATTGCCAAGACTTTGAACAAACTTCTGACCCCCTACACCCCCAGCCAGTACAGTCTTTCCTCGTCAGCTGACTTCCTGGAGATTTTAAGAGATGCCCCCTCTACTGACGACCATATCATCGCCTCCGAAGATGTAGTGAGTCTCTTTTCCAACGAGAGAGGCTCACCCAGGTGCTTGTAAACAATGGGTACAGTAACTCGGACATCACCCACACCATCAACAAACACCTTGAAACATGGTACACAAACGACATACCTACTAATACAAACACTGAATACATAAAAATTTACTATAAAAACCACATGTCCTCAGATCACAAGACAGACGAAAACATAATGAGAGACATTATCAGCAACAACGTTAAAACTACGAACCCTGACCAACACCTTAAACTCACCATATACTACAAATCGAGGAAAACATCACAACTAGTCATTCGCAACAGCCCGGCTACCGCTAGGAAACCGTCACAAGAGGAACATGTCATATACCGACACACCTGTAACAGTGAGGACTGTGGACCTCACACTTATGTCATTCAAAACATTAAAAACATAATATGAATTACAAAACATTCATAAAGCCTAAACAAATGACATGGTATGAATATATAAAGAACGACTATTGGTAAACCTAAATGCGGAATATGAATTGATTACTGTACATAGAATCACAAACATAAATATATGACATAAGAAAAAAACACAAACATTATAAAGTAATCACAACACCGCTAAGCATTATAATTACGAACACACGAACATTAACTTAAATTAAGAAGATGTTAATAACACAAGAGGTGAATTCTCATTGCTACCTAATGTACGCTTTAATTGTACTGATACTATAGACTCCATGATGGTTAAGCTCCTCTCCAGAACTACACAACTGAAGGACTGAAAAATCATCCTGGAGGAAGGGGTGATTTAAGTCCCGGGCATGTTGACGATATAATTATGAGGGATTAGAATATAGTTTGTTTGTTCTCACCGACTTTCCCTTTAGTGCAATAATACGTACCGTGAGTTAATTTATTGTGCAACCAATATACATTGCTTTACATCAATGCTATTTGTAGACCACATTGACCTTTAGATCTAAGGTATTATGGCAATATATATATATATATATGTAACACTCGATACCAAGCCTTCAGAATCGATACTTTCAAGTACAGAGTTGGCATCTGAAATATCGATACTTTGGTATCGATACACCCACCTCTACCAAGTACGTACCCTTCCACTCACGGCAACTGTCAAACTTCGAAAGTCCACGTCACGCCACGCCACTTGATGCAGCTTGTCTTCTATAAATAGTAACCGCATGGGGGGGAGGGAGAGGGGGGGCTGAGAGTAGGCTACCACTGAAAGGCTTCTTGCGATTGCGGAAGTAGTTAAACTCTTTCTAACCCGCAGATATTTGCTGAATTTATCCCTTAAATAACCTGCTTACTAAGATAGGACTTCCTCTCTAGCGGAAATAGTGGTTTACGGAAGTGCCCACCTCTGATATATACAGTATACTGTATATATGTATATATTGTTACTTATCTTGATCCTCAAGTGGTTAACTTGATGAATCTAGATAGCACAGAGATATATATTAAGGTATCAGTCAGCTGAAGGCAAAACAAAAGTAAAATCTAATAACATTATTTCCTGTTGTTGCTTCCTTTCCTTTTGGATCTTAGGACTTAGTATCCTATATTGACTGATACTCTTTAATTATGAAAAATACTGAAACTAATTAAAGTCATGTAGTATTTATAAAGAATTATTATTTAACCGAAGCTTAGTAGGCTATGGTTATGAACCGAAGAAGTATATCTAAAGAAGGACTATTAATTCTATAAAAAGTCTTGAAAGATAAACATTAAAGTAAGAATATTTCTGTCTCTTACCCTTTTTGAAATGAATAGATAGTTTTCTTAATGTCCTTTTATTTATATTTAATGTAATTATTCTTGGTTCTTGTCTTACGTTAATAGTATTATATTATTATTATCATCAGGATTAATATCAAAGTCACATAAAAAGTTAGATATATTTAATAATTAGTTAAATGTATTTCTTAACCACGTAACATTGAGGTTTGATTATGAGTAAATTAAGTTACAGGATCGCTTCATAGATTCGATTCAGGTCTCACTCAAATAATATGAAAAGAAAAAATAATATTTTGAAGCTAAAAGAATTTTCTTCAGCTTAGGAAATCACTAGAAGTAATATTAACACAGCCATGTTAGTCTAAGGCGATATTACTAATATGAGACAATAGCATCACCGTACTAAGCACCGTTAAGCAATGTAAGCTTAATTAAAGAAAATGAAAGAACTCGTAAGTATTAATATAAAACAATAGTATTACTTTCATCATAACCCAATTACTTAAAGAGTTGCTTTAGTCCACAAGTTAGTCAACTAAAATAGTTAAGTACATAATAATAGCATTAACGTTAATTCCCAATCAAATAGTTAAGTACATAAATAGTAGCGTTAACGTTAATTCGCAATCAAATAGTTAAGCACATAATAGTAGCGTTAACGTTAATTCCCAATCACATATCTCCCTAACCAACATAACGTAAGTGTTTACATCGAACACACTTAACACACACTTATATAATCTGACTGACAGTCACAAACCCATTATAATACTTCACCCCGTCTTCCTCCAGCTGCAAGTTCACCTTCCCCAACTCCAAATGAGACTGATTTGAATGCCCACTACTCGGGTCTTATATACTAAACAATGATTGTGTAGGAACGAATCAGGAGGCGGGGGGTAGTGCCCGCTCCAATCACAGCTCCTCGAGTTGCGTGGTCCAATGGAGTCTCCTGGCGTCGATCATACGTCATAGCGTCGGGTCATCGAAGTAGTTTGCAGGGTCCCCTATGACGCACGCAGGTGTGAAGGCTTGTTTGCTGGTATGCGGACGAGCTGGTTTCCCACTCGCTAGTTCGCTCGCTGGTCTGCTTCGCCGCTTGGGTAGTTTGACACTCCTTCAACTCTAATTCTAACTCTTAAATTAACATACAGGGCTCCGTAATCAGACCTCCCCCCTAGAAAAGAGTTTAAGGAGTATAGTATATAATATTAAACATAATACATGAATAGATTCACCACCAGATTGGCAACAGCAAGATTATAATGAGGATATAATAAGGATATCACCCAAAGTAGGCAACGTCTTCAGGTACCACATCAGAACATAACCGGAACGTAGCTGGAGCGTTATTCAAACTGCAAGGCACCTCACAGCTGAAGGCTTGACAGCGCACTACTAAAGCATGATATTTACCTCGCTACAAGGGAGAGCTAATTGCCAAAATCCTCTCATTAAGTTAAACTCACTGCTGTATGAGGCCAACCTGGTAAATGCAACCTTTGATCCGTGGCAGTGGGTAGGTATCGTTCTTTGTGACAGCATTAACCTGCCTATAGTCCCTACAAAACCTATGGCTCCCGTCTGGCTTTGGCACAAGTATGACCGGACTACTCCACTGGCTTAAGGCCCTTGTGATCAGCTGGTTTGAAAACATGAAGTCAAGCTCGACCTGCAGTATATACCTGCGTTGTGGCGAGACACGGTAGGGGGATAGTTTAATGGGAGTTGCATCCCCTACGTCGATGTCGTGCACGGCCAAAGAAGTGAGCCCTGGAGTATCACGGAACACACTGGGAGACTGAGATAAAACAGAGATTAGTTGGTTCGCTTGATCAGATGGAAGATGACATAGTTTAGATGGTAATTCCCCCCAAGCTACTGAATTATACTGAAAGTTGGATAGGCTACATGACAAGTCAAAGTCTGCATGGATACCTTCAGGCTCTGGAACAGTCTGTTGCGGGTCAGTAAGAGAACTGAAGACTTTGTCCGCACCAGGCTGCCCACAGGTCCTGACATTCACTGCCACAGTGGGAGAATCTGGAGGAGAGGAATCAGGGGACATATGGTAGGGTTTCAACATATTTATATGGAATACTTGCGTGGGCTTTCTCCTGTCTGGGGTAGTTACTAGAAAATCGGTAATGCTCACCCTCTGAATTATCTTATATGGGCCCCTGAACTTGGCAGATAAAAGTTGGCCAAAAAGGGGGAGCAGGACCAAAACCTCATCACCGGGCTGAAACTCCCTCTCACAGGCTTTTCTGTCATACCATTTCTTCATGGAGCTTTTAGCCACTGTCAAGTTTTGAGCGGCAAACTCACATGAGGATCTCAGCCGGGTTTTGAAATCTGAAACATACTTGAGGAGGTTTTGGTTCCCCTCCTGGCCAACTAGGCTATCCTGCAATAGTTGCAAAGGACCTCTTACCTGGTGACCAAAAACTAGCTCATTAGGGGCAAAACCAAGGGATTCAGTTGGAACCTCACGAGTAGCAAATAAAAGAAAAGGTACCCCCTTATCCCACTCAACTCCGGTCTCTGTAAAATACTTATGTAACATTCCTTTTAATGTCTGATGATATCGTTCGAGAACCCCTTGACTCTCTGGGTGGTAGGTGCTAGACTTAACATGCTCGATACCCAACTCCTTCAGGGACTGCTGGAAAATGTTAGAGGTAAAATTAGTTCCTTGATCACTTTGCACCTCATGGGGGAAACCCATTCTGGTGAAGAATTTTAGCAGTTCCTTGATGACAGTTGGAGCAGAGGTAGTCCTTAAGGGTATAGCCTCTGGGTAGCGAGTTGCCATGTCCATGATAGTTAATAAATAAATGTTACCTTGGGAAGTCTTAGGCAATGGGCCTACAATGTCCACTACCACCCGAGTAAAAGGATTCTCGAAAACGGGCAAGGGCACCAGAGGATGTACAGGCACCTTCTGATTGGGTTTTCCTGTCATCTGGCAAGTGTGACACACTCTACAAAACTCCACTACAACTGCACGCATTCCTGGCCAGTGAAAGTGGGCTCTGATTCTGTCTAGAGTTTTTCTCACATCTAGGTGTCCTGCCAATGGTATACAATGTGCCATTTCCAAGATATCTTTTCGACAAGGTTTGGGGACTACTACTTGATGGACGTCCCAAGCCCCGTCATCGATTGGTCTGTGTGGCTGTCTCCATCTATGCCACAATACTCCACCTTTGAGGTAGAAACATTCACCACCCTCCTTCTCACATTCCTCTTCACTCACGGCCCTGGCAGCTAACTCCTTGCATTCACTATCATCTCTCTGTAGCTCTACCAGGCCACTAGGACAATTTGGAGGAGTTTCATGGTCATCGTTGGGGTCAAGATGAGCCATAAAGGTGTCAAATAAATCCACCTCAGTCACATCATCAGGCACAGTTGGAGCGTCATTCACACACTCATTATCCCTTTCATCAACTCTTACATTCTTACATTCGGTACATTTCTGTCTGAGTGAACTGCTACTTGAGACATTGAACGTGTGACAGCACACACAGGGAAAACTGTTGGTATCTCCTTTTCGAGCTCACCGGTTAGTGGCTCGTTAACAGGGGAAAGTGACAAAATGGGGTCTGGTCGGACCTTCTCACCTGCTACATCATTCCCCAAAAGGAGTGTTACCCCAGGCACAGGGATATCTTGGGACCTACACAAAGCTATGGTGGCCTCACCCTGTAGTAACTCACATTCAATTTCGCCTTTTACCAAGTGTGCACAAAATTGGCCTCCAGCACCTCTCATTACAACTGGTTCGCCAGGTGTGCACTCAGTGTAAGGATTCACCATGAGGGTGCTAGTAGAACCTGTGTCTTTCAGAATGTTTACCTCATGCATACAACCATTTAACCCTTTCACGCATTTATGATGCAGAGGTTGCCAGATTAGCAATAAGAAATAGAGTTCTCTCACTCTTATAATTACCTCTCCAAAATTAATTTTCTGCCCACAGCTAACTCAAAGACAACTGCAGAGGTTGAAGTAACTAAACTAAAGGTTTCTAAATACCCCTGATGGTAACAAAGGCTTTAAAGTATCCCCAATAGGCTCAAATCGCGTCATATGTCGGAGAGGGTTAATCTCACGTTGCCAGATGAAATAAAGGGACGGTAACTATCCTGCACTGATGGTGAAATTATTATTGGCTTAACCCTAGTGGGTTGCACCACGCATGCTACTACACCCCTGTCTAGATGATTTACATTAGCTGCTAGGTACTCCTTCTGTCGGGAGTCCTGCATTAAAGGAACTTTTGGTGCTAGGTACTCCTTCTGTCGGGAGTCCTGCATTAAAGGCACATATGGAATTTGAGATACGGCGGCAACTGTCTGCCCCGATCTCTCGGTTTTCTCCTTGGCCCAGCACTGATAAGCTAGGTGGCGTCTCATGCCACAAAAAGTACATACTTTAGGGGATACGGGAACGTTCCCTCTTTGAGCATTACTATTACTTTGGGGCCCACCTCTGTTACCATTGCCCTGAGTCGCATTTTTAGTTGGGGGAACAATTCTATTTTGGCTAGATGGGGAAGACGTTATAGGCTTGTGACTGGGTCTGTCAGATTTGTGATTGGGATACTTAAAATTAGAACTAGAATTATCGTAGGGCTTCTTTCCACGAAATTTGTTATTGAGTACGTATGTGTCAGCCATGTCAGCGGCGTCGGCAAGACAATCTACCTTTTTCCCCTTTAAATGATAGGATACAGAAGAATCAATTTTCCATAGGAAATTTTCTAACAGGACCAACTCCTTCAGATCGTTGTAGCTTGTGACTTTCTTACTCTTGACCCAATGATTGAAAGTTTTAGTCATGGTCCTGGCAAATACCTTATGGGTTTCTTCTACTTTCTTCTGGTTTTTACGGAAAGATTGCCTGTAAGCCTCAGGCTGCAATTGATAGGTTTTTAGGATAGCTTCTTTGAGATTGTCATAATCCTGCCTAACCTCTGCTACTTCTGACAAATACGTGGCTCGAGCCTGCCCTGTCAAAACAGTTTGTAACATAAAAGGCCATTGATCTCTTGTCCACTTCATACCTCCAGCAACTTCCTCAAACAAAACAAAGAAATCCTGCACATTATCCTCAGTGAAAGGTGGAATGACACTAGTCATAGTCAATCCCAGAGGGGGAGCAATTTCGGGAGCATTTGTATTGACATTTAGTTGAGCTATACGATATTGATATTCACATTTTATGCTAGTTTCTTCGGTATTTGCTTTTATTCTGGCTTCTTCGGTATTTATTCTGGCTAGTTCTATTTTTAGCTTGGCTAGTTCTAGTTCGAATATTTGATCACCGGTCAAACCAGGTGGCAATTGTACATCAAGTTGGCTAGGTTTACTCGGGATCCCACCAACTACTCCGTTACCCTCCCCGCCTGCTACAGGGAACAGGTGGGTTTTTGTGGTCTGAGCCACCTCTACTTTAGACATGTTTGAGACAGTTAATTGGAGATGTGAGGCAAGCACTTTCAGTTCGGATTTTGACAGACAGTCAATATCAGGGGATGTGGGTTCTGATTCTATGAAAACTCGAGCATCTTCGTCATTAATTAGTTGAGGCATGATTAATATTTGGTTTTTAAGTAGTGAAACGGTAATGAAACTGAGTGAAACTGTATGAAACAAATCCTGGCGAGGTCGCCACTCTTCTGTTACGTATCTTGATCCTCAAGTGGTTAACTTGATGAATCTAGATAGCACAAAGATATATATTAAGGTATCAGTCAGCTGAAGGCAAAACAAAAGTAAAATCTAATAAAATTATTTCCTGTTGTTGCTTCCTTTCCTTTTGGATCTTAGGACTTAGTAACCTTTATTGACTGATACTCTTTAGTTATGAAAAATACTGAAACTAATTAAAGTCATGTAGTATTTATAAAGAATTATTATTTAACCGAAGCTTAGTAGGCTATGGTTATGAACCGAAGAAGTATATCTAAAGAAGGACTATTAATTCTATAAAAAGTCTTGAAAGATAAACATTAAAGTAAGAATATTTCTGTCTCTTACCCTTTTTGTAATGAATAGATAGTTTTCTTAATGTCCTTTTATTTATATTTAATGTAATTATTCTTGGTTCTTGTCTTACGTTAATAGTATTATATTATTATTATCATCAGGATTAATATCAAAGTCACATAAAAAGTTAGATATATATTTAATAATTAGTTAAATGTATTTCTTAACCACGTAACATTGAGGTTTGATTATGAGTAAATTAAGTTACATGATCGCTTCATAGATTCGATTCAGGTCTCACTCAAATAATATGAAAAGCAAAAATAATATTTTGAAGCTAAAAGAATTTTCTTTAGCTTAGGAAATCACTAGAAGTAATATTAACACAGCCATGTTAGTCTAAGGCGATATTATTAATATGAGACAATAGCATCACCGTACTAAGCACCGTTAAGCTATGTAAGCTTAATTAAAAGAAAATGAAAGAACTCGTAAGTATTAATATAAAACAATAGTATTACTTTCATCATAACCCAATTACTTAAAGAGTTGCTTTAGTCCACAAGTTAGTCAACTAAAATAGTTAAGTACATAATAATAGCGTTAACGTTAATTCCCAATCAAATAGTTAAGTACATAAATAGTAGCGTTAACGTTAATTCGCAATCAAATAGTTAAGCACATAATAGTAGCGTTAACGTTAATTCCCAATCACATATCTCACTAACCAACATAACGTAAGTGTTTACATCGAACACACTTAACACACACTTATATAATCTGACTGACAGTCACAAACCCATTATAATACTTCACCCCGTCTTCCTGCAGCTGCAAGTTCACCTTCCCCAACTCCAAATGAGACTGATTTGAATGCCCACTACTCGGGTCTTATATACTAAACAATGATTGTGTAGGAACGAATCAGGAGGCGGGGGGTAGTGCCCGCTCCAATCACAGCTCCTCGAGTTGCGTGGTCCAATGGAGTCTCCTGGCGTCGACCATACGTCATAGCGTCGGGTCATCGAAGTAGTTTGCGGGGTCCCCTATGACGCACGCAGGTGTGAAAGCTTGTTTGCTGGTATGCGGACGAGCTGGTTTCCCACTCGCTAGTTCGCTCGCTGGTCTGCTTCGCCGCTTGGGTAGTTTGACACTCCTTCAACTCTAATTCTAACTCTTAAATTAACATACAGGGCTCCGTATGTCAGAATATATATATATATATATATATATATATATAAGAACATAAGAACATAAGAAAATGTGAGTCTGCAGAAAGCCGATTGGCCTAAGCAAGGCAGATCCCTGTCCCACACAACCCCAATTACAAAGCCCAATTATAGGCTCAACACTCTAATACCCTGTGGATCATCATCCCAAAACGGTCAGAGATTAACGCAGGATTATGGGGGTCTGCAGAGCGCTGATTGGCCCAACCCGGCTGATACCCTTCTACACCCAACCCTTCTCGTCCATATGAGTATCCAATTTTATCTTAAAGCTCCCTATCGTTTTAGATCCCACTATAGCACTTGGTAGTCCATTCCACCCATCTACAACTCTGTTACCAAATCTTTTTTGAAACGAAATTTATCTAATTTGAAACCATTGGTACGAGTTATTTCGCTATCACTGAGCTTTAGTACATTTGTCATGTCCCCTTTGTTAATCCCACTAACCCACTTGAACACCTGTATCATATCACCTCTAACTCTGCGTCTCTCTAACGAATGTAAACCTAATTTCTTCAACCTTTCTTCATACGGAAGATTTCTAATATTATGGATCATTTTTGTCATTCTACGCTGTACTCTCTCCAATGAATCTATGTCCATTCTGTAATAAGGACACCAAAATTGGACTGCATAATCCATATGGGGTCTCACTAATGACAAGTAAAGTTTTAAGATAACATCAGCAGTTCTGTTACTCACACTCCTAGAGATGAACCCGAGAATCCTGTTTGCCTTATTACGAACGTTTATACACTGTTTTCTCGGTTTCAAATCATTGCTAACAAACACACCTAGATCTTTCTCGCAGTCTGAATTTTCTAATTCTAAATTAGCTTGTTTATATTTAACATTTGTTTGCATCTTCCCTATCTTTAATACCTTGCATTTGTCAATGTTAAACTTCATCTGCCAATTTACTGACCATTCATGTAAGGTATCTAGATCCCTTTGGAGGCACTCTATATCGCTATCTGAATCAAATGATCTCCCCATTTTAGTATCAGCTGCGAATTTACTTATCCTACTAGTTATACCTAAATCTAGGGTTATTTATGTATATATGAAACAACAGGGGACCTAATACCGATCCCTGGGGGACACCACTCTTGACTGCTCCCCACTCTGACTTGGTACCATTTATGCTGACTCTCTGTTTCCTACCAATTAGCCATGACCTAATCCATCCCAACACCGATCCTCCTATTCCATGTGCCTCAACCTTTCTCATCAATCTCTCAGGAGGGACTCTGTCGAAAGCTTTACTGAAATCTAAATAAATAATATCATATGACTTAAACTATCTACTGCTTCATATACCTCTGAGAAAAAGCTAAGCAAATTAGTAAGGCACGAACGTCCCTGAGTGAATCCATGCTGAGAAGAATTTATTAAGTTAAATTTTTCTAAGTGGCTTCTAATTTTCCTAGCAATAATAGACTCTAGCAACTTTCCTATGATTGATGTGAGACTAATGGGACGGTAATTTGATGCTATCGATTTATCACCTTTTTTGAAGATCGGAACTACATTTGCAAGCTTCCAAGCTTCTGGAACTAAACCTGTTTCTCATGACTTGTTATATCAAAATGCTAATGGGCTACTTAACTCATCTCTGCATTATTTTAATACTCTAGCATATACCTCGTCAGGACCAGGCGATTTTTGAGGTTTCAGTCTGTCAATTTCCTTAAGCACATCATTTCTACTTATACTAACTGTACTTAACATATTTTCTATACTATCACTATATACCATATTGACTTCTGGAATCTGTGACAAATTGTCATTAGTGAAAACGGAAAGAAACTGACTATTTAATGTACTGCACATTTCTAAATAATTTTCTGTTATTTCTCCTATTGAATTTTTTTTTAGGGGGCCTATTACATCTCTAACTTTAGATTTATATAGTTGGTAAAAAGCTTTAGGGTTATTTTTTGAGTCACTGGCTATCCTTATTTCATAATTTCTTTTTGCTTTCCTGATTTCCTTTTTGACCTGTCTTGATAGAGTCTGATAGTATATAATTATGTAGATGATTTTCGCCTTTCTTTATTTTTCTATATATTCCTTTCTTTTTTCCTATAAGATCTATTAGCTGATTAGTCATCCATTTTGGTTGGTTCTGCGTCGATCTAAATCTTCTTTTAGGGATATATTTATTTTGAGCATTGTGGAGTGAAGCAATAAACTGGTTATATGTAGGTGGCAAGTTTAACTCTGGCATATCCTGACTTAATTGCTTAACAATAGGGTCCACCCTTAAGTCTCTTCTTCTATCTATCTATCTATCTATATGCTCAGGCCCAATCCCCATTTTGGGGGTAGCCGACTCAAGACAGAGCAAGAACAGGGAAAACACAAAAACAACATAAAACAAAAAATAAACACAGATAAAAAACACAAACTCTCACACATCCAGGTCACCCAGGAGAAGACCCAGAGACCAGGGTTACCAAGGTCGCTCCAGCACTCCCCCGGCCCCTGACCACCCGGAGAGGTTCCGATCTCGGCAGGCAGACACCATACTCGTCTTTTCTGAAATCTGGGATAAGTGTCGTATTCTCTTTAGCATTCCCTGTCCATTGTATATTAAAATAAATAGATTTATGATCGCTATTTCCTAGATGGCCAGCAATCTCTACATCATTTATCATATGTTAATTATTACTGAAAACTAAATCAAGAATATTAATACCTCTAGTCGGCGTATCTATGAATTGAAATAAAAAACTATCTTGTACTACCTCAATAAACTCTACTGAATCGGAGTCGCCTATTTGGTGCTGCCAATCAATGTTCGGAAAATTAAAATCCCCCATAATGCACACATTGCTAAACCTTGATGCTATTTTAATTTCCTCCCATAACGATGTTCCGCCATTTCTACTAATATTAGGCGGTCTATATATAACTCCAATAACTATGGTCTCACTACCTTCGTTAATATATATATATATATATATATATATATATATATATATATATATATATATATATATATATAAAGTATATCTCACAAATACACGTGAGCTAATAAATGTTTAAATACTCCCAGCCCGGATCGAACCTCCGACACTCAGAACGAGTGTCCAAGATTTGTATCCAGTACACTAGTGGTGTAGTGGATTAAAAGCTTGGACACTCGTTCTGAATGTCGGAGGTTCGATCACGGCAGGGAGTATTTAAACACACACACACACACACACACACATACACCGACCCCTTCCCCCAAATGACCACGTGTTCACTCAACTATTTACAAGCATTCTCCATTCATTCCTGTTTATTACCACTTCCTTTGCCTGATCTATAGTCATTCCTCTATCATCCAAAGCTTGTCTTACACAGTCTCTCCATCTCAATGGGGGTCTTCCTGCCCTTCTATCTCCCCTTGTATCTGACTCATGTATTCTCTTTGTAAGCCTTTCATCTCCTATTCGTGCATCATGACCATACCAGCTCAGCACCCTTCTGTCCACTCTGGCTGACAAATGTTCCTGCTGCCCCACTCTCCTATGTATCTCTTCATTCCTCAATCCGTCTCTACGAGTAACTCCACACATATTCCTCAAGCAGCTCATCTCCATTACATCCAGCTTTCTTCTCTCCTTTTTCTTCAGAGCCCATGTTGCAGCCCCATACATCACTGTTGACACAACAATTCCTTGATACATTGCACTTTTTAATTGAATTCCGAGATTTCTCGTCATGCACATACTTCCCATTGCTCCGAAAACTGTCCTTCCTTCCCACACTCTCTGTTTTACCTCCATTTCCATACCTCCACTCCTGCTTATCGTTCCTCCTAGATTTTTAAAACACTCTACTTGTTCTAATATTTCCCCATCCAGCCTCACATCTAGATTCACCCTATGATCACCCCTATTACACACCATTAATTTACTTTTATTGACGTTCACCTTCAGTTTCCTCCACCCACAAACCACCCCAAACTCTTTGACTACCCGCTGCAATTTCTCCTCAGAATCCGCCATCAACGCTGTGTCCTCAGCAGCAACTGATTCAACTCCCAATCTCTACCATTCTTTTCTACAAAACCCAATCCTCTTCCCATAGTTCTCATTTTCACCTCCATCACCACACCATCCATAAACATATTAAACACCCATGGTGACAATACACAACCCGGTCGCAAACCTACCTTCACCTCAATCCATTCACTCAACTCACCATTTCCTACTCTAACACATGCTCTGCTCCCTTCATAAAAACTCTTAACTGCTTCCAACAAATTTCCTCCAATTTCATAAATCCTTAACACCTTCCACATTGCTTCACGATCCACACGATCATACGCTTTTTCCAAATCCATAAAAGCCCAAAATATCTCCTTATGCTTCTCTAAATACTTCTCGCATAACTGTCTTACTGCAAACATCTGATCCACGCACCCTCTTCCCCTCCTAAAACCGCACTGTTCTTCTCCTATTGCAACTTCCGTACATTTTATTATCCTCTCTATCAACACCCTGCCATACAGCTTTCCAACCACTGATAATAAACTAATACCTCTATAACTTGAACACTCTTGCCGATCTCCTTCCCCTTGTACAACGGCACAATACATGCACTCTTCCAGTCTATTGGTACCCTATATATAATATTATACAGTATATATATATATCTATCTATTTATTGCCGGACGCTTTACTCCCCTTACGAGGGTGGCCATACACAGAATGCCCCCAAGCGGACCTATTCCCTGTGAGAGGGACAAGCCGAGCC
Source organism: Paralithodes platypus (assembly GCA_032716605.1). Taxonomy (NCBI): domain Eukaryota; kingdom Metazoa; phylum Arthropoda; class Malacostraca; order Decapoda; family Lithodidae; genus Paralithodes; species Paralithodes platypus. Next base: position 44,096,474 of record CM064523.1, on the reverse strand, counting down.
AGTTTAGTGAAGGACTTACAGGATTGACCACTCAATTTAGGATTCGTCCAACTCCGAGGCCCTCTGTGTATCTTGTTAGCACTATGTTTCTACAGTGGTGTTTGGCTAGTCCATCCACTAACCTGCCTTACCCTTAGGTAAGCAGTACGAATTTGTATCAAGTTTACTCCCCTAGACAGGTTGCCAACCAAGGCTGACGAGTCCCATCAACCCGGATTTGTATAAGGTTGTCTCCCATAGATGAGTTGCCGACCAAGGCTAACGAGTCCTATCACCCATATATATATATATATATACACACACTCACACACATTTTCGTTTGTCTTCTATATTCTTAATTTTCTATATATCAGTGTTCCTCTGCTTTTCTCTTTTTTTCTCCATATTTTCGCCTTTCCCTCCTCCATCCGTGTTCATCCCCTACGTCCATCTCTGTTCTTCCCTATCACTTCCTTGCCACTAGTGTTATTCCACTCCACGAAACCACAAAGTTGGTGTCACACGAGCTATTTTTCCGGATATTTTCGAGAGCAAGTTTTCTCTCATACTATTTTGAAGCTATCTCGCATTGGAAACGAAAACTAGATGGAAGGGAAAATATGTTATGTAGTTTAATTCCTACACAACTTACATTTTGAAGCTGTCAGACTATAATTGGCCGAAACTAATTGATGGACGATACGCTCGTTTTCCATCATCTTCTAATTCCTTCCTTTCACTCGTTCATTACTCCTCCTTAAAGGGTAGAAAAATGCAACGGTCAAAGACCAGTTCCTCCTAAATTGTAGGCTTGCTCTCGCTTGCTTGGAAAAAATCGACACCTAAATGTCAGGAAAGTTCATAACATCGCCAAAGTAATGGTGTAATGGTGCGAATGCCCTAAAATTTTAAACTAATGTGGCTAATTATAAGGAGAGGGGGATCGAGAACCACTCCCCCCTCCCCCCACCCCCTGTAAGGCTAGTTAAATAATTTGACTTCTGTGTGCGTGTAGCATTTTCCCTCTTTTGTATTACATAATCCAATCATGGGTATACTGTATTGTGTCTTTCGTTAGTATTTGAGATGGTTTGGTCATGTAGAATGTATGAGGAGCGAAATAATGACTAAGATAGTGTACCAGAGTGAGGTGGAGGGGCAGAGAGGTAGAAGCAGACTGAGAGTGAGGTGGAAGGAAGGAGTTGAGAGGTATATGATTGAAAGTGGTATTAGATGGAAGGAGGGGTGCCGGCTGCCATAAGACAGAGGTGCATGAAGGTGATTCAATCGTGCCCACCCCTTCTAGACCAGTCAAAGTAGGGCTGGACTTAGAACAAATTGCAATAGAAGGTTTTTTGGCTTTAACTTGTTTATTAGGTCCCTCTGATGAACATATAAAAAGTCTCCAACTTTTGGACACCGGGAAAGTGGTTAATTTGCATAAATTCAAGATGGCCGCCGTCCAAAGCTTCAATTTACAGATAACTTTTTTCTGGTTGCTCCTAGACCCTATAAATGTATTACAAACAACGTTTTTTGGCTTTAACTTGTTTATTAGGTCCCTCTGATGAACATATAAAAAGTCTCCAACTTTTGGACACCTGGAAAGTGGTTAATTTACAGCCAAAAAACCTTACAGCTTGCAGCTCAAATTTCCAGACACATAGGCAGATCCCCTCCAAATATCGTGATTCCGCAGACAGTGAACCTCCTCGCAAGGGTCGCAAAGTAGATGCCTCACGAGAGGAAGCATTTCTACTCGCAATCGAGGACCTAGTCAGTGGCAATGATGATGAACAGACTACAGTGGTTGATCTCGTTGATAGAATGTCCCAGTTGTGCCCTGATGTTGAAGCGTATAGTGTAAAATACATGAAACAGAAACTTATTTCATATTTTGGGGATGAACTGGTTATTAGTAACGTGCATGGACGCAGCGATGTTGTAACTGTCAAAGAAAGTGCTGCAAAGATTTTGCAACAATTCAAAGACTCACCACAGACTGATGATGAGGAAGCAGAACAAAGAAAGATAGTCAGGGCTGCGGCACGGTTGATCAAAGCAGATATAAAGAACATTGATACTTGTAGAGATTTCTATCCAGATCCTTCTGAACTCCGGTCGCTGGAAAAGAATGTGGCGTACGTTCCGCAGTCCCTTCGTATATTGCTGCAAGAGACGTTCAGTGGCAAGTCATGTGATCTTGAAGTTGCATCAATTGGACAAAGTATCGTGCAACTTACCAGACCAAGGGCCATTGTAGCACCCATTCAGTATGGATTGGCGGTTCAAATGCACCAGCACTTTGGTTCCCGCTTTCTTGTGGACAGTTTACACAGCCACGGCTTCTGTCTGCCTTACGCAGAAGTTTTGAGGTTTTCGAAGTGTGCTGCCAATTTCAGGGGCACCAACATATCCACTGCAGGCAGGTTTGGACAGTTCGTTGCAGACAATGTTGATCACAACTTGCGTACGCTTGATGGGCGAGGAACATACCATGGTATGGGTATAATTGTTGCTGTCACCCCTGAAGTAAGAGACACAACATCAATACCAAGATTGCAGTCACCTGAAAACAACTTCACGGCAGCTCAAATTGAAATCAAATACTACCGCAGTGTTCGCAAGAAGGGTGGGCCTCTCGAATTTAGAAAGCTTGACCCCATTTCAGCATCTGACAAACTTGAAAATCTGGACATACTGTGGAAAACGTCATGGTTGCTTCGACCAAAACGACCAGGCTGGTCCGGCTTAATGCAGAGTGTGTGCCATGGACCACACCCAGGGAAATCATCCGTCCATTTCTTGCCCATGATTGACATGGACCCTACGGACATGAGTTGTATTTACTCAACACTTCACTTCGTTGCTGCGGAAAGCCATCGCCAGGGAACGACGCCAATGCTGACATTCGACCAACCGCTTTATTGGAAAGCGAAGACGATCATTGTTCATGAGAAGGAAGGAAGCGAACTGAAACCCATTGTTTTGAACCTTGGTGGCTTTCACTCTGTGATGAGCTTTTTGGGATGCATGGGCCATGTTATGGAAGCATCTGGGCTTAAGGAGGTTTTGGAACTTATATACGCTGAAAATGCTGTGACCCAAATGCTGAGTGGGAAAGCCTATGCACGAGCAATCAGAGGCCACTTCTTGGTTGACACATCCTTGAGTGCGATTGTGTTAGCCAGGGCATACGGTGTCAACCTCTCAATGGTAGATGAGGAAAGTGACGCATGCAAGGACTTCCAGGAGGCTGCAGATCTTTTGGATAAGCTGTTGCGTGAAGACGTTTCACCGGATGATGTCTGCAGTAAAGACGTTTTCAACAGAATTTCTGAAAAACTTAAAGCTGAGAAGAGCTCCTTAGCAGAGCATAAGATGGGAAAGCTATGGATTCAATACATGGACATGATTGACCTGCTGCGTCGCTTCCTGAGGGCACTGAGAATGGGCGATTTCCTACTGTACCTCGGAACACTCCAGGAGATGTTGCCGTACTTTGCAGCGTGTGGTCATAACAATTATGCCAAGTCAGCCCATGTGTACATTCAAGACATGATTGAACTTGAGCAGCTCAACCCAGACATGTTCTGTCAATTGAACTCCGGTCTATTTGTGATCCGCCGAAGTGATCGGCTGTGGGCAGGACTGCCAAGCGACTTGGTTATAGAGCAGGTTTTGATGCGCTCTTTGAAAACGAATGGTGGATTGACACGTGGTAGGGGCATGGAGGAAACGCAACGCCTGCGCTGGTTACTTGCTATGCCAGCCTGCGCTGAGGTGAGTGAAGTTATGCAAGAACTGACAGGGAAGCATTTCCACACCTCTGAGCAGCACAAAGAAATGACTGAAGCAAGGCGTGGACGAGATAGGAAGGAAACAGAGAAGGTTCTCGCATTCTTCAAGGATTATGATCCATTTCAAGAATCAAATGAACTCAGGAATATTGCCAACGGTGTGACAGGAACAGCCTCGGCCAATCCTCATTTACTGTATGAGGTTGGTATGAACATTGTGCAGAAGATGGAAGGTAGCAATGCTTTTGACTTTTCATTTAGGAAGAAAGATCAAGTTGAGTCGTTGGGTGCAAAGGTTACAATCAGTGCTGAAAAAGTACCAATCGACCCACAGCTCCTTTTCCAGAGGCTCCTCATCTTTGCTAATAACAGGGACTTAGGTGTTGAAGAGGTCTTTGCGTATGAGTTGTCTAGCTACCCTACTGCTCTGTTCGATAAGTGGGGGAGGCTCAGGGAAGCCAATAAACCACAGCTAGGAGATGAGATAGCTGCTGTTGTTCCCAAGTCGTCATTGGAATCATTTGAGGAAGAAAGGACTGTGACCCATGTTCTGGATGGTGGTTCCTTATTGCAAAGGATTCCATGGAAGAAGGGTGACACATTTGAGGACATTGCAAGCATGTACATGAAGCATGTTTCCAAAAACTTTCTCAACCCGGTGGTTGTATTCGACGGTTATAAATCAGGACCTACTACCAAGGACATGACACACAATCGACGATCAAAAGGAGTCTTTGGTCAAAAGGTGATGTTCACTCCAACCATGCCCCTTCGGTCAAAAAAGGAAAACTTCTTGTCAAACTCGGACAATAAGCAAAACTTCATTGACTTATTGTGTGAAACATTCAAGGCAAATGGAATTGACTGTGTCAATGCGCCAGCAGATGCAGATGTCATGATTGCGAAGAAGGGAATTGAGCATGCAAGGGAAACCGTGACATATGTGATAGGTGAGGACACAGACTTGTTGGTGCTGTTGTGTCATTATGCGGAACGAGGGATGAATGATTTGTACTTCAAGTCGAGCAAGGAAGGTGGGAAATGTTGGCATATTAACTCAGTAGCAGAAGCTCTCGGTGAAAGCATCTGTCGTGTCCTGCCAGTTGTCCATGCACTCTGTGGATGTGACACAACCTCACGACTGTATGGTATTGGTAAAGGGGCTGCCTTGAGGAAAGTGAGGGAAGACAACGGTTTCTTGAAATGTATAGAAGCATTCTGTTGCCAAAGTGGAAGTAAAGACGCGATATCATCAGCTGGTGAAAAGGCCTTGGTTTATTTGTACGGGGGAAAAGGAAATGACACCCTTGACGGACTGCGAAAGACAAAGTTTTGCAACAAGGTGGCAAAAAGTTCAACTACCGTTGAAGTTCACAGCCTTCCCCCAACAACCGATGCAGCCAAATACCACTCGTTCCGAGTTTATTGTCAGGTCCAGGAATGGATGGGGAACTGTGTGGACCCCGAGAAATGGGGCTGGTGTCTGCGGAAGGGACAGCTTGAACCGAAGACGATGGATTCGCCAGTGGCTCCTGATTCACTACTGAAATTGGTCAGATTTCAGTGTAAGGGCAACTGTGACACTCAACGCTGTAGTTGCAAACGGAATGAGCTTGAATGTTCCAGTGCATGTGGTCAATGTAAAGTACTCTGTCAAAATAGCAACTTTGATGCAAGCACCGATGATCCAAGTGAATACGAACTCCTATCATGAATTACATAATTGGCTCTGAATGACGTCATACTACGTCATGTTTTTTTTTTTTTTTTTTATATAAAAAAGAGGGACAACAGGTCAAAAAACCCATACAAGCACAAAGTGCCTGTGTCACCCCTTGTGAAAGAGACAGTTCAGCCTGTCTGTAAGGTTTTTCGGCTGTAAATTAACCACTTTCCAGGTGTCCAAAAGTTGGAGAAGAAGTATGTTCATCAGAGGGACCTAATAAACAAGTTAAAGCCAAAAAACGTTGTTTGTAATACATTTATAGGGTCTAGGAGCAACCAGAAAAAAGTTATTTGTAAATTGAAGCTTTGGACGGCGGCCATCTTGAATTTATGCAAATTAACCACTTTCCCAGTGTCCAAAAGTTGGAGACTTTTTATATGTTCATCAGAGGGACCTAATAAACAAGTTAAAGCCAAAAAACCTTCTATTGCAATTTGTTCTAGGTCCAGTTAAATGATTGCTAGATTTACTGGACTATTCGTTGATAATTATGTCAGGCAATAGATAGATAGATAAATAAAATTTTGCTGCAACTTTCGCACTTTAACACTCTCACGCATTTAGGACGCACTCGCGTCATATCGACATATGCCGAAGAGTGTGGTTATGACGCAAGTGCATCATATGGCCACCTGCAACTTATAAATATTCCCCAAAAATAAGTTTATGACACGATTCGGACGCAATTTGGACTGGTAAGTTAGTTAACTTAATTCTACAAATGAAAGTATCTAGCAACCCCATGGCGTCCCTAGCAAAGGAGCACGTTCCATTGTCTTATCAGTAGGTTACCGGCCGCCAGTGTGTTAGCTAGGCCTCCCGTCCCTTTAACTCTCGTCTCTCCGACTCTCTCTCCCTCTCCCCCGCCATGCCGTGCTTACTCGTGGGCAACTATGGATTATTTATTACCCAGTGGAAGTGTTGACAAGTTTAGTAAAAATATTATAATTATATATGTATATAATTTGTTACTTGTGACTTTTTGTGACTGATGGTTACCCCCTTGAGTATTGATGTAGTTTTGTCTGGTTATCATTGACGAATTTACACTATTTTTTGCTTGAAAGACAAATATATTTATCAATAAATACTGCCTACGAAATAAATACATTATAATTACGAATTATAATTACGTATTTTGCACATTTTGGATTTTTTTTTAGTGAGTACATAGTTTTATTTGAGTGACTATTTGACAGTGTAATGTGGAAACTTATTTTACAAAACACAGGAAGCGTACAGGAAGCGTAGAGGAAGTATGGTAAGTACTCTATGGAATTTTAGTTATATTATATGTATATATATATATATATATATATATATATATATATATATATAGGCTACATATATATATTTTGATCTCATAGATGTTATATACATTTTTGTATACATTATATGTATATTATTTTTATTTATTTTTACTTATTGATATATTTATTGATGTATGTATTGATTTATTGATTTGCCGATTGATTTTTTTTTTTTTTTTTTTGTATTTTTTTTTTTTTTTTCAACTTGTTTTTATTGTAGGCCTATTTTTGTATACATGATGATACATGTATATATATATATATATATATATATATATATATATATATATATATATATATACTGGATTATATTTATATATATATATATATATATATATATACAGTATATACTGTATATACAGGTATATGTTTTTTTTTTTTTTTTTTTTTTTTTAAATTTGTATTTATTGATTTATTATGTATTGATTGATTTGATTTAATATTAGTTTTTGTTTTAATTGTATTTGTATTTATTAATTTATTGATTGATTTATTGATTGATTTGATTTGTATTTACTTATTTAGTTATTGATTTATATATTGATTTATTGATTTATTGATTGATTTTATTTGTTTTGATTTTTGTTTGCTATTTTGTTTTTGTTTTTATTTCTCCATTCACCTTCATGCACCCACCTTCATTCATCCACCTTCATTCATTCCCCATCATTCAACATTTCATCATCAAAGTGGATATAGCCCTCCTGGGGAAATCACTATAATAAAATAACGAGTCCAGTGCAGTACCTCATTGGGTGACGTGGAAAACTGCTTGTGTATTTATCTGGTTTGACATCTTGTATATAAATATATATATATATATATATATATATATATATATATATATATATATATATATATATATATATATATATATATATATATATATATATATATATATATATATAAATCTATAAATATGTATATATATACCGGTATATACATATATAATTATATATATATATACATTTTTTTACCATTCACTTTATTTTATATTTATTTTATTATGTGTGTGCGTGTGCACATTATTTTATCAGGAAGTATATATTTGAATTTATATATGTAAGTGAAATAACCTCATTTAACATAGGTACCGTGATATATAAGTAAGGTAAGCACTAAAGACTAAACGCTCAATAAATACTTAATAATATTACACCTCTTAATCAATAGTGGGATCAGTAAAATATAATACTAATTTTATACTATTATATTCATATTATTTCTTGAATATACAATTATAATTTAGTTCACCCCACAACGTATTTATACATCAATCACTCTTTCATACCCCACTACCACAGTCACCTACACATTCACTCATAAAAGCAAAAGACAATATTATTATGGGTCGCTAGAGGAGCTGCATTGTATAGATTAAAATGATCTTGACATCCTCTATAAAATGTCCTGCTAGGAGTCACTAATAGTTATATTCCAGTACCACGACAACAGTCAAAAGATTAGGCAGGCACGTTCCCAGACCAGGTCCAAACATCACACTCTTGATACAGGCAGGCCCCTCACACAGGCCCTCAACCAGTAGTGACACAGGTAAGCCCTTCACACAGGCCCTCAACCAGTGGTGATACAGGTAGGCCCTTCACACAGGCCCTCAACCAGTGGTGATACAGGTAGGCCCTTCAAACAGGCCCTCAACCAGTGATAATACAGGTAGGCCCTTCACACAGGCCCTCAACCAGTGGTGATACAGGTAGGCCCTTGACACAGACCCCCAACCAGTGGTGATACAGGTAGGCTCTTCACACAGACTCCCAACGAATGGTGATACAGGTAGGCCCTTCACACAGGCCCCCAACCAGTGGTGATACAGGCAGGGTCCTCACACAGGCCCTCAACCAGTGGTGATACAGGTAGGCCCTTCTCACAGGCCCTCAACCAGTGGTGATACAGGTAGGCCCTTCACACAGGCCCCCAACCGGTGGTGATACAGGTAGGCCCTTCACACAGGCCCTCAACCACAACGACCACATCACCAGGCTACCATGATGTCACCACTCAAGTTGTGAGCCAGCAACTATGTAGGGGAACCAGGACAAAAGGGCGGTGAAGATTACTCCACTCGCAGGATAGTCGGGAGTAGCCAAGTCTACAGCTCAGACCGGACGAAATGCAGAATATCGTGAACTAGCTGTCTTATACAAGAAAGGAGCTCTGGGACCTAGTAAGGCCCACCCAGCACACGGCAGCAACCACACACTGCCTACAGTAATGAAAGAAACGCTGTAGAGTAATAGTCTATAACAAATTATCTAATAAAGCCTTATAACTCCACTATCAAAATAACTTCGCAAATTACTAACACCACTTTACTCCACGGTACTCCACTGTACACTATAACACTCACTAGGTAAAGGAGGAGCTGTGAACTCGCTGTGTGCTGTAGAGAGACTACCTAACAGGGCGTTCAAACAAAATTTAGACAGTTAATATTAAGCTTCAACTATCTCATTCTGGATAAAAAGATCATTCATGAGCATAGTTCGAAGCACCAAACACTCAGAAAGGAAACTCTCTCTCGTGCGCACTCGTACCGCTCTCACACGTACCGAAGCTACTTGAAACAATGAACTTTCAAACAAAACATAGGCTAGCTCTAACACCCAAATATGGAACCACTCATCCGAATATATTCACACTTACTAAAGAATTACGAATCACAAATATCCCTGACACATTTCATGACTAACAGGTGTTCTATGAACATTATACAACTATTGACAAGGAAATTTATATACAGGTGTTGTATAGTGTGCCAAAAATATACAACTGTATAAACATTCTCATTTATTTACACAGCAATAACAATTCACGGAAACAATTGCGCATAGCTCGCGAACCAATTATACTATAGTGTTTTGGTTTTCACCATTAGAAAGAGCATAAATTTGCGATTCCGGTGATATATACAGTTATATACGTATCTGAGCAAATAGCGCAACGCTAAGGTGGGGAATTGCTTGGAGCCCAGCTTGCCTCCGCGGAACGGAGACGGGTAAAGCGTAAATATTCTCATTTTGGCCCTTTATTTTAAATATTCATAGAGCAACAAGCATTTGTCGTAGGAACTTCTAGTGTATTTTATTATCTTCAGCATTATCTATTGTATTCATACAGACTAAATTGAAAACCATAGGCCTCGTACCAAAAAAATAATTCGAACATTTTATAAACCATATCATACTAAATAATACTTGTTTTGTTTCGGGCACTGCTTGAGAACTATTGAATATAGACAATTTCTGTTTTCAGATTTGGAAAGAGCAGAACATATACAGTATATGGTCATCATTCACAATTTCGAGATAGGACTGTGTGAACACAATTGTGCGGGAAATAAATTTATTTCGGACTCGTTTACACTTTCATATTTCAATTTAATTAAAAGAAAAAAAAATATTCTGTAGTATAGTTATTCCTCTTTCCATTGACATATGATTCATCACAATAAACAGGATTCTGGTTGATGGGAATACAGAAAGACACAAGGCTTCGAAAACGCTCCCAGGCGAAATATTCACCCCCAAAATCAATTGTGCCTGTCCATGGCTAACTTATGTAACTTAAGATGACTGAGAGTGTTCAGCTTTATACCCATTGTCTTTAGCTTAATTATCATTGCCATCATCAGCAGCAGTAGCCCGAGATAATTAAGGCCGTATCACAGGAGAGCTTTTTCCGTCGATATTCGATGACCAAGTTTTTGTTTTGTTTTCTGTACAGCTTTTTGGTGTTATATTATTGGAAACAACGAATAGACTGACTTTATATAATTTAAATAAATTTAAATATGATATAACTTATATCAGATGATGCGAGATCACAATTGCTTGAATACATTGTTCACAAGGTCATACTGGAGCGACAGGACAGGTGACAGAGATAAGGTTATAATCGGATAAGCCCAACAGAGGGAGAAGATTTTCAGTGTTAGCAGAAGGGTTTGAGGTTAGAGATATGTAGGCTAGAACAAAATAAGTAGGTTTGTTCACCAGGTTGGTCACTGAAGAGAAAGGAGAGCCATTGGCGGTGGAATACATTGAAATCTCCTAAAATGTAGATATCTGAGAAAGGCAAGGTGGATAGATTGCAAGATAGTCAAAGAATTTTGGATAGTCAGTAGAGTTTGAGGGGACAAACAGCACATATATTATTTAGTGAGAGAGTGACAAGGTAGCTTAAGCTAAACAGTTGATAATTCAGAAGAGTTAAAGTTGGTAGCACACGAGCAAGTAAGATTGTTGCGTACATACACACAACATCCACTTTTGGCATTGCATTGAAGATCAAGATAGTTGGAGGATATAGAGAAGGGTTTGTTGTCTGTTGCCTTAGAAAACTATGGTTCGGTGAGGAAAAGTAGTAGGGTTTGGTAGAGGAGAGATAGTGTTCTACAAAGAGGAAGTTAGATGAAAGGCCGCGAATGTAACAAAATGAACGAACTTAGAGCCCTTGTTAGCAAAGAAAATATAGACATAATAGCGCTAACTGAAACGTGGATTAATACAGAAACCAGGCATTTTTTAGCAGAATTTGATATACCAGGATATAGTTTGTTTAAATATGACAGAACAAGTAAGAGGGGTGGCTGTATAGCAGTGTTTGTCAGGAGTACATTAAAAAGCTGTATTAAATCAGGTATTAGACTAAAGAACGATAATGAAAGTGTTTGAGTAGAGGTTAACGAAGGTAGTGAGACCATAGTTATTGGAGTTATTATAGACCGCCAAATATGAGTAGAAATGACGGAACGTCATTATGGGAGGAAATTAAAATGGCATCAAGGTTTAGCAATGTGTGCATTATGGGGATTTTAATTTTCCGAATATAAATTGGCAGCATCAAATAGGAGACTCTGATTCTGAGGAGTTTATAGAGGTAGTACAAGATAGTTTTGTATTTCAATTCATAGATACGCCGACTAGAGGTAATAATATTCTCGATTTAGTTTTCAGTAACAATGAACATATGGTAAATAATGTAGAGATAGGGGACCACCTAGGAAATAGTGACCACAATTCTGTGTATTTTAATATACAATGGAAAAGTAATACCAGAGAGAATACAACATTAATACCTTACTTCAGAAAAGCCAATTATGGTGGGTTAAGAAGAGCCCTACTAGCTGACCCTATGGTCAAAAAATTAAGTCGATCCAGGTGTCCAAATGATTGTACCCCTTCTCAGGCACCTGTCATCTTAAGTCAGGAAGAGACGTCAACCTTGGTAGATACATACGATAATTTTATCGAGTCAGTATTCAATGCACAAAATAAATACATCCCCAAAAGAAAATTTAGATCAACACAGAACCAATCCAAATGGATGAATAATAGACTATTAGATCTTCTAGGACAAAAGAGAGGAATATATAGAAAAATTAGGAAAGGCGAAATTCACCTACTTGCTTACTATCAGAATCTATCAAGACAGGTAAAAAAGGATATTAGGAAAGAAAAAAGAAATTATGAAATTAAGGTTGCCAATGACTCAAAACATAATCCTAAAGCTTTTTACCAACTATATAAATCCAAGGTTAGAGATGTAATTGGTCCCCTTAAAACTTCGATAGGAGAAATGACAGAAAATGATTTAGAAATGTGCAGTACATTAAATAGTCAATTTCTTTCCGTTTTCACTAATGAAAATTTGGCACAGTTTCCAGAAGTCCGTAAGGTATATAGTGATAGTATAGAAAATAGGTTAAGTACAGTTATTATAAGTAGAAATTATGTGCTTAAGGAAATTGACAGAGTGAAACCTCATAAATCGCCTGGTCCTGATGAGGTATATGCTAGAGTATTAAAAGAATGTAGGGATGAGTTAAGTTACCCATTAACATTTTTATTTAACAAGTCATTGGAGACAGGTATAGTTCCAGAATCTTGGAAGCTTGCAAACGTAGTTCCGATCTTCAAAAAAGGTGACAAATCAATAGCATCCAATTACCGTCCCATTAGTCTTACATCAATCATAGGAAAGCTGCTAGAGTCAATTATTGCTAGTAAAATTAGAAACCACTTAGATATATTTAATTTAATAAATTCTTCTCAGCATGGATTTACTCAGGGACGTTCTTGCCTTACTAATTTGCTTAGTTTTTTCTCAGAGGTATATGAAGCAGTAGATAATGACAAGTCATATGATATAATATATTTAGATTTCAGTAAAGCTTTCGACAGAGTCCCCCATGAGAGATTAATGAGAAAGGTTGAGGCGCATGGAATAGGTGGGGCGTTGTTGGGATGGATTAGGTCATGGCTAATTGGTAGGAAGCAGAGAGTCAGCATAAATGGTACGAAGTCAGAATGGGGAGCAGTCAAAAGTGGTGTCCCCCAGGGATCTGTATTAGGTCCTCTGTTGTTTGTTATATACATAAATGACCTTGATTTAGGTATAACTAGTAGGATAAGTAAATTTGCAGACGATACCAAAATGGGGAGAACAATTGATTCAGATAGAGATATAGAGTGCCTCCAAAGGGATCTAGATACCTTACACGAATGGTCAGTAAATTGGCAGATGAAGTTTAACATTGACAAATGCAAGGTATTAAAGATAGGGAAGATGCATACAAATGTTAAATATAAACTAGCTAATATGGAATTAGAAAACTCGAATTGTGAGAAAGATCTAGGTGTGTTTGTTAGCAATGATTTGAAGCCTAGACAACAGTGTATAAGCGTTCGAAACAAGGCAAACAGGATTCTCGGGTTCATCTCTAGGAGTGTGAGTAACAGAACTGCTGATGTTATCTTAAAACTTTACTTGTCATTAGTGAGACCCCATATGGATTATGCTGTTCAATTGTGGTGTCCTTATTACAGAATGGACATAGATTCATTGGAGAGAGTACAACGTAGAATGACAAAAATGATCCATAATATTCGAAATCTTCCGTATAAAGAAAGGTTGAAGAAATTAGGCTTACATTCGTTAGAGAGACGCAGAGTTAGAGGGGATATGATAGAGGTGTTCAAGTGGGTTAGCGGGATTAACAAAGGGGACATGACAAATGTACTAAAGCTCAGTGATAGCGAAATAACTCGTACCAATGGTTTCAAATTATATAAATTTCGTTTCAGAAAAGATATAGGCAAATATTGGTTTGGTAACAGAGTTGTAGATGGGTGGAATGGACTACCAAATGCTATAGTGGGATTAAAAACGATAGGGAGCTTTAAGATAAAATTGGATAAGCACATGGACGAGAAGGGTTGGGTGTGAAGGGGGAACAGCCGGGTTGGGCCAATCAGCGCTCTGCAGACCCCCGTAATCCTGCGTTAATCTCTAACTGTTTTGGTAAGATGATCCTCAGGGTATTAGAGTGTTGAGCCTATAATTGGGCTTTGTAATAGGGGTTGTGTGGGACAGGGATCTGCCTTGCTTAGGCCAATCGGCTTTCTGCAGACTCCCATTTTCTTATGTTCTTATGTTCTTAAATCAATCCGTACCCGTAGGCACCTACATTAATATAACCCTTGTTCTGGAATATCTCCACTCTGACTTCCTATCTGACAAATAGATAATCTCAATAAAACTGATACCATTTACTCAAAAAATATATCTCATTGCATGGTCCGATATACTCAATATTTCATAAACACCTACAGTATATTATCAATATTCAACACTTAATTTTCTATATATCATGATTACAATATTATCCTCTATGTTTAATCTGATTGATACTATATTTATCAACTCACTAACTACCTATCTCAGGAGTACAATATTTCCTCACAATAGTCACCTCAACTTGTTACTTATATCATGATCACAAAGTTCATTACCATACCGGCGAATTCTTCTTCTTAAATGCTACGAATAACAATGTTTCCTTTATAACAAAAAGTATATTTCATCATATGGACTAGTGTCCGTCCTAACTATTGCTCAAGCTAGATCTAATCTATCTGTAACTATAATTTATCCCCACGTCATTCCTCTAGTTGCTTCTAACTTTTAATCTCTTATTTCATCCTCCCCTTGTCTTTATAGTTTACATTTATCTACTAACCTAGACGATCCTATACTATTGGTAGCTAAGTGGCATGGAACCTTCTATATAAATTAAAATGTAAAACTTGCAAACTAAACAAACCAAAATTGGGACAAGGACAATATAAAGTCAAATTAAATTATCAAAATCGCTATGTGGAAACAACGCTTACTTAAATGAAAATTATTAAATAAAGGAACACAATCCACCACATAGGGTGGGTATACAATGTACATTACTACATGTGCAAGTTAATCTGTTTCTCAAGCAAACTAATCGCACATATAACAACGCACTATCGTCACGTTAAAGGAATTAGTCAAGTTTGGGAAGTCCAGGATGTTCTGGTAAATTTTACTAAATCTGCATGAATAAAGAAACTACATGTTAAATGCCAAAATATTATTTAAAATCAAATTTGCAACATGACAAGACATTAACAATAGTACAAAATACAAATATTGATAAGATATCTATACTATTACAAAATAATATATAAAATACAGTACAGCACTCACTAACGATAGTGCTATCGGGTAGGTACCTGTAAGCATAGCATGCCTCAAGTGACCCCAATCAATAACTACCCTACAAATAACCTACATTTATCGCACAAATAAACTAAGGAAATTGCAAAAGCAAGCAATTGATACTATCGACAATGAATACATATAATATAAAGACAAATAATTGCAAAATATGAAGTAACAACAGATTTAAACAAA
Source organism: Paralithodes platypus (assembly GCA_032716605.1). Taxonomy (NCBI): domain Eukaryota; kingdom Metazoa; phylum Arthropoda; class Malacostraca; order Decapoda; family Lithodidae; genus Paralithodes; species Paralithodes platypus. Next base: position 44,080,911 of record CM064523.1, on the reverse strand, counting down.
GAGTACTCTTTAAACAAGAACAATCAATTAAAAAAGAAAACAAAATCATCAATATTAATATTAATAATAGAAAAAGAAAAAGAAAACGATAAACAAAAAATACAGACAAACAGTAAGCAGAGGTTATAAAAGAAACTTCAAGTTAAAAATGCTTGATTAAAATTATTGATGTCAAATTTTAGAATACAGTCACAATAATTGACCCTAAAAAGATTCAATTTATGGAACAATTTACTTGCCTCAAGTAATATTCTCTCAACACTTCATCCTTTTATTTAATTCATAAGTCTAATCTATTTTTTGTTATTTTGTTCTATAAGAACACATACATTTTAATTGTTGGAACCACTGGGTTTGTCAAACATTTCTCTCTTCTTTCGTTTTTTTCGGATATTCGGTGTGAGCGTCCTGGGTTCGAATCCACGGACTGCCACATGTGTTGTTAAATTTCATTAATCGATTTTAGGAGTGGAGTTGGTTGTTGGATAGAACATAATAATTGATATTGGTTCAGGAGTAATTTATCGAGAGGACTTCCCCAGTGGTTAAGGCCACATTAATTGCTCTTTCCATTCACATATGCATAGCCTACGTGAGTTGCAGTTGGGATGTGTGTACATGCTTAGATTGATATGCAGGATTCGAAGTTGCATAATAAATCGTAGGCAGTGTCCACCATTCTTTAACTGTCTTCGTGGCGCAATGCATAAGGTGTTGATTTTCGGTGTGAGCGTCCTGGGTTCGAATCCACGGACTGCCACATGTGTTGTTAAATTTCATTAATCGATTTTAGGGGTGGAGTTGGTTGTTGGATAGAACATAATAATTGATATTGGTTCAGGAGTAATTTATCGAGAGTACTTCCCTAGTGGTTAAGGCCCCATTAATTGCTCTTTCCATTCACATATGCATAGCCTACGTGAGTTGCAGTTGGGATGTGTGTACATGCTTAGATTGATATGCAGGATTCGAAGTTGCATAATAAATCGTAGTCAGTGTCCACCATTCTTTAACTGTCTTCGTGGCGCAATGCATAATGTGTTGATTTTCGGTGTGAGCGTCCTGGGTTCGAATCCACGGACTGCCACATGTGTTGTTAAATTTCATTAATCGATTTTAGGAGTGGAGTTGGTTGTTGGATAGAGCATAATAATATAATAATTGTATTTCGGGCCCATAAGGGTCCTGTAAAAAGTCTTGGGTATCTCTGGAACAATCTTCACCACCTCAAGGCCGGCCAATAGTTCTTCTGGAAATCTTCAGTTACATCTACTATCTGTCGTCCCTATTGAATTGCTTGGCTATAGGTGTGTAAGACAGCAATGAGACAACAAGCACCAGGATACTTGTGGTGTATCTGGTTAGTAGACGAATCCTGTGTTGGGACAGAGGTGGACTTTATTGGGGTGGGATAGGCGAGCTGGGAGGCTGGAGCAGGTGTAGCCAAGTTCCTATTGTTGCCCAGGTGAGGGAGAGAGTGTGAGTTGCTGGCAAGTGAACCCAGTGGGACCCGTGACGGGAGTGGATTTTGCTGCCCCCCTCCCCCCTTTATAGCCTCGCCTCACGAATTGCCGCGCTGTGATTGGTTAAAGCAAGCCGCCCGGGCAGTGCTTTCTCCAGCCACGCAGTTTGAACATTTCTTTCCCTCTCCTCTGGTCTTATCTCTTCGTAATATGTCCCAGGGAGATGGTTGCAGAGGTCTTGTAGTGGCTTATGGGAGTATAGGGCTTGCACTGATGTCATAGACCTATTGCAACTCGAAGAAACTGCCTGTGGAGGGAGCGAGAGCGATTTGAAAGGTCAAGAAGTGTGCGCGCCTGGCAAGTATTTTCTTGCTCCTGATTGGCTGCATGGGAGGGTGTGGCAGAGTTCTGGGAAACGTCAGGAATGTCAAACTCAGCTGGTTTAAGGAGATAGTCGAATGCAGTGCATTGATTGGCTGGCAGGATTCTTACTTTAATGATAATAATAATAATATTCTATCTATCTATCTATTGCCTGATGCCGTGATCCCCGAAGGGGTGGCCACGAACGAACTGCCCCCATGCACCTCTGTCCCCAGTCAGTCGATGCCCTTACTCCCAACCAGCACCGCCTTCATCCATATACTACCTCACTCCATCCTTCCACCCCTCTTTCGGTCTACCTCTCCCTCTCTGTCCTTCCACCTCGCTCTCGTACACCTTCTTAGACATTCTCTTGCTTCCCATACGTTCCATATGGCCGAACTATCGCAAGCTGTTCCTTTCCACACTTTCCAGCACATCTACTTCTACACCACACCTCCTTCTTACTTCCTCATTCGTCTGTCTATCCCTCCATGTAACTCCGCACGCACTTCTCAAGTAACTCATTTCGACCCCTCTCACTCTTGGTCTGATTCTCTTCTCAAACGGCCATGCTTCGCTTCCGTAAGTCAGTGTCGGGATTACCACACTGTCATGCAAGGACTTCTTTACTTCAATACTGACCATCCTATTTCTTGTTACTGCTTTCAGCGTTCCTACCACCTTCTTCCTCTGTTGTACCCTCTCCCGCACTTCTTCATTCATAGTCCCATCCTTACTCAACAAACTGCCCAGATACTTAAAAGAGCTGACGATCTCCATAGCCTGACCGATCAACTTCACCTCACACTCTGTGACTTCACCCCTTTCGAAGGCCATAACCTTGCTCTTTCCCGCATTTACCTTCAAATTCCGTATTTCGCACACTGTTCCAAACTCATTTACCAGACTCAGCAACTCCCATTCATTATTGCTCATCAGAACTGTATCATCCGCAAACAGCAGTATACGCAGCTTCCACTCATTTCCCTCCCTTATCAGCGATACATGAACATCCACTGCTCTTCCTAGTATTTCTTTCTTGACTCCCCCTCATATATACAGTAAACAACCACAGGGACATCACACACCCGTTTCAATCCAACATTCAGGTCAAAGAACTCGCTCTGTTCATTCTTCTCACTTACTGCCGCCTTTGCACACTCATACATGCTTTCACTGCTTTCAGCAACTTGCCATCTACTCCGTATATTCTCACTGACTCCCATATATTTTTTAATGATGTAAATATTCCCACTTCCCCTAGTATTGACATTCTCGGTGTAACATTAACTACTAACTTGAGCTGGACACATTATGTTAGAAGCATTGCTAAGAATGCCTCTAAAAAACTGGGACTCCTGTACAGAGTTCGAGAATTCTTCACTGACGAGCAGTTGGCCGTAATATATAAAAGTCATGTGCGCTCTCAGATGGATTACTGTTCACCTCTGTGGGGTGGAAGTGGAGTGGTTGCATTGAGGCAGTTGGACAAAATTCAAAATAAAGCTATTAGATTAATCAATAACCCTGCAATCACACAGGACCTTCCTACATTAGCCATACGAAGAAACGTTGCATCCCTTGCATTATTCTACAGATATTTTCACAGCAATTGTTCCGAGGAACTTGCTTCAATTGTGCCGCCTCTCCACATCTTTCCCCGTAGAACTAGGGCAGCTGAGAGCGCCCATGAATTTACACTTTCTCCTCCACAATGCAGAACTTCTGCTTATCAGAATTCATTTATCCCTAGAGCTACTACTCTTTGGAATTCACTTCCCTCGAATTGCTTTCCACAAACTTACAATCAACAAATGTTTAAATCCAGTTGTTACAAACATTTTATGAATGGAGGATGCCTTTAGGCACATGGACCTTTTTGTTTTATCTGTGTTTTTCCTTCCTCCGTTCATTGTCTCTTTAAAAAAAAAAAAAAAAAAAAAAAAAAGTACTTTCCACATACCTTCTCTATCCACTCTGTCATAGGCCTTCTCCAAGTCTATAAAGGCAACATACAACTTTTGTTTGCTTTTCCAGATATTTCTCCACAACACAATTCAGGGTAAAAATCTGATCTACACATCCTCTTCCCTTCCTAAAAACCTCCCTGCTTGTCGCCTATTCATTTCTCCGTTCTCTCTCACTCTCTCAATCACTACCCTACTGTACACGTTCCCTACTATGCTTAGAAGACATATTCCACGGTGGTTACCACACACTTCTCTTTCCCCTTTGCCCTTATATAGGGGGACTATTATGCCAGTCTTCCAGTCATCGGGTGCACTCCCCTTCTCCTATGCTAGTTTGCACATTTTCCATACCCATTCGATCACTATCTCACCACCATACCTCAACATTTCCCCACACACTCCATTTGTTCCTGGTGCTATGCCCAACTTCACTCTTTTCATGGCTTCCCACACTTCTGACCTCCTGATCCCCACCTCCTCCTCCACTACTTCTCTTCTTCTCCCTCCCATACCATATCCAATTATGTTTGCTGGCTCTTCATTCCTTACATTTAGCAACTCCATCTTTCAACTCTCTCTTACTTCTTGGCTAGCATTCTCCCATTCTTATCTTTCACACCCTTACTGTTTCCCTTGCTACCTTGCCTAACTTTCTTGACTTCTTTCCAGAACAGTTTCTTACACTCCCTCCATTTTACACTCAGATTCCTTCCAAATTCCTCTTGTACTCTTCTCTTGCTTTCCTTCACTACTCTCTTTGTAAGGGGGGAGATTTCGTAGTCTTTGTTTTTTTTCTTTTCCTTGGTCTTTGCTGTTACTCCCTCCTTATTTATTTCATGTTCGTTCAACTATTATGTTTCTTCCTTACTTAATGATGATTGGTCCAATTTATAACTCTGGTAGCTTAATGGCCGTTGCATGCAAAGAAATAAAGGTGAATGAATCCAAAATGTCTAAATGACACAGGATAAATAAAAACACAATATACCGTTTGGTATTACTTAACTATATTAAAACATTGTAAAGGAAAATACACTTTTCACTGAGATACACACATCAATAGGATTATTACTTTAGTCAACCACGGAATATATCGGTATTATTGGCCCAATGAACTACTTCTTATCACCACATCAAAGTTAACTAAAACCCTTCAACAGGTGACCCCAAGGCCACTACCCTAGTAAATACACACTTCAGTCACTAGGATCATAAGGCGTACAACAGCTCACAATGGGGTGAAGGTTAGCTCAAGACTCAATAACACCAACAGCATCCTGTCTTAGTACAGCCACTAGGGCATGCCCACTGGGGTGAACACAGGACTCTCTGCACCTGGTAGGCTACATCTCCTGGGACTTCGCTCCTGACCTGGGACCTGGTATTAACACTACCAATAATAAAACTGACAACATTATATATCTAATTCATATTAACATTACAAAAGTGGTCAAATGTATCAATTCAGAGATATTAAATGAGTATGTAAATTATTGGGTTACATATATAATTTACTTAGTTGACCCTCAACAATACATAAAGAAAATTGTCCAAATAGAAAACGGAGGGTTGGGGATACAGCTATACTTTACTTAGTTGACCCTCAAAAATATATAAAGACAATGGTCCAAAATAGAAAACGGAGTAAATGCACACACGACTCAGGAATGTTGGCTTACATTAAGTTACATACTGAACTTGACATACGGTATATCATTGCTGTGATAATACTACACTAACATAATGTAATTAACATATTACCTTAATACATAATAAGGTTGGCAGGCAAAATAATATGGAATTTGGAATCTAAATTATCAATTATCAGATGGTGTAAATAACTTCACCTTCGATCATGACAAAGGAGGTCGTATAATTTCGTAATTAAATATAAGAAACTGGGCCTAAATGGTCTTAGAAATGGTCTCAAACACTTCACAATTCATTTTAACTTACCTTCTACAAAAGGTTTATTATCTCTACACACAACACACAAGGAAAGTTTTGACTGATTATCTCCCCTCTCTGCCGCCCGAGACGAGCGTCTATAGGGGAATGAAGGCACCTAGAGTAGGTAGGACCCTGCCGTAGGACTCTGGGGTCAACATACTTTGTCATAACAATAACCTTACTTTGATTAAATGAGCTCCTCAATTTATATCTATCTATCTATATACTCAGGCCCAATCCCCACTTTTCCCATTTTTATTTTTATTTTCTATTTCATTCTATTTTATTATTTGTTTTTGTTTTTTTGTCTTGGGGGTGGCTGACTCAAGACAGAGCAAGAACAGGGAAAACACAAAAACAACATAAAACACCTAACAAACACAGATAAAAACACAAATTCACACACATCTAGGTCACCCAGGAGAAGATCCAGAGACCATGGTCACCAAGGTCGCTCTAGCACTCCCCCGGCCCCCGACCACCCGAAGAGGTTCCGATCTCGGCAGGCAGACATGCAGCGGAGCCAAAGCCACAAGCCTGCCCACCACACTTCCAGGCGCACCCTTCATGTTAATCGGCTCTCCGGGCCAGGCGCCTGGTGGACTATTATCTAGTCCAACTTGCACCTGACCCCTTCGCCCAAATGACCACGTGTTCACTCAACTATTCACAAGCATTCTCCATTCACTCCTGGCCATCACCACTTCCCCTGCCTGATCTATAGTCATTCCTCTATGATCCAAAGCTTTTCTTACACAGTCTCTCCATCTCAATGGGGGTCTTCCTGCCCTTCTATCTCCCCTTGTATCTGACTCACATATTCTCTTTGTAAGCCTTTCATCTCCCATTCGTTCAACATGACCATACCAGCTCAGCACCCTTCTGTCCACTCTGGCTGACAAATGTTCCTGCTGCCCCACTCTCCTACGTATCTCTTCATTCCTCAATCCGTCTCTACGAGTAACTCCACACATACTCCTCAAGCAGCTCATCTCCATCACATCCAGCTTTCTTTTCTCCTTTTTCTTCAGAGCCCATGTCTCAGTCCCATACATCACTGTTGGCACAACAATTCCTTGATACAGTGCACTTTTTACTTTCATTCCGAGATTTCTCGTCTTCCACATACTTCCCATTGCTCCGAAGACCTTCCTTCCTTCCCACACTCTCTGTTTTACCTCCACTCCTGCTTATCGTTCCTCCTAGATATTTAAAACACTCTATTGGTTCCAATATTTCCCCATCCAGCCTCACATCTAGATTCACCCTATTGATCTCCCCTATTACACACCAATACTTTACTTTTATTGACGTTCACCTTCAGTTTCCTCCTTCCACAAACCACACCAAACTCTTTGACTACCCGTTGCAGTTTCTCCTCAGAATCCGCCACCAATGCTGTGTCATCAGCGAACAGCAACTGATTCAACTCCCAATCTCTACCATTCTTTCCTCAATTTACTTACAATTATAATAAGACTTTCAAAGGATAATTGAATTACTTGTATATGATGTAAACGAATTTCAGGCACAATCATGTTAACTATTACTTACGATATCCAAGGTAAGACTATAGTTTTTAAGGTGGATCTAGACCACATAAATTTCGACCTGCCAAGCCCTCTTGAGGTGAGCACTTGTCGCTAAGGCCTCAGAATCAGGGTATCACACTAGAGATTAGGTACAAGCAATTATTAGGCCAAATCTCAGCATTATACTAGAACCACAAAGTTAAAGTTAAGCTCGGCAATTAACTTTATACACCTAGAATTGATTAAATGGCCAAAACAAATCAATTTCATTCTATTATCAAAACAACATTGCTCCGTTGTGACACCCCTTTTCTAAACTTACTATACTAATACCAAACCATAAGTTTTAATATATACAGCGAGAATAATGACCCTCATACCTATGAGACACCATTAGGCCCATTTAGTTATTTCGTTTTAATCATTACAATTTAATATAATTATGTCAACTGATATCTTAATCACGATAATAACATAATACCGAACATTTCAACTAATCTCAACACTGACTGGGTCATTATTGGGCTGGAAGTGAGTGAACAGTAAAAGTCTTGGTGTAAATATTGCCAAAATCAAGCCTAGTCAATTTAGACCCCTTACATCTTCATCACTCACTTTCTATCCACGTACCTCGCTCGTTTCTGCCTCTCCAAATCTTCATTCCCTCTACATTCCAACCACTCTCTATACGCTTTCTTCTTGTCTTCCACAGCTACTTTTACCTCTTCTGTCCACCATGCTGTACCTTTCACTCCCCTCCCTCTTCTCCTCACTCCACACACCTCCTCACATGCTGCACAGATCTCTTCCTTAAACACCTTGCTCATCTCCTCCACTTCCTCCATATCTTCCATTTCGAACCCACCTAGTCGTCTTTCTACTGCTCTCCTGTACTCTTACCTGATTTCCTCCTCTTGCAGCCTCTCCACCCTCCTCACCATGCCACCTTCGTCTCGCTCTCCTCGCCCACTTCTTTTGTATCCTAATTTTAGTTTTTTTTTCTTTTTCTTTCTATATTCCAACTACTCCCTCTCGGGCATTGGCTGATAGCCTTTACACTCTACCACTGAACACGGTGAGGCCTATGAGGTCTTGTTCCAGTCTAGGGAGTGAGACATGCGAAGCACCTATTCACGGCTTGAACCCAACTCCATCTCTGAAGCTGCTTCGCCTCTGCGCTTCACAGTCTCACTACCAAGGCTCGGACCCTCACTCTCAGAACGCCACCTATTGAGCAATTAACTCACTAGGCATTGCCCTCCCTGCAGCATATTTTTAATATGGGAATATTCATACAGTGCTATTTAATCAGGGAACAATGGGGGTATTTTGTTTTTGCAATTCGGTGTGCTGTGGTAATGCACTGAAACTAGGTACAGCACAAATTCCATCCCAATAATATCTCCCCATTGACATATTGGGATTCGAACCCGGGTCCATTGGATTACCAGTCCAGTGGCAAGACCACTCTGCCACACATCCGCTACTACATAATGATCTGACAGACCCCCTCCAATACCCCTATGCACCCTAGCATCCAGCACATATTTCTTCATTCGTTCATCCACACATAATCAATCAGTGACTTTCGTTCCAATTCTGTCTTATCCTTCATCGTCCATACCACTTTCCATGTGTACCTGTGTATCATTCTGTGTCGGAAGAAGGTGTTGGCTATCCACAGCCTCCTCCCTACACATACGTCCACAAGTGGACTACCATTCCCATTCACCTCTGACGGTAATAATAATAATAATAATAATAATAATAATAATATTATTATTAATATGTATACAATTTTAAAGTAATAATAGAAGTATTTGTTTTATTAGAAGCTTACATACTATGAATACATATAAAACACAATGGTATATGTATGGCCGAGTTCAAACCAGTGTAGCATCAAAGTTCATCTCATTAGCGTGGTGGAATGAGTGAGCTAATTAATATATTGGTAATGGCCTCAAAGTTGACTACAACGGAACAAATATTACCATTGTGGTCCAGGCTGTGATGGTCAGGGAGAATTTATAATGTTTGTTACTATATACATTAATAATGTAAAGGGTCATTATAATAAAGGTAATTGGCATAATATGTATGTTATATATATATGTGTGTGTAACTATGAATATAAACCCAGTCGGTACTCCAGGACACACTTTCTTTTTGGTCTAGTTATTATTAGGCGATTCTATTAAGATTATGAAGGATGTGTAGGAGTCGGTTGGTTAATTGAGATCGAGCTTACATCTGTAATTGAAGTTCTTCCTAATCTATCTAAATTCGTCTAGTGAGATGTCAAACAAACTAAAAAATAGCGTCCTATAGGGTTCATTATTTCATATGTATATACAGAGAAAGGAGAAAGTTACAAGGAATAGTTTGTATCTCAAAGACATTGCGGTCCATTCTGGGGAGATACTCTAAGTGGAAAGTGTTATGCCACGTTGTAAACCAACTTGCAAATATATTTGTTTACATTAACTCCTTGTTTAGGATAACTTAGAAGATAATCCTGCTCGACAGGAACACAACTAGCATTACTAATAAGGTTTCTAATGTACTCAATCACTCCCCAAACACAATAAACACACAAAGTAAATACAAATAACTGTTTATTTCTTAATCACTAAATACATCAAGTGGGCACATCCGGATCTTAACTATTAACCCCTTATTGGCGGCGCTCGACTTAAGTCGTGCACCAATTTGCAGCAAGTTAGGAGCATTATTAAGGCTTTTAAAGGGTTAAAATCGAGAGCAAATGACCGGGAGCACAGCGGGCCAGACAGCCAACTCCCAGGGCTTACCGCCGCCCATTAACTCATGTTCCCTGTGTTCTCGAGAGGCCGGCAGTGTAGCCAGTAGTGAGCATAGCTAGGAAAAATATATCGATATATGCTAAACTCCCATGTTCGTGGCATCACTGCAAGAGAATCACGAGTGCTACGTAGCTCGTTCTGGTCTCATTTTGAAGCTTTTAGCACCTAGTTTTTTGCTAAATATATTTTTTTTTTCATGCAGATGCTTGATTTATCATGCAGATGCTTGATTTATCATGCAAGAGGGCCTGAATATGCCCAAATGAGCCCAAAACACCCTGCTAGACAAGGGTTAAGTATAAGTCCAATGGCAACTTAAAGGTGACTAGGAAAGAGTTAAATATGTTTTACTCGATCATGAAACATGGTGTCACTTACAAAACATCAAACAGGAGACATATATAATACACAAAACAGAACATAAAATGTGATGACAATATATACAGTATGTGTGTTAGTGTACGCAGAGAGGAATGGAAGATGAACAAATATATACAACCGAGGTAATTGACTCGGTGGTAGAGGGGTAAGCGTGGCTGGGGAAAGAAAAGGTCACCTGACCAGGTCAGCTATCAAAGGGGTGCCGTGCGGAGGGTAAGGTTAAGTTTACTGCGGTCACCTTAAATAAATATCTGATTTAGTGCAACGTTAAATCAGGCGAAAAAGATAGAAAGTTATAATCAACGCTGGTGATAAGACAGTTTAATTTGCAAGTTAACTATAATAAAATACTGGGGAATAATCACAAGCACGATCTATGAAAAATAAATATAGTTGTAAATGAGCTATGATCACATGTAATGAGGAATTCATGATTCACAAAACACGTAGTGAATAAATCTAGCTGGAATAGTAGTTAATTATACAGCGTGTTTATATACTGTATATATATTAATAAACCGCTGAAGATAAAATAATTGCACAGAACAAAGTAGTGACTAAAAATAGCCAAATAGTAGACCGATGAATACTAACTTAAAACAAACTACGCAGAATACGTAGTCAATTATAATAACCTCAACAGAGGCAGATGAAATATATATTAACTCAAAGACACAGAACGACGTAGTGACTTATAACAGCCGGAAATAAAGGCTGATGATACACGGAGAGGTACGATATGAACTCCTCCACTGGTAATACAATAGGATCTTGATCATATATCGGGGTGGATCAAATTATTCACAAGAACTATTATAGAAAAGCAATAAAGAATATAGCTTGAATTAAACTCGATGGAACGGGTTTTTACTTTGAACACAGAAAGTATTTTATTTAAGAATGCATTACTATGATATTAGATAGAACACTGATTGAGTATAAAAGAATGAATTATTCTCTCTTCGTACACTTCACTACAAACTTGGACACTCAATAAATAATGAAACAAAAGTATAAGATCTGTGAGTGTTCACAAATTATTATGTGTCGTGTTGGGTATTGATCCTAGTTAGAACATATATACAACGTTTAGTATGGAATTTAAATTAGTTAAACCCAGGCCATTATATATATAATTAACTGGCACACGTGTGTTTTGTTCTCACAATGCGAGAGAGAAAATGGCGTGAGGAGAGCCCAGAATAGGTCTCTATGATAACGTTATATTGAACACTAACATATCTTATATACTTTCACAATAATAATCAAAACTTAAGTAACACAGAGACACTTATGTGAAGAGGGGATGTAGAGAAGTTAGGTCCATGAGAGAGGATCTGGGCGACGCTAGACTCGTAGTTCTTTCTTCGGTTTGGCACCAAAGGGAACTGCCGCTCTCACACACAACTAGAAAATGTCACTTCTAGTTCCTCTAGCACCCTACCCTGCTCCCTGTGAACCTAGGTGTATATTCATCCGATTGCATAAGAGCTAGTAGATTATATTACCTTGTGTTTACCTACCGATCATATATTTCGGTCAGGTAATATTCAGAGATAATTTACTTCTTGATGTATACATTTTGGAACAGTAGGGACATGGGTATTTAGATATCTTAATTATTGTGAAGTTAATAGTTGCCTTAAAAATACAATTACCATAGGAATACATGGATATGGTTATTCTTTATTTCTTAATATTAAACTCATAGTTCAGGAAGCTTGCATGGTTGTAGGATATTTGATTTTCATTAATTACACTTTTCCTCTATTCCTCAGGTGGTATGCAAGGCTTCCCATATTCTCTTTTGATCTGTCATGATTTATATATACCATTTTCTGCACTGTATATTGGGTTATTCAGATCACAACTGTTAAAATAAAATATTGGTTCTTGATGAGGAATTAACATAAAGTCTTCTTCATTGTAGTTCAAATCAGGTTCTTTCGTTGTATATTCCTTTATCTCCTCTCTCGGGCCTTGCGATTGGCCCAGACGAGAACTCGTTGATTGGTCCTGGAGGAGTCCTGCAGTTCCCGTAGGAACCTGTAGATGGCATTGCTGTTCCGTTTTTATACACCATAGAGAGTGTTGGCTTTTGATGAAAGACTGTGTTGTTTCCTTTTCTGCTCTCGTCTGTGTCTTTCGTTTCCCCCTTTTCTTCTCCTTGATATTGGCGAGCCTGGCTTTCTCTCCATAGTTTGTGAAAACATTTGATGGGGTTGCTAATTTGTTGTCTTGCAACCCCGTCATCTCTGAAAGAGAGAGCTTTTGTAGTGCATTTCACTCATTGCAGAGTGTGCAAAATACTATCTACCTTCTTAAACTGCTCTACTGAAAAACTGTTTACAACTTCTGAGGGAAGTTTGTTACAAGTAGAGCAGATACAATGTTTGAGAGAGAGTGTGTGTGAGAGTAAGAAAGAGAGACGTGCCGGTATAGAATAATGTTGCATATATATTTGATATTGAAAACAATACATAACAAAATATAACATGTTATAGCATAGCAATGTAGATGATAGTTATACAGTATATACTTCTTAAATTTGTTTACAGCAAACCCGATTGCTTCTACTGTAATTTGCAGATAGTATACTGTTGTTTACCATTAATGGCTCTTCAGGGTTTGATGTAATGTTAAAAACAGAGCTATTCCTGAAATCTACTCATTGGTTTTAGTTATATTTATATACCAGGTACGTTTGATGGAACATGGTAATATATAATTATCACGTTATAATAATGTAAAAACGACATTTGAGGAAGTTAATGGAGACCGTCTGTGGCATATACTAAACATGTGTAGAGAACAGGACATAATGCTGTATGTGAAGATATTGGAGACGGTTTGTGGCATATACTAAACATGTGTAGAGAACAGGACATAATGCTGTATGTGAAGATATTGGAGACGGTCTGTGGCATATACTAAACATGTGTAGAGAACAGGACATAATGCTGTATGTGAAGATATTGGAGACGGTCTGTGGCATATACTAAACATGTGTAGAGAACAGGACATAATGCTGTATGTGAAGATATTGGAGACGGTCTGTGGCATATACTAAACATGTGTAGAGAACAGGACATAATGCTGTATGTGAAGATATTAGAGACGGTCTGTGGCATATACTAAACATGTGTAAAGAACAGGACATAATGCTGTATGTGAAGATATTGGAGACGGTCTGTGGCATATACTAAACATGTGTAGAGAACAGGACATAATGCTGTATGTGAAGATATTGGAGACGGTCTGTGGCATATACTAAACATGTGTAGAGAACAGGACATAATGCTGTATGTGAAGATATTGGAGACGGTCTGTGGCATATACTAAACATGTGTAGAGAACAGGACATAATGCTGTATGTGAAGATATTAGAGACGGTCTGTGGCATATACTAAACATGTGTAAAGAACAGGACATAATGCTGTATGTGAAGATATTGGAGACGGTCTGTGGTACTATTTTCAATTGGGGCAGAGAAAACCTTGCTTCCAAAACCCAATTTCTCCATTTTACTACCCGTCCGGAACTGCCAGAGAACTTTCCCTAATACTTCAACAATACAAAAATCAATCCTTCATCTTCTCTCAATATTCTTGGTGTCTCTTTTTCTTCTGCTCTCACTTGGAAAGACCATATTAGCAGCCTTGCTAAGGCAGCCTCCCAGAAGCTGGGTGTGCTCAACCGCCTCATGGGGTTCTTTACCCCTGCACAGCTTCTTGCTCTGTACAAGGGCACGGTGCGTCATTCTATTGAGTATTGTTCACATGTGTAGGAAGGTTCCTCTCACACCGCTGTCCTAGACAAAGTTGAAAGGAAGGCCTTTCGTATCATTAACTCCCGTCCACTCACCAACTCTCTGCAATCTCTCTCTCTCCGCTGCAATGTTGCATCTCTCTCGCTACTATAATAATCAGTGTTCCTCAGAGCTTTACCAGTGTATACCACCTCCTCTACGTATGGCACGTGGTACCTGTCTTGCAACACAATCCCACCCCTACTATGTGCAACTCTCCAACCCAAGAGTGAAATGTTACTCCCAAACTTTCTTCTATTCAACAGCTGAGCTCTGGAACTCTCTCCCAGAATTAGTCTTTCCCTTTTCCTAATACTTAAATTGCTTCAAGATCCGTGGATCCAGGCATTTTGGCTTGAACATCCCTTGATTTTGGCCCTGTCACTCTTTCAACTCTGGGGAGGCACTCGCTACAGGCAGTTCTGCCTTTTGCCTCCCTCACTCACATAGAAAAATAAATAAATACTAAAATATATTAAGTACAGGACAAAATAATCTATGTGAAGATACTTTTTTTATTGTTATTCTATGTGGATGAGGGAGACAAAAGGCAAATCTGACTATACCGAGTGCTTCCCCCAGAGTTGAAAGAGTGACAGGGCCAACATCAAGCAATGTTCGAGCCAAAATGTCTGGACACAAAGAGTTTGAAGCAATTTAAGTCATAGGATGAGGGAAAGATGGATTCAGGGAGAGAGTTCCAGAGCTCAGCTGTTAGATAGAAGAAACATTGGGAGTAACATTTCACTCTTGAGTTGGAGAGTTCCATAAAGTAGGGGTGGGATTGTGTTGCAAGACAGGCACTATGTACCCTATGTAGAGGAGGTCTGAGGAACACTGATTATTGTAATAGCGATAGAATAACGAGAGAGATGCATCATTGCGATGAAGAAAGAGACATTGCAGAGAATCGGTGAGTGGACGGGAGTTAATGAGACGAAAGGCTTTTTTTCTACTTTTGTCTAGAAGTGCAATGTGAGAGGATTCTCCACACACAACTTTGCTGGCTCAACTCGAAGCGCCAACACCACTTTGCCCGCCGCTTGAAATTTGACCATATTTTGAGTATTACATTGCTCATTCCTTTATTTGTTTGCATGAGCTGTAGCTAAGTGCTAGTTAAACCGCCCAGTAGTTGTTTTGCATATTATTCTGCTGTGTTCTTTGACTGATAAACTTTTGTTTATCGAGACTGCCATTGTTTACATTAGTACCGGGTAGTGACAACGCACGATTGTAAACAAACTATTTGCTTGTTCCATATTATAATGTTCTAGCCTTTCTTATAGTAATTTAGGCCCTCACTGTAGTTAAGTGCTTAGTAAATCACCCAGTAGTTATCTTGCATGACATTGTACCTGTATTTTTGACTGATAAACGTTTGTTTTTCAAATTTCTTTTTGTCAAATAAAGCACCACCGCCGACTCCAGCACCAGCTGTGTACGCATAAACAAATTAACCCTCTTCCTGTAGTTTATATATCAGTCTAGCCATTACTGTACCTAGTTGAACCTTTTCTCTTGGTTGACTATATAAATTGCACACGTTGACATTTCTTAGGATAGTTTTAATATTAGGTTAGAATAATTTAGTTACTGTGATACTTTTTGATAGCCTATTTAAGCGCAGTTCAGATACTTGTCATAATATTAATAGGCTTATTACACTCTAGTCAGGGATATTACAAATTCCATTATTTTGTTGTGTCGACCACTGTATATACTAACTACAGTACTATTGTTTTTCCAGTTTCTCACTAGGTTAATTTAACCTCCCATTCACATTTATTTGTGTACTTTCTAGTAAATCTTGTGTCGTCATTTTTCTTTTCATTCCAGGTGTACTATTGACTTGATGTAAATGTAAAATTTTCAGGCATACATTGTATTAGAAATGGCGTGAAATGATTTACAATGAGTGAAGTGATTTACAATGAGTGAAGTGATCTGAAGTGTGTGAAGTGAATAAAGTGTTCTGAAGTGAGGCAAGTGATTAGAAGTGACTTGAAGTGAGTGAAATTATTTGAAGTTTTGTTATTGTCACCATGTCTCGCACCTGCACAATCTGTTCCAGTAGGTTTGGCTCTACCATGTTTGCCTGCTCCGAGGTTCATGTCTGCCGATTCTGCCAGCTCCGAGAACATTTGGCGGATAAACGGGATGAAGCTAATGTCAAGATTAACGCCTTCACCAAGAAGCTGGAAACACTCCAAGAATTTGCGACGCTCAACGTAGGAGTATCATCAAATAAAGTAATTACTACCACTGCGGCATCTTCCAACAGCCCAACGCCTGATATAGCGGTACCCACTTCAGTACATGCACCACGTCAGGAAAATTCAAATAATGACTCCGCTCTCCCTCAGGACAACTTACATGTCGTGAGAGTCAACGTTCACCCCATCACAAGGAAAATCATCACCAAAACCATGTGCCAGAACTGTTGCCAGATTCTTGTGGACTTAGACGACACAGAAGAAATAGAAGAAGTTCGGCTCGTAGGAGATTCCATGTTTCGTGTACAACTTACGGAGTTCTGCGCCAGGGCACCCAGGGCAAGGAAGCGCTTCTGTATCCCGGGTGGCGGTGTGACGACGTTGCAGCTGCAGTCAACGAAGTTTCGAAGTTAGCCCCCTCACGCAAAATGTACGTCATTCATGTCGGATCTAATGACGTGCAGCGAACCCGATCGTAGGACCTCATGCTGAAGTACTGGAAGCTGAATCAGACATATAAGGAAAAGTCACACAGAGTCATCATATCAGGGATCGTCCCCAGGATCGGTGTGAAGAGCCGATTCTTCAACATAGCCGCTAGCGTAAATCGTCGTCTGGCTGACCTCTGCAGGGAGGAAAAACGTTGGATTCATCTATACCTGGAATGACTTCTACCGTGAAGATCATCTATTTGTAGCGGATTGAGTCCATCTGAACCAGGTGGGAGAAGCAAGATTTGGCCGCCTGCTTCACGACGCAGTAAAGGATTTTCGGAAAAGAAGTAGAGCCAACTAAGGACCACCCGTGACGAGGATCGAGGACATGGACCACCAGGGACGATGATCAAGGACCGAAGATTACCAGGGACGACGATCGAGGACAGTGAGGACCGAGGACCACCAGAGACGATGATCGAAAACAGAGAGGACTGAGGACGACCAGGGACGATGATCGGGGAAACCGAGGACCGAGGACAACCAGGGAGGAGGATCGAGGACCGAGGACAGACAGGTACATAAATGTAGATCCGACCAGAACCAAGAATTTGATTAAAGAGCGTTCCGTGAATTCCAAATTCAAAACTTTAATGGTTTGCTATGCAAATGCTCGTAGCATACACAATACATTTTCAGATTTAGAGGAACTAGTGTTTACAGAAAATTACGATGTTATTGGCATAACAGAATCTTGGCTCAATACCGAAAACAGAGACTTTTCAGCAGAGTATTCACCTTCCGGTTATGTAATGTTTTTTATCAAAGAAAGTCTTAACCCAACCCTCTTGTCAAAACCTCAAATTGTAAATGTCGGCACATCCTTTGTGATAATAAATATTAATAAAGTAGACATGCCGTTTTGCCCAAAATCAAAACGGCATACCCATCTCTGCGATGGGTTACCATCATCACTACTAATACCATCATCAATCACAATCAACATAATCACTACTACTGCCATCATCACTACAACTGCCACAATCATCACGAGTACTGTCATCATCACCATTACTATGATCATCATCACTACTACAATTACAATTATCACTACTACTCTCACCATCATCACTGTCCATTGTCACTAGCATCTTAATCACTACTATCATCATTGATACTACAACTATCAACCATCATTACAAATATCATCACCATCATCTTACAATCATCATTACTACTGCTAACATCATCACTACTACTATAACCATCATCATTACTACTGTCACAAATATTACCATAATTTATTCTACTGTCACCATCATCACTACTACTACCATCATCACCATTACTATGAACTTCATCACCCCAACTATCGTCATCAACACTACAAATTTCACCATCCTCACTACTACTCACCATCATCACTAATACTCACACCATCGTCACTACCATCATCACTACTGTCATTATTATCACTACAACTATCATCATTACTTTTCACCATCGTTACTACTATTATGACCATCATTACTACTACTAGTCCAGTAAATCTAGCAATCATTTAACTGGACCTAGAACAAATTGCAATAGAAGGTTTTTTGGCTTTAACTTGTTTATTAGGTCCCTCTGATGAACATATAAAAAGTCTCCAACTTTTGGACACTGGGAAAGTGGTTAATTTGCATAAATTCAAGATGGCCACCGTCCAAAGCTTCAATTTACAGATAACTTTTTTCTGGTTGCTCCTAGACCCTATAAAGGTATTACAAACAACGTTTTTTGGCTTTAACTTGTTTATTAGGTCCCTCTGATGAACATATAAAAAGTCTCCAACTTTTGGACACCTGGAAAGTGGTTAATTTACAGCCGAAAAACCTTACAGACAGGCTGAACTGTCTCTTTCACAAGGGGTGACACAGGCACTTTGTGCTTGTATGGGTTTTTTGACCTGTTGTCCCTCTTTTTTATAAAAAAAAAAAAAAAAAAACATGACGTAGTATGACGTCATTCAGAGCCAATTATGTAATTCATGATAGGAGTTCGTATTCACTTGGATCATCGGTGCTTGCATCAAAGTTGCTATTTTGACAGAGTACTTTACATTGACCACATGCACTGGAACATTCAAGCTCATTCCGTTTGCAACTACAGCGTTGAGTGTCACAGTTGCCCTTACACTGACATCTGACCAATTTCAGTAGTGAATCAGGAGCCACTGGCGAATCCATCGTCTTCGGTTCAAGCTGTCCCTTCCGCAGACACCAGCCCCATTTCTCGGGGTCCACACAGTTCCCCATCCATTCCTGGACCTGACAATAAACTCGGAACGAGTGGTATTTGGCTGCATCGGTTGTTGGGGGAAGGCTGTGAACTTCAACGGTAGTTGAACTTTTTGCCACCTTGTTGCAAAACTTTGTCTTTCGCAGTCCGTCAAGGGTGTCATTTCCTTTTCCCCCGTACAAATAAACCAAGGCCTTTTCACCAGCTGATGATATCGCGTCTTTACTTCCACTTTGGCAACAGAATGCTTCTATACATTTCAAGAAACCGTTGTCTTCCCTCACTTTCCTCAAGGCAGCCCCTTTACCAATACCATACAGTCGTGAGGTTGTGTCACATCCACAGAGTGCATGGACAACTGGCAGGACACGACAGATGCTTTCACCGAGAGCTTCTGCTACTGAGTTAATATGCCAACATTTCCCACCTTCCTTGCTCGACTTGAAGTACAAATCATTCATCCCTCGTTCCGCATAATGACACAACAGCACCAACAAGTCTGTGTCCTCACCTATCACATATGTCACGGTTTCCCTTGCATGCTCAATTCCCTTCTTCGCAATCATGACATCTGCATCTGCTGGCGCATTGACACAGTCAATTCCATTTGCCTTGAATGTTTCACACAATAAGTCAATGAAGTTTTGCTTATTGTCCGAGTTTGACAAGAAGTTTTCCTTTTTTGACCGAAGTGGCATGGTTGGAGTGAACATCACCTTTTGACCAAAGACTCCTTTTGATCGTCGATTGTGTGTCATGTCCTTGGTAGTAGGTCCTGATTTATAACCGTCGAATACAACCACCGGGTTGAGAAAGTTTTTGGAAACATGCTTCATGTACATGCTTGCAATGTCCTCAAATGTGTCACCCTTCTTCCATGGAATCCTTTGCAATAAGGAACCACCATCCAGAACATGGGTCACAGTCCTTTCTTCCTCAAATGATTCCAATGACGACTTGGGAACAACAGCAGCTATCTCATCTCCTAGCTGTGGTTTATTGGCTTCCCTGAGCCTCCCCCACTTATCGAACAGAGCAGTAGGGTAGCTAGACAACTCATACGCAAAGACCTCTTCAACACCTAAGTCCCTGTTATTAGCAAAGATGAGGAGCCTCTGGAAAAGGAGCTGTGGGTCGATTGGTACTTTTCAGCACTGATTGTAACCTTTGCACCCAACGACTCAACTTGATCTTTCTTCCTAAATGAAAAGTCAAAAGCATTGCTACCTTCCATCTTCTGCACAATGTTCATACCAACCTCATACAGTAAATGAGGATTGGCCGAGGCTGGTCCTGTCACACCGTTGGCAATATTCCTGAGTTCATTTGATTCTTGAAATGGATCATAATCCTTGAAGAATGCGAGAACCTTCTCTGTGTCCTTCCTATCTCGTTCACGCCTTGCTTCAGTCATTTCTTTGTGCTGCTCAGAGGTGTGGAAATGCTTCCCTGTCAGTTCTTGCATAACTTCACTCACCTCAGCGCAGGCTGGCATAGCAAGTAACCAGCGCAGGCGTTGCGTTTCCTCCATGCCCCTACCACGTGTCAATCCACCATTCGTTTTCAAAGAGCGCATCAAAACCTGCTCTATAACCAAGTCGCTTGGCAGTCCTGCCCACAGCCGATCACTTCGGCGGATCACAAATAGACCAGAGTTCAATTGACAGAACATGTCTGGGTTGAGCTGCTCAAGTTCAATCATGTCTTGAATGTACACATGGGCTGACTTGGCATAATTGTTATGACCACACGCTGCAAAGTACGGCAACATCTCCTGGAGTGTTCCGAGGTACAGTAGGAAATCGCCCATTCTCAGTGCCCTCAGGAAGCGACGCAGCAGGTCAATCATGTCCATGTATTGAATCCATAGCTTTCCCATCTTATGCTCTGCTAAGGAGCTCTTCTCAGCTTTAAGTTTTTCAGAAATTCTGTTGAAAACGTCTTTACTGCAGACTTCATCCGGTGAAACGTCTTCACGCAACAGCTTATCCAAAAGATCTGCAGCCTCCTGGAAGTCCTTGCATGCGTCACTTTCCTCATCTACCATTGAGAGGTTGACACCGTATGCCCTGCCTAACACAATCGAACTCAAGGCTGTGTCAACCAAGAAGTGGCCTCTGATTGCTCGTGCATAGGCTTTCCCACTCAGCATTTGGGTCACAGCATTTTCAGCGTATATAAGTTCCAAAACCTCCTTAAGCCCAGATGCTTCCATAACATGGCCCATGCATCCCAAAAAGCTCATCACAGAGTGAAAGCCACCAAGGTTCAAAACAATGGGTTTCAGTTCGCTTCCTTCCTTCTCATGAACAATGATCGTCTTCGCTTTCCAATAAAGCGGTTGGTCGAATGTCAGCATTGGCGTCGTTCCCTGGCGATGGCTTTCCGCAGCAACGAAGTGAAGTGTTGAGTAAATACAACTCATGTCCGTAGGGTCCATGTCAATCATGGGCAAGAAATGGACGGATGATTTCCCTGGGTGTGGTCCATGGCACACACTCTGCATTAAGCCGGACCAGCCTGGTCGTTTTGGTCGAAGCAACCATGACGTTTTCCACAGTATGTCCAGATTTTCAAGCTTGTCAGATGCTGAAATGGGGTCAAGCTTTCTAAATTCGAGAGGCCCACCCTTCTTGCGAACACTGCGGTAGTATTTGATTTCAATTTGAGCTGCCGTGAAGTTGTTTTCAGGTGACTGCAATCTTGGTATTGATGTTGTGTCTCTTACTTCAGGGGTGACAGCAACAATTATACCCATACCATGGTATGTTCCTCGCCCATCAAGCGTACGCAAGTTGTGATCAACATTGTCTGCAACGAACTGTCCAAACCTGCCTGCAGTGGATATGTTTGTGCCCCTGAAATTGGCAGCACACTTCGAAAACCTCAAAACTTCTGCGTAAGGCAGACAGAAGCCGTGGCTGTGTAAACTGTCCACAAGAAAGCGGGAACCAAAGTGCTGGTGCATTTGAACCGCCAATCCATACTGAATGGGTGCTACAATGGCCCTTGGTCTGGTAAGTTGCACGATACTTTGTCCAATTGATGCAACTTCAAGATCACATGACTTGCCACTGAACGTCTCTTGCAGCAATATACGAAGGGACTGCGGAACGTACGCCACATTCTTTTCCAGCGACCGGAGTTCAGAAGGATCTGGATAGAAATCTCTACAAGTATCAATGTTCTTTATATCTGCTTTGATCAACCGTGCCGCAGCCCTGACTATCTTTCTTTGTTCTGCTTCCTCATCATCAGTCTGTGGTGAGTCTTTGAATTGTTGCAAAATCTTTGCAGCACTTTCTTTGACAGTTACAACATCGCTGCGTCCATGCACGTTACTAATAACCAGTTCATCCCCAAAATAGGAAATAAGTTTCTGTTTCATGTATTTTACACTATACGCTTCAACATCAGGGCACAACTGGGACATTCTATCAACGAGATCAACCACTGTAGTCTGTTCATCATCATTGCCACTGACTAGGTCCTCGATTGCGAGTAGAAATGCTTCCTCTCGTGAGGCATCTACTTTGCGACCCTTGCGAGGAGGTTCACTGTCTGCGGAATCACGATATTTGGAGGGGATCTGCCTATGTGTCTGGAAATTTGAGCTGCACTGCTTGTGATATATTGCGTCAGCTGCTGGAAGATCGCGTGCAAAGTTAATTCGGCCTCTAACAGTGTCAGCCCACTCATCAGCCCTGGCATCACATGCAGAAAGTATTGTCCTTTGAAAGTTGAAGGTGCGTACTGGATACACTTCTTCTGAATCATGCTTTGTGTCCAAATAGATTTTTGTACCACAATAAAAGCAGTTCTCTGTAAAACAAAAGTCTGGTGTCTGAGAACGAAGAGCAGGTTTTTCAGGACGTTTCTTCTGCTTCCCAGGAATTCTATTTGGCTTCGTATTGACATGCTTCTTTCGGCAATCAATGTGCACCGTTTGGCCCTCGGACACGGTAATTGATGGCGTTCCACGTTCAGTACTGGCCTTGTTGATAGTATCTGCTCCCTTCGCCCTCAGCTTGACTGTTTCTCCTTCGTCTAACGTGTTTGAGCAAATGCCGCAGGGATTATGCACCACCTCTTCTTCCATGGCTTCGGTAGATGTCGCACCAATCTGTTGAAACAAGAAACAAGATGATGGGATTAGTATAGGCCTAGGCAAAATGTAATAGACAATAATGTGCAGTAAAGGTAGGGCTTGACCTAGAACAAATTGCAATAGAAGGTTTTTTGGCTGTAAGGTTTTTTGGCTGTAAATTAACCACTTTCCAGGTGTCCAAAAGTTGGAGACTTTTTATATGTTCATCAGAGGGACCTAATAAACAAGTTAAAGCCAAAAAACGTTGTTTGTAATACATTTATAGGGTCTAGGAGCAACCAGAAAAAAGTTATCTGTAAATTGAAGCTTTGGACGGCGGCCATCTTGAATTTATGCAAATTAACCACTTTCCCGGTGTCCAAAAGTTGGAGACTTTTTATATGTTCATCAGAGGGACCTATTATACAAGTTAAAGCCAAAAAACCTTCTATTGCAATTTGTTCTAAGTCCAGCCCTACTTTGACTGGTCTATACTGTCACCATCATATCTACTACTGTCATCATCATCACTACTGTCATCATCATCAATACAACTACACAACCATCATCACTACAATTATCACCATTATCAACTCTGCGTAAGCAGAGTTTGATATCACCCCCCCCCCCCCCCCATATAGTGGGTACCACACAAAAAAAATGTCTGTCGTCGTCGTCCGTCTGTTTCGGAACTCCTCCTAGACCGTTGGACGGATTTTCACCAAATTTCACACAAACATTTGTTGCGTGAATGCGAACGTCAGTCAACAAATATTTTTTGAATTTAATTTGATTTTAGGTCCAAAATATGGTTTTACTCCCCCCCCCCCCCAGCAATGATGGCGTTATTTGTGTGTGAGCCCCAAAGGGGCTCACACACTAAGAACGCATTCGTTCTGGGGGCGAAAACATCTCGCTCCGTATTTGCTAGGTTAAGTTAGTTTAGTTGGCATTAGAAGTGATGGTAGTAATAGTGGGATTTATGGTGATAGTAATGATGATGGTGAAAATAGTAGTGATGATGGTTGTATTTGTATTGATGATGATGATAGTAGTATATAAGATGGTGACATTAGTAGATATGATGGTGACAATACTAGTAGTACTGATGATGGTCATAATAGTAGTGATGATGGTGATAATAGTAGTGATGATGGTGACAAGTAATGATGATAGTTGTAGTTATAATGATGACAGTAGTGATGATGGTGTGAGTATTATTGATGATGGTGAGTAGTAGTGATGATGGTGAAAGTTGTAGTGATGATGACAATAGTTGTGATGATGGCAGTAGTAGTGATGATGGTGATAGTAGGATACATGATGGTAATACTTGTGACAGTAGTAATGATGATGGTTATAGTAGTAGTAATGATGTTAACTGTAGTGATGATGATTGTAAGATGGTGGTGTTGATAGTAGTAATGATGGTTGATAGTTGTAGTATCAATGATGATAGTCGTGATTAAGATGGTAGTGACAATGGTGAGTGTAGTAGTGATGAATGTAATTTTAGTAGTGATGATGATCATAGTAATGGTGATGATTACAGTAGTCGTGATGATTGTGGCAGTTGTGATTATGGCAGTAGTAGTGATGATGGTGTTTGTGATTGATGATGGTATTATTAGTGATGATGGTGACAGTACTAGAAGTAGTAATGATGGTCATAATAGTAGTGATGATGGTGACAGGTAATGATGATAGTTGTAGTGATAATAATGAAAGTATTGATGCTGGTAGTGAGGATGGTGTGAGCATTTGTGATGATGGTGAGTAGTAGTGAGGATTGGTGTTAGTTGTAGTGATGACTATAATGACAATAGTTGTGGTGATGAAGATCATAGTAATGGTGATGATGGTGACAGTAGGATAAATGATGGTAATATTTGTGACAGTAGTAATGATGATGGTTATAGTAGTAGTGATGATGTTAACATTAGTAATGTTGATTGTAAGATGGTGGTGATGATATTTGTAATGATGGTTGATAGTTGTATCAATGATGATAGTAGTGATTACGATGGTAGTGACCATGGTGACAGTAGTAGTGATGATGGTGAGAGTAGTAGCGATGATTGTAATTGTAGTAGTGATGATGATCATAGTATTGGTGATGATAAAAGTAGTCGTGATGATTGTGGCAGTTGTAGTGATGATGGTGATTGTGATTGATGATGATATTAGTAGTGATGATGGTAACCCATCGCAGAGTTGGGTATGCCGTTTTGATTTTGGGCAAAACGGCATTAGCCTCTTTAATTAGAGGCTCGCTTTCGCTCGCCAGGAAAAACATGACGCCTAAATGCCATAAAAGGTTTTAAAATACTGTATATACAGTATATATATATATATATATATATATATATATATATATATATATATATATATATATATATATATATATATATATATATATATATATATATATAAGAGAGAGAGAGAGAGATAGATATTGTGAAGAGTGTGTATTAATTATATAAACTTGACCTTAATACATTGCAGAGACGAAGTAATTTAATATTTTGTCATTATTTATCAAGAAGTTAGCTGTTAATGGATTTAATATATCGTCAGCTGAAAAGAAACAGAACATAGTATTGTAGATAATTTAATGGCAAAATGGGTTAACCCCTTTTTATCTACCGGCACCGTACTTTTATTTTGTTTACTATTAGACGATATTGTTCAGCTTCAAAAAGGCCTCCAGCAATTAACAAGCTTCGAACTATCTCACTACCACAGATCCTTCTTAAACTGCACAAAATCCTCTAAATAGATATAGAGAAGTATACCACAAAGATACCCCCCCCCCCCCCTAAAAGAGAGAGAGAGAGAAGTGGTAAAGAGTGTTCCACCATCTGTTTTCTAAGGCTTCTCTAGGATGAAGGCATTTGAAGGAATCAAGAGAGTTAAGGGGGAGGTAGTCGCTTTCTTTGGACCCCCTTCTCCCTCATGTTCAACATATTATTTTTGAGATTTTAAGACGTTCGTTCCGTTAGTTTGTCGATTTTATAATGTACAAATTTATCTTGAAAGGGGGTCTAGATGGTGTTTATTAAGCTTGATGGAAGTCTAGAGAGGAAACTACAACAAATAATAGAAATATATATATATATATATATATATATATATATATATATATAGTATAATAAAATAAATAGCTAAATATATATATGGTAAAAAGTAGTGCACCATCTGTTTTCTAAAGCTTCTCTAGGATGAACGTATTTGAAGGAATCAAGAGCGTTAAGTAAAGCGGTAAAGAATAGCAGGATGTTGGTTGTTGTAAGCATTGTACCTTGTTAAGAGTCGTTAAGGGGAGGGCTGGCCGTTTGTTTGATCTATTAATTTATTTAGCAACTCTGCGTAAGCAGAGTTTGGTACCCCCCCCCCCCCCGTATAGTGGGTACCGCACAAAAAAAATGTCTGTCGTCGTCGTCCATCTGTCTCGGAACTCCTCCTAGACCGTTGGACGGATTTTCACCAAATTTCACACGAACATTTGCTGCGTGAATGCAAACGTCAGTCAAAAAAGATTTGTTGAATTGATGCAATAGTTATGATTTTATGTCCAAAATATGGCAGTTGTAGTGATCATGGCAGTTGTAGTGATGATGGCAGTAGTAGTGATTATGTTGATTGTGATTGATGATGGCATTAGTAGTGATGATGGTAACCCATCGCAGAGTTGGGTATGCCGTTTTGATTTTGGGTAAAACGGCACATCTACTTTATCACTACTATCACCATAAATCCAAATATTATTAACATTACATCTAATGTCAACTAAACTAATTTTACCTAGCAAATGCGTAGCAAGATGTTTTTGCTCCCAGAATGCCATCATTGCTGAAGGGGGGGTTCCAGGAGGGTTGGGGGGGGGGGGGGGGGGGGGGGGGGTCTAGGAGGTTAAGGGGGGTGGGAGTGGGGCAAAACCATATTTTGGACCTAAAATCATAACTATTGCATAAATTCAACAAATATTTTTTGGCTGACGTTTGCATTCACTTAACAAATGTTCATGTAAAATTTGGTGAAAACCGTCCAACGGTCTAGGAGGAGTTCCGAGACAGACGGACGACGACGACGACAGAATTTTTTTTTGTGTGGTACCCACTATACGGGGGGGCGATACCAAACTCTGCTTACGCAGAGTTGATAAAGGTACACAAATATTACTTGCAATAATGTACAAACCTCCAGCTCAATCAGTGCAAACTGACTGAGAAATTTGTAAGCAAATTGCAGACGTAAGTATCTCGCAAGATACCGTAATTTTGGGAGACTTCAATTTATATGTGACCAAGTGGGGAGATAGTGTTACTTCACACTCTGGACAAGACCTGTATGCAAACTTGCAAGAGAGTTCGCTATATCAATTTGTTAGAACTCCAACCCGTGGAAATAACGTCCTTGACCTTGTATTTTCAGCAAAAGAAGAATTGATAGAGAATTTGAATGTCGGTGATTAATTTAGTAACAGCGACCATCGTACGATAACTTTCAGTTTAAAGTTTACTAGTAATGAACCGAATAGCAGCATCGAGAAAGTCCCTAATTTCAAGAAAGCAAACTTTCGTAAACATAGAGCAATGTTTAAAGAAATTGACTGGAACTTTCTAATTAACAATAACGACATAAATACATCTTGGAAATTATTCGCAAACACTTACCTAAAAGCAGTGCAAGACTGCATACCATCGAAAATACGGCGTTCAGGCCATAATGATAAGCTCAAATGGTGGAATAAAAATATTTCACACTGTCTGCTTGCTAAAAAGTTTTCTAATGATAGATTAAACTCCTCACAAAATGACGAAGAACGGGTGAAATTTGTAGAACTACGACGCAAAGCCAAAAATTAAATTAACCCGTGAATGGCGCCGAGACTCTTAACCTGGCAGCTGCGGGGAAAATCTTAAGAGGTTTTACTGGGTGACTGCGGGGAGACTCTTAAGATCCTAGGGCTAAAAAAAAATATTGAGAACACCCCAGTGGCACTTAGACAAAATAAATTGTATTTAAGTGAGATAATTCCCCTCCATACCTCCAATCACTCCTTCACATGTGTCAAAATCCCCTCCTTCCCTCCCCCCCCCCCTTCAATTATTACCTATTTTCCATGTTATTCCCTTATTCATTGGTATATTTTTGTGTCACCGTCTCCAGGCCGGTTGTCATGTGACTAGCGAGTATGTTGCGAAAGGGAGAGACTGGGCGAGTGTGAGGGAGTAAGTCAGTAAGGCTTCAGCCCTTGAGAGGAGAGGGTGTACGGCCGGCTGGATCACATTTGATGAATGAACCGCTTGGTAATAATTTGCGATTTTGACAATCCAAACAATATTCCCACTTGTTTTATTGTTGTTACAGGTTACTATCTTCATATTAAACGTAAAATAGGCGCATATGGATAAGTATTAATTATATTTATGGTAAATTAACGATTTTAGGGAGGAATTAGTCAGAATACCTACGTACAGGGGTATGGCGTATACTACAGGGGCTGCGCAGCTTGGAGGTTAAGAGGATTTGGTAGTGAAAGGCGACGGGACTCTTAAGATCCAAGGCCTAAAAAAAAAGCCTCTAAAAAGATCCCATTAGCACTCAAAACAAAAAGAATATGTGATTAAGTGTGATAATTTCTCTCCATATCTACTATCACTCTTCCATATGTGTCGAAACCCCCTCCTCCCCCCTCCCCTTCAATTATCACCTATTTTTCCTCTTATTCCCTTGTTTATCTGTTTATTTATCGCGCCAATATCACCAATCCGGTTCCAAGGTCATCTACTGCGCATATAGAGAGGGTGGGAAGAGATAGAAAGCAACACTGAGAGCTTTGTCTGCCTTCAGCCCTCAGAAAAGGAGGACATATGTCGCGTTCGCCTCTTACCTCATGACTGGAGGGTCGGCAATAATTAGTCTTTTTCACCCCCCAAATACTATTCCCAATTGTTTTATTGCTGTTATTAAACATAAAAAGGCGCATATGAATAAGTAATAACGATATTTATGGTAAAATGACGATTTGAGGCGGGAATGAAGCCAAATATCCTCGCTTGGCGGGAGGGTTTGAACTACCAATAGCACGCCACTCTCGGGTTAAGCAAAGTAAAAAGACCCTGGAGCTACATGTTGCAAATCAAAGTAAAACAAACCCGAAAAAATTAAAAAGTTGTATCAGAAAGAAGAAAGTAGTTACTTCAACTGTTGGACCGTTAGTCGATGAAAATGGAGAATGCACCAAAGACGAAGTACAAATGAGTAATACCCTCAATACCTTCTTTTCATCAGTTTTTACTACAGAAGACCTCATTGATATACCTACATCATTGCCAATTCAGATTGATAATTTTGATGTTCTTTGCAATATCACCATTACAGAGAGAGAAGTATTAAAATGTTTAGATAAACTCAAGGTAAATAAATCGCCCGGACCTGATACAATCTCACCTAGAGTTCTAAAGGATGCTTAGGATGAGCTCTCCAAACCACTGACATTGCTATTCAATAAATCCTTGCAGTCTGGAACTATGCCTGATCAATGGAAGCTGGCCAACGTAACACCGATATTTTAAAAAGGCAGCAAATCCCTGCCCAGTAACTATCGTCCAATTAGCTTAACCTTAGTTGAATGTAAAATGCTAGAAACATTCATAAGAGAAAGACTCGTAAATCACTTAGAGGAAAATAACATACTTGAAGATACTCAACACGGCTTTCATAACAAACGTTCCTGCTTAACAATCCTCTTAGACTTCTTCCACGATATCCTCAACTTCTATGAATAGAGTAAAGCTGTAGATATTATTGTCCATACTTAGTGTACTCAAACTAGTATGAACAGTCTCGATGTTACGTAATCTGGGTTGATGTAGCGTTACGTATCTTTCCGTAGTCTTAAGTTGAACGCTTCCATAACCTTGGTCGAACGTTCCAGGATTGGGTAGAATATATTATTCTATAATAGTATATGGGAAAGTATTGTAGAATTATAATTCCCATATATATATATATGTGTGTATTATTTAAGATTGTTTATAAGTATCTCATTGTAAAGAAGATGGGATACATTTTCCATATGTTATGCGCGTGCGCGGTATGTCACGACAGAGACGAACATAACGCGCTCGCTCACTCTCCAACCAACCTCCGTCCCAGCTACACACGCTAAGCCTTCTTTCTTCTAGTTATTTCACCAGGTGTTTTCGCTTCACTTTTCATCTCATATTCCATATAGTCACTACATCATCATCTTTGTTAATTAGCACAACTTAACGTAAATATCTAGCCTATCCTAGCCTATTGTAGCCTCTTTTCATACTTTGTTTACTAACCACTTCCAGTTATCTAGCCTATTTTCCGCCATCCTCCAATCACCAGCTGAGTTCATCAAAAGGTAATTATATTTCTATATGGTTAATACTTATTCAATATCAAATATACAGTCCACTTATCTAAATTAGCCATATAATTGGTCCTTCGACCTTTCACTAGTTTGCCCCCCCCCCCCCCCTTTTTGTGTTGGTGGTGGCCTAGCCTACGTGGTTATATATTTTGTTGTGCCGTATTTGCGTCTATCCCTCATGGCCCAGGGCTTTTGGCGTCATGGTGCCGCGGGTGGTGGGGTAGGGGAAGATTATCCTGCGGTGGTTGATAGGCCTGCGTACCCAGGCCCAATTAGGAAGGTGGCAATTTTGGGCCACTCCTACATCAGGGATTTGTACGTGGACCAAGCCGTCCACAGACCTTTCTTTTCCGTGACTCCTCTGGCCGCCCCAGGTGCCCGCGTCAGCACCTTGAGATCAACAGTAGCCTGGGGTCAGTTTTTAGAGCTGAAGCCCGACTTGACCTTCTTGGTGATAGGAGGAAACGAAATAAGGAGCGGGGTCAGTCCGAGAGGGATTGCGGAGGGGATTGAGGTCCTAGCTGAGGAGGTGGTGCGGCTCTCGGGAGGAGAAGTCCGGGTGATTGGGGTAGAGAAGCGACAGGCTCCACGAGGGGTCTCTACGGACGAGTTTAATCGCATAAGAAATGCGGTTAACCGATGGCTAAAGCGCCATATCCCCTTCACCCGGGAGCGCTATCAGTCGATGAATACCTCTGAGGCTGACTTCAGTCCCGACGGGGTACACCTCACGCACGAGGCATCAAAGCGTCTCTATTCGGAGATCTTGGCCACCTGTCATCGGTGCTTTATGCAAGACGAATTTGCCATGGTTGCCAGGTCATACGACGAGATGTTTGCCCACCATGACGTTAGAGTTGATCAACACAATCAGTATAGCCTGGAATAGTAAGCCTTCAAATCGGTACAGTATATTAATTAAATTTTGATTGTAAAACCTTTAGGCCCAAATTATATAACACTTGATTGGCACTAAGATTAAAATCATCCATACTGTATTGTATAATAATTTCAAAAGGTAAGGTTATTCAATTCTATATCAAATTTATACTGTCCAATAACTTCTTTATAAATTCACATGTCATTCTAAATTATTCTCTCGTTGTGTGCCCTGGAGGCGGGGTACTATGATAGCTGATAGGCTGAGTGTGTGTTAATCCAACTCAAACCTTTTTTTCCTTGTGACTTCTTGAGATGAATTTTTCTTGTGTACAATTTTCACATTTATTAAATTAATAATATAGAATTAGCGGTACCCAGTGAGTTTAGCCTGTTTACATTACCCTATAGGCTCACACTCTTTTTTACTTTATTATAACTTTAAATGGTACTGCTCTTTTTGACATCTGGAGACTTTTGGCCTATACTGTATTGTACTATATTTCCCTCCCGACTTTTCTTAACTTATGGCGTAATGAATCTATAATTTCATAACTATTACGTAAGGAGTTAAATTGAAAAGCTCCAGATTGCTAGTCTACATTGCGCACAATTCTTATTCCGCATTTCGTGAGGGTGTTTTATTTTCGGCTCGCGATTTAATTTGATTTTTCGGAGTACTGTATTGTTAGCTGCAACTTATTCGGTCTGGCATTATTAGTTTGATTAACGTAATTAGAATTCCTTCCTAAAATCATGGCTAAAAGCGTACAAAAGCGTCGGGCTGGACTTAAGGGCTCTTTGACGGTCTTGACCTCTGATATTGACGAATTCCTTGATTCGGCGTCTAGAGTGCATACTTGACAAGTATGAGGTCACACAGGAGGACCTGGCCGACACTTGCGAGGACGCCGAGTATATCGAGGTGATCAGAGAGGATACCCTATATATGGAGGGCATACAAGTAATCGTTGCCACACTGAAGGGGATCCTGATTACAGAGGTCTAGAAGGAGGTCAGGAAAGAGCCAAAGAAATCCGCAGTCAAATTACCCCATCTTACTCTCTCAAAATTTGAAGGTGATGCCACCATGTGGTCGGGATTTTGGGAGATGTTCAAGTGTACCATCCATGACAATCCCGACCTAACAGATATACAACGCTTCACCTATCTAAAGGGTCAGCTTCAGGGTGATGCACATAAGCTAGTCGAAGGATTCATAATCGAAAGTGCAAGCTATGCCCCAGCAATTGAGCTCCTGCAAGAGACATATGGGCATCCAGATCGAATCAAGGCAGCTTATGTTACCAAATTCAATCAATTTGTGTCACCCAAACACCAAACAGCTGACCTGAAGGACTTCTATGCCAATACAGAGAGTGTGATGAGGTCAATCATTAGCCATGGTATTTGTCTGGAGGAATTTTGTGTGGTGACTCTTGTCAATAAGTTACCATCACCACTAAAAGAAACCATAAAACGGGAAATGGGAGACTCGAGCCTGGATTATAAGAAATTCACTCATTGCCTCCAGGCTGAAGTGTACAATATGGCGGGTCAAGACAGAGTAGGGGGTACACCCATGGCTACGGCAACATTTACCGCCCAGAGTGAGTACAGGAAATTCAACTGTGTTCTGTGTAGTGGCACCAATCATTTATGGTACAAGTGTATGAAGTATAAGACAGGGCCTCTTAAAGTTAAAAGAGCCCGTCAACTACGTCTCTGCACTGGGTGCTTGTCAAAAGACCATGGCCATTCGGGTTGTACTAATCCTAACATAAGAAGCTGCAAGTTTTGTAAGGGCAAACACTTTCATTCCCTGTGTACACAAAAACAAGGGAAAGAAAGTAGACCAGCGGAGGATAACACCAAGAGAGAGCATACTGCTGCTACTTCAACTACAATGTCCGTTGCCACAGGTAAAAATACAGTAATCTTGCCCACCGTACAGCCGTAATTGTGTTAAAATCAGATCGCTACTTGACCAATGTTCTCAGAGGACCTTTGTGAAGTCTTCTGTTCTATCCTCCCTTTCCTACATTTCTAAAGGAACTGAGGAGTTATGTCTTCACGGATTTACCGGGAAACAGGCCTCTAGGGAATATAAAGTTGTGGCACTGCAATACAAACACAGAGGTAAATTTCATCATCTAGACGCAATAGTGGTTGATGAATTGCCAGACCATAAAGGTGAAATTGACCTAAAGTCTAAACTGGTTAGTTTACAAAGTAAAGGCATAAAATTAGCCGATCCTCACGCAACGGACACAGATCAGCTGGAGCTGCTCATAGGAGCGGATCATTACTATGATATAGTGCGACCTGGGTATAAAAGGTCAGGTAGCCTAATTCTGCTTCCTACCAAGTACGGGTAGGCCATCAGTGGTTCATATGTGACACAGCCTACAAGCTCCAGCACAGAAGTAATTACTGTATTGAAAGTAGCAGTAACACCAATGGACGAATACATATCCACTGGCAATATTCCACCATGCAAAAATGACTTAAATGTTTTGTGGGAATTAGATCATATCGGGATAACCCCTAAGGAATATTCACTGGTTGAGCGTCAAGCACTATCGTCGTACGAGGATACCGTTACCTACGATCCCGACAGCCAACAGTATAAAGTGAGACTGCCCTGGAACAATTCCAAGGATCAGCTGCCATCTAACAAGGGCTTGGCCATAGGCCGTCTTCGGGGACTTCAGAAAAGATTCCTCAAGGAGCCTGACTTTTGCGAGGAATACTCAAAAGTCATAAAGGAACAGGTGTCCCGGGGTTTTATCGAAGAGGTGCCTTTTGATAAATCGGATACCGGGCATTACTTGGCTCATCATGGTGTAGTCAAGGAGAGCAAAACTACGCCAGTGCGTATTGTCTTCGACTGTTCCGCCAAGATGAGTGAACGTCATCCTAGTCTTAATGACTGCCTGTACACTGGACCCTCACTGGTGCCAGATTTGGCGCAGGTTTTGCTTCGGTTTCGACTCGGTAAGTATGCCTGGGTGTCTGATATTGAGAAGGCATTTCTCATGTTAAGACTCCATGAAGACGACCAGGACTATACGCGATTTATGTGGTCCAAGTATCCGAGGCAACTGAATTCTCCCCTAATTTGTTACCGGTTCCGGGCAGTTTTATTTGGAGCGACTTGTTCCCAATTCCTTTTAAACGCCACCATTTTGAAACATTTGTCTTATGTCAGTGCAGATCCGCAGATTATTCATCAGATTCGGTCAGGGTTGTATATAGACAATTTACTGGGTACAGGAAATGAAGAAGATTTCCTGGTTGATACCTACGCTGTAGTCCGAGAGATTATGAATGACGCCCATCTACATTTGCGTGAATGGGCGACTAATAATTCTGTTTTGCGGACTGTACTCCAACGGGATGGGGTGGCGGCTGTACAGCAGGAACATGTTAGAGTGCTAGGGTTGTTTTGGAATACGGACACCGATACCCTCTCATTCGGCGTTCAGTACGCGCAATATTCGCAGATTACAAAACGAATTTGCTTGAGTATGACAGCTAAACTTTTTGACCCCTTGGGGATAGTTCTACCGGTGTCGATCAAATCGAGATTATTCCTTCAGCAATTATGGAGGATAAAATTAGGATGGGATGAAGTTTTGACTGGCGATCTGGTTCAGGAGTGGGATGACATTATTTCGGATCTTCGTCTCTGTAAGGGTTTTAATTTTCCTCGGAGAGTTGTCATGGACCATCCTGTTTCCATTCATGCCTTCTCAGACGCTAGCAAGGTCGCGTACGGCACCGCCATATACTTTGTTGACACAAGTGGCAGCCGTCTCGTCATAGCGAAGGCGAAAGTCGCCCCGATCAAATCCCTTTCCATCCCAAAATTAGAGCTGACTGCAGTTCTGTTGGCTGCTAGACTCGTTCACTTTGTAGAGGAAACCTTTAAAAATTTGCTAAATGTCTCAGAGATTGTTGTATGGAGTGACAGCCAAATTACGCTCTACTGGTTACATAGCCGTAAGAAGCTACCAGTGTACGTCACCAACCGTGTCGACGAAATTCGTAACCTGCTCCCGACCGCACAGTTCCGGTATGTGTCTACCAAAGAGAATCCAAGTGATTGCATTACTCGTGGTGTATCTGCTAAATTTCTCAAATCTTCTGCGTTGTGGTGGAATGGCCCATGCTGGCTTAATGATCCCAACGAATGGCCAGAAAATATAGATTTGAGCGAGCAACACACTGCTATTGTGGCACCGGTAATTGACTCGGTGCCTGACGAAGACACACGGTTATGGGAGTGGGATAGATTCAGCAGCTATGAAAAGTTACAACGTGTTACAGCATGGGTGATACGATTTGTAGAAAATGTAAAAGCAAAAATTAAAGGCACACCGTCCACAGGTAGTGCTTACCTCAATGTGAAGGAGATCAGAATTGCAGATCAATTATTACATAAGCTCTGTCAACAAGAAATATATACGCAGGAATATAAATTACTGGTTAAGGGAACAAAGTCTAGGAATAACCTGATCAACCAATTGGGCTTACACTTGAAGGGGGACTTGATACATTG
The DNA here is from genome assembly GCA_032716605.1 of Paralithodes platypus. Classification (NCBI taxonomy): domain Eukaryota; kingdom Metazoa; phylum Arthropoda; class Malacostraca; order Decapoda; family Lithodidae; genus Paralithodes; species Paralithodes platypus. Next base: position 44,044,745 of record CM064523.1, on the reverse strand, counting down.
CGGAGGCAGATTACGATTGGCAGCCCTCTCTGAGGCAAGTAAGTATCCAATACTACTGCCCCCCAATCATCCCTTCACCCATCTTATCATCGATAGGTGTCACCGACTCTGTTGTCATTATGGGGTTGGTCATATAGTCACCTATGTAAGACAACGATGGTGGGTGCCTAGAATCAGGCAGGTGGTCAAGAAAGTCCTTCGCAAATGCTTAAAGTGTAGAAGAGTACAGGGAACACATTATGATCCCGTCGGAATTCCTCCCTTACCAAACCTGCGAACTACCCCAGGTGACCCTTACAAAGTTACCGGGGTTGACTACAGTGGAGCAATCCCTGTGAAAGATTCACCCAATCTTAAGGTGTACATGATACTTTTCACTTGTGCTGTTACCAGGGCAATTCACCTGGAACTGGTCACCAACCTCACTTGTGATAGCTTCCTACATGCCTTCCGAAGATTCTGCAGTAGACAGGGATATCCACGTATCATGCTGAGTGACAATGCAAAGACTTTCATAGGGGCATCTACATATCTCAAAGAAGTGAGCAACAATCCTAAGATTCAGACCTGCCTAGCGGATGTAAAATGCGAATGGCGTTTCATTCCCGCCAGAGCGCCTTGGTTTGGCGCCATATGGGAGAGAGCCATAGGCATCGTGAAGGCGGGTCTGAAGAAGGTGTTGGGTAGAGCTCTCATCTCGATTGAGGAACTCAACACCATTCTCTTGGAGATTGAAGCCACCGTAAATGATCGCCCTCTATACTATGCTTCTGGTGATTTGGAAGACCTTACCCCAATCACACCCTCAGTACTGGTACGTGGATACAGACTGCGGGATCTTCCAGAAGAGCATGACGAGGATACTATGGAAGATCCAGACTACATAAGTAAGGAAGTGATATCGGCCCGCTACAAATATATTCGTAAATTATCGCGAGATATTTGGCATCGCTGGTCAACAGAATATCTGTTGACTTTAAGGGAAGCGCAAAGGAATAAACTAACACCATTAAAAGGTCATTGGCCTAGGGTAGGGGACGTGGTAACCATCCATGAGGAGGGCCCGCGCGCATTTTGGAAATTGGGTCGGATAGAGGAGTTAATACCAGGTCGTGATGGTGAGGTTCGGGTAGCAAAGGTTCGCACCAGGACTGGAGTAATCACACGGCCAACAGTCCGACTATATCCTCTTGAGGGTGACCTCGATCGCAAGGACACCCCCTCGGATCAGTTATCCATTGAAGTCCCCTCTCTGGCTTCTACTTCGGCGCAGCCTGTTGACGCGTCTGGCGAACGCCCACGTCGACAGGCAGCCCAGATATCCTCCCAAGCTTGGCGGGATAAGATTGCCTCCAGGCAAATCTAATCATGTAAATTTTGTATATTTTCTGTTGGTGGGAATATGTCCATACTTAGTGTACTCAAACTAGTATGAACAGTCTCGATGTTACGTAATCTGGGTTGATGTAGCGTTACGTATCTTTCCGTAGTCTTAAGTTGAACGCTTCCATAACCTTGGTCGAACGTTCCAGGATTGGGTAGAATATATTATTCTATAATAGTATATGGGAAAGTATTGTAGGATTATAATTCCCATATATATATATATGTGTGTATTATTTAAGATTGTTTATAAGTATCTCATTGTAAAGAAGATGGGATACATTTTCCATATGTTATGCGCGTGCGCGGTATGTCACGACAGAGACGAACATAACGCGCTCGCTCACTCTCCAACCAACCTCCGTCCCAGCTACACACGCTAAGCCTTCTTTCTTCTAGTTATTTCACCAGGTGTTTTCGCTTCACTTTTCATCTCATATTCCATATAGTCACTACATCATCATCTTTGTTAATTAGCACAACTTAACGTAAATATCTAGCCTATCCTAGCCTATTGTAGCCTCTTTTCATACTTTGTTTACTAACCACTTCCAGTTATCTAGCCTATTTTCCGCCATCCTCCAATCACCAGCTGAGTTCATCAAAAGGTAATTATATTTCTATATGGTTAATATTTATTCAATATCAAATATACAGTCCACTTATCTAAATTAGCCATAATTATATACCTTGATTTTCTAGAGGCCTTTGACAAAGTTTCTCACAAATGTTTACTACTAAAACTAAAAGCGCATGGAATACAAGACGGTGTGATGAAATGGATAGAAAATTGGCACAGCGACAGAAAGCAATGAGTAGTCATAAACGGTAGGGCATCTAAAAGGATCAATGTAAGTAGCGGGGTACCCAAGGGATTGGTACTAGGACCAATTCTCTTTCTAATTTACATCAACAACATAGATGAGGGTCTCATCTGTACAATCTCAAAGTTTGCTGACGATACAAAAATTGCAAACTATTTCTCTCAAAAGAACAAGTTAACGATATGCAACACAATCTAGATAAGTTGGTGATGTTGGGCCCAAATTTGGCAAATGAGTTCCAATGCAGATAAATGTAAAGTACTACATATTGGATACCGAAATGAGAAAAAAAAACTATTCGATGAATGGCACTCAGCTTAAGAGTGAAGACAGAGAAACCAATCTGGGAGCAACAATATCGAGTAACCTAAAAACGAGTCAACAATGTTCAGAAGTTGTTAAGAAGGCAAACAAAATAATTGGCTTTATAGGCAGGTCATTTGAGCATATATTCAAAGAAGTTATCCTAACTCTTTGCAATTCCATAGTCCGGTCTCTTCTGGAATACTGCGTTCAGTCCTGGTGCCTATAGATATTCGTTAGTTAGATGGTTCAGTGGACTGTATAATAATATCATATAATAGTTTATATCACCTGAAGACTGGAACTAGTGCTGTAGAACTTAGTTGACCTGTTGAGCTGTGATGATGTTACAAGATGGTGTGTGAAATGGGTGTGTTAGCTAATAGGAGAGAGTTGATGAATAAAGAAGGGGGCCACTATACTTAATGATTGATGGGAATGATGATTAATGATCTATGGATTTGTATGGATAGATGGAGAATTGATGAGCTAAGTACTATCATTAATGGGGCGAAATATGAGGTGAAAACACAAGAGCGTAGGCAGACGATCTGGTAGTTGTGGCGGCTAGGGAGAGAGTGAGTGCGGGGCCCTCACCTTTTGCGGGAAGTGCGCCGCTATCACGCATGCGCAAAGGGGTAGGTATAATTTTTCCCACCCAATTAGAATTACCTAAGTTCATAGGAATGATAGATTATCCAATATTCAAATATAGAACATATTTATTAACCTTTTTATTATTCTATATAATTTTTGATCCCACAAACTTAATACTAGAAACTTAATGTAATACTTAAAGTAAGACTGTCCATATCAGAGTTTGGACACATTCCCGCCACCAGGTTTATATAATACAGTATCTACAAAAGCCCGGAGGCTATTTTATTCCGCCATGATTGGGAGGAGGCCTGAGCCGCCTGTCGACTAGGAAGTCCACTGGTTACGTCGACCGGTTGGTTGGTCGAGGTAGCCACTGTGGGAATGGCTCCAGGCGTCTCCGAAGAGTCCTCTTTGCACTCAATGTCCCCCACAAGAGGGTACAGACGGACAGTCAGCCGCGTATATGTTCCTGTCTTCGTCCGGACTCCAGCCACTCTGACTTCTCCGTCCTGACCGGGTAATAACTCGACAATACGGCCCAACTTCCAAAAAGCGCGCGGACCCTCATCATGGATGATGACGACATCACCGATACCCGGCCACCAACCATTTGTTGGTCTCAGCTTACACTTATGCGCCTCTCTGAGGGTCACCAGATACTCGTTATACCAGCGTCGCCAGATATCTTTCGACAGTTTGCGGATATATTGATATCTGGCTGAAATGACATCTTTATTTATGTAGTCTGGATCTTCCAACCAATCCTCTACTTCATTATCATCAGGAAGATCCTGCAACCGATGACCCCGCACCAACACAGAGGGTGTTATTGGGGTAAGATCCCCTAGGTCGCCGGAAGCGTAATATAAGGGACGATCATTGATAGTGGCCTCAATTTCCAACAGTAGAGTAGTCAATTCCTCCAAGGAAATTAAGGCACGTCCCAACACCTTCTTCAACCCCGCTTTGACAATGCCGTTAGCCCTTTCCCATATAGCGCCGAACCACGGCGCCCTAGCCGGGATAAACCGCCACTCACATTGAACACTGCCAAGGTGGGACTGAACTTTAGGGTGATTACAAATGTCCGATAAGTACCCAGAGGCCCCAACAAAAGTGCTGGTATTGTCACTTAAAATGATCCGGGGAAATCCCTGTCTACTACAGAATCTCCTGAATGCGTGGAGGAAACTGTCACAAGTGAGGTTGGTGACTATTTCGATGTGAATCGCTCTGCTGACCGCGCAAGTAAATAAACGCATGTAAGCCTCTATGGTCGGCGAGTCCTTGATCGGGATTGCTCCGCTATAGTCCACCCCAGTGACCTTATATGGGTCTCCAGGGGTGGTTCGCAGGGCTGGTAAAGGTGGCAGTCCTGCATAGTCGTAGGGCTTACCTTTTACCCAACGACATTTCAGACATTTACCCAGTACGCTTTTCACCACCTGCCTGAGTTTAGGCACCCACCATATTTGATGGATGTAGGTAACCACATGACCGACCCCGTAATGGCAACAGAGCCGATGACACCGATCAATTATTAGGTGGGTCAAGGGATGTTTGGAGGGCAGAAGTTTAGGATACTTGCATGATTCTGAGATAGCCGCTATCCTCAATCTGCCTCCACAATGAATTATACCTCCCTTCAGGTGTAGTCCTAACTGGTTGATTAAGTTATTTCTGGACTGTTTACCCTTCACCATTATTTTAAGTTCCTGCGAATAGGTCTCTTTTTGGCATAATTTGAGTAAAACATTATCTGCAGCTCTAATTTCATGTACGTTGAGATGAGCACTACCTGTGGGAGGCAGGCTATTTCTTTTTGCCTTCAAATTATTTACGAAACGTATCACCCATGCTGTGACATGCTGCAATCTTTCATAGCTGCTATGTTTGTGCCAGTCCCATAACTGTGTGTCATCTTGGGGCACCGTGCCTACAATTTGGGTCACGATACCAGCGGGCTGCTGTTGGAGATCTATATTCTCTGGCCATCCATCAGGTTTCGGGAGCCAAGAAGGCCCATTCCACCACAACTAGGGCATGTATCTCGTCGATGCGGTTAGTGACATACACTGGCAGTTTCTTTTGACTGTGAATCCAGTGTAGCGTAATTTGACTGTCACTCCACACATAGGTTTCAGAGATATGAAGTTTATCTTTATAGGCATTCTCAACGGAGTTAATCATTCTGGCGGCTAGCAGAACTGCAGTGAATTCCAATTTAGGGATGGAAAGGGACTTGATGGGGGCCACCTTAGCCTTTGCCATGACCAAGTGGCTACCCTCTGGACTGACTAGATATATAGCAGTCACGTAAGCGACACTGCTTGCGTCAGCAAATTCATGCAGGGAAACCATCTTTCTGAAACAGATCCTCCTAGAGAACTCAATACAACTACAGAGAACCATGTCATCCACTATCCCCCACTATTTTGCTTGCAGGTCCACAGAGAGAACATCGTCCCAACCCAATTTCAGTCTCCACAATTGTTGGAGAAAGATTCGAGACCTTATTGATACTGGCAACACAACACCCAAAGGATCAAAGAGTTTGGCAGCAAACCTTAAACACTCACGCTTTGTAACCTGGTCAAAAGGAGCATACTGAACTCCAAAAGAAAGAGAATCAGAGTCAGTTTTCCACACCAGGCCAAGTACTCTCACCAAATCCTGTTGTTCCGCAGCAACACCATCCTTCTGCAACACCTTTCTCATGACGGGACTATTTGTGGCCCATTGGCGCAGAAATAAATGGGCATTATCCATTACTTCACCAGCCATATCGTAAGCATGGACGAGGGAACTTTCATTATCCCCCGTACCTTGGAGGTTATCGATATATAGCCCGGCCCTAATTTCCTGCACCAACTCCGGGTCTGCATCAACAAGAGAAAGATGCTTAAGGATGGTCGCGTTAAGGAGAAATTGAGAGCAGGTCGCACCGAAAAGGACAACCCTGAACCGATTTTAATTCGTCCAGGGCAGACGTACCTGATATTGTTGACTCTCAGGCTCGTAGGTGACTGTCTCCTCATAACTGATCAAAGCTTGCCGTTCGGCTTGCGAATGTTCTTTGGGTGATATGCCAATGTGGTCTAAATCCCACAAAGCATTCAGTTCTTCTTTGCACGGGAACTGTCCAGTAGACATATATTGGTCCACTGGAGTTACTGCCACTTTTAGAATTGTTACAACCTCAGTATTGGAACTTGATGTGAATGCCGCATAAGAACCACTCCAGTGCATATCCGAATTTGGTTGGAAGTAAAACCAAATTACCTACCCGTTTATAACCAAGTCACACTATGTTGTAGTAATAGTCGGCACCAATTAGTACCTCCAGCTGTGCTGTCTCTGTGACGCATGAATCGGCCAATTTAATGCCATGGTGCTTTAAACTAATCATTTCAACACTAAGACTAGACTCACCTTTATGTTCGGGAAGATCCTCGACCACAATTGCTTCGAGACGATGGAATCTACCCTGATGTAAATATTTCAGTGCTACAATAGTATACTCATGAGGGATTTGAGTTCCGGTGAAACCATGAAGCCGTAATTCTTCCGTCCCCACGGTTTCGTATGAAAGGGACAGTAGTACGGATTTGTTCACGAAGGTCCTCTGTGAGCATTGGTCTAATAGCGATCTGACTTTTATACTTTTCCTGTGTCTACCCTTTACAGGCAGCTGAACTGTGGGTAGGATCACAGTTTGCTTCTTCATACTTACAGACATTGTTGTTGAGGTTGTAGGTGTTGATTCTTCCCTAGTAGTACCTCCACTTACCTGTCTTGCCTCTCTCTGTTTTGGGCACAGGGAGTGAAAGTGCTTACCCTGGCAATACCTACAATTTTTTATGTTAGAGTTAGTGCACCCATTACTACCATGATCACTGGAGAGACAGTAGTTGCCGAGCTCTTTTAATTTTGAGCGGTCCCGTTTTATGTTTAACCCTTAATTAGCGGCGAGCAACATAAGTCGAGTTAAATAAAGCAGGACTATGTGGCGGCGCTCGACATAACTCGAGTGGCAATTTCAGCACGTAATGTGGCTGAGAGAGAGAGACAAGTGGTGGCAGGAGACTAGCGAGCGTATGACTGCTCCAGACCACCGCGGCGAACCTACTGACACAAATCTCAGCTCCCTCCTCCCTCTCTCACTCGCTACATACTCAATTATGTACTGAAAGTACCGAATTACCTTCTTTTTGCACTCGCGTTGCACGGTTATTGCAAGAAAACTATCCATCATACAAGGATCGTTATGGTGTCATTCGAAAGCTCTGTTTATGCCCTTTCAGGGATAGGTACTTGTTTTACGTTCTGGGTCTTATTTAGGCATGAAAATGATCACGTAAACAGCCCTATTTTGGCTAAAAACACCCCGCTGTGCGGTACACATAAATAAACCGCATAGGCCGCTCGTAAGGTGTTAAAGCATTTATAATACCAGGGATGGTTATTCCCACCCCACAGTTTACATGAGAACTGGCTACTACCACTCTGTGTTGCGAATGCAGCCGCAGCCATAGGCATATTCTTTCCTGGGGAGTCCTGACCAACCATGTTATATAATTCTGCCAGAAAACACTTTGTGAAAGTCTTGTAATCTAGGCCTTGCTCACCCATCTCCCTCCTAATGGTCTCCTTAACTGGTGATGGCAATTTATTCAGCAATGTAACCACACAGAACTCTGTCAGACTCACCTGTTGACTAGTCATAGATCTCATGGCACTTTCCATGGTGGCGTAGAAAGTCTTTAGTTCTACGGCCTGACATTTAGGAGCGACAAGATTATGGAAATGCATGATGTGTGCCGCCTTTACCCTGTCGGGGTGCCCAAAGGTTTCTTGAAGTAAGTCTAAGGCAGGGACGTAGCTTGCACCCTCCACCGAGAAACCTTCTATCAGCTTATAGGCATCCCCCTTTAACTGACCCTTTAAGTATGTTAACTTTTGAATTGCACTTAAGTCAGTCCTTTCATGCACCACACATCGAAACATATCCCAAAACCCAGTCCATAATGTGGAGTCGCCAGCGAAGGTGGGTAGGATCAGGTGTGGCAGTTTAACTCCCTGTCCCTTTTTGTTGTCGGATCGAGTTTGTCCTTCTTGGTTACCCAATTCCGCCTTTAGGCGGGCGACTATCCCATAGATGTCAAATAAGTAGGTGGTATCCGCTTGGTTCTCTTTAAAATATTCATCGTCTGAGGTGTATAGCGGCAACAAGACCTCTTGATTCGCCTCAAATTTGGCCACCTGCGTTTGCACGCTATGAAGTTTTTGCCTCGATTTCTACCCGAGTTGCGGACTCCAAGAACTCATCCAAACCTGATGCCAGGACAGTTAAGGAACCTTTAATACCTGCCCTACGGCATTTGCCTTGGGCTAGAGCTTCCATATTGTTACCCTTAGTCCAAATCAAAACCCAGACCTTTATGACAGTTTATTTGAAACAGGAAATCTTCCGCCGATCAAACTCGGGTTCTAATGCTAAACGCGAGCGACCAATGACAGATAATCAAAGAGCGAGAACAAATGCGAGTAACATCAAATGCGAGAGGGAAAACAAATTGCAATACTTATCATGCCGATCAAACTCGGGTTCTAACACAAATCGCGAGCAACGGCATGAAATAAAAAGGGAAAAAACAAAGGATATACTAACAAGACATGGTGATAAATAGCCGATCAAACTCGGGTTCGGACCTAACACTAAACGCGAGCGACGGGATAATTGGCAAACTATCAGAACATGAGTGGCATTAGAACTTGTAGAATTAAATGTACGCGCCTGCCGAGTGCCGAAATCATTAAAGTTAAAACCCAAAGTACAACCCTTCAAAATTTAGAATTTAGATGCTGCAATGTTAATTGAAAAGTTAGGCTATCACAGAAATTTGGCTAAAAACAGGGTTAAATTAGATGCACCAAGATTTACTAATAATTTAGAAAAGCCAATAGATACCTTTAAATTTAGATTTAATCAGAAAAACAAGACTCATTTAACTTTCAAATTAGTCAATCAGAAAAATGCATTTTACTGTATGGGTTAGTTAAAGTTAGTGCATATTCAATTATCCGGCTCAAAACCTTCCCATACACCACCTCCCGCTGCCCCGTGCTTAAAAAACCCATGTGCCATGTTGGCAAATCAGGGAAACCCTCGCGGCCGAAAAAGGAAGCAAAAAATCCAGGAGAGCTGCCATCAAATGCACCGACAAGCAAACAAGTGGGCAAGGCCAACGATCACACTAGGAAGGCCGAAGGACCATATATTATATAGATATTCGTTAGTTAGATGGTTCAGTGGACTGTATAATAATATCATATAATAGTCTATATCACCTGAAGACTGGAACTAGTGCTGTAGAACTTAGTTGACCTGTTGAGCCGTGATGATGTTACAAGATGGTGTGTGAAACGGGAGTGTTAGCTAATAGAATAGAGTTGATGAATAAAGAAGGGGGCCACTATACTTAATGATTGATGGGAATGATGATTAATGATCTATGGATTAGTATGGATAGATGGAGAATTGATGAGCTTAGTACTATCACTAATGGGCGAAATATGAGGTGAAAACACAAGAGCGTAGGCAGACGGTCTGGTAGTTGTGGCGGCTAGGGAGAGACTGATTGCGTGGCCCTCACCTTTTGCGGGAAGTGCGCCGCTATCACGCATGCGCAAATGGGTAGGTATAATTTTTCCCACCCAATTAGAATTACCAAAGTTCATAGGAATGATAGATTACCCAATATTCAAATATAGAACATATTTATTAACCTTTTAATTATTCTATATAATTATTGATCCCACAAACTTAATACTAGAAACTTAATGTAATACTTAAAGTAAGACTGTCCATATCAGAGTTTGGACAGTGCCCTTATTACCAAAAAGATATAGACAAGCTAGAACAAGTTCAACGTAGAGTTGTAATAGTATTGTATCGTATAAATACGATAGAATATGACTCTTTTGTGATCTCGTATGTCTCTGTGATGTCACGATCGCTCCTACAGCACGACGTAGGACGAGTAGATCGTATATTATAAGATTGTAAATAAGTTAAGTTATAAAAGGCCTAATATGCTATTAAGCAATATTGCCATGGTCTTATGTAGTATAATATATTAATATAATTTATCGTATAGAGCAACCTAGATGCGGTACGATAATTTGGACTCCTGGCGTTTTGCCAAGGCAGCAAGGTGTGCCTTCGAGGAACACCAGAGCCTTCACGAACACCAACCAGTTAACAGCTAATTTTCCGCCCTCAGTTGATCGTGCTTTTGTGCCTCTAATCACAATACACATACAGCAATACACTCAGCTACACCATCACGACGCTCTCATCGACGCCATGCCTGACTGACAGATAAGCATAATATTCATGTCCATTCCCATGTAATCATTTATTCTTTCTTTAACTTGACTCGTGTCTCGGGACCGAAGTCTCGCTCCCCATTGTTCACCGCCATATTGGGTAAACGTTCTCCCTTGCCTCATTGCCACGTGGAACTATTGGCGAGTTAATTCCTGGCTAATATTAACCCTTATAACCTTACCCTATATATAAATTTATTATGTGAGACCTTTGGATATAACTTAGCTTGTTTCAGATTGAATTCAATTTATATATGGAGTAGTTTTCATTTAGATTTATTTATTTGATTCATTATAGCTTAGTAATATTTAACTTCCATTGATAGTTTACCACATTGGTGCCCAGACCTCAGGATTTAGCTACCAGTAGGGGTTTTTCTTAGGCAATGAGCAAGGGATTAGCCCAGGGATGCAGGAGCAAGGACCCCGGAGGGGTGGGGCTTGACTATCTTCCTGTACCTCGGGACGCCGGTACCTCAGCGAATAGCCATAGTAGGGCATTCATATGCCACTAGGCTAAGGGCAGCCGACGGAGGAACTGAGTCGTATCGGGCGAAAGGACATTCAAGCTGTCCTACTTCGGGGTACCGGGAGCAACCATTGACACCCTGAGAGCCTCCCCACAGTGGGGGCAGGTGGTTCGGTTTAGGCCGCATATGGTCTTTTTGTTTATAGGCGGCAATGATATACGCCCCAGTACAGTACCCCGCGAGTTACCTGACGCTATCAAAGAGGTGGCGCTGGATCTGGAGCGTGAGTCCGGGGGGAGCTGTAGGATTGTGGCAATTGAGAGCCGGACGAGAGTCCGAGGGTTGTCAGCGGCGGAGTACCAAGCCATTAAAAATTCTGTTAACCGCGCCCTTAGGTGTCGGTTAGTAGAGTCGAGGCACCGCTTTGTATCGCTCACTCTCAGCATCCGGGACCTCGACCAGGACGGTGTCCACCTCGATTTAGACACCAATCGAGTCCTATATGATAAGATTGTAGGGCTAACGAAGCGTTGGCTAGAGAGGGACGCCGGGGTTGTATCGTTGCGCCTGCCCAAATCCTGCATCCCACCCATCATCTTTCCCCAAAAAATTTCTTTTCCATTTCACACTTCCTGTGACATATGACCTGACCTAACATTTTTTCTTGTTCAATATGATCCATTAGTAGGTATTGCTATTTAGTGTACTATATTTTCTCCATAACATAGAAGTCCGCCGGTCGGCATCTCTTAACTAGACTATTATTTTGCCGTTGTCTTTGCAACTTAACATTTAGATACATAGCCTATAGGCTCACATGCAAAATGAATAAGGACAATAAAGAGACACCGTCTAGTGGGGTGCTGATCAAGGCCCCTAAAAATCAAAGGGCGGGACTTCGGGGAGTATTGAGTAGGCTAATTGTGGACGTCAAGACTTTCATCACTACTGCTGAACTAGAGGAATTGGAGGCTAGATTAGAAAACGTCGAAGCTACCCACGGTCCTATTATGGCTCTGAGTAAGGTGATTGTGGCTGACATGACAGAGGAGGAAGAGATAGTTACAGAGTGTGATAATCGCGCCCTCTATGACGAACCTGTCTTTAGAGCGAAGTACCTATTACAGCGTGCTGTCGCAAGTAAGAAGGGAGGCGATAATGAAGCCCATAGAAGGGCTGACCCAAAACATACTGTACACCTCCCAAAGCTCAATCTTCCTACATTTGGGGACAAGTTGACTGAGTGGTTAGCTTTTTGGGACGTATTTCGGTCTACGGTTCATGAATCCTCTTTGGATAATGTCCGCAAGTTTCACTATCTTCAGGGACAAATGGAAGGAGAGGCCTTACATTTGATAGAGGGTTTTGCAGTAGTGGGTGGTAGTTATCTTGAAGCAGTACACTTATTAGATTCCACATACGGGGATAGAGAGCAGTTGAAGATGGCCCATGTCGTTGCCTTGTTGGGGCTCACAGAACCACAGTATAAGGTTGATGAGTTGACAAACTTCAGGGCAAATATGGAGTGCCATACTCGATCGCTAGACACCCTAGGGCATACCACGCAGGAAATGATAGTCATTATCTTGCGTCAGAAGCTTCCTATGGCAATACTTGATAAGGTAAGATCATTTGAGCTGGGGGAGTTCAAAACTCAGTTCAGTAAGGAAATCAATAATCTACAGTTGAACAAAGGGAGAAGGTATGTGTCGGGAGGGAGTGAGAAGGTGGAGAAGAGGGGAACAGTAAGCATGACAGTGGGGACTAAAGAAAGGAAAGAGGGTGCTTATAAGAAACCTGCTCAGATTCTTCAGATTCTATGTAAGCTATGTAACAACAAACATAAATGGAGTTTCTGCGTAAAATACCCAACAAATGAGACAAAACTAGCACAGGCGAAAAGATTGAAGCTATGTGTAGGTTGTCTAAGTAAGGAACAGGGTAAGCAGGGACAATATACTGCTACATACTTAAGGCCCTGTCGCCACTGCAAAGGACATCACTTTGATAAGTTGTGTCCTACAGCAGATAAAGTCAAAGACGTCAAAACAGAGGGTACTACAACTGTGACAGTAGGTAGCACGCAAGACACCACTATATTGCCCACAATACAGATTCCCATGGAAGGTAATGACAGTAACAAAGTTTGTCGGGTACTTCTAGATCAAGGGTCTCAACGTTCCTTTATAAAGAGGTCCATACTAGTGGGACTGATGCACCGAATCATAGGGGCTGAAACTCTTCGATTACAGGGCTTCACAGGGGTTACTGATAAGCAAGACTACGAGATAGCGGAGATTTCATATTTCTACCATAAAAACCAGTACTTTAATACTTGTATCGTAGTAGACACCCTACCAGAATATGTATCTGTAGGTGTGAAGAAGGTGGAACACGCATTACGTAGCAAAGGGGTTAACTTGTCAGATCCCATGGGAAATCAGAGTGAGGTGCATGTTCTACTTGGTGTGGATCATTATTATGAAGTAGTATACCCTGGATTTAAAAAGATGTGTGGTGTAATTTTAATCCCCACTAAATTTGGATATTGCATGAGCGGAAAGGTGCATACTACACAGTCAAAGGTCCTGGTCGACACGGTCTCGATATATAGAGTCAATGTAACCGCGGCAGAGGAGTTGGGAAGGGAGGATTCCCAACCTCGTGACCCTAAGATGGCTGCCGAGTTCGACCTGGAACGACTGTGGAGATTGGATCACATAGGCATTAATCCTATGGAGACTGATTATGACTCGGAAGTTGCGCTACAAAGGTTTGAAGAGTCTGTGTGCTACTGTGCCTCAGACAAGCAATATAAAGTTAGTTTACCCTGGAAGAACAGTGAGATAAGCCTGCCTACCAACTATGGTTTGGCATTAGGTCGCTTGCGCACATTACAGCATAAATTGTCTAACGAACCGAGCACGCGACAGGCATATGACGATGTATTTCGGAGTTATGAAGATAGGGGCTTTATTGAGGGAGTCGATGTCAAGGAACCGTTTAAGAAGGGTAGGGTTCACTATCTGGCCCATCATGGGATAAGGAAAGACAGCGTCACCACACCAATACGGGTGGTGTATGACTGTTCTGCCCACCAAGGTCAACAACCCAGTCTAAATGACTGCCTGATGACAGGTCCGTCCATGGTGTCGGACCTGTCCCAACATCTATTGCGGTTTAGGCTGGGGAAGTACGCCTATACCAGTGACATCGAGAAAGCAGTCTTGATGGTCAAGCTAAAGGAGGAAGATAGAGATGTTACCCGCTTTCTTTGGTTCAGCGACATTAGCGACTCTGAAAGTCCAATCATAATATACCGTTTTCGGGTTGTACTCTTTGGGGCCACGTGCTCACAGTTTTTGTTAAATGCCACAATCAGAAAACATCTAGCTGACACTCATGAGGACACAAGTAAACTATCTCGCGGATTATATATAGACAATTTGCAGGGATCTAGCGATAGTCAGGATGATTTGTTATATACATACTGGCAAGCACGCAGATTGTTTGCGGATGCACATCTATTTCTCCGCGAGTGGGTTACTAATAGTGAAGATCTTCAGAGTTTGATACAGGTGGACGGTATGGCATCTCTTAACCAGGAAAAGTCCAGAAATTTGGGGATGATCTGGCAACCTAAACATGACATACTAACTTTTCAAACAAGGTCTTTTGCTCAGCAGACAGGAGCGCACACCAAAAGAAGTCTGTTGAGCAAAGTTGCGCAATTTGTTGATCCTTTGGGTCTAGCATTACCCGTTACCATAAGAGCTAGGATTCTAATGCAGGAAGTTTGGAGACGTAAAATAGGAGGGGATGACAGTTTGCCCGAGGACCTGAATGACCAAGGGACATTGTTGTTGAATGAATATGCCATCCTATGTACTAAACCTATACCTCGTAAAGTGGCGGCGTTCAGTGACGTTACGTTACACACGTTTTGCGATGCTAGCGCCACGGCATACGGGGTAGCCATATATGTTGTTACTTCATTTGGGGCACATTTAGTTACAGCCTGGCCCAAGGTAGCCCCGGTTAAAAAGGTAACTATCCCTAAAATGGAATTGACTGCCATGCTGCTATTAGCACGTCTGGTGCAACATGTACGCGCAGCATACGAGAGCGAATTAAATATTGAAATCGTTCACGTAGGTGCGATAGTCAGGTCGCACTCAACTGGATACATAGCAAGAAGTCTCTGCCAGTTTATGTGCGGAATAGGGTAGATGAGATTAGAGCCCTTTTGCCAGACATTGCTTATCATTATGTAAATACAAAAGAAAACCCTGATGATCTCATAACTAGGGGTATAACGGCTAGCCAGTTAATGAAGTCCGAATTGTGGTGGCATGGTCCAAAGTGGCTGCTCCATGAAAGTGAATGGACGATATGGCATGCTGTTGGTGAGGGACTTCTGCCACTGGAAACAGTGGCAGTTACAACCCAACCAAATGAGCCACCGGGACCCGGTGGCTCATTTGGTTGGGTTGTAACTGCCACTGTTTCCAGTGGCAGAAGTCCCTCACCAACAGCATGCCATATCGTCCATTCACTTTCATGGAGCAGCCACTTTGGACCATGCCACCACAATTCGGACTTCATTAACTGGCTAGCCGTTATACCCCTAGTTATGAGATCATCAGGGTTTTTATCATAGAGTGGGCAAGATTCGGTGACTATAATAAACTAGTCAGAGTTGTAGCTTGGGTATTACGATATATATCCAATCTCAAGCTTGAAGTAACGGGCCAACTCTGCAACAGGGGTCACAACATTGATGCTCGTGAATTTAAAGCAGCTGAAGTAACTTTGATCAAATGGGTTCAAGTAGAAACCTTTTCCAATGAATTAGAATCCTTGAAAAGCTTGAATAATACATTAATGCCTAATATAGTGCGTCAACTAAGGTTGCACCTAGACAATGGCCTCATCAGGTGTGAGGGTCACCTGAAGTGGACGGGTGTACCAGACGGCACAAACCGACCTATACTTATGCCAACAAGACATCACGTTACTGATCTATTGATCATACGTGCACATACGGAAGTAAAACACTACGGGGTATGTCATATTATATCAAATTTACGTCTCACATGGTGGATACCCAGAGTTCGACAAGTAGCTCGACAATTAGCCTATTTAATACTCCCCGAAGTCCCGCCCTTTGATTTTTAGGGGCTTTGATCAGCACACCACTAGACGGTGTCTCTTTATTGTCTTTATCCATTTTTCATGTGAGCCTATAGGCTATGTATCTAAATGTTACGTTACAAAGACAACGGCCAAATAATAGTCTAATTAGGAGACGCCGACCGGCGGACTTTTATGTTATGGAGAAAAAATAGTACACTAAATAGCAATACCTACTAATGGGTCACATTGAACAAGAAAATATGTTAGGTCAGGTCATATGTCACAGGAAGTCTGAAATGGAAAAGAAAATTTATTGGGGAAAGATGATGGGTGGGATGCAGGACTTAGGCAGGTGCAACGATGTGTCCCTGCATTCCGGCTCTAACCATCGCTTCGCTAGCCTTGCCAGTTTATCATAGAGTTGTTCCTGCATCCTGTTATATGTCCCCTTGCTCATTGCCTTAAAAATCCCTTACTGGTAGCTAATTCCCGAGGTCTGGGCACCAATGTGGTAAACTATCAATGGAAGTTAAATATTACTAAGCTATAATGAATCAAATAAATAAATCTAAATGAAAACTACTTCATATCTAAATTGAATTCAATCTGAAACAAGCTAATTTATATCCAAAGGTCTCACATAATAAATTTATATATAGGGTAAGGTTATAAGGGTTAATATTAGCCAGGAATTAACTCACCAATAGTTCCATGTGGCAATGAGGCAAGGGAGAACGTTTACCCAATATGGCGGTGGACAATGGGGAGCGAGACATCGGTCCCGAGACACGAGTCAAGTTAAAGAAAGAATAAATTATTACATGGGAATGGACATGAATATTATGCTTATCTGTCAGTCAGTCATGGCGTCGATGACGGCGTCGTGATGGTGTAGCTGAGTGTATTGCTGTATGTGTATTGTGATTAGAGTCACAAAAACACGATCAACTGAGGGCGGAAAATTAGATGTTAACTGGTTGGTGTTTGTGAAGGCTCTGCCGTTCCTCGAAGGCACACCTTGCTGCCTTGGCAAAATGTCAGGAGCCCAAATTATCGTACCGCATCTAGGTTGCTCTATACGATAAATTATATTTATATATACGATAAATTCATATATACTACATAAGACCATGGCAATATTACTTAATAGCATATTAGGCCTTTTATAACTTAACTTATTTACAATCGTATAATATACGATCTACTCGTCCTACGTCGTGCTGTAGGAGCGATCGTGACGTCACAGAGACATACGAGATCACAAAGGAGTCATATTCTATCGAATTTATACGATAATGATACCTAGCCTAAAGAACAAACCATACGAGGAGCGTCTTAGAGGATTAAATCTATTTCCTTTAACCCAGCGCATGATCAAGAGGCGACTTAATTCAAGTGTTTAAAATCATCAAAGGCATCGACAAAATAAACTGTAGTAAGTACTTCACTATCGAACAATCTAATTACATGCGGGGAAAGGTTGCAAAACTATTGGTAAATCTTTTAACTTACACGAATCTAAGAATTTCTTCTTCAATCGAGTTATCAACTTGTGGAATGGGCTTCTCCAAACGTTATAGACTGCAGCACCGTTGATTCTTTTAAACTTCGTCTAGACAAATATCTTGCATCAAACCCGTGACTGATTGCGTTTGTAAATTAATAACTTTATTTTATTCTCCCCTCAGATTCATCAAGGATTATTGCGTATATATATTACTAAGACGTTACTCTCTTTCTTTCCCAGATATACGAAAGATCACTTATAACTGTGTTGTTACTAACCCATCTATCCCCTACTACCTTCCTAATCCTACCACGGACATTAGTTCCAGGGCAGTAGTTCCTTTTCCAATTTTCCCTTACCCACTCTA
This sequence comes from Paralithodes platypus, assembly GCA_032716605.1. NCBI lineage: Eukaryota > Metazoa > Arthropoda > Malacostraca > Decapoda > Lithodidae > Paralithodes > Paralithodes platypus. The sequence goes on along the minus strand of CM064523.1, from coordinate 44,026,763 downwards.
AACCACTGTTTGGACACTTGATCCTCAGTGTTTTGGAGGACAAGCAGCCTAAAGGGGTCACTTTTGCTTGATTTCCTTTGTACTCCTTTATACACATGTGAACAATACTTAATACAAGGATGCTCTGTGCCCCTGTACAGAGCAAGAAGCGCTGCAGGGGTAAAGAACCCCTTGAGGCGGTTGAGCACACTAAGGTTCTGGGAACTGTTTTAGAAAGAGTGGTCAAATGGTCTTTCCAAGAGAGACCATAAGAAACATATACACCAAGAATACTGAGAGAAGATGAAGGGTTGATTTCTGTATTGTTGAGTTTACAACGAGTAGATACATGGAGAATTTGGGATTTGGAAGCATTGAAAGAAACAAGGTTTTCTCTGGCCCAATTGGAAATGGTAGGTACATCAGAAGATATATTTTTTTTTCTATGTGAATGAGGGAGTCAAAAGACAGAGCTGCCTGTGACAAGTGCCCCAGAGTTGAAAGAGTGATTTGTTTTTTTTCAGAAAGAAGTGTGGTGTGCTTTTTAGTGTAGTGAAGTAGATATCAGGAGGAGGTGTTTATGAGAGCTAGCTGGATCACTCTGTCGTGGTGAAGCACAAACAGAAACAGTAAGGGAAGTCAGACAAATGAAACAGGAGTTACGGCAACTCATCATCAAATGCCTATTGGCCTCCCCTGGGTATTGCCTTGTTCGGTTGGTGATTGCAATCTCCCGATTTGTTATCTATTATAGAGATCGCCACCTGCAAGTGGCGCCGATTAGCGTCTGGCCCATCGGTAATTTGTTTAAGGTTTATTCCCCCAAATGGGTTGCCCGCCAAGGCTATCGAGTCCCATCCACCCGGAAACACCCCTTCCAGATACCAGGGGAATGCTAACACCAGAGACAACCCTATCACAGGAGGACAATGGGTTGCCCGCCAAGGCTATCGAATCCCACCCTCCAGGAAACATCCTTTTCAGATACCAGGGGGACTGCTGTTCAATGGCTATATCACGTTTGTTTTTGAGGGATTGCTTGCTGGGTGTGTTCTCGAAAACTAGTTGAATAGTGTAAGGTAGAGTCATCAGCATATGAGTGGATAGAACTGGAGATACAGTTGAGAAGATCATATATAAATATTAGCAAGAAAATAGGATATAGGACAGAACCCTGACTTACACCGGAGGTGATAGGATGAGGAAGTGAACGCTTGCCGTCCACACTCACAGCTATGGAATGGCCAGAAAGGAAATTTGAGATAAAGGCACAGATGGAGGGATAGAAACCGAAGGAGGGTAGTTTAGAAATTAGAGATTTGTGCCAGACTCTATCGAAGGCCTCCGATGTCTAGTGCAATAGAAAAGGTCTCACCGAAGTCCCGAAAGGAGCATGACCATGAGTTAGTAAGATATGAAAGAAGATCAGCAGTAGAGCGACCCCCAAGGAAGCCATACTGGTGACCTGAGAGTAGATTATGAGAAGAGAAATACTTAAGAAATGTTGAAGTTTGATAGTTTCAAAAACTTTAGAGATGCAAGAAATGAGAGCGATTGGACGATAGTTGGAGGGTTGAGAGCGGTCAACCTTCTATGTTACAGGTTGAATGATAGAAAACTTCCTGTAAACATGGAAGGCATTAAATGGGAGACAGAGATGGAATAGTTTGCTTAGGCAGGGAGTCAGCACTGAAGCGCAGTTTTTGGATACAACAGGAGGAACATCATCCAGACCCTACGCCTTCTTAGTATTAAGCCCAGAGAGGGTAGAAATTACATCTTTAGAAGAGATTAGGATATTAGGCATAAGTAGGAGAGGGAGGATTAGCACCGGAATCATCCAAGGTGGAGTTTCTAGCGAAAGTTTGAGCGAAGAGGTCAGCTTTGTCAGAGAAAGAAGTACAAAGGAGTACAAAGGAGATCAAGCAACAACAGGTCTAGTGACCCTTCTAGGCTGCTTGTCCTCCAAAACACTGAGGATCAAGTGTCCAAACAGTGGTTTAGAGTGGGTAAGGGAACATTGGAAAGGGAACTACTGCCCTGGAACTAATGTCCGTGGCAGGATTAGGAAGTTAGTAGGGGACAGATGGGTTAGTAACTGAGGGGAGGATAAAATAAAGTTATTCATTTACAAACGCAGTCAGTCGCGGGTTTGATGCGCGAGATATTTGTCTAGGCGAAGTTTAAATGAATTAACGGTGCAGCAGTCTATAACATCTCGGGGAAACCCATTCCATAAGTTGACAACTTGATTGAAGAAGAAATGTTTAGCTTCGTGTGAGTTAAAAGATTTACCAATAATTTTGCACCCATTTCCCCGCGTGTAATTAGATTGGTCGATAGTGAAATACTTACTACAGTTCATATTGTCTATGCCTTTGATGATTTTGAACACTTGAATTAAGTCGCTTCTTAATCTGCGCTGGGTTAAAGGAAATATATTTAATTCTCTAAAACGTTCCTCGTATGCTTTGTTCTTTAGGCTAGGTATCATTTTGGTACTCTACGTTGAACTCGATCTAGCTTGTCTATATCTTTTGGGTAATAAGGGCACCAGGATTGAACGCAGTATTCCAGAAGAGGGCGGGCTAAGGAATTGTAAAGGGTAAGGATAAGGTCTTTGGATTTATGCTCAACTGACCTGCCTATAAAGCCAATTATTTTGTTTGCCTTCTTAACAACTTCTGAACATTGTTGACTCGGTTTTAGGTTACTCGATATTGTTACTCCCAGATCGGTTTCTCTGTTTACATTCTTAAGCTGAGTGCCATTCATCAAATAGTTTGCTTTCTCATTTTGGTATCCGATATGTAGTACTTTACATTTATCCGCATTGAAACTCATTTGCCAAATTTGGGCCCAACATGACAACTTATCTAGATTGTGTTGCATATCGTCAACTTGTTCTTTTGAGAGTATGCTATTTGCAATTTTTGTATCGTCAGCAAATTTTGAGATTGTACAGGTGAGACCCTCATATATGTCGTTGATGTAAATTAGAAAGAGAATTGGTCCTAGTACCGATCCCTGGGGTACCCCGCTACTTACATTGGTCCGTTTAGATGCCTTACCGTTTATGACTACACTTTGCTTTCTGTCGCTGAGCCAATTTCCTTTCCATTTCAATACACCATCTTGTATTCCATGCGCTTTTAGTTTTAGCAGTAAACGTTTGTGGGGAACTTTGTCAAAGGCCTTTTGAAAATCAAGGTATATAATATCTACAGCTTTACTCTCATCGTAGAGATTGAGGATATCGTGGAAGAAGTCTAAGAGGTTTGTTAAACAGGAAATTTGTTTACGAAAGCCGTGTTGAGTATCTTTAAGTATGTTATTATCCTCTAAGTGATTTACGAGTCTGTCTCTTATGAGTGTTTCTAGCATTTTACATACAACTGAGGTTAAGCTAATTGGACGATAGTTACTGGGTAGGGATTTGCTGCCATTTTTGAATATCGGTGTTACGTTGGCTAGATTCCACTGATCAGGCATAGTTCCAGACTGCAAGGATTTGTTGAATAGCAATGTCAGTGATTTAGAGAGCTCATCCTTAGCTTCCTTTAGAACTCTAGGTGAGATTGTATCAGGTCCAGGCGTTTTATTTACCTTGAGTTCATCTAAACAATTCAATACTTCTCACTCTGTAACGGTGATATTGATTAGAATATCTGAATTATCAATCTGAATCGGCGATGGTGTAGGGATATCACTGAGGTCTTCCGTTGTAAAAACTGATGCAAAGAAGGTATTGAGGGCATTACTCATTTGTACTTCGTCTTTGGTGTATTCTCCATTTTCATCGACTAACGGTCCAACAGTTGAAGGAACTACTTTTTTCTTTCTGATATAACTATAGAATCCTTTCGGGTTTGTTTTACTTTGATTCGCAACATGTAACTCCAAGGTCTTTTTACTTTGCTTAATTCACTTTTTGGCTTTGCTTCATAGCTCTACAAATTTCACCCATTCTTCGTCATTATGTAAGGATTTTAATTTATCATTAGCAAACTTTAGCAAGCAGACATTTTGAAATATCCTTATTCCACCATTTGGGCTTATTATTATGGGCTGTACGCCGTATTTTCGATGGTATGCAGTCCTGCACTGCTTTTAGGTAAGTGGTTTCGAATAATTCCCAAGATGTATTTATGTCGTTATTGTTAATTAAAAAGCTCCAGGCAGTTTCTTTAAACATAGCTCTAAGTTTATGAAAGTTTGCTTTCTGGAAATTAGGGACTTTTTCGATGCTGCTATTTGGTTCGTTACTAGTAAACTTTAAAGTGAAAGTTATTGTACGATGGTCGCTGTTACTGATTTCATCACCAACATTCAAATTCTCTATTAATTCTTCTTTTGTTGCAAGTACAAGGTCAAGAACGTTATTACCACAGGTCGCCGATCGAACAAATTGATAGAGTGAACTCTCTTGCAAGTTCGCATACAAGTCATGTCCGGAGTGTGAAGTAAGAGTATCGCCCCACTTGGTCACAGGTAAATTAAAGTCGCCAAAAAATATGGTATCTTGTGAGTTACTTACATCTGCAATTTGTTCATAAATTTCTCGTTCAGTTTGCACTGATTGAGCTGGATGTCAGTATATTAATGCAAGTATTATTGTTGTACCTTTATTATTCTTTATTAGCACAAAAGATGTGTCGACGTTCACAATTTGAGGTTTTGACAAGAGGGTCGTGTTAAGACTTTCTTTGATATAAAATAAAACGCCACCTCCATTTTTATTTATTCGGCTTTTCTCAAACATTACATTTATTATGTTCCTTCCAACAACCAACTATACTCCTAAAATCGATTAATGAAATTTACAAACACATGTGGCAGTCCGTGGATTCGAACCCAGGACGCTCACACCGAAAATCAACACCTTATGCATCGCACCACGAAGACAGTTAAAGAATGGTGGACACTGCCTACGATTTATTATGCAACTTCGAATCCTGCATATCAATCTAAGCATGTACACACATCCCAACTGCAACTCACGTAGGCTATGCATATGTGAATGGAAAGAGCAATTAATGGGGCTTTAACCACTAGGGAAGTCCTCTCGATAAATTACCCCTGAACCAATATAAATTATTATGTTCCTTCCAACAACCAACTATACTCCTAAAATCGATTAATGAAATTTACAAACACATAACCGGGAAGTGTTAAAAAGTCCCTATCTTCTGTATTGAGCCAAGATTCTGTTATGCCAATCACATCATAATTTTCTGTAAACACTAGTTCCTCTAAATCTGAAAATGTATTGCATATGCTACGAGCGTTTGCATAGAGAACCTTTAAAGTTGCGGTTTTAGAACTTGCAGAACGTTCTTTAATCGAATTTTTGGTTCTGGTCGGATCTACATTTACATTCATGGCTGTCCTCGGTCCTCGGTCGTTATCCCTGGCGGTTTTGAATTTGGGTTATGTAGTTGGAGCTTTCTCCAAATTCGCGGTTCTTGACGGATTCGCATTTAATTCCTTTGCAGGTTGCCGTCCTCGCTGTCTTCGGTCCTCCTTCCTGGTTGTCCTGTGTTGAGTCGATTTCTTCTCCGAAAATCCTTCACCGCATCGTTGAGAAGACGCCCACAACGTGCTGCTCCCACCTGGTTCAGATGAACTCCATCGTTCGAAAACAAATAGTCATCGTAGTAGAAATTGTCCCAGGTGTCGACGAATCCCACGTTCTCCTTCCTGCAGAATTTTGGAGGTTGTGCCATAAAATTAGAAAAGGGGAGGGGAAGACGAAGAAGAACAATTGTTAGAGAGGTTTTTGGTTAGATGCCAGAAAGCTTGGGAAGAGCTAGAGTTGGAAAGTTCAGTGCATTTATCATTGTTGAAAAAGTGTTTGGCGAGTTGAAGAACAGATTTGGCTTGATTCCGGGCAGAAACATAGGGAGAATGAGATTCTTGAGTTTGAAAGCGTCTGTACCGTTTGAATGCTTCCTCCTTATTGCGGTCAGCAGTAGAAAAGGCGTGAGAAAACCAAGATATTTTTGCATTAATCTGAGAGAAATAAAATGTAATGTATGCCTCCATGCCCGATAGGATTACCTCGATAGTGCGGTCAGCACTGTCCGAGGATCCCCAGCCATAGAAGCAAAATTCATTCCATGGGAATTCAAAGAAGTAGTGCCGAAGAACCTCCCTGTTGGCATTGCTAAAATGCCACAAGCGCTGCTGGCTGGGAGGATCGGGTGGCACTACTGGAGAAATAGGACAGGTGACAGAGATAAGTTTATGGTCAGAGGAGCCCAAGAGAGAGAAAAGATCAACAGTATAAGCGGAAGTGTTAGAAGTTATAAACCAGTCTAGATTGTTGGGCTGATATCAGAAGCGATCCGGGATACGGGTGGGTTGCTGAATTAGGTCATTTAGGAGAGAAAAGATTTAGGCTTGTTCATCAAGTTGGTCAGTGGAATGAGAGGAGAGCCATTGGCAATGGTGAATGTTAAAATCTCCAAAGGTGGAGATTTCTAAGAAAGGAGAGACTGATATGGTGTATTCCACTTTAGAGTTTAGATAGTCAAAGAATTTGGGAAACTCTGCGGAGTTGGGGGAAAGATAGACAGCAAATAAATATTTAGTATGAGAGTGACAGGGTAGTTTGAGCCAAGAAGTTGAGAATTCAGAGGAGTCAAAGTCGGGAACACGAGAGCAATTGGATACGGTGTGTACTATTTACTAAATAATATATTAAGTACAGGACAACATGTTGTATGTAAAGATATTTGAGACGGTCTGTGGTGATTACTAATTATATAGATGTTCTAAGTGAAGATAATGGAGATGGTATATGGTAAATACTAAAACTATATTAAGTACAGGACAAAATGCTCTATATTTAGATAATGGAACGATTTGTGGCACTTTTTTTGTCTGTGTATGAAGGTTGCACATAGCGAAAGTCTCCCCCACAGCCGAAAGAGTGTCGGAGAGCCAAAATCAAGGGGCGTTGGAGTCATAATGCCTGGACACACGAAGATTAAAGTAGATTAAGTTATAGGATGAAGGAGAGATTGACTGAGGGAGAGTGTTCCAGAATTCACTAGTTAAGTAGAAAAAAGGCTGGGAAAATTTGCAAATTCTTGGGTTGGAGAGCTGGACAGAAAAGGAGTGGGACTGTGTTGTAAAGCGGGTGCCTCACACTCGCTGCAAAGGAGTGGATATGCACTGAGAGAGCTCTGAAGAACACTGATTATTGTATTATCGATAGTAGAGTGAAATATATGCAACAATCCTGTGTGTAGAAATATAATGTAGGGACCACTCTTTCTATAAATGCGGTATGGATGGAACTTTCCAGCACATGCAAACAATACGCGATACATGGGTGCACTGTGCCCCTATACAGAGAAAGAAGCTGTGTGGGGGTGAGGAACCCATGAAGACGGTAGGGTACACCTAACTTCTAGGAAACTGTTTTAGCAAGACTGCTTATATGATCTTTCCAATAAAGGTTGGATGAAAAAGATCTATCTATCTATCTATTGCCTGACGCCGTGATCCCCGAAGGTGTGGCCATGAACGAACCGCCCCCATGCACCTCTGTCCCCAGTCCATCGATGCCCCTCCCCCCAACCAGCACCGCCTTCGTTCATATACTTCCTCACTCCATCCTTCCACCTCTGTATCGGTCTACCTCTCCCTCTTTGTCCTTCCACCTCGCTCTCGTACACCCTCTTAGTTATTCTCTCGCTTTCCATACGTTCCATATGGCCGAACCATCTCAAGTTGTTCCTTTTCACACTTTCCAGCACATCTACCTCCACACCACACCTCCTTCCTACTTCCTCATTAGTCTGTCTATCCCTCCATGTAACTCCGCACGCACTTCTTAAGTAATTAATTTCCACTGCTCTCACTCTTGGTCTGAGTCTCTCAACCATGCTTCGCTTCCGTAAGTCAGTGTCGGGATTACCACACTGTCATGCAAGGACTTCTTCACTTCCATACTGACCACCCTATTTCTTGTTAGTGCTTTCAGCGTTCCTACAACCCTCTTCCCCTGTTGTACCCTCTCCCGCACTTCTTCATCCATAGTCCCATCTTTACTCAACACACTGCCCAGATACTTAAAAGAGTTGACGATTTCCATAGCCTGACCGTTCAGCTTCACCTCACACTCTGTGACTTCACCCCTTTCGAAGTCAATAACCTTGCTCTTCCCCGCATTTACCTTCAAATTCCGTTTTTCGCACACTGTTCCAAACTCATTTACCAGACCATGCAACTCCCATTCATTATCACTCATCAGAACTGTATCATCCGCAAACAGCAGTATAGGTAGCTTCCACTCAATTCCCTCCCTTTTCAGCAATACACCAACATCCACTGCTCTTGATAGTATTACTTTCATGACTCCATCCATATATACAGTAAACAACCACGGGGACATCACACACCCCTGTTTCAAACCAACATTCAGGTCGAAGAACTCGCTCTGCTCACTCTCCACATGTACTGCCGCCTTTTCACCCTCGTACATGCTCTTCACTGCTTTCAGCAACTTGCCATCTACTCCGTATATTCTAAGTTCTTTCCACAAACCTTCTCTATCCACTCTGTCATAGGCATTCTCCAAGTCCATAATAGTAGGGTCATTTGCTTGGAATCCGTGACCATTTTGTTCCTACCTTTTACTCTCAATGGATTTGACAACCTGAACCATTTTAAAGGAAAATTAGCTCCTATGCCCCTCTGAAAAATGACGGCTAACTCTGCTAGAGCCCAATATTAAAAATGGCCACCAACGCCATCTTGAAAAACAGGAAATGTAATATCTCTGGCATCAGATGAGCTACAAGGACGAATGAGGTGTCCTTTTTCACTAATTCTGGCATTACAAATCCGCTGGAATGGATATTGTATTGTATTGTATTGTATTGTATTGTATTGTTATTGTATTATACTAATTGTACATACTAATCTGCCACTTCACTGTCACTACATGATTCACTGTATGAGCCACTATCAGAATCACTGTCCTCACTTTCACTGCTATCATCACTGTTGTTCTCTACCTGCGGTGTATATCTAATATTACTTTTTTACTGTTTCAGATGGATCGCATGCCCATCTGATGAAAATTGCTGACTTGTGAAGTGACCGAAATAATGGATAATAGAAGAGAGAGTGAAGAGTTACCAGACAAGACATTAAATGAATACGAGTGCATTTTACTCTGTGGTAAGCGATGTGCCGCAGATGATCGTTTGGAAAACATTACACCTGAGAAGTGGGAATCCATCCGGGAAAAGTCTTTGCAATGGAAATAACTTGATAAGTTTCAACATATACATGAAAATGTGGATTGGGAGAAGGGACCAAAGGGTCACCACATGCATAGCATTTATTACGCATCATTATCCAGCAAACGCAAGCTCTCTCAAGCCGAAAAACGCAAACACAAATCCGAGGAACGTCTTGAAAGAGATGAAGCATCAGATCAACAAGACCCTTCCCCAGAGGCCAGTGCACCTAAAAGGCTCCACTCCAGTATGGGTGTCCTTCACGATAAGACTCTATGTGTGTGGTGCATGAAAGGGGCATACAAGAGTAGTGATCGTGACAAGCAGATTTTACTCCTATCAACAGTAGATGCCTGGACTAAATTCAAGTTACATACTGTCCGTCTGGAAGATGAGGTCATGAGATTGAGACTTGACACTCTGATTGCATCCATCCCAGATAGTCAAACAGCATTTGGGTTGGAAATCCGCTACCATCGTGCGTGCTGGCGCAAATATGTAAGCGACCACAAGCCCCTTTCAGATGAAAGCACTCAACATCTGCAGCGTGTAAACCTCCGAGAGGCCCAAGCTCTCTTCTTTCATCATATTCGTCAAGTCATCTTCAAAGACCATGAAATTCGCACACTGCAAGGCCTGCTGCAGGACTATAAGCGCATTATCTCAAATCACGGACACAACTCAGTAGTAAAATCCAGCTACTTAAAGGAAATTCTCGTCAATGAATTTGGGGAAGACATCGGATTTCATGAACGTATTCAAAAGAATGTGAGTGAACTGGTATATGATACAACAGCAGCAGGTACATACATCGAGGCAGCAATATCTTCATTGGGTGTCAGCAATGATCAGTTGGTGATGAATGTTGCAGCATGACTCAAAGAGCAAGTCATCAGGACAAATACTATTCCCTGGCTCCCATATATACACGAGTTGGAGAGAGAAGAAGACCTCAGTGAGCTCCTGCTGAAACTGCTCACATGGCTGAAACACCCAAATAAGTCTGCAATTGATGACAGTCCATCCGTCCGATCGATTGCATCTATCCTCACAAGCTACATCACTGGAAAACGCACTGCATTTGAGATAAATCTCTCTGTCTTGCTACATGGACTGACCAAGAGTAGGGAGATAGTCGACATAATGCACAAAGATTGACTGGGCATCAGTTACAATGACGTACTTATGCTGCGAGATTTTTGGGTGGTCCATGACCTCAAGTGCTCATCTGATTGCCCCTTTGAACTAGCTGAGGGTAAGCCTGCTATCGCTATAGTCGACAACGATGACTTCAAGAGCGACACACTGACCGGTGCTGGCCAGTCACACCGCACTAATGTCATGTTTGTGGAGCCAGAATCATTTGATACAGAACTTCCTTCCGAGAATCACGAGGATAGACCAGTTCCCGGTGCCAACTTTGCATCAAACCTCTCGACAACTCTCAAAGAGCTCGGAAGTGAAATGCTAAAAGTCAACCCCTACAAGACAGCGAAGCGTGGGGAACCACCTCTCAGGAAGCCACCAGCTGATCAAAGTACTCCTGCTCCTGACACATCGGTGCAAAGAATTTGTGGTGTGATCCATGCATTGGCCAGGGCGCAAGATGACCGAACGAGACCTAAGCCAGAAGAACAGACTGTGCCTGGGTTTTCAGGGTTTCACGCCAGCATGTCAAATGCAGATGAGAAGAGTCGAGCAATATACCACATGACCTATCCCAACCCACCCAGTAAGACAATTCTCAATGATGTGATGTGTAAGCTTGCAAAATCAATCGAAGAAAAAAAGATGCCTTTTGCAATAATTGTTGGTGATCATCCTGTCTACGTGCTCATGCTTGAGTTGAAAAGTGAGAATGCTGAGCTGTTCAGCAAAATCTTACCATTCATGGCACCCTTCCACATGCAAATGTCGTTCATCTACAAGAGGTTTAAGGGATCTGGTATCTCAGATGTGTTGGTGGCAGCTGGTGTTATAGCAGACGGGTCTGTTGATCAGGCCCTTCGTGGAAAACATGTTAAGCGTGGGGTTCGCTGCTTGCGACTATTCTACGAGACTCTGATCCACCATGTCATAGACAAACGTTTGGAAGATTCCCCTCTATCTGAAGAAGTAAAGGCATCCCTTGCCAAGCTTCGACATCCGATTGATGCACAGCAACTTGCAGATGAACATGCAGAGCTAGAGAGAAATGCTGAGCTGAAGGACCTCGTTGATGCTCTCTTCAAGGACTTTGAGGGTGCCCCACATGCAGAATACTGGATGTCATTCATGGAAATGGTTGAGGTTCTAACTCAAAATATCCATGCAATCAGAACAAGCAACTGGACTGAGTTCAAGTCCTCACTCAAGCTCATGCTTCCTTTGATGCAAATCTATGATAATGACAAGTATGGTCGGCATCTCCCCAATTTCACCGCAGTGCTTGATACCCTTCCTGTCGATCAGGCTGCATTCATGGAGAGTGGTATGTTTGCACAGTCAATGACAGGAAAACCATATTCGTGTGTATCCCTCAACGTATGGATAGAGTCAACAATGAATAAGGGCTCTAAGCTGAAGTCTGGTTGGTTGGCCATTCTGAACAATGAAAAGCAGCTCCTTTCAAACACTCGGAATGTGAATAACATCAATCGGGTGAGAACAAAGGTCCATCGCCATTCAGACTCTCTCTCAGAGCTCATAATGTGCTCAGAATGGCGCCCATCATATGATGGGCACCGCAGGGATGGCCAATATTCTCTCGCCCGTCATATGACGGGCTCCGTCGGTTAGGTGTTAACAATACACTATCAAAGGCTTCCGATATGTCTAGTGCAATAGAAACAATCTCACTGAAGTCCCGAAGGGAGGATGACGAAGAGTTAGTAAGATAAGCAAGAAGATCACTAGTAGAGTAGCCCTTAAGGAAACCATACTGGTGATCAGAAAGTAGATTATGGGAAGATAAATCCTTAAGACATTTTGAATCAAGAATAGTTTTAAAAACTTTAAAGATGCAAGAATTGAGAGCAATTGGACGATAGTTGGAGGGTTGAGAGCAGTAATCCTTCTTTGGGACAGGTTGAATAAGAGCAAACTTCCAGCAAGAAGGAAAGATGTTAGAGGAAAGACCGAGACAAAAGAGTTTGCCTATATGGGCAGGGAGTCGGCACGGAAGAACAGTTTTTGAGTACAACAGGAGGAACACCATCCATTCCGTATGCCTTTTTACTATTAAACCCTGAGAGAGCAGAAAGTACATCATTAGATGAGATTATGATATGAGGCATAAGTAAGTGACAGGGAGGTGGAGAAGGTGGAGTAGTGCCAGAATCATCGTTTTTACCGAAAGTTTGAGCGAAGAGTAAAGCTTTATCAGAGGAAGAGGTTACGGTGGTACCGTCAGAGTGGAAAAGAGGAGGGAAAGACTAGGAAGTGAATCTGTTGGAGAGGTTTTTGACTAGAAGCCAACAAGCTTGGGAAGGGGCTAGAGTTAGAAAGTTTGGAGCATTTGTTATTGATGAAAGAGTTTTTCATGAGTTGAAGAACAGAACTTGACTTGATTCCGGGCAGAAACATATAAAGCCTTTAAAATTCCAGATATTGTTCCTAAGTTGTATATAATCGTCTAAACATCGCTAAAATTAACTGATAAAAAACACAATATTCCTCAAGGGGTTATTTAGTTGCTCAAGAGTGAAACTTATTGTTAAAAATCTTATCCTTCCTAAGCTGTCTATGCATTTATCTACGTTACTTCAACATTTTGAAAAAAAAGCAAAGCGGAATTTTGCAATAACATTGTCATAATTAACCCCATGAGGATCGTGACATTATATTTTGGTATTTGTAGACGATTTTACTCAGATTAGGAAGGGTATATGCTAGTCAGAGGGATAATTGAGAGAGTTTTTACCCTTTCAATTCTCACAGATCCTCTGTCAGTCAGTTCAGTCAGTAGCCAAACCGTTTTTCCACTTAAAGGGGTAGGGAGGATCAGCCAGAACTGAGTCCTTTGCAAGCAAACGGCCCAGCTCCGAGGCTTGCTGATCCATCATTCTGGAGGTGGAACTCCCAGACCTAGTTCAGTCCAGTAGTGGTTGTGGGATATGTCTTTATCGCGACTCCCGCTGTGTTTGCTTCACTGTTGTGTCAGCTTTGAATATATTATTTTGTTCCGTTTATTCCAAATTAACTTTATGTAGGTTTTGATTTCTTACGTTGGTGTTTTGATTTTTCTCGAAGAGTAGAATTTTTCCAAGTAAGGCTCCAGTGTCTTTTTGGTAGGGTTGCTGCAGGCCTTGATAAAGTCTTCTGATGTTACTGTATGTTTTGCAATGTAGGACGAAGTGCTCTAAACTCTCTCGCTGCTCCTCACAGGCTGGCAGGTCTCATCTTCTCCCAGAAATTGATTCCTCCATTTGAGTTTCAGGATATTAGTTCAAGCTCTCGTCTTGACTGATTTCAAGCCACTTCTCCTCTACATGCATCTTGAATCTTTTGTAGATGTTTAGTGTAAATTTTTCTTGCATTCCCTTCCTTCATCTTTCTGTGTCCCATCCATCGATCCTCTTTCTTATTTCCTCAGGCTTTAACCGTTCTATTTGGTGAAGACTAATATTGATAATTTTCATGTAATCTTTGAGCTTTACTGTCCATCTGTTTTTGTTTTCGTCAAATTCTTGGAGGAATATTTCCCTCATCAGATAATTTCTGTTCTCCTGTAGAGCATGTTTTGTAAAGAGAATCTTGGACTTCATGTCTCGTGCAATGCTCGACGAGGCTCCGATTTCTCCTCGTAGGGCTCCAGTGGCTGTGTAGTGTAGCTAGGCACTTGTAGGATGGCTCGGTAAACCTTGTTTTCAATTATCTGCAGTTTATTTATATCTTCTTGGGTGTAGCTAATGATTTCAGAGGCATGCAATATTAATGGTATTGTTAGCCCCTTCCAGAAGGTTTTTCCTATTTGGAGCCTATTACAGCACCTCTCTACTACATTGTAAGCTACATTAGCCAGCCTGTTAGCTTTACTGGAGCCTATTACAGCACCTCTCTACTACACTGTAAGCTACATTAGCCAGCCTGTTAGCTTTACTGATGCTTTCAGTTATATAGTCTTTGAAACATGCTCTTTCGCTACCTTCACTCCCAAGTAGGTGATACTGTCTTTCACAGTTATGTTTTCTATTTGTTGTGGTGCTTCCTTCATATTGAACATTATTATATTAGTCCACATTTGTTGGCCACCTCGATGGTTTTCTGTATAGCTTGTCTAGCTTCTCCGACATTGGAGCTGAATACAAGACCGTCACCAGCATAAAAAAGTATTGGAAAGCTGAATCTCCCCTTGAAGCCTAGATTTTCATCTTCAAGCTTTTTTTTATAACTATGTAGGTTATTATCAGGAACAGTACCGTTGACCCATTGAATCCTTGTTTTATGCCGCTGGTGATTACTATTTTAGTTTGCTTTACTCCATCCAGAAGTAGCTGTGTAAAGCCTCTGTTGTATATGTTTGCTACTGCACTAATAATCTTGGGGTGGATACTATGGTCAATGAGGGCTGTACTTAGTTTTGATCGATCCACCGAGTCGAAGGCCTTGCTGAAGTCTACAGAGAGAACTATTAATGACTGCTTCCTCCTATAACTTGCATCGATACAATATCTTAGAATATAGAGGTTGTCAGAGATTCTTCTATTTTCGGTGTAGCTGGCTTGTAAATCACTCCTCACTTGTGTTAATTTAATGTGGTTTTCGATTTTGGTTTTCAAGATGCCTATGAATATTTTATAGGACGTGTTTGCAAGGGCTATTGGTCTTAAATCTTTTGCAGTGTTTTTTGTTTTTTCTTAGGAATTAATACGGTATTTGTGCTCTTCCAACTTTCTACTTTGCTCTCGGTCATCAGTATGTTGCTTAAGCACAATCTTAGTTCCTCCATACACTCTTCACTTTCTTCTAGGGTCTTAAACAGCTCTGGTTATATTCCGTCGGTTCCAGGTTCTTTTTTGTTTTTCGTGGTCTTAAGCTGTGTCTTGACATCTTTTATCGTTATTTGGGTTTCTTGTAGAGTCATGGGTCGGGGTCTTTCTTGATTACACTCGAAGGCCATGCCGAAGTATACTCGCAATTCTCTGGGTATCATTCCTTCATTATTTCTTTGATTGTTACCGGCGGTTTTCAGTCTTCTTCCTTCGTCTTCCCTTCTCTTCAGCTCTTCTTTGTATTCACTTTTCTTGGTCTCATTCCATATTTCATCGATCCTGTTTTCATGTCTAGTGTATACCTTATTTCAAAATTGTTTCAGATGTTCTGGTGTGTCTTCTTTACGTATTTCTTTTCCTTCATTGTCGTACATTTTTATATTTTGTTTGTCATTCACGGTCTCTCCCTTTAATCTCTTGATGTGGTCCCAGGTTTTCCTAGTTCTGTTGGGATCATTCAACATTTCATCCGTTATCTTTTTCTCATAGGCTCCTTTTGCTTCCTGTACTAGTCTTTGCACCTTCCTTTTCTGGTTGAGGTACATTTCCTTGCACCTGCAGAATCTCTCTTGATCACCTTGCCTTTCTGCCGTCCTTCTTTCCTTGTTGAATGCTCTTCTTTGGCTAATCTCCTGTTTTATCTCTCTTGTTAGCCAGACTGGTTCGACAGGTTCTGGCTTCTTGTCCCCTGACTTTATCTTGAGGTTCTTCTTCATATGTTCGTCAGCTGCGACCTTTATTATTATCTCCAGCTGGTTGATATTTCCTATGGATGCTTCTGGTCATCCAGCTAGCTTTTCCCTTGCATGGCGGATGAAGTTGCTTTTTGTGGAGTCATTGATCTTCGGGTACGTGATTTCTTTGGTTTCACCCTGTTTAGTGCTTCTTCTTACATTTATGTTAAATGTGGAACAAAGTTGGCTGTGATCAGACAAGTCAAAGAGTTCTTTATCTTCATCAATGTTCATTTAATCGAATTTCTTATATAAAGCCTGGTTCACCAGTATGAAATCGATGACACTAGCTTGCTCTCCTTTGGTCCGTTTCCCCCTGACATTTTGGCTCACCATTTAGGATAACGAGGCTATATTTCTCTGCCCAGTTGAGAACTCTGTTGCTATGTGCATTTAATTCTTGTTGTCCAATAAAACCCAAGTGGCCATTGAAGTCACCCAGCAATACTGTAGGCTCCTCTTCTAGCATATGTAAAATACTCTCTATACAGGTATGTCTCGCTATTGCTATGTTTCTTGCTTCGTCATTTGTTGAAATACCTCCAGGGGCTATCTGCACCACACAAATGACGGGCGATGGGGTCGCCACATCCCTACACCATAATCCCCACAGATCCTTCCTAGGTTATATTATTAAATTGTCAAATGATAGCAAGAATAAACTGTTGAACCCCGTCATGATCCTCAAAGGAATAATGTGAATACAAACATACCATACGTGTGATTTCAATTTACACTCATTCTGTATTTTCAAAACCAAATAATTATTTAATTTAAAATGTTGTATGTCAATGTTTATGACATTGATTAAATAAAGTTAAACATGTGTTCGGTACAGTATATGGACTGTCACAAATAAAGGTTATTAATAAGTAGGAAAAAGGTATAACAGATCAATTAGTATATTGATGGTAGTTTTCCCTTCTATCCTTGTTATAAGATATATAATAAAAGAGGCATATCACCACCAATATACCTTTACATGGTTAGAATATATTGGCCACTGTAATCCCCTTTTCGAACCCATAATTATCGGATGTGGTAAGAAGTGATTGAATGAGTCAAACTGGTAAAGGAGAAAACATAAATGATGAATAGTGTGTTATTTGATGTGTACAGAGTGAGTTGATCAAAGTGTGTACAGTCAGACAAATGTTAGAAAAATCCTGCGACCAAAATCGCTGTCAAAGGTTGAGTCACAGCTCCATAATTTTAACTATGGTTAGCTATTTAGTGCAAACAAAGAAAGTCTTAAGCTAATTGATGAATACTAATTTGAATAGTGAGGTTGGGACATGTGGGTGTATTTAGGATGCATGGATATTAAACACGGTATGTTAATGAAGAGCATGTGATTACGTTAAGGGGAGGTGGGTCATTTTTCTGGACCATTTTCTCCCTCATGTTTAGTTCAATTAGGTTTGACATTTTAAGACGCTCGGCCCATTAGTTTGGCGATTTTAAGACACTTAGCTCCATTCCATTGTAAATTTTAAAACCTATCGTGCCATTTAGATGTCGATTTTTTCCTGGGGAGCGATATCGAGCCTGTAATTTTTAGAGGAACAGGCCTTCGGCCGGAACCTTTTTATATCGAACAATTTACAAATTTATCTTGAGGGAGGTCTAGGGGTGTTTTCTAAGTTCGAGGGAGGTCTACGAGGAAACTTAAAAATATACGAATAACTGAATTAATATACCAAAAAAAACAGCCACTAGCCCCTTAATAGAGACAGTCTGTCGCCTATATTAAACAGCCACTAGCCCCTTAATAGAGACTGTCTGTCGCCTATATTAAACAGCCACTAGCCCCTTAATAGAGATGGTCTGTCGCCTATATTAAACAGCCACTAGCCCCTTAATAGAGACGGTCTGTCGCCTATATTAAACAGCCACTAGCCCCTTAATAGAGACGGTCTGTCGCCTATATTAAACAGCCACTAGCCCCTTAATAGAGACTGTCTGTCGCCTATATTAAACAGCCACTAGCCCCTTAATAGAGACTGTCTGTCGCCTATATTAAACAGCCACTAGCCCCTTAATAGAGACTGTCTGTCGCCTATATTAAACAGACACTAGCCCCTTAATAGAGATGGTCTGTCGCCTATATTAAACAGCCACTAGCCCCTTAATAGAGACGGTCTGTCGCCTATATTAAACAGACACTAGCCCCTTAATAGAGATGGTCTGTCGCCTATATTAAACAGCCACTAGCCCCTTAATAGAGACGGTCTGTCGCCTATATTAAACATGTGTATATTACAGGATAAAGTTATCTATGCAATGAAAGAGCCGTGGCCCATATCAGCCACATACCAATATGGGCACAATCCAAAAGGGCCAAATAAGCCGCAGATCAAAACATCTGTGGATAGAACACTTTTCAATATAATTGTCTATTTATTTTTTATTTTGTTTAAGAGACAATGAACGGAGGAAGGAAAAACACAGATAAAACAAAAAGGTCCATGTGCCTAAAGGCATCCTCCATTCATAAAATGTTTGTAACAACTGGATTTAAACTTTTGTAGATTGTAAGTTTGTGGAAAGCAACTCGAGGGAAATGAATTCCAAAGAGTAGTAGTTCTAGGGATAAATTAATTTTGATAAGCAGAAGTTCTGCATTGTGGAGGAGAAAGTGTAAATTCATGGGCGCTCTCAGCTGCCCTAGTTCTACGGAGAAAGATGTGGAGAGGCGGCACAATTGAAGCAAGTTCCTCGGAACAATTGCTGTGAAAATATCTGTAGAATAAAAGTATGGTATGTACACACCTACTAAACACGCTTATTATCAATGTTGTCTATTTCATACATGTTCTCTCTCCCTCTCTCTCTCTCTCTATCTGAGGTTAGATGTTTATGTTTACACCGCTACAATAACATGTTGACCTCCATCTCTAATTGCAGACCAAGGTATAAGATTGCTGGCATCGTTCCTGTCCCCAAGAAAAGAAATGCGAGTTTAATTAGACAGGTGAAGGTTCTCCCTGTAGTGTAGCCTTTTCATGTGCCTTGCCAGAGGTCCTTGAGGACAGTTTATAATGTTTCCTCCAATATTATAAAACGGATATATTTCACCGTCATTAGATATAAAATTCGCAACCTCACTTATGCACCATATTATACCATTACATTTGCATTGAATGGGGCAGCATAGAGTCAAAGTGTACTGTGAAACTCGATGTGTAAAAGCAGCTTAACCCAAGGCGCTTAAAAGTTCAAATTAAACATATAGATATCATTATTACAGGCACGAAAGGCCTTTGGATTTACAAAAAAATGGGGCAAAATGTCAACATATTACCACACTAATGGGACGAATGTCTTGAAATATCTACACTAATAATGTTAAACTTGAGGGAGAAGGGGGCCTCCAAATACACTCTGTTAAGGGAAAATATACCCTTAACCTCCAACCTCTACTACTGTAACTTATCTTACCCATGGTTTACCGCCCTGGTGGTGTAATGGTTAAGGTGGCAAATATCTGTGTGTGATAACCCAGGTTCGGGATCACATAATTATATACTTTAATTGATTTAATTGGGGGTGTTTGGTGTTGTGGTGAAATTAATAATATATAGATGAGAGAGAGAGAGAGAGAGAGAGAGAGAGAGAGAGAGAGAGAGAGAGAGAGAGAGAGAGAGAGAGAGAGAGAGAGAGAGAGAGAGAGAGAGAGAAAATCCATTAGATAGCATGAAAGGGAGTAATCAGGAAAATGTTGAAAACAAAAACCTGTGTAATGTATGAGGGAGGCTTGGGGATCCTTTGGAAACATAAACACTGTATAAATAGTGTTATTATACACAATAGCAGGTTAATTGCATGTATACAGTACACACGCACACATATCTACAATATTCACCTAAATATAAGTATTACAGATTGTATTTTGCGGTAGTATTGTCCCGGATTATCGAAAATAAATAAAGTAAATAATTATAGTAATAGTAATAATAGTTAAAACAAAGAAATGAAGCCCTGTTCTTCGTTGGCACTGGATATTCCCGCGTAAAGGTGGTGGCTGAGGATAAACAAAGACCGGCAATATGGCCGCAACAGAAGGAAGGACATTGAGAAGTAGGAGGGATATAGATGAGTAAGATCATGAGAGTGATGACATTGAAGGATCCCGAAAAGGAGAGGTATGTGGAATGTTAGGAAAGGTTATTATGAGACTGAAGGCTTTGGAGGAGACACTGGAGAATGTGGTGATTAGGGATAGAAAGGGGGAAGAAAGAGAGGCGGTGATTGAAAGACTGGAAAGATAAAATATAGAATATAGAGAACAGGCGGAAAGGGAGATAGAATAACTTAAAGAGGAGAATGAAAGATTAAGGACAGGATTGGGAATGAATCACGACAGGACAGAACAAATGGAAGTAGAAATTACTGAAATGAAAAATGCTTGGGGGAATAAAGTAGAGGAAACAGAGGTTAGCCTTAACACAATTATGGATGAACAAAAGGAATGGTAGGTTATAATCTAGGAAAGGAAAAGGAAAATGAGAGACAGGTAACTGATATCATGGAAAAGAAGAGAAGTGTGATAATGTTTGGAGAAGTGGAGGAGGAAATAATGGACAGAAATTACAGGAAAGTTGCAGAAATTAAAAAGGTTAACGACATGGTAGAGATGTTGGACAGAGAAGGAAAGGAAGGTTGGAAGAAGGAGGTGGAAGATATTTGGAGGTTGGGAAAGTAGAAGAAGGGGGAGTATTAAATTTATATTTAAGTCTACGAAAGCAGCAGAAGAGGTATTGAGGAATAGTTGGAAACTGAGTCAGGAAGGGAAATACACCAAAGTTATATTAAAGAAGGACTTCAATCCAGAAGACCGCGATAATATGAGAGAAATAACACAGGAAGTGAGAAAAAAGAACGATAAAAGGTCAGAAGTAGATACAATATTTTTGTCTATCGAAATATCGACGAGAAAGTGAAGATATGGTATCTGAAGAGGAGGGGAACCAAGGGGGAGAAGAAGGAGGGGGTGGACGAGAGGGAGAGGGGAGGGTAGGGGGAGACAGGGAGGCGGTGGGGGGAGGAGGGGAGAGTGGGAGGGGGAGAGGCGGGAGAATTAGGATGGTGAGTTGGCGAAGAAGAGGGATTAAAAACGAGGACAATAAAAAACAGTACAAAATGTAAAAGTAACAACTGTAAACTGGTCTATAGCAATGTGGATGGTTTGATATCCAAAATATTGGAGATTGGTGACCTCATCAGACAAGAAAAACCCATTATAATGTGTTTATGTGAAACCCAATTAAATAAAGATGTGAGTCTGGAAGTGATGGGATGGGATAACTATAATTTGTGGAGAAGGGATAGGGAGAACAAGATGGGTGGAAAAGTATTAATCCTTACACAATAAATTAAACGTTAAAACGATAATTTACAAAATAATAAAGCAGAAATTATACCAGTGGAGTTGATTATTGAAAATAATGAAAACACTGATATTGCGGTAGCATATATGCCACCATATACGAGGGCTGGGAAGAGGAAGAATACCAAGGATTAAAAGATGATATGATCAAAACCATGGAACATTTATTTCACAGTGTGACGCTTCTGCATAGTAGCCACGTGCGGGCATGCGCGCGCATCGGCTGCCCAGCCGTTTAGAAACCGGCTGGTGGCAGCCGGCCGGCCGGCTTTTCCTTAGTATATATCCTACGACAATGTAACTAATATCTGGGATATTCTTATGTTGTTTCACAGCTTGTAGCTGCCCTTATTCTTAACCAACGCATCTTAGTATATTTTATTCTCGATAGTTGATTGTTTCATTATAATATATAAGATGTAAGTCTAGTGAGAGTGGGAGGAGACGAGCGGGAGAGAGAGACCGGCTGGGGGACGTTGCTTCGCGCGGAGAGTCTAGCTTGGGATGAGCCTGATGTTGCCACATACATTTGATTGCAACGTTAGGCTTAGTTTCGACTCACGCACGGGGTAGACGATTTTGACCCGGCAACTGTGTTGAGTGTTGCCAAGCCTGGGATATATTCTGCATGCCTAGTGCGGGGTCCAGACAGATTCAAGACTCAGAGCTCACCTCACTGTCGTACCCTTCGGACCCCCATGATATCTATCCCTCTCAACCCCACTTAGAAACTTTCTCTCTTACTTTGTATACCTTCCTTCCACTACTTCACCAATCTATTTAATTATCCCATCCCCTTGATAGACCTTATATCTATTATTGTATTAACGACGAGCTCTCAGATAACTAGATAGGATTTAGGGCCTTATACAGAAATGTAATTGTTAATGAGACCTAGGAAGCGTTTTTGTTGTCTCATATTTGGTGGTTTCATGCTTGCTAGTGTGTTCTTGTGTCAGGTTAGCAGGGACTAGACCGGAGGGGAGGCTTTTTGCGATCCTTTAAGTAGAGTCTGCTGGTGCGAGTCCTGTGGACCCGCACGACTTTACTAGGATACCTGTGGGAGTCTGGGTGCATTTTCTTGTCTGTGTCCCTGTGTGTCTAGTGTTGTGTTGTGTGAGGGCCCTTGCCTAGTCCACTCAGCACTGCGCTAGCACGTCTTGCTTTTGTTTTAGGGTCGCCAGGAGAGAGTCAGATACTTGCGATCTGAGTCTCTCAAGAGAGCACCCTTTCCATTAGAGTAATTTGGCGCACAGACTTGGGAACGTCCCTAGGCTAGAGCAGGTGGCTCAGCCCGGGTATCCGAAGCCTATATCCTTCCAGCTAGACCTCTGCCACCTGGCAGATTAACAGCTAGGGGTTTATTATTTCTGTATGCTTGTTATTGTGCCACAGTTTACCGTTTTTGTGAGCATTGTGAGTCAGGGTGTGGCTTAGAGACTCTGTCCGAGCAGGCTTGCCTGACTAAGAGAGAGAAGCACACCTGTATGTGGTTATGTTGCGAGTTGCTACCTTTATTTAATTATACCTATGCCATTATACACTGTATGGCCTATCACTAGTATTTATTCCTGCTTATGAGTTAAGAGTTCTCTAAATCCGTAACGTACTTTCTTTGCTAAGCATCAGATCCTACAGTAGCCGCATGCAGTTTAGAAACCCGCATCTTGTCTACCTGTACGATGTTTTGAGGACTGTTTGCTTTCACCTTCTTTCACGCAGGGGTGATTAGTTGTATTAATTAACGTAACGTTAAATGTACTTTCTTCTAGTTTGTTATTAAATTGTTTCTGCAATTTAATTCCGTTATCTATCTTTTCCTTAAAACTTTAAGTCAACTTAATTGTGTGATCTTTTATATAGCCTGCTTGACTATCAGCAGTCTATAATGCGTGCACCCTGTAACCAAGTCATAGGATACCTCGTTGTCCAGGCAGGACTCTTGACGGTTTAGGGTGGTTTGTTGCCTGGGTTTATAGATAAGGGTTGGATCTAGCGTTTTCCTTTGTTGCTTGTTGCCGCATACCTAGTCCAATAGAAAGAGCCCAGTGTTTATACATACCAGGACGTCACAATAGAAACAACGAGTTAATACTGGTAGATGATTTTAATTGCAGAGAGGTTAATTGGGAGGAGGGAGACGCATGAAGTATTTTGAGTTCATGGGGGAATGTACTACTAGACTTAGTTACAGAAAACCTGTTAATTCAGAATATTAAATAAACCACAAGAAGAAGAGGTAAAGATGAATCCTAGATTATACTTGGTGTTTACAAAATATCCAGATATGATTGCAAAAACTAAATGAATACCTCCGCTGGGAAATAGTGATCATGTGGTAATTGAAATGGAAATCCTGATGGGTTACCCAACAATGCTAGAGAGAGAATAACATAAAGAAAGGAGATTGAACTATGGGGAAGCAGATTTTAAGCTATTAAAAAGTTGCTTCAGGGATGCAGACTGGAGTGAAATTGAACAGAAAAACAATGTTAATAAGAAATACTGTGTGCTTGAAAACATTTATGATGATTATGTAAACAGGTATGTGTCAAAACAAGGAAATAAGACTGAACAGATAAAAAACTGGTTTAATGATAAATGTTGAATAGCTAGGGATAAGAGAAAATTAATAAGGTATGGAACATAGCCAGAAGGAGGAGAAATGAACAAACCTGGAATTAATATAGGAGGCTAAGAAACGAGTATGTCAGAATTAGGAAAAAGGAAACACGAAATTGTGAGAAAGAATTTTTTTTGGAAATGTTTAAGTGGTCCTAAATTGTTCTACAGGTATGTGAATAGCAAAATTAAGATTAAGGACAAAATAATGAGGCTAAGGGAAGGAGACAATATTTGTAGGGATGATGACAATATATGTGAAGTTATGAATAATACATTACATTTAGATTATGCTATGGATCAACTTGTTTTGGAACCTGACATCATTATACCAAAATTATGAAAAATTGGGGGATATTATCTTCCAACCAGAGGAACTATCAGAACTTATGAAGGGACTAGATGTGAGAACATCTATGGGCCCAGACAATATAGTAGGATGGATTTTAAAAGAATGTGCTGAGGAATTGGTAAAACCTTGTTATGAAATAATTAAGCACTCTATTGAAGTGGGGAAATTACCACTATATTGTAAAAGGGCTAATCTAGTACCAATCTACAAAGGTGGGAGTAGGGAGCAGCCGTTAAACTATAGACCAGTGTTGTTTGCAAAATGTTTGAGAAGAATATTAAGAAAAGATGGATAAAGTACTTGGAAGGAAATAATTTACTTACTGTAAGACAACTTGGATTCAGAGAGGGAAAATCATGTGTTACTAATCTGGTGAGCTTTTATGATAGGGTAATAGCTATACTACAAGAGAGAGAAGGATGGGCGGACTGTGTGTATCTTGATGTAAAGAAGACCATTGGCAGAGTTCCTCATAGTAGACTTAAATGGAAGTTGAAGAAGTTTGGAGGGGTTCAGGGTAATTTGTTGAAATGGATGGAGGACTATCTCTCGGGAAAACAGATGAGACCATGATAAGAGACATATTATCAACATGGAAGAATGTTACAAGCGGAGTTTCACAGGGATCAGTGTAGGTCCCCATTATGTTTCTGGTCTATATAAATTACATGCCAAAGGAAATACATGAATAAATGAATATGTTTGCTGACGATGCAAAGATTATAAAGTATATAGTGGATGAAAACAGTTGTAGAGAGCTACAGAGTGATCTGGATAAGATAGACCAATGGAGCAAGATGTGGAAATTGGATTTTAACAAAGATAAATGTCATGTGATGGAAGGGGGTGTGAGTAGAAGAAGATCGACCTCATTGGGAATATAAACTAGGGGAATGCATGATTAACCCCTCAGAGAAAGAGAAGGACTTGTGCATTATAGTACAGGGAGATCTTTCACCCGGGAGGCATATTAACCCCTCAGAGAAAGGGAAGGACTTGTGCATTATAGTACAGGGAGATCTTTCACCCGGGAGGCATGATTAACCCCTCAGAGAAAGGGAAGGACTTGTGCATTATAGTACAGGGAGATCTTTCACCCGGGAGGCATGATTAACCCCTCAGAGAAAGGGAAGGACTTGTGCATTATAGTACAGGGAGATCTTTCACCCGGGAGGCATGATTAACCCCTCAGAGAAAGGGAAGGACTTGTGCATTATAGTACAGGGAGATCTTTCACCCGGGAGGCATGATTAACCCCTCAGAGAAAGGGAAGGACTTGTGCATTATAGTACAGGGAGATCTTTCACCCGGGAGGCATATTAACCCCTCAGAGAAAGGGAAGGACTTGTGCATTATAGTACAGGGAGATCTTTCACCCGGGAGGCATATTAACCCCTCAGAGAAAGGGAAGGACTTGTGCATTATAGTACAGGGAGATCTTTCACCCGGGAGGCATATTAACCCCTCAGAGAAAGGGAAGGACTTGTGCATTATAGTACAGGGAGATCTTTCACCCGGGAGGCATGATTAACCCCTCAGAGAAAGGGAAGGACTTGTGCATTATAGTACAGGGAGATCTTTCACCCGGGAGGCATATTAACCCCTCAGAGAAAGGGAAGGACTTGTGCATTATAGTACAGGGAGATCTTTCACCCGGGAGGCATATTAACCCCTCAGAGAAAGGGAAGGACTTGTGCATTATAGTACAGGGAGATCTTTCACCCGGGAGGCATATTAACCCCTCAGAGAAAGGGAAGGACTTGTGCATTATAGTACAGGGAGATCTTTCACCCGGGAGGCATATTAACCCCTCAGAGAAAGGGAAGGACTTGTGCATTATAGTACAGGGAGATCTTTCACCCGGGAGGCATATTAACCCCTCAGAGAAAGGGAAGGACTTGTGCATTATAGTACAGGGAGATCTTTCACCCGGGAGGCATATTAACCCCTCAGAGAAAGGGAAGGACTTGTGCATTATAGTACAGGGAGATCTTTCACCCGGGAGGCATATTAACCCCTCAGAGAAAGGGAAGGACTTGTGCATTATAGTACAGGGAGATCTTTCACCCGGGAGGCATATTAACCCCTCAGAGAAAGGGAAGGACTTGTGCATTATAGTACAGGGAGATCTTTCACCCGGGAGGCATATTAACCCCTCAGAGAAAGGGAAGGACTTGTGCATTATAGTACAGGGAGATCTTTCACCCGGGAGGCATATTAACCCCTCAGAGAAAGGGAAGGACTTGTGCATTATAGTACAGGGAGATCTTTCACCCGGGAGGCATATTAACCCCTCAGAGAAAGGGAAGGACTTGTGCATTATAGTACAGGGAGATCTTTCACCCGGGAGGCATATTAACCCCTCAGAGAAAGGGAAGGACTTGTGCATTATAGTACAGGGAGATCTTTCACCCGGGAGGCATATTAACCCCTCAGAGAAAGGGAAGGACTTGTGCATTATAGTACAGGGAGATCTTTCACCCGGGAGGCATATTAACCCCTCAGAGAAAGGGAAGGACTTGTGCATTATAGTACAGGGAGATCTTTCACTCGGGAGGCATATTAACCCCTCAGAGAAAGGGAAGGACTTGTGCATTATAGTACAGGGAGATCTTTCACCCGGGAGGCATATTAACCCCTCAGAGAAAGGGAAGGACTTGTGCATTATAGTACAGGGAGATCTTTCACCCGGGAGGCATATTAACCCCTCAGAGAAAGGGAAGGACTTGTGCATTATAGTACAGGGAGATCTTTCACCCGGGAGGCATATTAACCCCTCAGAGAAAGGGAAGGACTTGTGCATTATAGTACAGGGAGATCTTTCACCCGGGAGGCATATTAACCCCTCAGAGAAAGGGAAGGACTTGTGCATTATAGTACAGGGAGATCTTTCACCCGGGAGGCATATTAACCCCTCAGAGAAAGGGAAGGACTTGTGCATTATAGTACAGGGAGATCTTTCACCCGGGAGGCATATTAACCCCTCAGAGAAAGGGAAGGACTTGTGCATTATAGTACAGGGAGATCTTTCACCCGGGAGGCATATTAACCCCTCAGAGAAAGGGAAGGACTTGTGCATTATAGTACAGGGAGATCTTTCACCCGGGAGGCATATTAACCCCTCAGAGAAAGGGAAGGACTTGTGCATTATAGTACAGGGAGATCTTTCACCCGGGAGGCATATTAACCCCTCAGAGAAAGGGAAGGACTTGTGCATTATAGTACAGGGAGATCTTTCACCCGGGAGGCATATTAACCCCTCAGAGAAAGGGAAGGACTTGTGCATTATAGTACAGGGAGATCTTTCACCCGGGAGGCATATTAACCCCTCAGAGAAAGGGAAGGACTTGTGCATTATAGTACAGGGAGATCTTTCACCCGGGAGGCATATTAACCCCTCAGAGAAAGGGAAGGACTTGTGCATTATAGTACAGGGAGATCTTTCACCCGGGAGGCATATTAACCCCTCAGAGAAAGGGAAGGACTTGTGCATTATAGTACAGGGAGATCTTTCACCCGGGAGGCATATTAACCCCTCAGAGAAAGGGAAGGACTTGTGCATTATAGTACAGGGAGATCTTTCACCCGGGAGGCATATTAACCCCTCAGAGAAAGGGAAGGACTTGTGCATTATAGTACAGGGAGATCTTTCACCCGGGAGGCATATTAACCCCTCAGAGAAAGGGAAGGACTTGTGCATTATAGTACAGGGAGATCTTTCACCCGGGAGGCATATTAACCCCTCAGAGAAAGGGAAGGACTTGTGCATTATAGTACAGGGAGATCTTTCACCCGGGAGGCATATTAACCCCTCAGAGAAAGGGAAGGACTTGTGCATTATAGTACAGGGAGATCTTTCACCCGGGAGGCATATTAACCCCTCAGAGAAAGGGAAGGACTTGTGCATTATAGTACAGGGAGATCTTTCACCCGGGAGGCATATTAACCCCTCAGAGAAAGGGAAGGACTTGTGCATTATAGTACAGGGAGATCTTTCACCCGGGAGGCATATTAACCCCTCAGAGAAAGGGAAGGACTTGTGCATTATAGTACAGGGAGATCTTTCACCCGGGAGGCATATTAACCCCTCAGAGAAAGGGAAGGACTTGTGCATTATAGTACAGGGAGATCTTTCACCCGGGAGGCATATTAACCCCTCAGAGAAAGGGAAGGACTTGTGCATTATAGTACAGGGAGATCTTTCACCCGGGAGGCATATTAACCCCTCAGAGAAAGGGAAGGACTTGTGCATTATAGTACAGGGAGATCTTTCACCCGGGAGGCATATTAACCCCTCAGAGAAAGGGAAGGACTTGTGCATTATAGTACAGGGAGATCTTTCACCCGGGAGGCATATTAACCCCTCAGAGAAAGGGAAGGACTTGTGCATTATAGTACAGGGAGATCTTTCACTCGGGAGGCATATTAACCCCTCAGAGAAAGGGAAGGACTTGTGCATTATAGTACAGGGAGATCTTTCACCCGGGAGGCATATTAACCCCTCAGAGAAAGGGAAGGACTTGTGCATTATAGTACAGGGAGATCTTTCACCCGGGAGGCATATTAACCCCTCAGAGAAAGGGAAGGACTTGTGCATTATAGTACAGGGAGATCTTTCACCCGGGAGGCATATTAACCCCTCAGAGAAAGGGAAGGACTTGTGCATTATAGTACAGGGAGATCTTTCACCCGGGAGGCATATTAACCCCTCAGAGAAAGGGAAGGACTTGTGCATTATAGTACAGGGAGATCTTTCACCCGGGAGGCATATTAACCCCTCAGAGAAAGGGAAGGACTTGTGCATTATAGTACAGGGAGATCTTTCACCCGGGAGGCATATTAACCCCTCAGAGAAAGGGAAGGACTTGTGCATTATAGTACAGGGAGATCTTTCACCCGGGAGGCATATTAACCCCTCAGAGAAAGGGAAGGACTTGTGCATTATAGTACAGGGAGATCTTTCACCCGGGAGGCATATTAACAAAATAGTGGGAGAAGCTTATGGCCTGTTGAATAAAGTGAAAATAGCATTCAAATATTTGAATGAAGAGATGCTAGTGAATATAATAAAATCAATGGTTAGACCTAAATTGGAATATGCGGCAGTGGTGTGGTCACCCCATCTTAAAAAGCATATAATCAAGTTGGAGAAAGTACAGAGAGCTGCAACTAAGATGATTCCAGAACTAAGAGAACGGACGTATGAAGAAAGATTAGAGAGATTAAACTTGCCAACTCTAAAGGAAAGAAGAAAAAGAGGGGATATGATTATGATGTATAAATGTGTTAAGGGATTGGGAAGGATAGACAAGGATGACTTTATCGAAGGGGATAAAGGGAGGACTAGAAGACATAGTTGAAAGTTAAAGAAAGGCAGATGTAAAGGAGATGTGAAGAAATACAGATCAATATGTGTTAATATGTGGAACCAGTTGGATGATGAAGTGGTGGGTGTGGGGAATATCCACATTTGTAATGCTAAATTAGATAACAGAATCTTGGGAAGCGGGACAATACTAACCTAAAAACTTATGAAAACTTTATTATTAAATCCTGTATACTACAATTAGGTGAGTACACACACACACACACACACACACACACACACACACACACACACACACACACACACACACACACACACATATATTCAGACACATTCGCACACCTAGGACATTTTCGAGGAGAACATGACCAACGTAAAAATGTATGCCAACTCGACACACACACACACAGTTACAGAATTCCATCAATATGTTAGCTTTAGACCATTACATGTCCCCTACCATCACTCTATCACGCTAACAGACACGCCATATTCAAATGTCCATTAGTGTGTGTTTAGTATTTAAATCGCATTGCATACTGAGCTTAGGTTTACTCGAGAGAGAAAAACCCAAGTGTTACGGTGTTAATGGTCGTCTTGGATTAGCTTATGGGGTTTATACTGGCATAACTAATATGAAAACCATCTGAATTATGAATCAATTGAACTGTGGACTAATGGAATATTTAGCGAAGTAGATTGTAGGCGAACTGACTTATGGGAGAGCTGGATATTTAGTGAAGTGGATATTGAGCGAACTGACTTGAGGTAGAATTAAATTTTGAGCGAAGTGGATTGTTGGCGAACTAACTTGCAGGAAAACTAAATATATGGCGAAACGGATTGTGGGCGAAATAACGTATTAGCCCTGCCGTCTTCATCCCAACTGATACACCGCTGCCTTAAACTCTCACAAACACTTATAATTACAATCTTGCCTTAATACAGCAAGTTGGCTCGGCGTGTCTGATGCTGCACCGTGATTTCCCTGGAGATAGTTTTCATTGTATTATCTTGGCTAATTTTAAACATTGTGTGTGTGTGTGTGTGTATCTGTTTGTGTTCATGTGTGTGTGTGTGGGGGAAGGGGGGGGGGGGGGGGGTTAAACCATATTTTTGACCTAGGACCAAAACTCTTGAGCAAAGAAAATACATATTTTTGACTGACCGTCGCATTGACCCACCAAATGTACGTATGAAGTTTCAACGGTCTAGGAGGAGTTTCAGGACAGACAGACGACGATTAGCGTTATATTTTCGAGCCAGACGTCTATGAGGCTGAAAACACATAATATTTTAACCAAACTTAGCTTAAGTAGTAACTCTGGTTTCCACGAGGGCACCTACATATTACCAGGAAAGGTAAGTCGTGGGCAGGGATCCAGGTGGAACCCACACCTGACTTATATAGCCCGGAACATTTTTGACAGAAACTTCACAGGCAGGCAGCTGGGATCGACCCCCGCGCTACCAGAGCCAAGCTACTATAATACAATGAATCAGTGCTCTCTACCACTTTGACTGTAGTGGTGGTGGTGGTGGTGGTGTGGTGGTGATGGTTGTGGTCGTTGTGGTAGTGGCGGTGGTAGTATCGTTGAAGCGTTCAAAATTCGACTAAATTTATATTTCGCTCTTAACCCCCGATTAACTGCGTTTGAGAACGAATAACACTGCTCATTACTGTGATACCTTTACTTTTTTCACATAGGTCAGGCACTTTCAGTTACCAGCCTCGTAAAGATCAGTAGATCTGTTGTCGCTTGTTTTTCTTTGTACTCTGTTTTTGTATGCTATATACTGTATACTCTTCTAATTACATATCTTACCTTTAATTTGTTGTTGTATGAAGGAGACAAAAGGCAGGCTGTCTGTAACGAGTATATCCTCCAAAGCCGAAAGAGTGACAGGGCCGAATTTGAGGGACGTTGGGGTCAACATGCCTGGACACACGAAGGCTAAATCAGTTTAAGTCATAGGATGAAGGAAAGATTGATTGAGGGAGCGATTTTCAGAGTTCACTTGTTGAGTAGAAGAAAAACTGAAAAAAGGGCCAATTCCTGGGTCGGAGACCTGGACAGAATAGGAGTGGGACTGCGTTGAAGGGCGGGTGCCTCGCCGCAAAGGAGGGGGTATGCACTCAGAGAGTTCTGAAGAACACTGATTGTTGTAATAGTGATAGAAGAATGTTAGAGATGCAACATTGCGGCGTGTAGAAAGAGATGTCAGGAATAGTAAGAAGAAGTAAGTTGATGAAACGAAATGGTTTGAACTCTACTTTTTCGAGAAGTGCGGTATGGGTGGAGCCTCCCCAAACATACTAACTATTGTTCGCAATACAAGGTTGCACTGTCCTTGATACAGAGCAAGAAGCTGTGCGATAAGATTGAGCACACCTAAATATTAGGAAGCTGTTTTAGAAAGTGTGGTAGATCCTTTATACAATCTTTATAAACTACACATTAACTAACGTCCACTCACCTATTCTCTGCTCTCTCTCTCTACTCGACGCAATGTTGCACCTCTCGCACTATTCTACTGCTATTACTATAATCAGTGTTTCTCAGAGCTCTCTCAATGTATACCACCCCCTCTTCGTAGAGCATGAAGTACCTGTCTTGCAACACAATCCCACCCCTAATCTGTGCAACTCGCCAACCCTTGAGTGTTACGTTATGCTTTATCTTTCTTCTATTCAACAGCTGAGCTCTGGAAGTCCCTCCCATAATCCCTTATTATATGACTTAAATTGCTTCAAACTCCATGTGTCCAGGCATTTTGGCTCGAACGTCCCTTGATCTTGACCCTGTCTCTCTTTCAACTCTGGGGGAGGCACTCGTTACAGCCAGTTCTGCCTTTTGTCTCCTTCACTCACATATAACAAAATAACAAAATATACCAATCCTTTATACAATTTTCATGACATTAATCTTCTTTCTTCCTTTTTTTTTTTTTTTTTTTTTTTGTTTTTTTTTTTTCTTCTATATTCCAACTTACTTCCTCTCGGGCATAGGCTGAGAGCCTTAACATTCAC
Source organism: Paralithodes platypus (assembly GCA_032716605.1). Taxonomy (NCBI): domain Eukaryota; kingdom Metazoa; phylum Arthropoda; class Malacostraca; order Decapoda; family Lithodidae; genus Paralithodes; species Paralithodes platypus. The sequence goes on along the minus strand of CM064523.1, from coordinate 43,994,101 downwards.
CGCTTTACAATGAACAGTGAAGCCCGTGAGGTCTTGTTCCAGTCTAGGGAGTGAGACATGTGAAGCACGTAGAGTACAACGAGCACCTGCCATCTTGCCTTCACATGAGGCACGGTGCTCACTCATGGCCCGAAACGACCCCATCTCTGAAGCCATCTCCTTCCTGTGCTTCACTGTCTCAACCCCTACACTCGGACTCTCACACTTACACACACACAACGCCACCTGTTGAGCAGATAACTCACCAGGCATTGCACCCCTATAGCATATTTTGAATATGGGAATATTCATACAGTGCTATTTAATCAGGGAACAATGAGGGTATTTTATTGACGTTTCGGTAGGCTTGTGGTAATGCACTGATACTAGGTACAGCACAAATTCCATCCCAATAACATCTTCCCATTGATACATCGGGATTTGAACCCGGGACCATTGGATTACCAGGCCAGTGGCAAGACCACTCCACCACACCTCCTACACTTTATGCCTTGTATTTTCTTAATCCCCTTTTTCTGTTATTATACCTAGCGCAATTATTATATTAGCATTGCTCCTAACATTCCTCCTATCTCCCTGTCAGTAAACTCTACACTCTTCTCGGAATCCTTTTCGTATATCTCCTAAATTATTATCCTTGGATCCGCTCTTTCTCTCCCTTTCTCGCTCTCCCTCTCCCCTTCCTCATTACTGCCAATATTCAGCTGAGACCGAGAAATTCCCCGTTTAGAGAGCAAGTCTGCTTGTTACAGGAAAAAGGGTTTCGCTTCTCAGGAGACCTTGAAACTCATGGCAGTGTTCTTTTCTTGGCAGCCAGGATAATTTTACACTTAGATTGCAACTTCCGTGTCGAGGACCAGATTTAAGAATGCAATACCATGCAAGGGAAACATTGTTTACATGGGTATATCTGCAATTGTACTTAGTATGCATGTTAATATTATGTCTTCCTAGGCACTGGTATATTAAGTAAGAATTGGATTGAAAAGATAGTCCTAAATTTTATGAAGACGAACATGTGAACATTAAATTAACTGTATTTCTTTATTTCAATGTATGGTATTCTCAATTGCGTTTATTGAGTTTGATGTATCATATTTGCAATGTTTGGTTGTGTGTCAATAAACCGGTGGTGCAGGCTTTAAATTCAAATGCATTTGGACACATGAATGGATTTCAGCGAGTTACAAAAATTCAGTTCTGCTTCCCTTTATAATTCAAGTCTAAATGTAATGTTCAATAGTATAGATTGTAAATTGTATATATATATATATATATACAGTAAATATATATATATATATATATATATATATATATATATATATATATATATATATATATACCGGTATATATATATATAGATATATATATATATATATATATATATATATATATATATATATATATATATATATATATATATATATATATATATATATATATATATATAAATATATATTTTTTTTCTTTAATACATAGGAGGTTGAAAGAAATGGCAATTTCTGGGTTGGAAATTTTATTATTATGGTTTCCAGGTCTCTGATGAGTTTTCGTGGGGTGGCAGGAAGTAGATGAATGAGGTTAGCCAAATTCATGGTGGTACAGGGTTTCATTAATGTTCATGATGATACAGGATATACGACGCGTTTCACTGGGCAACCAGCATTATCAAGTAATAATAGAATGATACAAAAAGTAAACAGGAAGGGTATATATAGAGGGAGGAGGATTTGAAGGGGCGAAAATCAGGGGGGAAATGTCTGCTATTGGTGGAGAGATATTCTAGGTGTGATAGTGAGAGATCCACGTCACGCAGACGCACTGGATGCGGGAAGGTGGTGGTCGGTTGGCGAGGTCGAACCTGATTGGCTGCGTGTCGAGGGGCATGGCCTAAGTTGCGTAGTAAGTGTGGCGCTGGCAGCAGATGAAGCTGAAGGAGGTAGCGCGGGTGGCTGCGTCAAGGGCACCGGGGGGCGAGGGGAGGCGTTAGGCCCTGTCGGGTAGTGCCTTTTGGCAGAAGGGAGGATCTGAAGGTCCAGAGTTTGGTTGTTGGTGTTAGGATGTAAGGCTTGGATATATAACGCTTCGAGTATTGGTAATCTCCTTGGGTCACTTTCTTTATCGAGTATGGTGGTGTGTTTCTCTAAATCGTTGCGTGTGAGGTGGGGGTGGTTAGGGGTGAGATGGTGGTCTTTGATGGCTCCAGCCTGAAGGTGAAGAGTTAACCGACGTGATAGACGAGTCTGCCTCATGCCAATATAGGAATGAGGTCCACAGTCCTCATAATTACAGGTATGTTGGTAAATGACGTGATCGTCGGTCATCGGGCTCTTTATCTTGGTGGAAGCTGGTTTGTTGCGGAGAACGAGGTTGGAGGTCTTGGGGGATTTGTAATAGCTGTCTTCGTGGTGCGATGCATAAGGTGTTGATTTTCAGTTTGAGCGTCCTGGGTTCGAATCCACGGACTGCCACATGTGTTTGTAAATTTCATTAATCGATTTTAGGAGTATAGTTGGTTGTTGGAAGGAACATAATAAATGATTAATTTGATTTTTTTTCCGGGTTGGTTGGGTGGACATGCTTGGAGATTATTTCTTTTATGACGGCCTCGTCATTTTTGTGTTAAGAGGACATAAAATTGCGGTAGAAGATCTTGATTTTAATGGGGGGGTCAATGTTGGGAGGGCTTTGGGTGTACCATTTTTCAAGATGGTGGTTGATGGTGCTGGAGATGTCGGAGTTGGAGTATCCGTTATTCACTAAAACTTGAGATAGTCTTTCCAGTTCCTGGTGGGTGTCAGCCCAGGTAGAGCAGTGCGTCAGGGCTCTCCTTACATAAGCGGAGATGGAGGATAGAAGATAACGGCGGGGGCATTCACTATCGCCGTTGAGGCATTGTCCTGTGTTAGTTGGTTTAGTGAAGACGGTGGTTTTGAACCCGTGGTCGTTCAGAGCTACGAGGATGTCGAGGAAGGGGAGTTGTCCATTGTTTGATTTTTCAAAGGAGAAGTTAAGTCCGGAGGAGATCATGAAGCGACGCTGGAGTTCCTGTAGTTCTTGGAGGTCCTTGATTTGCACGAAGATGTCATCCACGTATCTACAGTAAACGGCGGGTCATTGGGCAGCTAGGAGCTCTTCCTCGATGGTACCCATAAAAAAGTTCGCAAAAAGAACTCCTAGGAGGCTGCCCATCGCCACACCGTCTATCTGCTTGTATATGTTGCCCCGGGGGCAAAGGAAGGGGGCCTCCTTGGTACATAGCTCCAGCAGTGTTTTCAGGGCCTTCTCCGGGATGTCCAGTGTTGGTGTATCAGGGCAATGGTAAATTCGACGTAGAAGCATGTCAATGGTCCTATCCACTGGCACGTTGGTGAACAGGCTTTCTACATCGAGGCATGTCCACCCATCCAACCCGGAAAACAAAATCAAATTAATCATTTATTACAAATCTCCCAAGACCTCCAACCTAGTTCTCCGCAACAAACCAGCTTCCACCAAGATAAAGAGCCTGATGACCGACGATCACGTCATTTACCAACATACCTGTAATTATGAGGACTGTGGACCTCATTCCTATATCGGCATGACGCAGACTCGTCTATCACGTCGGGTAAGTCTTCACCTTCAGGTTGGAGCCATCAAAGTCCACTATCTCACCCCTAACCACCCCCACCCCACTCGCAACGATTTAAAGAAACACACCACCATACTCGATAAAGAAAGTGACCCAAGGAGATTAGCAATACTCGAAGCGTTATATATCCAAGCCTTACATCCTAACATCAACAACCAAACTCTGGACCTTCAGGTCCTCCCTTCTGCCAAAAGGCACTACCCTACAGGGTCTAACGCCCCCCATCGCCCCCCGGTGCCCTTGACGCAGCCACCCGCGCTACCTCCTTCGCCTTCGTCTGTTGCCGGCGCCACACATACTACGCAACTTAGGCCACGCCCCTCGACACGCAGCCAATCAGCTTCGACCTTGCCAACCGACCACCAGCTTTCCGCATCCAGTGCGCCTGCATGACGCGGATCTCTCACTATCACACCTAGAATATCTCTCCACCAAAAGCAGACATTTGCCCCCTGATTTACGCCCCTTCTGATCCTCCTCCCTCTATATATACCCTTCCTGTTTAATTTTTATATCATTCTATCATTATTTGATAATGCTGGTTGTCCAGTGAAACGCGTCGCGTCGTATATCCTGTATCATCATGAACATTAATGTAACCCTGTACCACCATGAAATTTGCTAACCTCATTCATCTACTTCCTGCCACCCCGCGAAAACTCATCAGAGACCTGGAAACCTTGAATAATTAAATTTCCAACGCAGAAATTGCCATTTATTTCAACCTCGTATGTATTAAAGAAAATGTATTACCTGGCTTTACTAACATATATATATATATATATATACTTGAGATAGGGGCTGGCTCGTAGGGAAACGAAGTTTGCAGAGGAATAGAATAACGAGACTCCAAGTAAACAGCAACATCTTTATTCAAACGTTTCGGCATTCACATTATGCCATCTTCAGTGGAATCTAAAAGATGAGAGACAATCTCTTAGAATATACAATATATAAATCAAAGTTAATTAAAATAGGGAGTACAAATACAAATATTAGCTTAAAACATTAAAGACTAAACATATAAAGAGTTAAAAGGAATTCAGGGGAACAAAAATTAATATTAATCATAAACCCAAGCAAACACAGAAGGAAACAAAATAACAAAATAGTGACTGAACAGTTAGAATATATTTAGAGGGACAGCAGATTGATTATTATTTAAAATTAGCTTTTCTTTCATTTTATGGAGTAACTCATGCTTGGGTTTATGATTTCGAATTATTTTTTGTTCCCCTGAATTCCTTTTAACTCTTTATATGTTTAGTCTTCAACGTTTTAAGATAATATTTGTATTTGTACTCCCTATTTTAATTAACTTTGATTTATATATTGTATATTCTAAGAGATTGTCTCTCATCTTTTATATTCCACTGAAGATAGCATAATGTGAATGCCGAAACGTTTGAATAAATATGTTGCTGTTTACTTGGAGTCTCGTTATTCTATTTCTCTCTCTCTCTCTCTCTCTCTCTCTCTCTCTCTCTCTATATATATATATATATATATATATATATATATATATATATATATATATATATATAAAGTAGATAAGCCCTCCGCCAATCACTGCGCTCCCTTTTACTTGCTTGCACAGCCAGCTGAGTTTGACAGCTCACGGCTGCAACGTGCCACACCCTGCCCACCAGCCAATCAGCGGCCTCCATTATTGGAGCGCGAAGCTAAACTTCTTACTCCACCTCAAATGTCACGCTCTTTCTCTTCCCGAGGAGTTCCTTCTGATTATCCACTAACAAATACCTCGGTGCCAGCCCTGTACTCCCGTAAGCTGCCAAAAGAGGTTTATAATCAGCTTCCTGGGACTTATTTTGAAGAGAAGAAAGAGGAGGTGAAGAAAGCAAGAAGTCAGAGCGAGCGTGTCATGGCGCGTGCCAGCCAGCCAATCATAGCGTGGGAGAGCGGGTGGGTTGACTATAAAGGCTGCTGCGTGCGGGTTGCTGGGGTCACTCACCCCTCGGAGCCCACCGGGTTCCCACACTGCAACCTACTTGCTCTCTCTCGCCCGGTCATAAAGGAGAACCAGGAACCCACCTTTCCAGTTACCCTGCCCTCACCTAAAGTCACAACATAGACCACTCCTGACCTCTCCTCAATTTCGCCCACTCGGAGGATGCACCATCAGTATCCTGCCGCCTGTCGTCGCGTCGCTAGTCTGCACACATACAGTCAAGCGCTTCAAGAGGGACGACAGAAGGTGGGCAGAAGTAAGGACTTCCAGAAGAGCTACTGGCCAGCTCTGAGGTGGTAAAGCACAGTTCCAGACACACACACGCGTGATCCAGCATACCAGAATATATTTGTTTAAGAACCCATATTGAGCCCGCATATTATAAAGAAAGAAAGAGAGATGTGGTTGACTAACCGGGTGGTTTCTATAAAAATGTATGTGTCCTTCTAGGACAAGACTAAAGGAAAAAGAATTTAGACTCACCTGAATACATAAAGATGATGATGTGTTATTAATTAGTTATTTTTGTTAGCAACGGCGCCATGCAGAAATATATATATATATATATATATATATATATATACAAATAATATATATATATATATATATATATATATATATATATATATATATATATATATGCTGTATATATATTTATATATATATATATATATATATATATATATATATACTATTTATATATATATATATATATATATATATATATATATATATATATATATATATATAATATATATATATATAATATATATATATATATATATATATATATATATATATATATATATATATATATATATATATATATATACATATATATATACAGTGTATATATATATATATATATATATATATATATATATATATATATATATATATATATATATATATATATATATATATATATATATATATATATATATTATGTCGGGCTATAATATTTACAGCTCGTGATATAGTCTTTACTAAAATCCAGATCTGGACTTATAGACCATAAATAACTCAACAGGGTCAAAACTAACACAGTCTTACTCTCACAAATAAGTATTCCATTAGGTACTACAGTACTCAATAACAACACACATAACAATTATACACCTGTTTATTCAAAGATATATATACCTGAAACCCAGAATGCAGCTTCACCTGGATAATTATTGGAACTATCAGGCAAGGAATATTAAGGCACATAAATGGTAGATCATGAATGGGGAGCAATTGCTCTTCAACTGAGGTTATAACAAGGTGAATAATCTGCAACTAAATAATACACGTAATTTATAGAATCAACCCTTAATAATAATTGTGATGTGAGTCGAGTGTCTTCCGTGAATAAAACAACTGTGAAAGCACTAGAACACAATCTCAAATAAGAGATACTGGGAGAGTTGAGAGAGTAAACAATAACTCAGGTTTGGAGGCTGAGTCTCACAACAGGTAGTGACACCAGCCTGCACCAGCCTGCACCTGCCCTGCCCGGAGAGTGTGCGATCCTGAAGTGCCCCTTGGAGTCCTGTCGGAGGGACGCCCCACCTTCCTGAAGCCTGGAGCTTGAAGTGCTGCCCGAGGACGCCCTACACCCGGGAAGTGCTGCCCGAGGACGCCCTGCCCCCGGATGTGCTGCCCGAGGACGCCCTGCCCCCGGAAGTGTTGCCCGAGGACGCCCTGCCCCCGGAAGTGCTGCCCATAGGACCTACGACCTACGTTGGCCAGCCTTGCACTCTCTTCACCAGCCCTTCAATAATTCCCTAAGGTTCTGTGTGTCGTTGTGTTATTGTTGTTGAGGTATAGGTTAAAATATGTGAATCGTGTTGTGTTAATTAATTCTGAGATCTGTGACCAAGATCCTTAATTGCATATTGTGTTAATCTTTCTGAACCGTTATATAAAGACTTAGTTAAGGTCTGTGTTTAAAACCTAGTGTTCATAATTAATTAATTTTCTCTAGAACGTCCTACGCATACGTTATATACCTTTGGTTTAATTAACTCACCTTGCCACACTCACAGATTGTCCTAATATATGTATTCTGTTGTGTATTTTGCAAGTTGAGGTCGAGTGTATTACGTTTGTAATTACCCTTCTTGATTCATCACTGATTACCTAGAACCTACGCCCAATTTAATAATGTAGCATATTTTGAATATGGGAATATCCATACAGTGCTATTTAATCAGGGATCAATGAGGGTATTTGTTTGGCATTTCGGTGGCTTTGTGGTAATACACTGATACTAGGTACAGCACAAATTCAATCCCAATAATATCTTCCCATTGACATATCGGGATTTGAACCAGGGTCCATTGGATTACCAATCCAGTGGCAAAGCCACTCCACCACACCTCCGCTATTGTTGTTGCTACACAGGTTACGTACGGACGATAAGGTAAATTTATAATTATTTAGGTAATACATATAACTTAGTGATTGTTTAAGATGTGCATAGAAAAAAAATAAAAAAATAAAAACAAGTATAGGCTATAACACCAAAACTCAAGGATGATCTAAATCGACTAGATAACTATTTGCTTTGCAAATAGATAATAGGAGATATTAACTCCTCCATCCATGGTTAACCCAGGTTTACTTTGATGATTTTCTGATTTTTGGGCACAAAAACGTCTTCTTAGTTACAAGAATTAGGCACTGCTTAACACCTTACGAGCGGCCTATGCGGTTTATTTATGTGTACCGCCCAGCGGGGTGTTTTTAGCCAAAATAGGGCTGTTTACGTGATCATTTTCATGCCTAAATAAGACCCAGAACGTAAAACAAGTATCTATCCCTGAAAGGGCATAAACAGAGCTTTCGAATGACACCATAACGATCCTTGTATGATGGATAGTTTTCTTGCAATAACCGTGCAACGCGAGTGCAAAAAGCAGGTAATTCGGTACTTTCGGTACATAATTGAGTATGTAGCGAGTGAGAGTGGGAGGAGGGAGCTGAGATTTGTGTCAGTAGGTTCGCCGCGGTGGTCTGGAGCAGTCATACGCTCGCTAGTCTCCTGCCACCACTTGTCTCTCTCTCTCAGCCACATTACGTGCTGAAATTGCCACTCGAGTTATGTCGAGCGCCGCCACATAGTCCAGCTTTATTTAACTCGACTTAAGTGGTGAGCCGCTTTTTAAGGGTTAATAGTTTCCTAGAATATTAGGTGAACCTGCCTACAGTTATCCTAGACCTACTCTTTAAGGACTTAGTCGGGGAACGGACAGAAATATGTATATATTAATGGTATAAGGTTAAGATGGAGGACGAGGAAGGCTCAGACGAGGCTCTATCACAAAGGTAAATAATACAAAAAAATGCTGCATATGTACCAAACATGAACACAATTGTACTCGATGCAAATGTGTGCAGAGTGGACAAAGATGCATAGACTGTAATAAGGGTGCCAAATGTCATAACCCTTTAGGTAGAGCAGGAACGAGTGTAGAGACGGCAGCAAATTCCCAGAGTGAGCGACGGGACGCAGCTGAGGGAGGCCGTCATGGTGGCTGGGAACCCGAAAGAATACGGGGAGAAGCAAGGGACTCAAGGGTCCCAAGAGAGGTAGGAGAACCCCAAGAAGCAAAAAGTAAGGGGGAGCCCGCAAGAGACCAGAGGGAGGGAGATGACAACCGAGCTGCAAGAGAGGATAACAGGCCTCCAACGGGGCCAAATGAAGCAGATGGAAACAATGATGACATGCCAGTCAATGAAGAGCCTTGGGATACCCAAATGGTGGCCGAACCACAAAGGGAGAGGGCCCCAGGTAGACCCGCAGAAGAAGCAGGCAGAGGTGGAAACATACTCTGGAAAGGAATACGGGAAGAGGAAGTTAGAACTTGGACAGATGCAGCTTACTCAGAAATTGTATATTGGTCTGCACACAACTTTTTCAACCCACCAAAATGTGATGCCACCACTAACCTGCTGAACGATATGACAAAGCTCATTTATAACTATGTCTGTGATACATCTTTAGCCCCGTATGCTCTCAAGATACTTTTCAGCATTATTATTATTATTATTATTATTATTATTATTATAGAAGCTGTCTAAGCCTCCCAACAGGGTGCAGATACACCTATAAAAGATGAATCCCCACAAAATACCCGTAAGTACTGGAGAGAGACTAAGACAACTAAGAAAAAGGAAAAGGGCTACAGTAGTTAGAGAGCCCAGAAGAAAAGATCAGTTTGTCAATTAAAACACCATTCTAAAAAGAATAAAAGCAAATCATGAATAAATTTTTGTTTACTGCTGTAATAAAACATTAACTCTGGACTTAAAAGCTGAGATATGGGTTGACTGTACAACCTCGTTTGGCAAATAATTCCAAAAGGGAATCATTGAAGGAATAAAACACCGAGAAAACTGAGATGTAGAAACATTAATTGGAGTCATGGCAAGGTCATTAAGACTCCTCGTAAATCTTGTTACGCGAATTGGAATAAAAGGTTCTGGTAAAACACTATGCAATGGATGCTGAGTATTGTTAAAAAAATAAAAATAAAAGACTAAGGGCACCAACCCGACGCCGATGATGAAGATCAAGAGATAGAGCAGGGAGAATAAATTTAATAGAATTAAGAGCTTTATCAAACAATTTCAAAAATGACAGTCAGCAGCCGAGTTCCAAACAGGAGAGCAATACTCAAAATGAGGCAATATAAAAGCATCAAAAGATTTTATGACTGTGGTTTCACAAGCGAATGTTTTGTAACACTTGCGAAGTAAACCAATCTTTTGAGCAATAGTAGAAGACAAGGAACGAATATGCTTCTCAAATGTCAACGTAGGATCGAGAGTCACTCCAAGCAAACGCAAACCTGACACATCCTCAATTTGTTCACCAGAAACATGCAAACAAGGATGAGGAGGAGCCAAAGTATGTGATCTACTGATTATCATGGAGTGAGTTTTCTTAACATTAAGCTTCATACCCCAAAGTTCACACCAAGAGGTAATCTTAGCCAAGTCCCTGTTAAGAGATGCTGCAACTTCGATTCTACTCTCTGGAGATGGAATTGATGAGTATAAAGTTATGTCATCGGCATAAGAAACTAGTTTATTTCAAGCTCAGAGCACAAGCAAGCAATACAAATAATGAAAAACAGAGGCCCAAGCACACTGCCCTGTGGAACACCCGAAACAACTGGCACAGAAACAGAAGTGCACCCATCAACGACAACATGCTGAGAACTGTCTGTCAAAAAATCTTTAAAAATAGATAAAAGACTACCACCAATACCATAAAATTTCAGCATATATAAAAGGGCTTTATGATTATTATCCACATCTCTTCTTGCAAATAACTCATCGCAAATCTAAACAAGGTGAAAATGTGACTGCGCTAACAAGAAGAATGAAACTATGGAATAATAACAAGATGGATGACTTACTCAGTGAAGCCAGAGCATACAAGAAAGACAAGGCAGGCGGGGCAAAAAAGGGAAAACACCGAAGACGAGGCCAGGAGATTCGGCGACAAGATGAGACAAGGAAAAGTGGCACCTGCAATACAGTCCCTGACAAAGGAGGCAGCTGGTGAGCTGCTGCCAATCATAAGAGACACCATCAAAATGTTGGAAACGAAACATCCACAACCTAGTATCCACGAAAGTCAGAGGCTAGAGGGGGCTTATATACCACCGAACCCCGTCATATACGAACAAACCACATGCGAAATGATTTGGAAAAAGGCTCTCAGAATAGAAGGCAGTGCAGGCCCATCAGGGCTGGATGCAAATGTCTGGAGAACAATCCTGAGCAGAGCAGTCCTCGGACTTGCAGCAACAGACTTATGTAGGGCTCTGACAGCTCTTGCAAGAAAGATGGCCACCCAAAATGTTCAACATTTGGAGGCCCTCACAGCTTGTCGCTTAATACCATTAGACAAGAATCCAGGGTGCAGACCAGTGGAGTGGGCGAAGTGCTGAGAAGAATCCTCGGAAAATGCATAATGGATGTGGCGAAGGACGATGTGCGGTCAGCGGCCGGAAATCTCCAAGTGTGTGCCGGCCACCAAGCAGTGGGAGAGGCAGCAATTCATGCCATAAGAAAAATATATGAGCGAGGGGACTGTGAAGCTGTGCTGCTAGTGGATGCAACAAATGCCTTTAACACCATCAACAGAAAGACAGCAATACATAACATCAAGGTAAAATGCCCCAGCTTTGCCACCTTTGTAGAGAACACCTATAAACAGCCTGCCGACCTCTTCATAGTAAACAACCAGAACACACGACATGCATCAACTCTGAAATCAATGGAAGGAACCACACAATGTGACCCCGTAGCAATGGCAATGTATGCATTAGGTCTCTCAGTGTTGCTAACCTTAACAAGCCATGAGGTGGCACAAGTCAAGCAGGTGGCCTATGCAGACGATCTTACTGGAGCGGGAAAAGTCAACGATCTCAAGCACTGGTGGGAGCAAGTATCAAGTGTAGGCCAAGAAATAGGGTATCGTCCAAATGCCAGCAAGTCAATACTAATAGTAAAACCAGAACATTATGAAAGTGCTGTAGAAGCTTTCAGCGGTAGTGAAGTGGTCGTAACAAAGGACGGACAGCGACACCTTGGGGCAGTGATCGGCACGGAAGAGTTCAAGAACAAATACATAGAGGAGAAGGTCAGGGAGTAGGTAAAAGAAATTGAAAAACTGGCCAATATTGCAAAGACGGAACCACAGGCTGCGTATTTGGCATTCACATATTGGGTCAAACATCGCTGGACCTACTTGATGTGAACCGTTCCAAATGTGAGCGCACTACTTCAACCGCTGGAAGATGCCATCAGAGACAAACTCATCCCAGCGTGGGTAAAGTTGCACACCCCGAGTGATACAGAGAGGGAGTTGCTCGCACTGCCTTCTAGGTTGGGAGGGCTGGGAATCATCAACCCGGTGATGAGGGCGACAACGGAATACCTGAACTAGGTAAAGATAACAGGATCTCTCACTGACCGTATCGTAGCACAAGATTCCGACAGTGAAGTGGACCAGGCGGACATCTACAACATCAGAAAAACCATCACGTCAGAGAGGCAAAACTCACAGAAAAAATACCTGGCACAATTGATGGGACAACTTTCCCGGAGACTAACAAGAAAAATACAAATAGCACAAGAAACGGGTGCTTCAAATTGGCTGACAACACTACCAATCAAGGCAAAAGGCTTCAATCTCAACAAAAAAATTTAATTATGCTATTGCACTGAGGTATGATTGGCCGTTGAAGGACTGCCCGATCGATGCGTTTGTGGAACCAACAACGATGCAGACCACTCCATGATATGTAAGAAAGGAGGATTCATCAGCATCAGACATGATGAAGTAAGAGATGTAACGGCGAACATGCTCAGGGAGGTGTGTCGAGATGTGGTGCGCGAACCATCACTCATTCCCTTGGATGGAGAGATCTTGCAGCACAGGACGGCCAACACATCCAATGAAGCACGAGTGGACGTTAGTGCAAGAGGTTTTTGGACAAGTGCACAGCGAGCGTTCTTTGACATAAAAGTATTTGACCCAATGGCCCAAAGCTACAGCGAGCTGTCTCTGGATGCCGCACACAAGAGGAACGAACAAGAGAAGGTCAGGGCATATGGGGAAAGGATCTTAAATATCGAACAAGGCAGCTTTACTCCATTAGTCTTCACCACATCTGGAGGGATGGGACCCAGGGCCAAATGCTTCTATTCAAGGCTTGCAGAGATCATCGCAGAGAAGAAGCAACAGCCCAGGAGCCACGTCGTAGCCTGGATGAGGTGCCGTCTATCTTTCTCATTGCTCAGATCAGCACTACTATGCCTGCAGGGAACAAGACTGTCTGCACCACAACCAACGACGGCAGCAGTGGCAGAGGGTCGCATATGGAGACGACTGGATTGAAGTTGCATGGTGTAGAATAGTAGTATCTGATGCTTGTGAAATTTAGTATGTGTACAATATTAAATATAAGGTAGTGGTGGTGGTGATGGTGGAGGTGGTGATGGTAGTAGTAGTAACATAAAAAAAAAAAAAAAAAAAAAAAAAAAAATTTGAAGTAGTAGTATTGTAGTAGTAGTGTAAAATATAATGTACTGTATTAATATTAAAAAATAAATAAAACAAAAGTAGTACCGTAGTAGTAGTATGATTATAGTTTACTCCCTAGACTTCCATCAAGCTAAAACAATACCCTGAGTTCCCCCACTCCAGAAAATGTTGTGTATTTGTCTGTAGAAAAATGTCCCGGCTGGTTCCTTCTGTATGGCAGTCTTGGTATCACTCGACAGGAACAAATACACACGTAAATGCCGCGAAAGGTCAAATTAATGGGGCAAATCTCTTAATATTTCAGAACTAATGGGGCTAAACATGAGGGAGAAGGGGGTCCAGAATATCTCCCCCTAAATATGACGACACCAGCTTATGTTTTACTGAGGTTATCATTGTACGGATTGAATATTTGGAGTGACTCACAACAGTCAAAAGGGTTATTGGGTTGCTAAAGACTATTATTATTTCTAAATATATTGACTAAGCTTATAATCTTCCTTCTTTTACAATAAGTATGTCTTTGTTCCTCATTTTATTTGTTTGGGTGTTTCTGTCGTAGATATGTATTTTAAATGAACGAAAGCACAATACAAGTATCAAACAAAACACTGAAGTTATGAGATATACTTAGTGTTGCTCTAATATATACAGTACATGTATTTATGTGTGTATTTATGAAGTTATGAGATATACTTAGTGTTGCTCTAATATATACAGTACATGTATTTATGTGTGTATTTATGTATTTAATGTGATAAGGAATTGATATCAATAAACTAAAATCAGTTGGACAATATAGTTTGTCTGAAATATTGTCCTTTTCTCTCGAAACTCGTAATTAGTATTGAAATTACTCCAACATATAAATCTTACTATTAAGGAAAATATTATGCTAAACATATATGATTCAGCAAATAAATGCTTATTATGCTACACCATTAACATTAATGTTCCCTCTCACACTCTTTCTATTTTGCTATTTGTTTTGTTCTTTATACTCAATTTCTTCTTCTTTATCTGCTTTTTCCATCTCTTTCTGACTCAAAGCCATACTACTAACAATCCCTTGCAAACTCATTTGAACCCATGCCTTACTTCCCACTTTGCCGCATGCCTCCATGAAGGAACATAAGCATGGCTTCTTTTACAACCTTCTTGCCATCTTTCTGGTCACATACATTTTCATTTAATTAATTGTGTAGATAACAAGTATATGGGGTGAATGGTCATGAATCTCTAGTATCAGTGAATTTAAAACCTACACTAGGCCATATATATATATATATATATATATATATATATATATATATATATATATATATATATATATATATATATATATATATATATATATATATATACTGTATATATTGTATATAATATATATATAATATATACAATATATATATAATATATATAATATATATACCGGTATATATATATATATATATATATATATATATATATACTGTATATTGTACCTAATATTTGTCTCTCCTTCCATCATTTACCACATGTATATAACCTATATATACGAACCATACATTCAATATTTAATGTCCTTTTCCATCACATTTGTAATGGCTCAGACAGAGTTACCTTTCAGCAGTTCGAGTGGAGACTTTGGTATACTGCTAACCATGTCATAGCAAGACTTAAGAAATCCACATCCACACTTTTAGTTGCCTTGTATATCACGTGGTAAGAAACATTGGACATATATAAATTTTGTATATAGTCACAAGAACGGAGACATTTCACAATCTCAAAGACCAACCCCTGCATTTATTCTTCATGGGGGTCTCCAGATTTGGTCTTGAAACATCCAAGTATTTTCTTACAATGAACGACTGCCCCTTCTGTTTGGATAGCTATATGAAGATTGAATGTTGACATAGCAGGCCTCTCTAAAGCATGTGTCACACTATGCCGAATTATGTGCCCACGCTCCACGACTTAAGGAGTGGGGATAGAAGAGGGAGACCACTGCCGAGTAACGTGGGTGATCGAGGGACGGGACGCCCACGGTGGGCATTATGGACGGGCACGCCACCTGACGGCAACTGGAAGGGGTCGAGCGGCGACCATGCAAGACAAAAGGAAAAACTAACGGTTGCCGCCGGGCAGCGTCATGCACCGTAGCGTGCAAATTAGTGGGCGACAGTGCTCCTGACGAGCGGCGCCTATAGTAGGTAGGGCGGCGCCTATAGGTACTACGGTGGCGATGGACGGCCACCCTGTCACACTGAACCTCTACTCCGTCACAATTGACCCTGACCGAGGCCAAACCGGTCCGTCGGAGGCGACGTTTTTGTGTGGGTGTGAGGGAGGGGGGGGGGGGGGGGGGGGTTATTAAGCTTGAGAACTAGAGAGGAACCTAAACATAATAAAAAGATCCATAAATGAGCAAATTAATATGCCCATCTCCCCTTAACACCTTACGAGCGGCCTATGCGGTTTATTTATGTGTACCGCCCAGCGGGGTGTTTTTAGCCAAAATAGGGCTGTTTACGTGATCATTTTCATGCCTAAATAAGACCCAGAACGTAAAACAAGTATCTATCCCTGAAAGGGCATAAACAGAGCTTTCGAATGACACCATAACGATCCTTGTATGATGGATAATTTTCTTGCAATAACCGTGCAACGCGAGTGCAAAAAGCAGGTAATTCGGTACTTTCGGTACATAATTGAGTATGTAGCGAGTGAGAGAGGGAGGAGGGAGCTGAGATTTGTGTCAGTAGGTTCGCCGCGGTGGTCTGGAGTAGTCATACGCTCGCTAGTCTCCTGCCACCACTTGTCTCTCTCTCTCAGCCACATTACGTGCTGAAATTGCCACTCGAGTTATGTCGAGCGCCGCCACATAGTCCAGCTTTATTTAACTCGACTTAAGTGGTGAGCCGCTTTTTAAGGGTTAATTAAGTGGTTCTTTGAGTAATTAGTAAAACAAGGCCATCTATAGTTAACCCTTTCAGTACCGGTGACGTCTTTCTCGTTATAGTCTGGCAACTATTAGCTTATTTTATTATGCTTACGAAGGGCCTGTAGCAATCACAAGACCTCCATTCCTCTCAATTATCTCTCTTAACTCCCACAGACCGTTCTTAAGCTGCAGAAAATCGTCTATGTAGGGCAGAACTAAGGCAAAACAGATGTTACCACCATTGAAAGGGTTTATAGATAGTCACTCGTTGATTGGATTGGATTAAGGGGACAGTGGTGATTTTTGGGGGTCTATTTATTTATATATTAATTATTTTTTTTAATTTCCTGGCTAGACCTCCATCAAGCTTAAACAAAAAAAATCCAAGGCCCTCTATCAACGATGTCCCGTGCGACATTGCCAGGTCGCGGAATCACGGTATGCCCTCCCCCTATGACGCCGCCTGGGTGTTACTGGGTCGCCTTCCTACCTTATAGTAGCGTCTGACGCAGACAGTCCGCTGCCCTTATACCGTTTGATGCCTACTGGACGCCACCCGCCTACTGGACGTCGCCCGCCTACCATCCCCGTCCCGTCCATTTACTAGCCGCTGACTCAACTCAGGAGAGATGTTCTTGTCGAACTTTTCCTGAGGCCCCTGACGACCTCTCCCGACGTCTCTCTTGAGTTGGCGCGCGACGATGTAGGCAAAGACCTCGTTACTACCCTTAAGTCGTGGAGCGTCGGCACTTAATTCGGCATAGTGTGACACTTGCTTAAGGTGAGGCGACTTATTAGTGGCAAAACCGCCCCACCTCAAAACCAGAAAATTATCAAAATGTAATCCTCAAGGTTTTCATCCTGAGAAGCTCAAGATCGGTCAGTGTGCTAGGGAGTGTGTAATGACTGTCTAACATGGAAGTACTGTACTTGGTTACCTGGATGGCCCTGTGGAACTGTGGAATGGAATCAAACGTGAGACACATGTTGCAGTTGCTGAATGTGTTGGAGTTAAGCTAAAATCAAGGAAGGGCTTTACATCAGGCAAGACCCTGAATATTATAGCAAAGAGTCAAGCTGCCAGACTGAATGGCGACTGGGTCCAACACAGAACGCTGTCCCGTAGAGCAAGAGCTATCCTGCTGAAAGATAGGGAGATGAATGTTAGGAGAGTTGCTCAGAAGGTTGATGACCATTTCTTTGAAAACGGCCTTCAGCCTCTATACCCTGAGCGAGCTCCACTCTAAGTCTGCACCCCAGGTTGATGGCAGATGGCACAATTAATCAGATGTTATATACATGGTCCAGCAAATGTCCGCAAGCACCCTCAAACAACCTATCAACCCTCACAAACAATCCATCATACATGTAATACACACATAATCTCAAACAGTTTCACACACATAATAGACAACAAAAACTATTTATATATACACTTACAAGCACAAGCAGACGCCAGCAAGCACAAACAAACTCCCTACCGACCCCTACAAGCAATCACACATACAGTATAAGCATCACACATACTGTATATATGGTAACTTAAAATACCGAGACACCCACACACTCACAGTGATTACTCATCCTTCATCTCCCAACTCTGACCTAAATTCCCAACCTTTTTAGCTTCCATCTGCCCTCGTTTACCTTGATTCTGCAGACCACTTTCCCCTCTTTATTATGTCCAGTCAAATCACTGCTTCCTGCTGCCGGTATAATTATTGGTCTAGCTTTGTGACTATCTTCTATCTGTTTATACTTTTTCTTTCTTTACCCATCTTTGATTTACTTAAAGTTTCCATTATAAAAAATGCTATTTGTGTCAATATACCCACTTTTCCTCATGTTGTTTTGTTTATTACACTGCACGCCTCTAACAGGCATTATACTCGGTTTTGTGCATCTGTATATAACTTGATCTAGGCTATACATTTGTGTTCTAATATAATCTGTACAATGTAACTTAGGTTAACATTGAGTGTGTCCGTATTCTACTTGTGCATTGTCACTCTGGTATATTCCACCTTCTTCTTTAATAATTTTGCTTTGCTTTTCCAGTAATACAGCATGTTTAGGCTTTACAGGGTGCCCAAAATGGGTGTGCCATACTTCAAGATTTATTTATGTTTTTCTTGCTTACAAGAATGGGAAAAGTAACATTAAAATAGCATGAGAAAACAATGCATTCACCTAATGCTGTTATCCATTCAAGAACAATACATGCTGGAATTAAGCTGTTGTGGATTGAAATTTGGTGGAAACATACTCTGAAGAAGTGAGTTCCTAAGAGGATATGGTTACATGGATGGTTCTAAGTATAACATGTTCTATAACATCATTTTAAATCTCAACCGTTAAGGGGATATTGATTGTTTCATATAGTGACCTCCTCTGTGAACCTGTAATGGATTCTTTCCTTTCAAACAATTGCAACAAGTCTAGTGATTTCATAACTTGTAAGATTATTCTATCTTGATTATATTATGATATCATAAACACATTTACGTGAGAATTTTTGACAGGTGGACATGCCTAATAGCACTTCCAACAGGCAATATCTCTGTAAAGTTTGAGATTTTACATTTTGTTTAAGACCATTTTATGCTTAGGTTAACGTCCTATGTATAAAAATGCATTGCTGCGGGTGACTACCGCAAAAGTCTTGGTTCTACAGGCAGAGTTTGGCAGTACTGAGTCTGCTCCACATATTGCCAGATAAAACAAATAAGACTCTAGGATTCACTCAAATTGCATTATCAGTATCCTACAAGCCTTGATACAGAGAGGTGGTTTAGAAGTTTAAATTCAAGCATAAGCAGGTCTGCTGTCATATGTATTTGTGAGAGCTAAATATCAGGTACAAATGTGAGATTCATTTCATGTTACAGGCCATAACTAATACTGTTTCCAAACACTTTACTTGTTTCCGTAAGTGATTATTTCATCAAGTTATCGCTAGTGGAATATGAAGATACCGGCTGAAAAATACACTCGGTCTATGGCATACTGCGCCATCTAAACAAGGACATTGCCTGCACCACCGTGAAATAATCAATTACGGAAGCAAGTAAGGTGTTTGTTAGACGGTATAAATTATGCCCTGTAACATGAAATGAACCACACATTCATGCCTCATCTATAGCTCTCACAAATGCACATGGCATTGGACCTGTTTATACTTGAATACAAAAGTGAATGAACTTTTATAGGGAAAAGTTTACTTCAATTTTTCAATGAGAATATTTTTGTTCCACTGCCTGCCAAGCATATCACGCTAGGCCGAGGTATAGTGAACAACAATTAGCTAAAACACCCCGCAGTGGTGCGTGTGTCCATATAGAAGTTCTCCGTACATATTTTCTGAAAGGAACAAAATACGTAATTTGTATAATGTTTGTTATAGCCTTGTCAAAAGTCCCTCCCGGCTCACTCATCACACTTTTTCTCTGTTAAACAAATTAATTAACATGTATTTCCTTCCCGACTTACTTTATTTGATTACCATTTATATTCCTCCGTCCCCTACAATTATCTTCCTAATGATATCGTTTATTGTCTTTTTTAATGCAATAACTCTCAGCTCTTTTTCTCATCAGATATGTACATTATGTCTTCTTTAATTAGTTCTCAATCCATTGTTTCTTCCCTAATGTAATGTTTCCTTTATCGTTTGCTATATTTCTTTAATCTCTTCTTTTTATTTGCCAACTTTATATATATTTGTCTTGATACAGTCAACAAAAAAAAGACAAAAAAGCTAAAGGCATATTCATTTTAGCAATGTTCCGTTCACATCTGGAGCAAGTTTGACCGAAAATGTCCCCATCGGTTTGGCCCATGGTGATGACCCATCAAAATGCTCTGGACCACTACCTTCTACTCTTTCTGTCATTGTCTTCAACATTCGTGGCCTTTAACTTTAACTTCTACTCTGTTGAATACCACCTCTCCTCTGTCAACCCTGATCTTGTCTACCGAAACCCAGGTGTCTGGGACTACTGACAGCAAACCCTTCTCTGTATCCTCCAACTATCTCCATCCTCAATTAAAAGCCAAAGGTGGATGTTCTGAGTATGTATGCACCCATCTTGTGTTCCCAACTTTGACTCTTCTGAATGCTCAACTCTCTGGCTAAATATATCTGTGCTGTTAATCTCTCCCCAAATTCTACTGACTATCCAAAATTCTACTGACTATGCAAAATTATTTCACTATCTTACTTCTTAAGCAGAACACATTCTATCCACCTTTCCCTTCTCTGAAATCTCCATCTTTGTAGATTTCAATGTTCACTACCACTAAAGGCTCTCCTCTCATTTCACTGACCAACCTGATGAACAATTCTACATCTTTTCTATCCTAAAAGACCTAGAACAGTTAATTCAGCACCCCACCTGTATCCCGGACTGCCATGGAGATTGGCCCAAAATTCTTGACCTATTTCAAACCAATAATCATTCTGCTTATACTGTAAATCTTCTCATTCGTTGGGCTCTTCCAATCACAACCTTATATCTGTTACCTGTCCTGTCTTTCCAGTACGGCCTTCTGAGCCCCCAACCGGCGGCGCTGTGGCATTTTGGCATCGCCGACTGGGGGGCTCTACGGCAGTACTTCTTTGATTTCACATGGAATGACTTTTGCTTCTGTGGCCGGGGACCCTCGGAGAGTGTTGAACGCATTACCGAGGAAATCCTCTCAGGCATGGAGGCATACATTCCATTTTCTTTCTCTCAGTCTAATGCAAAACATTTTGGTTTACTCACGCTTGTTTTACTGCTGTCCTCAATAAAAAGGAAACATTCAAACAGTATCGTCTCCTTCAAATTCAAGAGTCTAGTGCTTTTCAGGTTTCTGCCCAGAATCAACTAAAATATGTTCTTTGACTATGGCTCTTTTTTACTATTTTGATTCTGGAGGATACACTCGTTACTGGCAACTTCCCTTTTGTCTCATTCATTTACATAGAAAGAAAACAAGAAAACAGAAAACAGAAGGAATTGCAAATCATCAGAGGTATTAATATGTTCTCTCCACCAACCACCTTTACTCCTAAACTCGATTAAATAAATAAATAAACACATGTGGCAGTCCGGGAATTCGAACCCAGGACGCTCACACCGCAAATCAACACACTTATGCATTGCGCCACGAAGACAGTTAATGAATGATGCACAAGCCTACGATTTATTATGCAGTTTCGAATCCTGCATACCAATCTTAGCATTTACATTCATTCCAACTGCACTATCGGAGGCTATGTATAGGTGAATGGAAAGAGTAATTAATGGGGCGCATAACCCTAAGGAAGGCCTCTCTATAAACTACTCCTGAACCAGAATTAATTATTATGTTCTCTCCACCAACCAACTTTACTCCTAAACTCGATTAATGAAATTAACAAACACATGTGGCAGTCCGGGGATTCGAACCCAGGACGCTCACACCGAAAATCAACACACTTATGCACTGCGCCACGAAAACAGTTACAGAATGATGCACAAGCCTACGATTTATTATGCAGTTTTGAATCCTGCATACCAATAATAGCATGTACATTGAAGCTATAAACTACCCAGCCATTCCAAACCCTTCTCTATCCTCTCTCTCTCTCTCTCTATCTCTCTCTCTCTTTCTCTCTCTCTCTCTAATAATTCCATTGGTACGTTTAAAAAGAGACTGGACGATCATCTGATGGAGATTTTACAAATATGAATTAATATATTTAAAATCAGTTGGTATGTAAGTGTAAGTTCCCTTTCAGATTAATCTATTTCTTTCCTTTATAAAACGTCCTTGTTGGTATTTCCTGACCCATAAGGTTACACTTCATCCCATCATCGGGTACGTTTTTTTAGCCGGAGGACTGGAGGGTGAGGAATGAGCATTCTGTTTTGCTGTCCTATGAAGTTACTATAAGCTCTTCCGGTCTCTAATTGTATTAAGGCCGGACCACCTAGTAGGAACCGCAAGACATGTGTGGTCTGAGTATCTTTGTAACTCTGAATAATTCTCTCTCTATCTATCCATCACACACACACACATACCTCTTTAAAATCTGACCCTTCTCCTCCCTCTGGTTCCACTCCCTCCCTCCCTCCCTTCTTCACCTGGGGATGTGGTATGGGCTGATCGAGCTTTAAGTTGTTTTATTTTCCGTGCTTTTCTGACCACGTAAATATTACCGTTATTTACGCTTGCTAGTTGGCCCAATATGTCTTCCATTCACACGCCCTCACTCCCCCTTTCACTCTGTCTATGTATATTTATATATTTATAAATCTGCTTATCTGACTTTCTCATTCATGTCTTTCAATCTAACACCATCACATAGTTTTGGGCTCTCTGTCCCTGTCATCGATACACTTGTTCTTTTATAATGATGTAGATCATTTCATTCATACTGTCTCTCTCTCTCTCTCTCTCCCATGCTAGCACAGTCAAAGTGTCAACATACCCTTCGTTCTGCTGACTGAATATTTCACTATAACTTGAGTATTTCACACTTATATTGTTTTTGCATGAACTTTAGTTAAGTGCTTCTTAATTCATCCAGTTGTTGCTTTGCATGATATTTTGCTGTAGTATTGACTGATAAACGTGTTTTTGTCAAGACACCCTTTCTTTATGTTAAATATATTAAAATCTAGCCCTTATTGTAGTTTCTGTAGCCCTTACTGTATGTATGTGTTTGCTAAACCGCCCATTTAGTAACCCTGCACGACATTGCGCTGTATTTTTGACTGATAAACGTTTGTCAAATATATCTCGTCTGTAAGCTCTACCAACGCAGATGGTAGTGCCATCTGTGTAGTACAAAAACAAAAAAACTCTAGTACTCAATATATTGAACTGTAGACCTTATTGTACTCAACCTATTTTTATTTTTTTTTATTTTATTTCTGTGTAATCCAAGTTGACTATATATATATCGCACACATAACATTTCTTACATAGTTTAGTATCGAGTTAGAATAATTTAGTTATTACTGATAGCTTAATTAAGCACATTTCAGTTACTTGTCATCATATCAATAGGCCTATTTCTATCCTTTCTGGCTAATAATACATTTAATTATTATATTGTGTCAACACTGTATTATATTAACAATTATTGTTTTTTCCAGTTTCTCACTAGGCTAAATTAACCCTCTCCCTCTGAAATGTTTTACTCTCTAGGTAATCTTGTATTGTCTTTTTCTATTCTTTTCTTTCCAGGTGATTTACTGTCTCTTTCCTTTCAAGTGTACTTTATTGTTTTTATAGTACCGGTACATAAAATTGTGTCATAATACTAACGTAAATAAACTGTCAGGCTTATTGTAATTGAATTGCAATGGCACTGCAGCTAACCTGCACGTGTTGTTCCAGAAGGCTTTGCCCTAGCATTTTTGTTAATCTTAATGTTCGTATTTGTATATTCTGCAAGCTCCGACGAAAGATAACGGATGATTTGAATGCAGCTTACCATAATATCGACGCTCTGGGCCAAGAAGCTAGAAACTCTTCAAGAATACACCACACTCCATGTAAGAGTGCCATTCGCTCATGAAACCATCACCACGATGTCGACCGCCACCAGCAGTGCCCATACCAGCAGCCATTACAGAGTCTACTAAGGACCCTCCTTTTCTATAGGACAACTTTAGCATCGCAATGAACAATGTGCGCCCCAGTTCCAGGAAAATCATTCCCGAAACCATGTGTCACAACCGTTTCAAGATTTTTGCTGACACCAATGAAGAAGAGGAAACAGAAGAAGTTCGACTTGTGGGGGATTTGATGGTCTACGGCCAACTCACAGAGTTCTGTGCCAGGGCACCCAGGACCAGAAGGCGTTTCTACATTCCGGGTGATGGTGTGAATGACGTTGTTGATGCCGTCGATGACTTATCCAGGCTGACACCTCCAAACACAAAGTACGTCATCCACGTTGGATCAAATGATGTCCAATAGACCTGATCAGAGGATCTCCTACACAAGTAACGGGAGCTGATCAAGTCTTTCAAGGTAAAATCTAATAAAATTGTTATTTCAGGTATTGTACCCCGCATTGACGCAGAGAACCGTTTCTACTATATAGCCTCCAGTGTATATCATCGACTTGCTGACTTATGCAGGGTAGAGGACATCAGATATGTCAATACTTGGACAACTTCTACCATGACAAGTATTTGTTTTCAATAGATGGTGTTCATCTGCACCAGGTAGGCAAAGCACGTTTTGGTCGTCTGCTGAATGATGCGGTAAAGGATTTTCAAGCAAAAAACGGGGTCAATCGTGTGCAGCCAGGCAGGGCAGTGAGATACAAGAACCAGAAACTCGGAATATGCACATTCAATACAGAATCTTGGTTAAATACGAACGACAGAGATTTTCTAGAACGACATACACTCCCTGGTTATACAATGTTTGAAAAAGTTGAATTAATAAAAGCAGAGGAGGTGTTCTGATTTTTATCAAAGAAAGTCTTAATCCCGTCTTAACCCAGTGAGACCCAGCGTCGCACGTGATGCGTCGGCAGTGTTTGATCACCAACTCCCAGCGACGCATCACGTGCGTCCGACATATTAAAATCAGTTACGTGGCTCGTAAGGTAGGAAATGGCGGGAGAATAGGAGGGGGAGGTACCGTAGTGTGTGTGGGAGCCGGGCCGGTAGGTGTGAGCGGGCCAAGACAGCCGCGCGGCTGGTGGTGGTGGGCTTAGTGGGGATACTTTACACCCTTAGTTCACCGCCACTTTGAACCTTCATTACTCCGGTCGTATGGGAGCTAGAGGCTTGAGATTTATGTGAGACACTTTAGGATGTATGCCATACAATGCCATACTCAGTTTTCACCCTAGTGCTCCTGGACGGGTGGTCATGCGGGGGAGACGAACTTTCGACCTCTCCCCCCCCCCCCCGCCCCACAAATGACCAAGGCGATTTTTTTTTATTTTATTTTTCCATTTCTCACCATTCTCTTCCATTTTGGCTCAACAAATTTATTTGAGGGCCCCCCCCCCCCCAAACAAATATCCGAGGTGATTTTTTTTTTTTTTCTTTTTTTCATTTCTCATCCTTGTCTTCCATTTTAGCAAACAAAAATAAGAAGTGAAAATGGCTTGGGACTGGGGTGAACAAAATATTATAACTAGCCGGGGCTCAACGGGTTAATGTTAAAACCTCAAATTGTGAATGTCGATATACTGTATCTTATGTACTCTTGAAGAATAATCATGGAACTAAAATAACACAAGCTTTAACCCGGGAACTGCGGGAAGACTCTTAAGAGTTCCCCCGGCGGACTGCGGGAAGACTCTTAAGACTCACGGAAAAAAAAATCAATTTAAAACACCGAAAAAAAAAAAATTTGTATTTTTTTATTTATTTATTTTGTTTGCCCCTGGGCCATGCCAAATATCACTCCTCTACCTCCCCTCCTTCCCCACTTTCTTCCCCTCTTTCAGTTATCACCTATTTTCCCTGTTACTCCCTTATTCTGTGGTATATTTTCGTGCTAACATTAGCGAGTTGCAAGCAGGGCATTGTCATCACTGTTAGCAAGCGAGTGCAAGAGAGAGAGAGAGAGTATCGATTGACAGTGTCTCTCCAGACTTGGGGAAAAGGGGTGGGAAAGGAGGTTGCCTCAGCCATACATTATGTAACTCCCGGCCTGTATCGCCGATTTTGACCATCCAAACGCTGTTTCCACTTGTCTTATTGTTGTAACAGGTTAATACCTTTATAATCAACCTATAATATGCGCATATGGAGAAGTATTAATGCTATTTATGGTAAAATAAATATTTTAGTGATGGAAACAGCTCAAATACGTGCGCAGAGGCAGAGGTGTCTCATACTCCCCATGCTCAGCCGAGAGGTTAATATAAGAACATAAGAACATAAGAACATAAGAACATAAGAAAATGGGAGTCTGCAGAAAGCCGATTGGCCCAAGCAAGGCAGATCCCTGTCCCACACAACCCCAATTAAATTACAAAGCCCAATTATAGGCTTCACACTCTAATACCCTGAGGATCATCTTACCAAAACGGTTACAGATTAACGCAGGATTATGGGGGTCTGCAGAGCGCTGATTGGCCCAACCCGGCTGATCCCCCTTCACACCCAACCCTTCTCGTCCATATGCTTATCCAATTTTATCTTAAAGCTCCCTACACTTTTAGATCCCACTATAGCACTTGGTAGTCCATTCCACCCATCTACAACTCTGTTACCAAACCAATATTTGCCTATATCTTTTCTGAAACGAAATTTATCTAATTTGAAACCATTGGTACGAGTTCTTTCGCTATCACTGAGCTTTAGTACATTTGTCATGTCCCCTTTGTTAATCCCACTAACCCACTTGAACACCTCTATCATATCCCCTCTAACTCTGCGTCTCTCTAACGAATGTAAACCTAATTTCTTCAACCTTTCTTCATACGAAAGATTTCTAATATTATGGATCATTTTTGTCATTCTATGCTGTACTCTCTCCAATGAATCTATGTCCATTCTGTAATAAGGACACCAAAATTGGACAGCATAATCCATATGGGGTCTCACTAATGACAAGTAAAGTTTTAAGATAACATCAGCAGTTCTGTTACTCACACTCCTAGAGATGAACCCGAGAATCTTGTTTGCCTTATTACGAACGCTTATACACTGTTTTCTAGGCTTCAAATCATTGCTAACAAACACACCTAGATCTTTCTCGCAGTCTGAATTTTCTAATTCTAAATTAGCTAGTTTATATTTAACATTTGTTTGCATCTTCCCTATCTTTAATACCTTGCATTTGTCAATGTTAAACTTCATCTGCCAATTTACTGACCATTCATGTAAGGTATCTAGATCCCTTTGGAGGCACTCTATATCGCTATCTGAATCAATTGATCTCCCTATTTTAGTATCGTCTGCGAATTTACTTATCCTACTAGTTATACCTAAATCTAGGTCATTTATGTATATAAGAAACAACAGGGGACCTAATACCGATCCCTGGGGGACACCACTTTTGACTGCTCCCCATTCTGACTTGGTACCATTTATGCTGACTCTCTGCTTCCTACCAATTAGCCATGACCTAATCCATCGTAACAACGCCCCACCTATTCCATGTGCCTCAACCTTTCTCATCAATCTCTCATGAGGGACTCTGTCGAAAGCTTTACTGAAATCTAAATATATAATATCATATGACTTGTCATTATCTACTGCTTCATATACCTCTGAGAAAAAACTAAGCAAATTAGTAAGGCAAGACCGACCCTGAGTGAATCCATCCTGAGAAGAATTGATTAAGTTAAATGTTTCTAAGTGGTTTCTCATTTTCCTAGCAATAATTGACTCTAGTAGCTTTCCTATGATTGAAGTGAGACTAATGGGACGGTAATTGGATGCTATTGATTTATCACCTTTTTTGAAGATCGGAACTACATTTGCAAGCTTCCAAGCTTCTGGAACTATACCTGTTTCTAATGACTTGTTAAATAGAAATGTTAATGGGTAACTTAACTCATCTCTGCATTCTTTTAATACTCTAGCATATACCTCATCAGGACCAGGCGATTTATGAGGTTTCAGTCTGTCAATTTCCTTAAGCACATCGTTTCTACTTATAGTAACCGTACTTAACCTATTATCTATACTATCGCTGTATACCTTACGGACTTCTGGAAACTGTGCCAAATTTTCATTAGTGAAAACGGAAAGAAATTGACTATTTAATGTACTGCACATTTCTAAATCATTTTCTGTCATTTCTCCTATCGAAGTTTTAAGGGGACCAATTACATCTCTAACCTTGGATTTATATAGTTGGTAAAAAGCTTTAGGATTATTTTTTGAGTCATTGGCAACCTTAATTTCATAATTTCTTTACTAATATCCTTTTTTACCTGTCGTGATAGATTCTGATAGTAAGCAAGTAGGTGCATTTCGCCTTTTTTAATTTTTCTATATATTCCTCTCTTTTTTCCTAGAAGATCTAATAGTCTATTATTCATCCATTTGGGTTGGTTCTGTGTTGATCTAAAAAAAATTTTGGGGATATATTTATTTTGCGCATTGAATACTGACTTGATAAAATTATCGTATGTATCTACCAAGTTTGACGTCTCTTCCTGACTTAAGATGACAGGTGCCTGAGAAAGGATACACTCATTTGTACACCTGGATCGACTTAATTTTTTGACCATAGGGTCCGCTAACAGGGCTTCTCTTAACCCACCATAATTGGCTTTTCTGAAGTCAGGTATTAATGTTGTATTCTCTCTGATATTACCTTTTCATTGTATATTAAAATACACAGAATTGTGATCACTATTTCCTAGGTGGTCCCCGATTTCTACACTATTTATCATATGTTCATTGTTACTGAAAACTAAATCGAGAATATTATCACCTCTAGTCGGCGTATCTATGAATTGAGATAAAAAACTATCTTGTACTACCTCAATAAACTCCTTTGAATCAGAGTCGCCTATTTGTTGCTGCCAATCTATATTAGGGAAATTAAAATCCCCCATAATGCACACCTTGCTAAGCCTTGATGCTATTTTAATTTCCTCCCATAATGATGTTCCGTCATTTCTACTCATATTTGGCGGTCTATACATAACTCCAATAACTAAAGTCTCACTACCTTCGTTAACTTCTACCCAAACACTTTCATTTTCATTATTTACTCTAATACCTGATTTAGTACAGCTTTTTAATGAACTCCTGACAAACACTGCTATACCGCCGCCCCTCCTACTTGTTCGGTCATATTTAAACAAACTATATCCCGGTATATCAAACTCTGCTAAAAAATGCCTGGTTTCTGTATTAATCCATGTTTCAGTTAGCGCTATTATGTCTATATTTTCTTTGCTAACCAGTGCTCTAAGTTCGTTCATTTTGTTACATAAACTCCTGCAATTTGTATAATAAACCCTATAATAAATATACCGACCTCCAGCTCAATCAGTGCAAACTGACCAAGATATTAATGAACAATTTTCAGAAATCTGAATCATTCAAGATACTGTAATTCTTGGCGACTTTAAATTACCAGTAACTAAGTAGGGTGATATGCTTACTTCTCATTCCAGACATGACCTGTATGCCAACTTGCAAGAAAGTTCACTTTTTCAATTTGTTCAATCCCTGACCCGTGGTAATAATGTGCTTGACCATGTACTCGTAACAAAAGAAGACTTAGTGGAGGGTTTGAATGTTGGTGAAGAATTCAGTAATAGCGACCATCGAAGGATCAGTTTCAGTATAAAGTTTAACACTTTATTGGCAGGCTAGGTGGTCTATTTGACCATAGCGCCCAGCGGGGTGTTTTTACCCTAAATAGGGTTGTTTACGTGATCATTTTCATGCCTAAATAAGACCCAGAGCGTAAGACAAGTATCTATCCCTGAAAGGGCATAAACATAGCTTTCCAATGACACCCGAACCATCCTTGTACGACCACTGGTTCTCTTGCAACGATCACGCAACACGAGTGCAAAAACCATGTAATTAGGTATTTTCCCTACATAATTCCCTGTGTAGCGAGTGTGAGAGGGGTGGGAAGGGTGGGATTCACTTCAGTTGGTCCACCGCGGTGGTGGGCGAAGGTCATACGGTTTCTATGCTCCTCACACCGCTTAGCTCTCTCTCTCAGCAACATTACGTGCTGAAAATGGCGCACGCCATAAGTTGTGAACCGCCACTTAGTCCATATTTATTTCACACGACATAAGTTGCGCGCTGACAGTTAAGGGTTAATAGTAATGAATCAAATAGTAGCAATGAGAAAATCCCAAATTTCAAAAATGCAAATTTTCTTGAACTCAGAGTAATTCATAAAGACACTGATTGAAGAGTAATTTAAGTAACAATAATGACATAATTATATTATGAAAATTGTTCACTACCACTTATTTCAAAGCGGTTGAAGCGTGCATACCATTCAAAACATAAATAAAGCATAAACAAAGCATAAATGGTGAAATAAAGAGATTGCAGGCCGTTTGCTAGCGAAACATATTGCTCATGCCAAATTTAAAACCTCGGACAATGATGAAGAACGAATACAATCATAAATCTACAAAGTTAGTTAAAGAAAGTAAAAAGCCCCTGGAGTTACATGTTGCAAATCGAAGTAAAACACAACTGAAAGAATTCTATAGTTACATCAGAAAGAAGAAAGTACTCACTTCAACTATTGGACTGTTAGTAGATGACAGCGGAGATAACACCAAAGACAAAGAACAGACGAGTGATGTCCACAATACCTTTTTTGCTTCATTGTTTACAACATAAGACCTTAAACAGCACCACCAGTTCAGTTAGACAATTATGATGTTCTAAGCAATATCAACATTACAGAGAAAGAAGTACTAACATGATTGGGAAACTTAAGTCAAATAAATCACATTGGACACGGCACAATATTACCTAAAGTTCTAAAAGAGGCTAAATGGGAGCTCTCCAAACCATTGATGTTGCTATTTAATAAACCCATGCAGTCCGGGACTATGCCTGATGAGTGGAAGCTCGTTAACGTAACACTGATATAAATAGGCAGCAAATTTTTACCTAGTAACTATTGTCCAATCAGTTTAACTTCAGTTGTCTGTAAAATGCTAGAAACACTCAAAAGAGACAGACTCGTAAATCACTTAGAGGATAATAACATACTCAAAGATACTCAGCATGGCTTCTGTAACAAATGCTCCTGCTTGACGAATCTCTTAGACTTCTTCCATGATATCCTCAACTTATATGACGAGAGTAAAGCTGTAGATTTTATATTCCTTGCTTTTCAAAAGGCCTTCGACAAAGTACCCCACAAACGTTTATTGATAAAATTAAAAGGGCATGGAATACAAGGGGGAGTGTTGAGATGGATGGAAAATTGGCTCAGTGATTTTTAGCAAAGAGTAGTCACTAGTCATAAACGGTAAAGCATTGAAATGGACCAATGTAACTATCGGGGTACCCCAGGGATCGGTTCTAGGGCCAGTTCCTAGTTTAATAAATTACATAGATAGGGACTCTCTTATACAATCTCAAAGTTTGCAGACGATACAAAAATTGCAAATACTGTACTCTCAACAAAATTATAGACGCTATGAAAAATAACGTAGATAAGCTGTCAAGTTGGGCTCAAATTTTGCAAATGAGTGTTAATCCAGATAAATGAAAAAACTCCATATCGGGACCCGAAATGATAAAGCAAACTGGGCACTCAGCATAAGAGTGTAGACAGATAAACTTATTTGGGAGTAACAATATCGAGTAATCTATAACCCAGTCAACAACTTTCTGAAGTTCCTAAGAAGGCAAATCAAATATTTGGCTTTATAGGCAGGTCATTGGAGCATATATCCAAAGATGTCATCCTCACACTTTACAATTCCCTAGTCCGTCCTCTTTTGGAATATTGCGTTCATTCCTGGTGCCCCTACTACCAAAAATATATAGATAAACTTGAATGAGTTCAACGTAGAGTTTCCATAATTATACCTAAGCTAAGAAACAAACCATACGAGGAGCATCTTAGGGAATTACGTTTATTTCCTTTAACCCAGCACAGATTAAGAGGTGACCTAATTCAAGTCTTCAAAATCATCAAAGGCATCGACAGTATGAACTGTAATAAGTACCAATCAAACTACACACGGGAACATTGTTACACAATTATTGGTAAATCTATTAACTCGCACAAGTCAAAACATTTCTTTTTCGTTGTGAACTTGTGGAATGGGTTTCCTCAAGATGTTATAGACTGCAGCACCGTTGATTCCTTTAAAACATATCTCAGACAATCACCTTGCCTTAAACCCACGACAGATTGCATTTGTAAATGGATGAACTTTTTCTAAGATGCATTGTGTTGTTATTAACACAAATTGTTCCCTACTAACATCTCCTAACCCTGCCAAGGACATTGGTCTTAACCCTTAACCAACGGCGCACGACATCTGTCGAGTTAAATAAATTTGGACTATGTGGCGGTGCACCACATATGTCGAGTGCCATTTTCAGCACGTAATGTTGCTGAGAGAGAGAGCTAAGCGGTGGGACGAGCGTAGTAACCTTATGACCGCTCCCCACTGTATTCCACCTTCCTCCCCTTCCTCTCACTCGCTACACAGGGAATTATGTACGGAAATTACCTTGTTTTAGGTTTTTTGCACTCGTGTTGCACGATCGTTGCAAGAGAACCAGTGGTCATACAAGGATGGTTCGGGTGTCATTGGAAAGCTCTGTTTACGCCCTTTCAGGGATAGATACATGTTTTACGCTCTGGGTCTTGTTTATGCATGAAAATGAGCACGGAAACAACCCTATTTAGGGTAAAAAAAAAACGCTGGGGGACACTGTGTAAAATACCCTACCACCCGCTCTTTGTGTGTTAAAGCAGTGCTTCCCTTTCCAATTATCCCTTACCCAATCTGAACCACTTTTGGACACTTTGAACAGAAGTGGGGTCACTAGACCTGTTGTTGCTTGACTTCCTATATACTACTTTGTACTCTCTCTCTCTCTCTCTCTCTCTCTCTCTCTCTCTGTATTAAAACATTGTGAGACATATGATGCTGGTCAAAGTTAATGCTTGAATTTGTTCTTTATAGGTTTGCAGTTTGTTAAGTTGGAAATATTTACATTTCAAATTTAACTATTCCACATACATGTATACAAGTATTGATATGTAAAGGAATGTTGGAAGTGGGTGGTATGTGGTCGGGGCATGATGAAAGCTGTCCCCTTGATGTTCGAGCTACCATAGTGGTATAGGCTGGAGTCTGTTGTATCTGGTGTAGTTGTGCCAGGTGCTCTACCTCCATCACATTCGCATTGTAGAACACTGTCAGGCCTCCAACATCTCTCCTGTGCTGCAATGTGTTCAGAGGAGCACCTTGTTGTTGACATTCAGTCATTCCGGGATCCAAGCTTGTAGCTCTTCGTTGAATCTTGTTCAGTTATGCCAGGTATGTTTGTGGAGCCCCTGCCCGATATAGAGTGGCGTACTGCATACTAGAGATGGACCGAATATTCGCTTCCGCATTCGCATGTGCGAATATTAGCTATGGTTTTCAATATTTGCATTCGTATTCACATCCGCATTTCCATACATAGCTCTCTGCGAATATGCGAATATTTTCACGAAACCAATGGAAAATAAAGAAACAAATATTAATTATTACATTTTGAAGTTAACACAAACAAATACATACAAGTGTAGATGTGCGTTGGATCCACTAGAATGGAATGAAAGAGGACTGAGCAGTGTTGCCACTTAACTGGATTTAATAGTACCAGATCGAACCAGTGAAAAGTACCAAATTATTCAAAAATTACATCACGTTAAACAAACGTGTGCTGGACCTGGATAGTTGAATCTTCACAATATTGCCATTTCAGATGTATCTAATGTAACAGCATGTCAATACAATATATTCCATCATATTTCATCACTGATTTCGTATTTAGTACCAGATACTAACTATTTTATTGAAAGATGTACTAAATGCAAGAGAGAGTCGAATGATGGAGGGAGTACTTCAACGAGTTGCTAAATGTAAGGAATGAAGAGCCAGCACAAATAGTTGGATATGGTATGGGAGAGAGAAGAAGAGAAGTAGTGGAGGAGGAGGTGGGGATCAGGAGGTCAGAAGTGTGGGAAGCCATGAAAAGAATGAAGTTGGGGAAAGCACCAGGAACAGATGGAGTGTGCGGGGAAATGTTGAGGTTTGGTGGTGAGATAGTGATCGAATGGGTATGGAAAATGTGCAAACTAGCATGGGAGAAGGGGAGCGCACCCGATGACTGGAAGACTGGCATAATAGTTCCCCTATATAAGGGCACAGGGGAAAGAGGAGTGTGTGGTACACCGAGGAATATGTCTTCTAAGTGTAGTAGGGAAGGTTTGCAGTAGGGTAGTGATTGAGAGAGTGAGAGTGAGAACGGAGAAATGGATAGGCGACGAGCTGGTAGGTTTATAGGAAGGGAAGAGGATGTGTAGATCAGATGTTTACCCTGAATTGTGCTGTGGAGAAATATCTGGAGAAGCAACGAAAGGTGTATGCTACCTTTATGGACCTGGAGAAGGCCTATAACAGAGTGGATAGAGAAGGTATGTGGAAAGTACTTAGAATATACGGAGTAGATGGCAAGTTGCTGAAAGCAGTGAAGAGCATGTATGAGGGTGCAAAGGCGGCTGTACGTGTGGAGAATGAGCAGAGCGAGTTCTTTGATCTGAATGTTGGGTTGAAACAGGGGTGTGTGATGTCCCTGTGGTTGTTTACTGTATATATGGATGGAGTCATGAAAGAAATACTAGAAAGAGCAGAGGATGTTGGTGTATCGCTGAAAAGGGAGGGAAATGAGTGGAAGCTGCCTATACTGCTGTTTGCGGATGCTACAGATCTGATCAGCGATAATGAAAGGGAGTTGCAGGGTCTAGTGAATGACTTTGGAACAGTGTGCGAAAAACGGTATTTGAAGGTAAATGTGGGGAAGAGCAAGGTTATGGTCTTCGAAAGGGGTAAACCCAGCATCACCTGGTACTGGCATGCCAATGATGTATATGGCCCAGGGACATACAGTCATTTTAGAGGTCGCTTTATGTTAACCTGAAGGCCGCTAGACCCCCAAGGACTAACCATTGCTCTGTGCTAGATCTATGCCGATTTGGTGACCCTTTCAAAACACAACGAAAAACACATCATCGTGTAGGAAATTCAATTCCGCATCCAACCATATATACTGTATACATATATACTGTATATAAATACCCAAAAGATGCGTGGTTGAGGTGTTACGGTGGTCTGTAGTTGAAAATGTGGGGCGAAAACGGCAGCGAACGGCCGTGCGTATGTGCGTATTGGTCTGGTGGAGGGAGGAAATGGGAGGAGTAGGGTGGAGGCAAGATGGTGGGCAGTAAATGTCATTGGTAGCTCATTTCATAAACCCTGACAGTCACACTTCTTGATTTTGTCATTTGGAGTTTTTTTATACGTGTTTGACATCTCTTCTTCCAAGAAGAGCGTCGCAGCCCACCAGTAAAACCTCTCAAGAGGATTGTCTCAGCTGCTAGGTTAAAGGATGTCCTTGGAACTGATGTACACTAGATTCTGGGCCATTTTTAACAATAAATCGAGTATAGATGTAGCAACTATTGCATACATTCTCAAATGAACAAAGTTGACTTATTTCTATGTTCGATGATAGTAATACTAACTATATCCCTATCACTATGATGTCACTATGTTACATAATATTCTGAGTTGCATTAGACCATTTGATTCGTTAGAAGAAAGGTGACACAAAAATATGTTTTTAACTTCAAAGTCACCAAAATATGATGAGCATTTGAAACTTGATGTGAAACCTCCCCAGTGTAAACACAACCACATGCATCCAGCATGTGTGCAGTTTTTACTGCATACATCCACATACATTCACACATTTGAGCTGCGCTACTGGACATACGTACTATACAGTTTACCCAATTATTCAGTTCCCGAAGATCCCAGTAAATTCCTGCTTTGGCAGGAATCCACCTCCCCAGCCCCCCTCATTCACTCTACCTCCTACCTTCCACTCCCCCTTTGGCAGGAATCCACCTCCCCAGCCCCCCTCATTCACTCTACCTCCTACCTTCCACTCCCCCTTTTCTCCCTGCCTTCCACTTCCCGACTCACAGTATCTCACGGTTGTGTAGTAGGTGTGTTGTGATGCATTTAAACCACTTGTTTTCATTTCATTATATTATTTTGATACGCTATCTGTATACCATTAGATTAAGAAAAGTTCTTACAAAATTCAGCATTATGTTCGAGCCCACAATAGTTGCCATGTACATAGGTTTGTTGATATTTTGGATTAAGCTGTGGTGAAGTAAATAGTAACAAACAAACCAGCAATCCAGACACATTTTGTTTAGCCCATCTGCTTTCCCCTACTTCCCTCTCTCTCTCTCTCTCCCTCTCTCTCTCTCTCTCTCTATCTCTCTCTCTCTCTCTCTCTCTCTCTCTCTCTATCTCTCTCTCTCTCTCTCTCTCTCTCTCTCTCTCTCTCTGAATTGTTGGACATGCTTCATGCGTAGCCTAAGCATGCATTGTTAATGAAACATGAGTACACATATAATTATACAGTAATTCGAATGAACGCTGTAAGAGCCTTTTTTAATGTAATGATATGCATGTAGGGTATCAAAATAATACTGTATAATTAAATGAAAACAAGTGAAATGCATGCTTCACAAAACACCTACACCGTAACCGTGACATTTTCTTCCCTATAGTTCTGAAAGGGACAAAAGGCAGGTTGCCTGTAACAAGTGTCTCCCCCAAGCCAAAAGAGAGACAGGGAGCCACATTCATGGGACACAAAGTTAAAGCAGTCTAAGTCATAGGATGAAGGAAATATTGATTGAAAGAGATAGTTCCAGATTTCACTTGTTGAGTAGACGAAAGACTGAGGAAACTTGCCAACTCTTGGGTTGGAGAGCTGGACAGAATATGACTGTGTTGAAAGGCCTTGCAGTCGCTGCAAGGGAGGAGGCATGCATTGAGAGAGCTCTGATGAACACTGATTGTTGTCATAGTAATAGTAGAGTGAAAGAGATGCAACATTGCATCTTGTAGAAAGAAATTGTAGGGAACTTGTAAGAGGAAGTGAGTTGATGAGGCGAAATGCTTTGGACTCTACTGTTTTGAGAAGTGCTGTATGGGTGGAACATTCCCACACATGCAAATAATACTTGATACATGGGCGCACTGTGCCCCTATACAGAGCAAGAGGCTATGCGGAGATGAAGAATCCAGAGAGGCGGTTGAGCACAACTAACTTCTGGGAGGCAGTTTTAGCAAGAGTGGTAATATGATCTTTCCAAGAAATGTCAGATGAAAATAAATATGCCAAGAATATTAAGAGAATATGAAGGGTTGATTTGTGTATTGTGATTTGTGTATTGTTGAAGAGCAACTGATAGTCTTGTGGATAATTGTAACGGGTAGTTAGAGGGAGAAATTGGGACTTAAGGGTACTTCACACAGTCAGGAATGCGAGCTAGAATCACTAGGAGTAGCTGAAAATTCGGATTCCTGGGCCTATTCGCGGTGAAAATCGATACTCCTAGTGACTCTAGCGATATCCTAGTGATTCCTGTTAGACTCCCAGTGACTCCAAACCAGTCCCGGCCGATTGGCCCTGTCCGACAAAAGGTTCACCGTGTTTAAGGTTCTCACCGCGAATCGGACCACTCCCATTGATTCCCAGTGATCCCCAGTGATTCCCCAGTGACTCCCAGTGAGTCCTGGTGATTCTGGTGAGAACTGAAACTGAAACCGAAAGCTGTCCTCGAATCAGATACGAAACACCGAGAATCACCAGGACTCACTGGGAGTCACTGGGGATCACTGGGAATCAACTGGGAGTCACTGGGAATGGTCCGATTCGTGGCGAGAACTTTAAACACGGTGAACCTTTTGTCGGACAGGGCCAATCGGCCGCGAGTGGTTTGGAGTCACTGGGAGTCTAACAGGAATCACTAGGATATCGCTAGAGTCACTTAGGAGTCATCGAATTTTCACCGCGAATAGGCCCAGGAATCCGAATTTTCAGCTACTCCTAGTGATTCTAGCTCGCATTCCTGACTGTGTGAAGTACCCTTTAATAAATACATTATTCATATAAACCTGTAATACTTCTCATGTGAAAGTATAATATACAGTATATATACAGGTAGTTCACTTTTCTTGGTCAAGCATTATAAATAGGCCTAGTATTATCCTGTGTAAGTACAATTTCCCACAAGACATTGTATTCACCCAGTGATTGTGTGTAGAGAAGGAAATTACGGTAGTTGAGGTAATTAAATAATGTGAACAATGTATGGTCAATGTTACAATACCTTACTTGTAGCCTACAAGTTCTGCAACTCCCCTTACCTAACATAACGAGAATGGTGGATACGTGTTTGTATGTGTTTTGAAATGTCAAGTTCGTTTGGTGGTGGACAGTGGCGTTTGGATTACTACTTTGAGGGGCGTTGTAATCGCCGGGGTAAACTTTGAGCCAGCATAATCATGGCTTGGTTGTTTAGGGGCCGTTGTAGTCGCCGGTTAATAATCTAGAAGTTCTGCAACTCTCCTGACCTAACCTAAGCAAACTAACACAACCTATAAGTGTTACCTATTTTAGGTAATCGTATGAAATATTACAGAACTCGGTAACAAATGAAAAGAAGAAGGTGGGAAGGATAAACTATCCACTATTTAGACAATAGTTTAAATATATTTGTTTCGTAAAGTATAGTAAGCATTGATATCATGACCTTACGGTACATAATAATACAGACTTATCGTATTATATTAATGTCTGTAATGATGTATGAATACAGTCATTGTACTTAATGATGATATTAGAGGACTGTAGTTATAGCCTACAAGAGACATACTTGAGGAAAAATTAATTTCAATTATAGGGTCAAACACACAATGGGGGCCATGCCTGGCATACTCGCATCTCATTCCTAACAAATCCCAGTGATGCTCGGTGACTCCCAGTGACTCCTATCTAATTCCCAATGATTCCTATATTACTCCTATCGACTCGTATATTACAGTAATCCGAAATTTTCAAATTTTCAATAACTCGCACTTCATTCCTGGTTTTATCCAGGTGATTCCTGGTGATTCCCAGTGATTCCCAGTGACTCCCAGTGATTCACAGGTACACTCCCACTGGTCTACGGTGTTGTGAGTCCACGGGGAGTTGCAGACATTCGCGGTGTATTCCTAGGAATCACCAGGAACCATTACTCCTAGTGATTCTAGCTCGCATTCCTGACTGTGTGAAGTACCCCTTAGTCATTGAAAGTGACAAGATTTTAGTAGTTGGGAGTTTAGTCTATCCATCCATGGGAAGGGGTAGAAAGGAGTAACGGACAGGCACTCCCCCTTTCCCACTGCCTGGGGTAGGGATAGTAAGGGGTAACCCCTAGCCAGGGACTTTCACTTGTGGGTGTACATGGTCTGCTTCTATCCACATAATAGAATCCTCGTCATCTCATCATCTCTCCAGGGGAGGTATGGTGGAGTGGTCTTGCCACTGGACTGGTAATCCAATGGACCCGGGTTCAACTCCCGATATGTCAATGGGAAGATATTATTGGAATGAAATTTGAGCTGTACCTAGTATCAGTGCATTACCACGAAGCCCACCAAAACGCCAAATAAATACCCTCATTGTTAAATGATTAAATAGAACCATATGAATATTCCCATATTCAAAATATGCTACAGGAGGACAATGCCTAGTGAATTAATTGCTCAATAGGTGGCGTTCTGAGAGTGAGGGTTCGAGTCAAGGAGGTGAGACAGTGAAGCACTGGAGCGAGGCAGCTTCAGAGATGGGGCTGCTTCGAGTCGTGAGTGAGCAACTAAGCCCCATGCATCTTGCGAAGGCAAGATGGTAGTGGCTGGTTGCATCTAGAAGTGCTTCACATGTCTCACATAGACAAAAAAAAGACTTGAACGAGACCTCACAGGCTTCACCGTTCATACCGGTTGAATGTACAGGCTCTCAGCCTATGCCCGAGAGGGAGTAGTTGGAATATAGAAAAAAGAACAAACACACAATCACACACCAGCAACATCTAAAATAATCACATTATTCATGAGTAGATTCAGTTACAAGTTGAATGCAACCAGCACACGTCACAAAGGTAAGACAATCAGTTCCATGGCAATTCGAATATATGAAATCAAACCAGTAAACTTGGTGTCCATTTAGATCACTAATAATCAGACTAATGGATTCTACACATGGTCAACATAAAAAAAATCATATTTACTGCAATCATTGTAGGACTTTAACCCTTTGAATACCAGCCACACAAGTTGTGCGTCACCTTTGTATGTAACCCACAGTACCAGAGACGCAATAGTTGCGTCTGCCTTAATTACTCTTGTCCTATGGCACCTAGACTCCTAGAGGGTTCAGATTTGTATGGGAATTGCTTTAGGTCCCACAAAAACAATACTGATGGTTTACAACCCTCCAAGTCCACCAGTGTGCGTGTGGGCGTGCACGGGAGTGATTTTCCAGTATTTTACCCATCACCCCATGTTTATTGTGACTTTCCCCTGCCCCACTAGATGAGTGGTTTTATGTTGTCTTTCCTTCATTACTAACCCTTATCAAATGTATTCATGAAAATAACAAATAATTGACAAGTGGCTGGTCCTGGAGTGTACTTTATTATAAAATTGCTTGGGGTCCACCGGGTTCAATAAGAACCAATAGTGTTGAAGGTATGCGGTCAACAAATTATCACTAGTATTAATTCATAAAACCATCAATCATATTTAATTGCCTATCAATGCTGATAAGGAAGACATGCCCACTTTTCAAGCTCGAGTATTAACATGCTATAATGTGGATTTTCACTCACTATTTCATTATGAGCATTACTTTAACGTACTTTCCAAAGCTACATTGAGTTGGCAGCTTAACTCATAATGCGTGAGTACTACATTTATTAAGATCGAAACCACTATAAACCCCAAACAATATTTTATATATACAGTATATATATACAGTATATATATATATATATATATATATATATATATATATATATATAGTGTATATATATAATTATATATATATATAGTGTATATATATATATATATATATATATATATATATATATATATATATATATATATATATATATTATATATATATAAAGAGGGTCTGTCCATTGCTTAAAAGCAGTATCATGAAAGCAGTGGTCTCTCCGACTTTCTTAAACACAAAAATATGTACACAAACACAACTTTACA
Organism: Paralithodes platypus; assembly: GCA_032716605.1. Lineage (NCBI taxonomy): Eukaryota > Metazoa > Arthropoda > Malacostraca > Decapoda > Lithodidae > Paralithodes > Paralithodes platypus. The sequence goes on along the minus strand of CM064523.1, from coordinate 43,952,687 downwards.
TATAAATGCATGTAATTTCACACGCAATCGTCCATATCCCCGCCATATTGGCGACATAATGTCTCGCCAGAAAACGAACAGCCCAGGACGATGCCAGACACCAGTCACCCACGAGACACGTTAGAGGCAACACATTTTTGTTCTGTTGTTCGTTATCTCTCAGCTTATTGTAAGTAATTTTCTTATAAATACTTACCAGTCACAAAAGGATCTGTGTTAACAACTTATTTAGCTGATAAATATTAGAATTGAGATGATGTCAACGGGTTGCTTTGATATGTACTGATAACCATTTTACAACTATTCTTGTTTTTTTGCTTTACAGGAACAATGCCGAAAAGATGCGCTGCATTCAATTGTCGTGGAAACTACACGGGAGAGCCATACAGTCCAATGGTGTGTTTCCCGAATGAAGAACAAGAACGACATGCATGGATTAGTGCTATGCCAAATAGCCCAGAAAGTTTGAGAGACAGGTCGAAACTATGGATTTGTGCATCACATTTCGAATGCGTTTGGGTCACAGTTCGGGGAGGAAAACGACCAGCTGGGTCTCCTACAGTTTTTAAAGGTGTACCCAAGTCTTGCCTCAAACAACTTACGTCAGCTCCTAGGTTAACTAAAACAGTGACAAGTGAAGCAAGACTTAAAAAACAAACTGAATTTGAAAATGAACAAGACAAAATGCATAGTTATAACAAATTTGCAGGAGAGATTGGAAAACACTTCCCTGAATTTTATATAATGCAAAATGGTAGAGAACTGACAATGTTTAAGACAGATGGTAATGGTAGAGCAGTTGATAAGTTTCTTCATTTTAACACCTTACGAGCGGCCTAGGCGGTATATAATATGTAGCCACCAGCGGGGTGTTTTTAGCCAAAATAGGGCTGTTTACGTGATCATTTTCATGCCTAAATAAGACCCAGAGCGTAAAACAAGTATCTATCCCTGAAAGGGCATAAACAGAGCTTTCCAATGACACCATAACGATCCTTTTATGATGGCTAGTTTCCTTGCAACAACCGCACAACGCGAGTGCAAAAAGCATGTAATTCGGCACTTTCCCCATACAATTCCGTACATAGCGAGTGAGAGAGGGAGGGAGGAGGTGGGATTCGTGTCAGTAGGTTCGCCGCGGTGGTCTGGAGCAGTCATACGCTCGCTACTCTCCTGCCACCACTTGTCTCTCTCTCTCAGCAACATTACGTGCTGAAATTGCCACACGACCTATGTCGAGCGCCGCCAGATAGTCCAGATTTATTATACTCGACTTATGTTGCGCCCCGACAGTTATGGGTTAAAGAGGTACAGTCTCCTTTTGGTTTTCTGCAGCTGGTAGTAGCAGAGAAAAGTGGCTTGGAGATACCAAAAAGTAAACTGAATCTTCAAAAAAATAGCTTGGTAAGTAAGTGGTCTCAAATTGAAGAAATAGTGAAAATTATGAACACTCATGAAGCGACTAATACTGACCGCTTAAAAAGAATAATTTCAGAACTTGACTCTATCACAGAATTTCATGAAATTGAAGGTTTTCAGTTCATTCAAGCGCAGTTACAACTCCTTCTTATTCCTCCTAAAAATCGCCGATATACAAAGCATATGTTAATTCTTGCAGCAGAACTGTTTTGTATATCACCCGCAGCATATAGAATGCTTAGAAACTCCAAAGCAATTAGTCTTCCTTGTGAGAAACAGATTCGCCAATTGTTATCTCGCACTTATGCTGACAAGTGTCTCCCAATCCTTTTTGATCAGTTGAAGCCACAACAGCGGTTAGTTAACATTTTGTTTGATGAAGTCAAGCTTAAGCAGGCCCTTAGATTTACAGGAGAGCATATAGTAGGCTATGCAACAAACGGACCAGAAAATCTAGCAACATCTGCTCTTGCTATTGAAGTTGTTTGTCACTATGGAGGACCACGGTACATCATACGAATTCATCCTGTATGAAAACTGAATGCTATTCAACTGAAAGAAATATTACTTGAGGCTGTATATGTTGTTAAAGCTACTGGTGGCCATCCAGTATCGTTCGTCTGTGACAACTGTCCACTGAATCAAGCTGTTTACAGAATGCTTGGGGGTCCTGGAAAAGTAACACTAGCACCAGATGGCATAAATGTTTTCCTTTTCTATGATTATGTTCACATCCTCAAGAATATGAGAAACAACTGGATCACAGAGAAATGTCAAGAATTACATTTTAGCAAGGACGGTACAGAATATTTGGCGTGTTGGAGTGATGTTAAAGCTCTTTATAATGAAGATCAGAAGACACCACTTCGTCTGACAAAACTCACACGCTCATCAGTATTTCCTAAACCATTGCAACGTCAGAGTGTGCCCTTAGTTTGCCAAGTGTTCAATGAGAAAACGATTGCTGCATTTGAAGGTCTTAAAGGAACTGTTAAATTTCAGGATGGAACAGTGATATACATAACACTGGTAACCAATTGGTTTAAAATTATGAATGTTATAAGCAAGTACAGCGCTGTTCATTTACGAGACCAATATCGTGAACCTTGGACATTAAACTGTACAAACTTCAAAGCTCTGCAGGAAATGTGTACAGTTGTATCCAGCTGTCGGTGGACTGGTGGGCATGGCAGAGAGAAGAAACTAACACAGTCAACAGCAGATGCCTTTGTCATCACAACAAGGTATAACATAGAAGCAGCACAATATCTTTTTGAAACCCATGATTTTGCTTACATCCTACCTTCTGTTTTTTCACAAGATCCCCTAGAAAAGTGTTTTGGTCAAGCAAGACAACGTAGTGGAGGAAATTTTTACATTGACATTGGGGATGTTCATGCAGCATCCAAAGTACAGCAGTTGCATCAGCTGTTGAAACGTGACATCGTTCCTGACCGAGCCAAAGAAGTAAGCTGTGAATTTTGTACAGCAGCAATAGATGATGGTGATTTACAACTTCTGGAAGAGCTGACATTACAAGACACTCAACTACTTCTAGATTCAGATGATACTTTAAAACATAAAATTGTCTACATTGGGTGATTTTTAGCTCATAAACATGAACAACAGGAAGTAGATTCTGGGGAATGCTTGTCATCAGAGTTTTTGACTGCGCTCAATCGAGGTGGGCTGAGTATGCCTACACTGGCTACTGTCTTCTTTGTACATAGTGGCATCACCCTTCAAATGTCTCTTCAAGACTCGAAAAAGTGTTGTCGCAATTACTTGAAACAATGCTTGTCTTATGTAGATGCTCCTTTAGCTAGCCATTCAGGAGCATGCCAGACATTGTGTAATGTGTTGTTTAAGGCCTTTGTATTTAATACAAGCGATCGGGAGTGTACACTAGGCTGCTTAAGGCGACAAGAGAAACTTTCTAATGTTTAAGTTAATTATTGTGTTATGTGACTTTTGATCTATGTAAAATTATGTGTAAAGTAATATTTTGCAAAGGTTTTACTTTAATTTCTTCTAATATTTAATTAATGTAAGTCATGGTATGATGCTTTGCTTGTATGATACATGTTCTTATAAACTATCTCATTATAACTGTATATTTTCCTATTATGTTCAATCACGAAAGAGACTTATGAGTCAATCAACCAAAAACAAATGTTTTATTTTCCTTTACTTGGTTGCTCTAGTTAATAAGATGTTGTAGAGTAAAAACACAAAGTCCCATATCCAGTAAAACTAAAATAAGACCTCAGTTTGTGGGCCTGACAATGGACCCAAGTTCCGGGACCCGAGTATGGCCGACGCCAGTCCTTATGTAGAGGAGTCTATGATATATATACATTATCAAACTCTATCTCACCGTCCCGTTCCCCCTATCTATGCCATTCCTCCCTTCTTCACCCTGGGGGCCCTCGCGTAAAGACATATTTTATAGACGTATTTAACCCCTTCAGCACGATGACTCCTTTTTACCTTTGATTCTGGTTAATATTAGTCGATTTTATGCAGTTCATAAAGAACCTAAGCTATTTAGATGGTTTATGGAGATCCTTTCTACCCCTTTGAGTCCTAGAGGTAAATTTTATGCTAAGGAAATCGTGTGATGGTAACCAGAATATGATGGAAATTACGCCATCGTGCTGAAAGGGGTTCAAATATAACGATGGAGTTGGGATCACAGGGAAGGGAACAGGGAGATGAAGGCTTGTTGATGTGTGTGCAGAATGAGGGGGAAATTGAGAGGGGAGGCTGGCACAAGGAGAGAGAGGGAACAAGAAAGGAAAACAATGAGAGGTGAAGGGAAATTGAGAGATCCAAGAGGAGAGGAAAGTCAAGGGAGAGGTAGAGAGAGAGAGTAAGGTGGGTTTTGAACAGGAGAGAGATGTATTTCCGCTTGTTACGTTGTTTGTTTGTGGGGGGGGGGGGGGGTTCTGCGTGTATTAAGGAAACATAAGGGAAAGCTGCCTTAAATTAGTCCCTCTCCTCAAGTTGAAAGAATGATAGAAAGCCAAATTAATGGTACGTTAGAGTCAATGGATTCAATGCTATGAATATTTTACGTTTACGATTATCGACGTCGATCTTGCAATAATACTCCACTTTTACTGCACCATAGTGTTTTAGTGGGACAGGAATCGCTATGAAAATGGCGACATATGCACCAGTTCTCTCTCTGTTTCTCACTCTCACTCTCTCTCTCTCTCTCTAGATTTGAGTTAAATTACCGGAAATAACTCGGAGTCGCACATAATTATACATTTCGTACATGATAACTAGATGATCCAAATTGTTAAGCAACCGACACTTGGCGGACATATATTGGATCTCGCTTTCACAACACATGAAAACTTGATATCAAGTTTGGAGGTAGGTGAACACTTGTCAACATCCGACCACAAAATCGTTAGAAATTACCTAAATCGCAAACACATCATTGCAAATAACAATATCCAGTTACCAGACTTTACACATTCAAACTTCAATAGACTTAGAGAAATCCTAGATAACATGCACCTTAAGCTAAGCAAAATATAAGAACTAGAAGAACTATGGGAAAATTTTAGGGTTGCGCAATATTTGTGTGAATCAATGAAACAGGAAAATATTACAATGGACGATAAGCCCCCATGGTACGCTAACAACATTTGCAAGGCGTTGTGGGAGAGAAACAAACTGCATAAACTTAGCAAAAATACCGCAAGCATTGAGCACTTTAATTAGCACTTTATCCATACAAAGTAGACAGACAGTAAACAATTAGTTAGGGCAGAGAAACGAAATTATGATATTATGTATTGCCGAAGTGAGTGCTAATAATCCTAAGCAGTTCGACAAATACGCTAACAGTCAAAAACATATTAAACGTGCCAATGAAAAATGTCCGGACGGTAAAAGGTGACGGAAATATTGCCAAAATTCTTAACGAATATTTCTGTTCTGTCTTTACTCAAGAACTATGCGATCTTAATATGGAGAATAACATAACACAATGAATAGGAGTTTTTACTGTAAGCGTTAGGAAAATATTGTGCAAGTAATTCAAATATAAATAAAACTACTGGCCCCGAAATTATGTTCCCTATAATATTGAGAAACAAAAATGAAAAAATATTTAGCCAAATCCTTACTGTATATATATACTGTATATATATATATATACATATATTTAATAGGGCCCCTTCATCATTGACGACTTCGCCTATTAGTATAATAGTCTCCTTTCAACATTCCGCGCCAGCATTTTGAATAGCCCGCGCGGAACTTAACCTGGAGTACTCATCATTAGTGCACGCTTAATTCCCCTACGGGATCGTCATTTTGATCGGGTACCCTACAGAAAAAACTCCGTAAAATATAAAAAGAAAAAAGAACTTAACCCTTAATTAGCGGCTCACCACATAAGTCGTATTTAATAAAGCTGGACTATGTGGCGGCGCTCGACATAGGTCGAGTGGCAATTTCAGCACGTAATGTTGCTGAGAGACAGAGACAAGTGGTGGCAGGAGAGTAGCGAGCGTATGACTGCTCCAGACCACCGCGGCGAACATACTGACACGAATCCCAGCTCCCTCCTCCCTCTCTCACTCGCTATATAAGGAATTGTATCGGGAAAGTGGCTAATTACATGCTTTTTGCACTCGCGTTGCACGGTTATTGCAAGAAAACTAGCCATCATAAAAGGATCGTTATGGTGTCATTCGAAAGCTCTGTTTATGCCCTTTCAGGGATAGGTACTTGTTTTACGTTCTGGGTCTTATTTAGGCATGAAAATGATCACGTAAACAGCCCTATTTTGGCTAAAAACACCCCGCTGGGCGGTACATATAAATAAACCGCATAGGCCTCTCGTAAGGTGTTAATATCTGTTATCATATGACTTGCCATATGCGTGGATTTCTCATGTTTCGCTTCCCCAACACCAGGCCCTCTAGCGGCCATCGTCATCCTTCCTACTTCTGCGGCCACACTGACAACAAGGCTTGCGCTGTGCTCCGCTTCATTCGACGTTCCAGAGCTTCTAGTGAGTCCGTACTCATTTGTATACATCTGTGTTGTAGTAACAAGGTTTAGATTAGCTAGCACGGCTGCCAGATTGGTGTCTCCGCAGGAAGTATGTGTTTAAATAGGGTAGTTTTGTAACAGGCGTCGACGAGTCCAGGATTGTTGTACCGCGTGTGTTTTTGTTTGTTGTGATAAGCCTTTAGCTATTGCGATTACTTAGCTAGAAGGCTACCACTCTACAAGGCATGATACAGACTGTCATTATTGAGGAGAGTACATGTCAGATTATTATATATCAGCAAATGCTCTGGTTAAAGGGTGTCTGCACGTGGTGCTCCACCTTCTAGAGTTCGTGTTTTGCTTTGGGCTCCTTGAGTGGGCCTCCCTCATCCGGGCGCTGTGCTGGGTCTTCGGAGCGTCGTCTGCCGGTGATGTTCGTCGTCCCTCGTGGTCAGCCTTATGTATGGGTCTCCGGCGTAGGCTTCAGGTAATTTAGGATGCTAAATTTCCTGTATTTTAAATTTTAATGATATGCCTATGTATGCCGCTAGTGTTTTTACATGCGTTGTAGCATATTTTTGGGGTAGGGGAAACGTCCCTATAAATTCTTTATGATGTGTTATGAGTGGGACTCAGGGTTGGGGAGCTGTGCCATCTCCTTGTGTCACAATTTTTTGTTTTTCCGGCATCCCCGTGCGGTGGGCCCGAGTTATCCGTCTTATAAACGGGTAGGAACATTCAAAAGGTCCCGGCGTTGTTTTGGCTGAACCACACTCTCCCGGCGGAACTGCATTCCTAAAGGGGCTGCAAACTCGGGCCCGCCGAGTAACTCGCCCAAACTGACCCAGTTACACGATTAGATTTTCTCGCCCTGCGGCGCCGCAAGTCTAGTGTATAAGAGTGATAGATTAGTTTTGCAAACTTGTTTATGGATGATCAGACACTAAAGGTCAAGGGACCTGGGACACTTGTCACAGGCTAGTAGTTAAACTCAGCTTAGACGAGTCCAGCGGAAGGTTAGAGTAGTGGTGCACTATAGCTAATTTTCCGGCGGACACGAGTTAGGATGTATAACACCTCGCAGGTTATCCTTATGAGCATTGATTCCTGGAAATTAAATTTTCCAGGCTCCTGAATTCTACTCCGGCGGAGGTTTGGGTAAGTTATCCCGGCGGGGGGGGGGGGGGGGGGGGGGCGCCTTATTAGCACCATGACGAGGTTTGAACTATGCATTACTCCTACCTGCTCTCTATTGCCAAATTTTTGCTCACAAACTTTGCATTAAGTGCGTCAAGTGTTTGGATCGTTCCCGAGGCTTGTGGTTATCTAAACGCTGTTCCATTTGCTCTGAATTGAAAACCGGTTTAGTAACTAATAAAGACTTATCGTGCCTAGCGGCCTTACAGGAAATTATGAGTACCTTTAATTCTTATGCCAAAGACACTGCCCATAAGGCACTTCAGTGTGATGATGAAGTGCTATGGGATCAACTCATTATTAAGTCACCCCTTGTGAAACCTGGTTTCTCAAAATCTGTCAGACCTAAAGACAAGTCGAAAGCCCTCAGCAAGGTAGTGAGTAGTAGCAGTGAGAGTGAGGTCACTGAGGTTCGCCCCTCCGACCGTACCAAGAGGAGACGATCACCCTCTCCTATGCGGAAGTCGAGGTCAAGGTCTAGATCCCCCCGCAAACAGTCTAGACACTATTCCGCAGAGTCTTCCTGGTCTACCAAACGCCGGAGAGACGACTCTGGGGGAGCAACGAGTCAGGCAAGCAGCGGCAGCCGGAGCGACACCCCTCAGCAACCGCCCCCTACCCCTACCTCTGACACACCTCAACAAGACTTTGAGGACTCAGAAGTGGGGTCTGAGGCACTGGAATCCGCACCTAGTCATGAACAATCCTTGAGTGTGTCTCCTAGTGTTACATTTACCATACCTAAACTGAATTATGTACCTCATAGTGTTAGATCGGCAGGCCCATGAAGGGTTCTGGCTGACCAGTACAGGGGATATCCGTCGGGGTCACAATTGCATTCTCAAGTGATTCCAGACTCCCAGCCCTTTGTGGCAGGGGGTTACTGGCGTCAATCTGAACCTTCTCAACCTCTTTTTAACATCAATCACGCAAGAACTGAGGAGGGTAGCATAGACATGTTGCCATCATCGGTCCCAGATTTAACGTGGCCCCCGGCGGATAATGAAATTGTAATTGAACAAGAGAATCCTGAGCTGAGTGGAGAGCCGGCGGACGTTATGTTCTCTCCGGCTCCCCAGTCACTCACAGGAGAAGACTCTGAGGCAAGTTCCCATCCACTCATCCAGGGACTCCCACAGTAAGTGTGTGACTTCAGATCAGATAAGTGAGTTATTGCACAAGGCTATGCAGCATTATCAACTCCCTGCCTCTTCGGAGCCCCTGGTTTCTCAACCTTGGGTGGCCCCTAGTACTTCTGTTGTCAGACCCTTAGCTTCCCCGGGTTTTCTCCCATCATGTCCTACCCCGGTGGTAGCCACGGCTTCTGGCACTACAGTGCCGGCGGCGCTGGCTACCTCCTCTTTGAGGGTTATTGCAGATATTCCTCCACCTCCTTTAGATAAGGCGCCTCTGAAGAAGGGCCCCATGCCCCTCCTCTATGGCCCGGATTGTTCCTTGGTCCCTGTGACTCCAGTGAATCCTCAACTAGCTCAACCTTCTGTTTCAGGGGAACTTCCAGTTCCCGGCGAGTGGTATATTGAAATTAATAAGACCAGGAAATTTAGGGCAAAAGATGAGGCAGGGAGGGTGATGAACGTAACAATTAAGGATGTACCAAGTTCGTACAACCCGGATTATTTTGTGTATACAGCTGCCCCGGCGATCCCTCCCGCCGCGTCTGCAGGACTGTTTGCGGATTGGTCAAAAGCTGATGGGATCAATGATGTCAAAGCTTTGAATGCTCTCACGCCGGAGTTGGCTACAACTCCGGTCCTAGACCAGACACATACACCAGTCCTGCAGATGGGGCCGGTAGGGTTAGGCCCCTGGGTAGACTGGGAGATAGAAGCTCAGGTTTTTGCTGCTACAATTACTTCTAAGTCTTCACATCAGGTTCCCCAAGAAAATCATGCTTACTTTTCTTTGCCAGTAGCCAAAGCAGAAGGAGTGTCCTCAGATTTACTTAACTTTCTTGCGGCATCCAAAGTTTCCTTGCACTCCCTTGATGAACCCTTTTCAAACCCCCCCCCCCCGGCTGCTCACCTTGACAGGTACTTCAAGCTAGAAATAAGGCTTACCGGATGTTCTCTCAGTACTTGGTTAGTCACCAGATCGCCGCCTCCCTTTCATGTACTATTTCACCTATAGCTGAACCCCAAATTAAGAAAGCTACTGAATTGTCTAGGATACTTTTGCTACAAAATTCTATTCAGTCCTTAGGAGACATCAGAATTGCAATTATGGAGGCGGTTCGAGCCTGCCGTAATCTGAGAGTCCATCTGGTGAGGAAGTTGCCGGCAGACATAGGTCGCCGGGTAACTCTCTCGCCGGTACTGACTGCCACCCTCCTTAACTCAGAAACATGGAGTCTTGTGTTTAATATGGTTAATGGTTGGAAGCAGGTTACCTCGCAAGCTCGGAAGGACCCTGCTAAGAAGCCCTTTCATAAATCAAAGGGTGGTAACAAGCAATACCAGCCACAAGCTAAACAGTCACCAAGGGATCCCAGACTCCCGCCGCAGCAGTGAGGCAACCCGTACAAGTCTAAACATGGTAAACATTCTGGGTATAAAGGTAAGGCCCCTCAGAAGGGTAATCAGGGCCAGTCATCAGCCAAATCTAGCCAAGCGTCAGATGCCAACCCACCTCTCCTTCCAAAAAACTAGCAACACTGCCTCTCAGCATCCCAACGCCGTGCTTAAGGACACAGGATTTGAGAGTTGCCTCGAAGGTCATGGCGAACGTCTGGGCAGACGCTCTCTCTCGCCGGCAGAGCACTCTAGTAGAATGGACAATCAAACAGGCTATCTTCGACAAGATGATTGCAAAGACGTCCCGTCCACAGGTGGACTTGTTTGCATGCACAGAGAACCACAGACTCCCCCTCTTCCTCACTCGTCAGGAGCTAACCCCGGCGGGGGGACCCGATGCATTGTTGGTAGATTGGAACAGGTGGACCTCAATCTATCTGTTTCCTCTACCAGATTCTGTGCTAATGTGCAAAGTAATTCACAAGCTGAGGGATTACCGGGGCCGAGCTGCGATGATCGCGCTGCTATGGCCAGCCCAGGTGTGGTACCACCAATTGCAACAGTGGTGCAGGAACCCGGTGTCCCTCCAGGTCTCCGCTTTCCACTTGGAAACAATTGTCAACCTTCGGACCTCACTCAGTTTTGCCTTATGGATATTTTCCATGCCAAATTGTTAGCTCAATTTGGGGAGAGTGTCACTAATAAATTAATGAACCAATACACCTTGTCTACCAGGAGACAATATCAATCCCATTGGAAAACATTCACAACCTGGATTGTAGAGTCAGGGCAAACTACCGCCTCAGGGGCTTTAATTTTCAAATATTTAGACTATCTACTCGAACAGAAACATGTCTGCCATTAGAACCCCCTTTTTTAATCTCACTGGCCTTTCCATACCGCAGGCGGAGGAGAATGGTTTTATGAGGGCGTGTTTCAAGCTACGCCCACTGCCCCGTCAGCTCATGCCCACTTGGTCGCTTGACAAAGCCTTATCAGTACTTCAATTGCGCAAATATAATAATGCGCCGGATTTTGATTAACTTTTGAAAAAGGCTGTTGAAATTGAAATTGAAATTGCCTTAGGTTTGGGAGACTGCACGATCATGTGCAAATCGCGCCGTCTCCCACATTTATAGCTAAAAACGAAGATTCTGAACATGTATTTTCTGAATTTTCCATCCCAGCTTTAAAGAAGGGCCTCACTCATCACCTTTTATGTCCTGTGCAAGCACTCACAATGTTTTTGAGGGCTGCGCAGCCTCGCCAACCAGGTGCTTTATGGGTCAACCGGACAGATAGGCGTGTTACAAAACGAAAGTTAGCTTCTTTGCTTGTGGACGTTATTAGGGAAAGTAATCACGGCGTGATAGGCAGGGCTCACGATATCAGGAAATGGGCAGTCTCTCTCAGATTTCTACAAAATTTCTCAGTAGAGGACATTGCTAATGCTCAATTATGGGCTTCCAATCATACGTTCCTAACATGCTACCTGTCCGTTGCTCTAGATAAACCAAAGCATACCTGTGTAGCTTTACGTCAATGGGTACAGTAGGTAATGTTCTATTAAGTTAAGCTTTGCTGTTAAAAGGGGGGGAGGGGTGCGGAATAGTCCATATCCCCTCTGTGCCCCTGAAGATTGTGATGAATCACAAGCTGTGATAGGACGGGTTCTACAGTCCGATATTAATTTTATGATTAATTCTAAGAAGATATCTCACATAGTTGCAACTATGTATGTTTTTTACAAGATTGTACAAATATATATTTAATGTACAAATAGTTTTAAGAATGGAACGAATAACTGCTGCAGAGTTACAGTTCTCGGGAACACATGTGTCTCCCACTTTATCATGCATACATCTAATGTAAATTAGATCTGACAATGAGCAAGCAGTTTCTTAATGTCACGCACTGCTTGCAAATCTCTTATACTTTTTTATATATATTGTTTGCATACAATAAAACTTAAAAAATGTTACTTGGATTCTTCGTCCCTAAGGTTAGGATATTTTACGAATGTCCCGCCTCCAGTCTTACTAATCAGGCGAAGTCGTCAATGAGGAAGGGGCCCTATTAAATTATAGGTTTGATTCCCGTAGGGAAGTAGAGAAAACCTAATATTTAGTAGGGCCCCGTAATCATTGACGACACTGTCCCTCCCGACCATCCCACTTCCCATTCGTTGATTTATATAGTGTATTCTTGGTATATCAGTGAAGGAAGACGATAGCCGCTAGAGGGCCTGGTGTTGGGGAAGTGAAACATGAGAAATCCACGCATATGGAAAGTCATATGATAACAGATATTAAGTTATTTTTTCTTTTATAATTTTTACTGAGTTTTTTCTGTAGGGTACCCGATCAAAATGACGATCCCGTAATGGAATTAAGTGTGCACTTATGATGAGTACTCCAGGTTAACTTCCGCGCACGCTATTCAAAATGCTGGCGCGGGATGTTGAATGGAGACTATTATACTAATAGGCGAAGTTGTCAATGATTACAGGGCCCTACTAAATATCAGGTTTTCTCTACTTCCCTACGGGAATCAAACCTATAATATAGCCTATATACACAATATATAATATATACCCGGTATATATATATATATATATATTTACTTTTTTGTTTGTTTTTCTCCTATGTGAGTGAGGAAGACAAAAGGCAAAACTGCCTGTGACGAGTGTCTCCCCCAGAGTTGAAAGAGTGACATGACCAAAATCAAGGGACGTTGGAGCCAAAATGCCTGGACACACAGAGTTTGAAGCAATTTAAGTCATAGGCTGAGGGAAAGACTGATGTTGGGAGAGAGTTCATGAGTTTGGCTGTTGAATAGAAGACAGATTGAGAATAACATTTCACTCATGGGCTGGAGAGTTGCACAGAGTAGGGGTGGGATTATGTTGCAAGACGGGTGCTCTGTTCTCTACGTAGAGGGGGTGGTATACACTGAGAGGAACACTGATTATTGTAATAGTGGTAGAATAGTGAGAGAGATGCAACATTACAGTGACGAGAGAGAGACTGGAGAGAATTTGTGAGTGGATGTGAGTTAATGAGATGGAAGGTTTTCTTTTCTACTTTGTCTAGAAGTGCTGTGTGAGAGGATCCTCCCCGCATGTGTGAACAATACTCAATACATGGACACACTGTGCAGCCCCTGTACAGAGTAAGAAGCTGCGCAGGGGTAAAGAACCCCCGGAAGCGGTTGAGCATACCCAGCTTCATGGAAGCTGTTTTAGCAAGAGTTGTAATATGATCTTTCCAAGTTAAATTAGAAGAAAAAGAGATCCCGAGAATACTAAGAGAAGATGAAGGGTTTATTTCTATATTGTTGAAGAGTAAGTCATAGTTTTCTGGAAGGGGTGACAAGTAGACAGATGGAGAAATTGAGTTTTGGAAGCATTGAAAGTAACAAATTAAGGTAGAGAGATCAGAATATAGGCGCTTTATGACCTCCTTACGAGAGTTTTGGAGTTGCTGCTGTGAGTGATGTTGTGGAAGGTTAGTTGAATAGTGTAATGTCGTCAGCATTATAAGTGAATGGGGCTGGAGGGGCAATTGAGAAGGTTGTTAATTAATAATAAGAAGAGAATTGGAGATAGGACAAAACCCTGAGGAACACCGGAGTTGATAGGTTGAGGAGGTGAACGGTGGCCGTCCACAACTGCGGCTATGGAACGGCCGGAAAGGATATTAGAGACAAAGGCACAGGTGGAGAGATAGAAACCAAAGGAGGTTAGTTTGGAAATGAGGGATGTGTGCCAGACTTTATTGAAGGCCTTCTATATGTTTAGCGCAAAGGAAAAATTTTTGAGGCAAGACATTTTAATGTAGGATTAGTTTCAAAAACTTTAGAGATGCAAGAAATGAGAGCAATTGAACAATAGATGGAGGGTAGAGAACGTTCATTCTTCTTTGGGACAGGTTGAATGAAAGCGAACTTCCAGCAAGAAGGGAAGACGTTAGAGGAAAGGCAGATACAAAAGAGTTTGCCTAGGCAGGGCGTCAGCACGTAAGCATAGTTGTTTAGTACAACAGGAGGAACACCATCTGGTCTGTACGCCTTCTTAGTATTAAGCCCAGAGAAGGTGAAAAGTACATCCTTAGAAGAGATTATGATGTTAGGCATCAGTAGGAGAGACGGGGGTGGCGAGGGAGGAATAGCACCGGAATCATCCAAAGTGTAGTTATTAGCGAAAGTGTTAGAGAAAAGTTCAGCTTTGTCAGAGGAAGAAGTGACTTGCCTCTATAAAATGGTATGGTATCACGTGCTTGGAGAGATGCAGATATTACTACAATATACAAAAATAGTTGCAAGGCCAAAGCTAGTAATTATGGACCAATCAATGTTAATGAGATAGTAGAGTTCCTGGGACATAATATCCTTATCAGAGATAGTCAACACGGTTATAGATCTAATCAGTTTTGGCTTTCAAATTTGATTGAATTCTATAATAAGCTTTTCACATATAATAACATTACTAAATCACTTGACATACTATTCTTAGATTTCCAAAAGGATGTTGACAAAGTACCACATAGGAAACTGATACATAAACTGAAGGTGATGGGCATAAAAGGAAAAATCCATGCATGCATAACAAGTTGGCTATCAAACAGAAGGCAGAAATTTGTAATATAAGGAGTACAATCTGAGTGAGATTACGTATCTAGTGGGGTACACCCAGGGTTCGGTCCTGGGACCAGTTCTGTTTCTCATTTATATAAATGCTAATAGAGCAATATGATTTATTAAGCAAAAATATACTTATAAATATGAAACTATAATAGTCCTATTATTCAAAAGTATGGTAAGGCTGCATATTTAGTATGGTGTACACTTTTGGTCCCCTTATCAGAATAAGGACATCGCGAGACTTGAATCTGTACAGCGTAGAGTGACAAGGCTAATTCCATTACTGATAAATTAACCATATTCCGAAAGAAAGTTCTTTGATCTGAATGTTGGGTTGAAACAGGGGTGTGTGATGTCCCCGTGGTTGTTTACTGTATGTATGGATGGAGTCATGAAAGAAATACAAGGAAGAGCAGTGGATGTTGGTGTATCGCTGATAAGGGAGGGAAATAAGTGGAAGCTACCTGTACTGCTGTTTGCTGATGATACAGTTCTGATGAGCGATAATGAATGGGAGTTGCAGTATCTGGTAAATATGTTTGGAACAGTGTCCGAAAAACGGAATCTGAAGGCAAATGCGGGGAAGAGCAAGGGTATGGTTTTCGCAAGGGGTGAAGCCACAGAGTGTGAGGTGAAGTTGAACGGTCAGGCTATGAAGATTGTCAGCTCATTTAACCCGTACTGTAACGTAGGATACAGTAATAAAAGTCCCCAGCAGTCTCAAGCAATGTGGCAAAAATGGCAGGAGAGACCACCTATCCACCTCCAAAGTTGAGGCAACACTGGCTCTTGTCACCCTTCAGTGGGTCTCATATAAGCTGAGAAGTGTTGCCAACAAGGGAGCAGTGCTCAAAATGTCGTGGTAATTGGTACAGGGTTGTACAGGCAGTTACAAAGAAAGTACATTACTGACGGATATATACATCGCTGGGACTGGGGAGTTACATATCTACTGACGTATATATACGGTGCTGGGATTGGAGGGGTTAAGTATCAGGGCAGTGTGTTGAGTAAAGATGGGCCTATGGATGAAGAAGTACGGGAGAGGGTGCAACAGGGGAAGAGGGTTGTAGGAATGCTGAAAGCAGTAACAAGAAATAGGGTGGTCAGTATGGAAGTGAAGAAGTGCTTGCATGACAGTGTGGTAATCACGACACAGACTTAAGGAGGCGAAGCATGGATGTTGGTGGAGAGACTCAAACCAAGAGTGAGAGGGGTGGTAATGAGTTACTTGAGAAGTGTGTGCGGAGTTACATGGAGGGATAGACAGACGAATGAGGAAGTAATAGGAAGGTGTGGTGTGGAGGTAGATGTGCTGGAAAGTGTGAAAAGGAAACCCTTAAGGAATTTCGGCCATATGGAACGTATGGGAAGCGAGAGAATGACTAAGAGGTTGTACGAGAGCGAGGTGGAAGGACAGAGAGGGAGAGGTAAACCGAAAGAGAGGTGAAAGGATGGAGTGAAGAAGTATATGGATGAAGGCGGTGCTGGTTGGGAGGAGGGGCATCAACTAACTGGGGACAGAGGTGCATGGGGGCGTTTCGTTCGTGACCAATCCTTCGGGGATCACGGCGTCAGGCAATAGATAGATAGATAAATGTGTATGCATATGAATGTGTATAATATGTATTTGTATGTATAATGTATATGTGTATGTCTATATGTATACATATACATATGTCAACTATATTGTATATCGAATACACGTGAGCTACTAAATGTTTATATACTCTCAGCGGGACTTGAACCACCGACAGTCAGGACGAGTGCCCATGGACAATCGTCATGAATGTCTGTGATTCAAGTCCTGCTGAGAGTATAAACACAGTCATGTTTATATATGTATGTAATACACACATATATATAGATGTATCTATACACAGTATACACATACAATTACTGCATATACACATGTGTACACACTGTGTATACATATGTATATACAGTAAATGTATGTGTATATAATTATATATACAAAATATGCATACAATATCTGTATATGTATGAATAGAATGTGTATGTATATAATATGTATGCATGCATGCATGTACATAATGTATGTACATATACATGTACTGTACATGTGTATATTAAAGAAAACAAAAAAAAATCCTATTTCTTTCTGTACTATACATTTGCCAGTAGATATTATCTCGACTCTTCTGGGGTAATTCTTCTATGGTTCGTTGCCGACCAAAAAGTCGGATATATACAGTATATATAAATATATATACTGTATATATATATATATATATATATATATATATATATATATATATATATATATATATTCTCTTTTAAACAAACGAGGTTAAAGGCAACAGCAGTTTCAGCATTCAGTATTTTATTGTTACAGCTTTCAATATTTCTAACAATTTTCCTCTGGGGTTCAGAGATGAGGTACAACAGGTTAGTTGGCGATGGGAAGCCCCCTGGGGGTACTGTTCGCCAATTTCTTCATGGGAACTATCGAAGAGGAACTCCTGGCTGCCCACCGGCCCACTGTCTACTGCAGGTACATCGATGATATCTTCGTGCGGGTGAAGGACCTGGACGAACTCAGGGACCTCCAGCAGCGCTTCATGGCCGCCTCCGGACTCAACTTCACATACGAAGAAACCACCGATGGTCATCTACCCTTCCTCGACCTGCTTGTCTCCCTCCACGACCACGGCTTCAAAACTACAGTGTACACCAAACCTACTAACAATGGCCAATGTCTTAATGGGGAAAGTGAATGCCCTAAACGATACCATCAGTCCACCATCGCCGCCTATGTCAGGAGAGCCCTCACCCATTGCACCACCTGGAATGACACACACAATGAATTGGAAAGGCTCACCCAGGTCCTAGTCAACAATGGGTATTCCAACACTGACGTCACCAATGCCATCAACCACCACCTAGAAAAATGGTACAAACAAGACCCCCCTAGCACCAACCCGGCCAATGACATTACATTTTTCTACAGAAACTACATATCTTCCGACCACACAACAGACGAATCCATTATGAGAGAAATAATTCACAAAAACGTCCTCCCCACCAACCCTGACAATAAAATAAAACTCATTATTTACTACAAATCTCCTAAGACCTCCAACCTTGTCCTCCGTAACCGCCCCATTTCCACCAACCAACCGAAAGACGATCATGTGATATACCAGCATATTTGCACCTCTGGGGACTGTGGACCCCTATCCTATGTTGGAATGACACAGACTCGCCTTTCCCGTCGACTAACCCTCCACCTTCAATCTGGCGCTATAAAAGATCACTATCAAGCCCCCAACCATCTTGCCCTAACTCGCGCCGACCTAGACAAACAAACTACCATACTCGACAAAGAATCAGACCCCAGAAGACTAGCTATTTTAGAAGCTCTATATATCCAAACGCTCAACCCCAGCATCAACAACCAAACACAAGACCTTCAAATTCTTCCTTCAGGCAAGCGCTACAGGCATACTGCCCTCGTTCCTCTCGCCCTGTGCCCCCCTCCCGTACCTTTCCGCGATCAGCACACTACTGACAACACCAACCAATCACAGCCACCCACAGCCAACAACCAACCACCGATAAGATTTAGTGCCCGTCTCGCGAATAGACTGCCTTCCACCAATGAACAGCCACCCCACACCCAGTAGCTCCGCCCACCTACCTATTCTTGATCCTCGAATTTTGTATAAATATGTTGCTTTGTCCTTATTCTAATCATTACCTGCCCATTCCCTGAAGATGCAAGATGTTTACTTGTGAAACGTTGGATCCACCATGAATTTTGCTAACCTGTTGTACCTCATCTCTGAACCCCAGAGGAAAATTGTTAGAAATATTGAAAGCTGTAACAATAAAATACTGAATGCTGAAACTGCTGTTGCCTTTAACCTCGTCTGTTTAAAAGAGAATCTATTACCTGGCTATACTAACATATATATATATATATATATATATATATATATATATATATATATATATATATATATATATACAGTATATATATATATATATATATATATATATATATATATATATATATATATATATATATATATATATATATATATATATATATATATATATTTATCATGGACTCCTTTAACCCTTAATTAGCGGCGAGCAACATAAGTCGAGTTAAAAAAAGCTGGACTATGTGGCGGCGCTCGACATAGGTCGAGTGGCAATTTCAGCACGTAATGTGGCTGAGAGAGAGAGACAAGTGGTGGCAGGAGACTAGCGAGCGTATGACTGCTCCAGACCACCGCGGCGAACCTACTGACACAAATCTCAGCTCCCTCCTCCCTCTCTCACTCGCTACATACTCAATTATGTACCGAAACTACCGAATTACCTGCTTTTTGCACTCGCGTTGCACGGTTATTGCAAGAAAACTATCCATCATACAAGGATCGTTATGGTGTCATTCGAAAGCTCTGTTTATGCCCTTTCAGGGATAGGTACTTGTTTTACGTTCTGGGTCTTATTTAGGCATGAAAATGATCACGTAAACAGCCCTATTTTGGCTAAAAACACCCCGCTGTGCGGTACATATAATAAACCGCATAGGCCGCTCGTAAGGTGTTAAAGAAGGACTGAAACCTCCCATGCTCGGGGTTTGTAACTTGACTCTGAAGGATTAACTTGAGTCCTGGGCTAAAATGACTTCTAGAAGGGCTAGAGACACGATCTCGGGGGTCCAAATAGGGTTTTGTGAGGTCGGCGAGTTCACTAGCGACATTTTCAACACCACCTGGGGTCATCTTCAAGGTCAAAAGGTCATATTTCAAGGTAAAATTAGTGAATTTTGTTAATTTTGGCCCGTTTTTTGTGTCTAACTCATAAACGGTGAGAGATGGCTGATTGTAATAAGAGGCAAGTTTGTAGAGCTGTCCAAATTTGATATTTATTATCCATAGACTCCTTTAAAGAAGGACGGAAACATCCCATGCTCGGGGTTTTTAACTTGAGTATGAAGGATTAACTTGAGTCCTGGGCTAAAATGAATTCTAGAAGTGCTAGAGACACGATCTCGGGGTCCAAATAGGGGTTTTTGAGGACAGCGAGATCACTAGCGACATTTTCAAAACCGCCTGGGGTCATCTTCAAGGTCAAAAGGTCATATTTCAAGGTCAAATTTGTGAATTTTGGTCATGTTTGCCCGTTTTTGGTGTCTATCTCATAAACGGTGAGAGATGGCTGATTGTAATAAGAGGCAAGTTTGTAAAGCTGTCAAAATTGATATTTATTATCATATATCGTAGTACATAAACATTATATGCATATCACAACACTATATCTATTACAACTATGTCTATGTCTATCACTAGTTGGAGAGCTATCGCTAGATGGAGAGCTTTTCTTGCCTCTTGAGGCATCCCACAGCCTTTTCTTTGTCACTTACATTGAGGACATGAGCTTTCAATAGAATGCTTGCTAATGTAGTACATGCATCATTACTTTTAGATACAGGTGCATCTACACAGCTGTCTTTTGTTGGTGTTCGGCCGTGATAGGGACTTGCCAATATCCGGCTTGTAAGTTTAGTGTGGTAAACCATTTTGAGCCGTGTAGAGAGTCGAGGGAATCGTCGATCCTAGGCAATGGTGTTGCATCCTTGATTGTTGCATCATTGAGTCGTCGATAATTCACGCAAAACCTCGTGGAGCCGTCTTTCTTTTTTACTAGAACGACTGCGGATGACCACGGACTGACGAAGGGAGTGGCTATACCGGCATCTAGCATTTCTTGGACTTGTTGTTCTTCTTCCTTTCTTTGGAAAGGATTTTTCCGGCGGGAGGGCTGACGAAGAGGGGGTTCTGTGGTGTAAATGGAGTGTTCTCTTAGGGTGGTCTTGCAAATCTCGGTCGAGGTTTGGGCGAATACATCGTGGAATTCTAGCAGGAGCTGTCTCATTTGTTGATGTTGGAGGTTAGTCAGATTTTCAGGAATTTTGGGTAATATGGGGGAGTGATTTCTTTCTTCTGGAATCGGGGCGATGTCATCGAACGTTTCGAGGTCACCTATGATGAGGCCTCGAGGTAACGTAAAATTTTCGTCAGATATATTGGCAATGAGGATGGAATTACTTCGAGAGGATAGGATGGCAGGCTGGATCCTACACCGATCTGGCCCATCGGAAATACCGGTGGGGGTTAATATCATGACGGGCTGTGGCATGGGTCGGATTGGAACCCACTTTTGATGTTGAGGGGGAATCTCATTTTTTTCCTGGGTGATAGCGGGACTGATTATAGTAGGTGGAGGCAAAGACTGAAAAATGTTTGTCTTGCAAGAGACTTTACTGGGATGGTGAGGTTGGGCAGTTTCAGGTGAAGGATTCAGGGGGGGGGGGGGTTATTTCAGTAAGGGACTGTGGTTGTCATCGGGAAAAAAAGAAAAACAAATCTTGTTCTGTCTCCTCTTCGTTGTTAGCATTGGCTTCAGTAACAATGGACAATTTAGAAAAAG
Organism: Paralithodes platypus; assembly: GCA_032716605.1. NCBI lineage: Eukaryota > Metazoa > Arthropoda > Malacostraca > Decapoda > Lithodidae > Paralithodes > Paralithodes platypus. The sequence continues at coordinate 43,931,412 of CM064523.1, read as the reverse complement.
AGTCATAACAGTCATCAGGGGCTTCAGTAGCAATATTCACGATAGGTGAATGTATATCTGGGTCAGGAATATGAAAAGACAGAGCTTCAGTTGCATAATGGCAACTTGATCCTCTAGTATGCATACGGTTGGGTTTATTTTGTTGTTCTTCGTTCTGCTCGTGAAGAACAGTGGCATTGGAGCGTGGACAGTGGCTGACTGTAGAAGGGGTAGTTTTAGTCGTGTCGTTGAGATTTCTTTCTTTGATTTGGGAGGGCGTTACGTGACTGTGGTGGTGGCAAGTTGGGGTAGTGAATACAGGCCAGGAACGTTTGTGTGCTTGGCGATTTATCTCTTTCTTTTGTTGGTTACTCGGTTCTGTGGAGTTCAATTTTGTTTTAACATGGGGTGGGGGGGGGGAATTTGTTTCTCCAAGCCCACAGTCCACTTGGGCTTGGAGTTCCTGTAGGAGGTCCAATCCCAAATAACCGTCGTAGTGTCTGCACTCCGAATTAAAAACCACAAAAGAATGGTAACAGTTAGCATGCGCAAAGGGGATGGTTACATGTATGGGGAGGATTTCTCCTCTGATGTGAAGAGAGGTATCACCTGCACTAATCAGACTTGTGGTGGTAGGTTGAAGGTCGCCAAATATTTGTTTGTGCTTTACATAATATGAATTGAACAAACATGATCGAGCAGTGCCAGTATCGATCAGAAGGCGTACCGGAATACCTTTTATTTTGGCTAGGTGATATTATGTGGGAGGTGGGCGCTCGCTCTTAGACTCCCCCGCCGAAGCCATGGTGGGCGGGGGAGAACTTAAACATCCGGGGATTCTGTCTCTTCCTCGTCCTCTACTAGGTCGAGGTGATCTTCTTCAGGGTATGTCTGAGGGACGTCCTCTACTTCCGTGGATTCGTTTATTTCCTCCTCGGTAAGTTCTTCCTCATTGGCTGAGATTCGAGGTTGGATGGCTCTATTTGATTTGGCTGAATCACGGATAAAATGGAGAGGGCACCAGGAATTGCAGGCAGAGAAGGCATAAGGATTTATAATAACTAGTGGGTGTGGTTTACCTGGGCATTGGTGTTGGTTGCGTGGGTAGACTCTCTTGAGTTGGTGTGGTTTAAGACGTGATTTTCCGGTCCCGTCGCAAGACCATCGTCTCAAGATCTACCCAGAAAACTGTTTTTCCGGTCCCGTTGCAAGCCCACCTTTAGCAAGCGAGACACCAATATTCTCTTGCGACGGCAAGAGAGCTCCGGAGCTGGGTTGTCGGCAAGCTGAAACATCTCACTCAACTTACTGTTTCTTCATTTTAATTTATTTCGGTATATTTGTTTATCCAAACATTATCTTATAATTTATTTGTCTATTATTAGGAAGTAGAGTAATAAGAGCCCACAGTAACGAATATCCAATTGTTGATAATAAATTAATGTGGGACAGTACGCTTGGTTAGATTTTGTCCCCGAAACAACAACAAATCCCAGCTGTGACTAGGCCTAGGCTATGCTATTTACCGATTGTTTTTTTCACATCAGAATTGCATTTATATAATCCTTATGATAATTAAATTGGCGGTGAATGTTATTCCGATGAAATGGAAGTTGTATAGCCTAGCCTATATATTTGTAAAATGGTGCGCTGGCTTGGAGCAAGCCTGTGTTGTTTTTCCCTTCTTGTGATGATCTTGCGACGGCTCGGTTGAGACGGTGGTCTTGCGATGGGACCGGAAAATCACGTCTTTAAAAGATGGCATGCTAGGTTGGTAGTACCCGGGACGATGGTGGATGTTTGGGGTTGTTGTTATTTTTGTTGTTCCCCAGGCTGTCTGGCCGAACAGTCCCAAGGTCTTGAGCTAGGCCAAGGCCATAAATGAGCGCCCCCACAAAACCCTCCCTGCCTACCACTAACAAAGCCCGGGTGACCAAAGCCACTCCAAGGCTGAGGAGGGTGCATAAACGCCCGGGAAACCAAAGCCATACCCAAGGCCCTGTGCCCCTCAGCAATTATGAAGGGAAAGTTGAGGGACAAGGGAAAAATGTGGCGCCTTGGTTCCCAATCTGCCAACTTCTAGGTTGGCAGTAGGGAGGTCAATCCACGGAAAAGACGCCGTCATTTGAGATCTAGAAGATATATAAGTAAAAGGGACAGTCAGAGTAAGATATGTGTATGGCAGAGATCGCTCAGCTCTCACTCTGATAGACCAGCCCATCACCACATGACTAGAACCCAATCCTCTCAGCATCAGCTAGGCAAGGCCCTAGAAAGCCGCCTTTGGCGGGGGGATAGCTCCCCTATTTCAACTCATTTCAGGGTTGGGCACCCGCCCATGTTTGGGGTTGTAGCAGTTTGTCGGTTGTATTGGGCAGTTTCACCAGCTCTGTTGGGCAATTGCGGGTGGGTGGTGAACCTCTTGATAGCGGCTATCATAGGCTTCTTAGGTTGTGATGCGAGTATTTTCCGGATTGTCACAATATCCCATTGGAAACCGACGGGATCGTTCACGGCAAAATATTCTTGAACTGCAGAGGGCAGTGCTTGCACTAAATGCACTAGGATGTGCTCTTCTTGCATGTTTCGGTTGGTTCAACGTAAGGAATGTGGCCCTTACTTGTTGGTTGATGTTCGTGATTGTGGCATCAAGGTCAACTTCATATTTGATGTCTCTGATTTTTTTGTGGGCCACGAACACACCCAAAGAAGGCTTAATTGCCTCGATCACCATGGGTTTGAATTCATCACAGGTGAGTGCAGGGTTTGCCTGCGGGGCTACTAGGGAAACGGCTATTCCCAAGTGCGTAAGAAGGACGGCTATTTTCTCGCGGTCCATGGTATATGCTAAGTCTAACACTGGTTTCACTATGTCCATATACACTTCGATTTCATAGGTCTTCCCATCGTATTTGGGGATGGGGATGTGGGAGCGTGGAGCTGCCATATTTGTATTAGTATTTTTATCTCTTGTTTCTTTCAAAATATGTTTAATATATTGAATTCTTCCGTCCGAATAGAGAACCACCGCTAGCCACCAATGTTATGCCCTGATTTTATGCAGGATTAACAACTGATATGGGTGATTTCTACTCCACTGGGACTTCCAAGTTCATATAAATACATATAAAATAAAAGACAACAGAGGATAAATATATCGCAAAATAAGGTTTAAAGAATACAGCTTTATTTCTCATTTACTATATGCAAGAAATATCTGAAAACATGTAATGGATCAATACCAGTGAATAGCACTTTAACGTATGGTCAGCGAGCACAGTCGCGGATCTAGATGGGTGGCAGGTATCATGCTCAATTTCACTATAGTAGAGAAGTTTACACACTGTGAGCTTATTTCGAGAGGGTTTATTCTAAGGAGTGTTCGTAGGTACTTTCAGTTTCTCCCCGAGTATGGCCGTAAGGGGGTTAAGGTCAAGGTCAACTGCCTTAAGTAGGTACGTATGGTTTTTCATAGAAAACGATAGAGTCGATGATGGATTCTGAAATATTTTCTTAAAACTCTTTGAGATTTTGGCAGAGTCACTAACCTCTCAAAACTGGTTAAAATTAAGTTAATTCAGAATCGAATTACTATTTGATGGTGTAAAAGTCTTCGGTATCACTCGCCCTGTAGATACACATAGTCTGTGACTCTGCAGTTTGATTATTAATGCTTTGGACGACTTATGAAATGTTAGGGCACTTTTGGAGGGACTCTGTTTATTTCTGGGGAATGCTTGGATTTTTGGCAGAGTCGCTGGTTCTCCCGAATCTGACTAAAGGCACTAATTCGGATTTGAGTTCTCTTTAACCCTCTCACGACCATATGATGCAGAGGTTGCCAGATTAGCAATACTAAATAGAGTTCTCTCACTCTTATAAATACCTCTCCAAAATTAGTTTTCTGCCCACAGCTAACTCAAAGACAACTGCAGAGGTTGAAGTAACTAAACTAAAGGTTTCTAAATACCCCCGATGGTAACAAAGGCTTTAAAGTGTCCCTAATAGGCTCAAAATTGCGTCAAGAACGTGAGAGGGTTAATAGTGTAATGGTTCAACTATCGAATACACGGTCTGGGAAAGTGATTCTTTTCTCATAGCTCCGTTTATGACCACTCGGAGGAATTTATTCACTTTTATAGTACTTTCGAGGGACTCTATTTATTTCTCGCTCACTTGGCAGATTACGGTCTTAGTCACTTCTTTCTCCTTCTCGTGGTATCTCGGCGTGGTAACTTCTCTGGACTATTTTTCCTGGTGATTTTCAGGAGATGGTTGGCTCTCTTCTGCTTCCCCATGGGCCGTCTAGGTGGGCCGCCTGTGTGAAGTAGTTACAGATGGGTTGATTGGGCTTGAGATCTTAAGTATGGCTCCGTAACATATAGTAATCGTCGAGCAATTACTGTTGGGCACCATACTGGACTAATGCGAGTATTTCAGAGGTGGGAGAAACTACTTGACCGTCCTGATCAGTATATCAACCGTTGATGAAGTCCTGTTAAGGTACTCTCGGGCTAGGATCTTAAATACCGCCTTTTTGTTGGACGATATCGGACTAATGCAGTAAGTTTGGTCAAAGTATCCTCACTGACGGTCCTGATCTTTATGAGAGGTTCGGAGGACCCGGGGTGGTGTTAAAACCTTTTAGTTACACAGTCTAGTGTGATGCCACAGACTCAGTGTCCCAAGGACTTGTCTATGCAGAGTGCCCCTGAGGGTGTATCGCCAAGCCCAGCTTCCTATCTCAGTCACAATGTTTCTCACTGGGACACCAAGTGAGGACAGAATTTCCCGGGACAGGCCACGGCATCTATCTCAGTAACTATGTTTCTCGCTGGAACACCAAGCGAGGACAGAGTTCCTGGGACAGGCCACGGTTTTCCTATCTTAGAGACTATGTTTCTCACTGGAATACCAAGTGAGGACAGAGTTCCCAGGACAGGCCACGGCGTCTATCTCAGTAACTATGTTTCTCGCTGGAACACCAAGCGAGGTCAGAGTTCCCGGGGCAGGCCACTGTTTTCCTATCTTAGAAACTATGTTTCTCACTGGAACACCAAGTGAGGACAGAGTTCCCGGGACAGGCCACGGCGTCTATCTCAGTAACTATGTTTCTCGCTGGAACACCAAGCGAGGACAGAGTTCCCGGGACAGGCCACGGTTTCGGTAACTTACAGCTTTTAGGAAAGTTTCCGGAGTCCGTACACTTTACTACTAGTCTGCTCTAGGTACCGCCTATCAAGGGTCTCTATGTTAGCCGGGGACACGTCTAACAAAGATCCCTAAGAACAGGGTTTGTTTGACTCACAGACGTGAACTTTTCGTTCTTCCAACTGAATGGAGGGTAATCCTAAGACTTCAGAAGGTGGGATGCCAGTACTTTTGAAGCCTTAAAATTGCTTGACTTTCCCCAGAAATTCTGAACTGGTATTGGGGATTACTGAGTGTACTGTTCCGGAACCTCTAGGATGGTAAGGGCATGAGGAGGTATTCTTAATGAGGTCCTTGAACCCTTCTTATTCTGTTGGTCAAGGTCTCCCTCAATACAATTACTTTACTCAGTGATGGTGTGATGATTAGGTTCAATTATAGGTCCCAGAGCAGGGTACTTTATCAATGGTTAATTACAATCTCATAGCTTGTCTATATAAACTCAATAGAACTCTGGAAAACAATAATAGTGGGTAAAGTGAATGAAATCTGAAATCTGTACTCTCGGGGAGGACTTTGGGGGTCGTGTGTACCGAAGGGGTGTCGTGCGCACCTGACAGGTGAGGGCTACAATGCGCATGGGACAGCGTTTATCCTTCTTACTCCTTCCCGACGTGGTGGCTTGGGAATCTTACTACGGATCTTTGTTAGTAGTAATTATGTGGATAATAATTTATAAATCTCCCTCGGCAATTCTTTGGCTAAAGGGGTGTGTACGTATACAATATTCCTAATTCGTGTTGGCAGGCCTCGTATGGGGCGCTCTCTCTCGGGGCGCGGGCGCGGGAGACCTCCAGCTTTGTTTGGCCATGGAGACAATTTGGTAGAGGATATTTCTGATTTAGAAGGAAGTATGTGTGAGTTGTATAACTAGCAGGACTAGTTGAAGAGTGTCAAAAAAAGGCATGTGTATACAGTATGTGTGTAGGAAACAGTGTCCCAAGGTCAATTGAGGTATACATTTACATCTTATTGCATAAAATAGGATTTCAAACATTATTATAATTGTTTCATCTGGTAATTGATTTCTTCGGTGGTGAAGACAAGGTTTTACTAATATCTACTTCTCTATTCTCCCCTAGGTATATTGTAAATGAGGGGAGAAAAGGGAAAACACAGGGATACATGGATAATTGATTTCTTCTGTGACGAAGATAAGTTTTTATTTTGATTTGCATGTACTGGTATATATAATAAGACACAGGTGTTGTCTTGACAGGTACATTCATAATACATAGGACAAGAAAAGGTACATAGGTGAACAGGAGAAGAGTGACAGGTAGTTTAGAAATGTATGCTGAACCGCATTTTCCTCCTTGTGGTGGTAGTGGGAGGAACCTTCTAGCCTGGTGTGATGGGGCGATCTCTGTCCTGTGCGACCTCTCGCACCTTGTCTGGTGTGACCCGGGATACTCCCTCGCCTCGTCTATTTGTTGTTATGATTCTCGCTTTCTTCTGGTTCTTTTGTGTTCTCTCCTGGTGCTTGTGCTTCTCTTCTTCCGGGGAATCTTCTTCCATTGTTCGTTTATGAGGTATTTTAATTATTACATGTATTTATTCTTTATTATTGAAGTTAGTATGCTCAAGGGCAGCCTGCCCCAACCTACTTAAATACCAACTATTGTGTTTCATGTGTTAGGATAGTGCTCAGACTTTCCCCATGTTTCTGCTTCATATTATTCCTAATTCCTAAGCGTTTGGGCATACTATGAAGTGTCTGGGAGTCTGGCAGTGCTATGTTTCTCATATATGTGCACTTTCGAATAACCTTAGAAGTTCTCTTGCATACTACTCGCACTATTGACTAGACTCGGGGACAATAGATATTTTTGTGTCTCCTTGTTACTGCTTTAATAGAGCAAAGAGGAAGATAACCATTTTTCCTAGAGAACCTGCGTGTATTGGTGTTTGAGTCGGATATTAAGAGCGTATCTGTTGCAGGGTAGTACAGTACGGTGGGCAGGGTTGGGTGCAAGTCCACAGCATTGTTGTCTTTTTGCTACGGCGGTTTCTTTTTGCCAGTGCTGTGGGCTAGGCTATTTAAACATCTGTTTCCCCCCGGCACCCCACGTAACATTTTATATATATATATATATATATATATATATATATATATATATATATATATATATATATATATATATACACAGTTTATATATATATATATATATATATATATATATATATATATATATATACAATATTACAATAGCACTGGATATATCAAAGGCATTTGATAGAGTCTGGCATTAATCCATATTGTCGAAGATGTCAGACTACGGCCTTGCATCATTAGTTCCACTAATTTCTTCTTATCTTCATAACAGAAAAATATGTGTAATGGTAGATGGCCTCTATTCTCAATTTCACTCAATAAATGCTGGTGTTCCCCAGGGATCAGTTTTGGCCCCAACTCTGTTCCTCATTCATATCAATGATCTCATATCTACCACTCATAATCCAATACATTCCTACGCAGATGACTCAACACTCCACAGTTCCTTCACATTTACCAATTCTTTCACCCAACCCGATCTTATAAATTCAAAAATAAACACTGCAATTTCTCTGAACCAGGACCTTTCTAGAATTAATGAATGGGGACAAAAGAATCTAGTTTCCTTTAATGCACAGAAAACCAAGTACATTCAATTTTCTAACCGACAGAATCTCACTGACTCCCATATATTTTTTAATGATGTAAATATTCCCACTTCCCCTAGTATTGACATTCTCGGTGTAACATTAACACCTTACGAGCGGCCTATGCGGTTTATTTATGTGTACCGCCCAGCGGGGTGTTTTAGCCAAAATAGGGCTGTTTACGTGATCATTTTCATGCCTAAATAAGACCCAGAACGTAAAACAAGTACCTATCCCTGAAAGGGCATAAACAGAGCTTTCGAATGACACCATAACGATCCTTGTATGATGGATAGTTTTCTTGCAATAACCGTGCAACGCGAGTGCAAAGCAGGTAATTCGGTACTTTCGGTACATAATTGAGTATGTAGCGAGTGAGAGAGGGAGGAGGGAGCTGAGATTTGTGTCAGTAGGTTCGCCGCGGTGGTCTGGAGCAGTCATACGCTCGCTAGTCTCCTGCCACCACTTGTCTCTCTCTCTCAGCCACATTACGTGCTGAAATTGCCACTCGAGTTATGTCGAGCGCCGCCACATAGTCCAGCTTTATTTAACTCGACTTATGTTGCTCGCCGCTAATTAAGGGTTAACTACTAACTTGAGGTGGACACATTATGTTAGAAGCATTGCTAAGAATGCCTCTAAAAAACTGGGACTCCTGTACAGAGTTCGAGAATTCTTCACTGACGAGCAGTTGGCCGTAATATATAAAAGTCATGTGCGTTATCAGATGGATTACTGTTCACCTCTGTAGAGTGTAAGTGGAGTGGTTGCATTGAGGCAGTTGGACAAAATTCAAAATAAAGCTATTAGATTAATCAATAACCCTGCAATCACACAGGACCTTCCTACATTATCCATACGAAGAAACGTTGCATCCCTTGCATTATTCTACAGATATTTTCACAGCAATTGTTCCGAGGAACTTGCTTCAATTGTGCCGCCTCTCCACATCTTTCCCCGTAGAACTAGGGCAGCTGAGAGCGCCCATGAATTTACACTTTCTCCTCCACAATGCAGAACTTCTGCTTATCAGAATTCATTTATCCTCAGAGCTACTACTCTTTGGAATTCACTTCCCTCGAATTGCTTTCCACAAACTTACAATCTACAAATGTTGAAATCCAGTTGTTACAAACATTTTACGAATGGAGGATGCCTTTAGGCACATGGACCTTTTTGTTTTATCTGTGTTTTTCCTTCCTCCGTTCATTGTCTCTTTAAAAAAAAATATATATATATATATACTGTATATATACAGTATATATATATATATATATATATATATATATATATATATATATATATATATATATATATACAGTTTATATATATATATATATATATATATAATATATATCTATACTGTATATATATATATACAGTATATATATATATATATATATATATATATATATATATATATATATATACATATATATATATATATATATATATATATTTATATACACAGTTTATATATATATATATATATATATATATAATATATATCTATACTGTATATATATATATATTGTGTTTGTTTTTTTTCTCTTTTTAATTAAGGCTGGCCTGCCTAGTAGGGACTGCAAAGTATGTGTAGTCTGTGTATCTACTGTATATAACTCTATGAAACTCTCACACTCTCTCTCTCTCTCTCTTAGCAATAAATTATATTTTAAAACATTGTCATATGCAACATTCTACCCTAAGCAAGCTTCTCTCAACTGATGTATTTATATATTTTTGTTTCCATTGGAGCATAATATCATAATGACAAAAAACAAAAAATACTTTATTGCAAGTTAACAGGTATATCAGGTCTAATGGCAATGTTAGGCATGAAATCATTCAACGTGCACTATGATGTCAAGGTCATGCGTTCAGGTTAAATATTCAGGTAAATTTATTTATTGGAACCTGCATCAAAAACGGTTGTATGTGAAACTACGTCAATGCAGAATGGGATAGATGAAATATTTACAGGGAATTTACAATTCTATCTATCTATCTATCTATTCAGATGCTCAGGCCCAATCACCACTTTTCCTATTTTTTTATTTTCATTTTCTATTTAATTCTATTTTTTTTTTCCTTGGGGGTGGCCGCCTCCAGACAGAACACGAACAGGGAAAAACACAAAACACAACATAAAACAACGAACAAACACAGACAAAACACAAATTCACACACATACATACAATTCATCGTAATCTATTGATCCGATTGACTGCCATATTCGCCGTTTAACCTCTATTATTGAATCATATAATAACGAAATTATATAATGTGTTAAAATAAAAATAGAGGGACTTCCAACCTTCTCAGCAGGACCTCTAAAGGTAAAACCATAACAAGGACAAGGTTTTCTGAGAAGGTGAGTTTCATTGTTATTATTATTATTGTAACTGCTTCCTCTGTGGTAGCCTTTACAGATAATTACAACAATAATTTTGTCCGTGCTTTCCTTTCTCTCTTCCTTGCATTACCCGTACCATTATTTTCTCACTCGCATTTTTGCCTCTTTCGGGAAGCAACAAGATGCTTAGTACCGCTCGTCTCACTCCTCCTCTTCTTGTTGGTGTTATTCTTCTTCTGGCTGTTAGAATGGATTAGTTCAAAGAGTCTTCAGGAGGTGAGATACTAAGAAGAAGAGTGGTTAGAAGCGGCTGGATGATTGGCAGCGTACGATGAAGGCTATCAGTGTTTTGCAGTGTTTGTTTGGTTACATAGTTTTTGTCCTTTTATTATTGTTTATCATAGAAACTTTAATCTTAGCATTAATTTAGTAGGTAATGCGTCTTGGTTTCATAACACTCGTTTTAAGTGTAAACACACTACAGTATTGTTAGCGACTGTACAAAAACTAATTTGTCTTACATCCAAAATTTGACTCCTGGGTAGCGTGAGGCAATAATCATTATCAGTGTTTTGCAGTGTTTGTTTGGTTACATAGTTTTTGTCCTTTTATTATTGTTTATCGTAGAAACTTTAATCTTAGCATTAATTTAGTAGGTAATGCGTCTTGGTTTCATAACACTAGTTTTAAGTGTAAACACACTACAGTATTGTTAGCGACTGTACAAAAACTAATTTGTCTTACATCCAAAATTTGACTCCTGGGTAGCGTGAGGCAATAATCATTATAATTAAGTGGATCATATTTAAGAGAGTATGAGTGAAAGAATATTATGATTGGTGATTGGAATGGGAAGGTGGGTGATAGGAAAGTAGATGGAGTGGTAGGAGGTTGGGGCATACCGTCAGAAGTAGATGGCAATGGCAGTGCACTTGTGGACGTACAGTTGGTCAAGGTTCCAGCTGACCCACCCTCGCTCTGGGGCTCGCAGAATTAGCTGGCAATACTGGTTTGATTGCCAATCAGTGGCTATAATAACTTTAATATTTAAGCGAACTTTGGATGCATGTTCGGGATCATACATAGCGATGTATGCATTTTTATTTGAGATAGGCTTACTTTCCCTTGTTTACTATATATTCTAACAATGATATAGCCGAAATCAGATGTACCAATCCCAATCTTCGTAAGACACACCTCCTTCCTACACCAGTATTGCCAGATAATTCTGCGAGCCCCAGAGCGAAGGTGGGTCAGCTGGAACTTTGACCAACTGTACCTGTGGGGAGAAGGCTGTTGATGGCCAGCACTTTCTTCCGACACAGAATGATACACGTTTAAACATGGAAAGTGGAGTGGAAGAGGAAGAGAGAGATACAGTGGAATGAAAGGCAGTGATTGACTGTACTGTGTGTATAAAATTAACCTGGGAATGGCGAGAAGACTCTTAAGAGGTTTTGATGGTGAAAGGCGAAGAACCTCTTAAGATCCAAGGCCTTAAAAAAAGCCTCTTAAAAGGCGCCAGCAGCACTTAAAACAAAGGAATATGTGATTAACCCGGGAACTGCGGGAAGACTCTTAAGAGTTCCCCCGGCGGACTGCGGGAAGACTCTTAAGAGCAGAGCTTTTGAACACATACCAAAACCGCGCGTTTATAGTTTGGCGGCTAAAAATTGGTGTGGGTATAGTACTACATGTCAACTCTCGACACCACCCCGCCACACGCACGCCCCGCACTCGTGCAATAACCACCGCGCCAGTAACCAAGCATTAGTCATGGAGCCCACACGTCCCTCACGCTCGCTCCCTGATGACACAACCAGCCCTCCTTCTGGTGTGTCAGGTGCCGTGGCAGGCAGAGGGTGGCTGCTAAAGACCCTAGCTACCAGTACGACACGCCCTACAGCTCGGAAGACAAAACACCAGCACCCAAAGCACGAAAAACACGTGCAAGCATGGCAAAGGTACAGAGGTCATTGGTGTTTCGGGACACTGCCACCACGACCCAGGCCACTGCAACAATCACTACCACCACCACTGCCACCCCTGCCACAAGTACCAGCGACGCAGGAGGCCGCCCTAGGGCTGCAGAACCTGCGGGGGCAGGCAAAATCAAAGGCACGGGCATAGGGAAGAGAACCCGTACGCCTGCCACAGTGACCCTACCACCACCACCACCACCAGCCACCCCTGGCCCAGCTGCCCCTGCTGCCCCTGCCGCCCCTGCTGCCCCTGCTGCCCCTGCTGCCCCTGCCCAAGGAAAAGGGAAGGTGAAGGGGAAGGGGAAAGGGAGAGGGAAAGCGACTGCTGGCCCTGCCGGCCCTGCTGGCCCTGCTGTCCCTGCCAGCCCTGCTGCCCCTGCTGCCCCTGCTGCCCCCGCCGCCCCTGCTGCCCCTGCCCAAGGAACAGGGAAAGAGAAAGGGAAAGGGGCGACAGGCACCACCATCATCTTGCCTGCCTCCAGGGCCACAAGACCACGCACCACTGCCGCCCCTGCCGACGACGCCCCTGCCGGCCCTTCTGTCCCTGTCCATAAGACTCCCGTACGTGCTACAGTGACCCGAAAAACTCTGACACCATCAAAGTATGCCGCCCTGCTGTTTGATGGTGATTCGCAGGGCATTGGCAGCCCGGGTTTCGACGACGACGCCCTAGCACGGGACCAAGGGTGGGGGGATTTGGGAGTGGACAGTGGCAGTGAGTCCGACGTCGGTGACGAGAATGAGGAAGGGCGTCTGTCAAGTGAAGAGGAGGGTGATGATGATGCTGTGTTGTATCGCGACCATGGAAGCGATATTTCAGACGCAGAAGCAGACCCAGACGACATTCCGATCCCTGGCATGCCTTCGTTCGAGTAGTCTGACGGGGTCAATTTTGTACCTGACGTGCCCTAGTTCAATCCTAGAACGTTAGGTACAACTGACGACTGGCCCTGTGACGAGCACGCAAACGAAAGCAACTTCTTCTTCGCTTTCTTCGATTTTGAGGTAATGACTTACATCGTTGCCCAAACAAACGCCTACTACAGGTGGGTGGATGGCAGATTGGACGTCATTTCTCCAAAAGCGAGAATACGAGGCTGGGTGGATACGACTGTGGAAAAATTCATGACGTTCTTTGCCTTGTTGTTCCTCATGCCTCTTTGCAAGAAGCATGTGTTGCAACACTACTGGAAGCACGACCCTCTCATCGCCACCCCAACTTTCAATAAGTTCATGACTCGTGACAGATTTTTGTTGCTGCTAAGATTTATGCACTTTGCAGACAACGAAAATCCTAACAGGATTGACAGGATATGGAAAGTTCGGGATGTGTTCACCATGTTGTTGGAGAGGTATAGGAAATACTTTTACCCCTTCCTCAATTTGGCGATTGATGAGTCTCTCGTGCTCTTCAAAGGACGTCTTGTTTTCAAGCAGTATATCCCCTTGAAAAGGCATAGGTTCGGAATCAAGCTCTTCGTTTTGTGTGACTGTGAAACTGGAATAGTGCTTGACATGATCGTATATACAGGCACTGACATTGATGTACCGAAAGCCGCTGCCGGTGACCCCATGGGCATGTCAGGTGCCATCGTCAGGAAAATGTTGGCACCTTACCTGGGCAAAGGCCACATCATCTACACTGACAACTGGTATACTTCTCCTGCTCTCTGCCAGTTTCTTCATGACAACCAAACGGGGTCATGTGGGACTGTCAGAAAGACAAGAAAGCTTATGCCTAAGTTCACCGGTAATGTCATTCCTCTTACAGATGCCTCCTCCAGTGACACACCTTCTGAAGACGACCTGGCCCAGGAACACCGCGAGAGGCATGTCCGAAGAAGGCGACGAAAGGGGCAGAAATACAAGCAGCTAGAAAAGTCCGGGAAAGTGATAGCCCTGAAGTGGAAGGACAAACGAGACGTCCACCTGCTTTCCACCGTCCATCCAGGTGCCCAGATGGACTCTGGTAAAATCCACTACAAAACCAGGAAGACCATCTACAAGCACGACATGGTAGTGGACTATACCAAGAACATGCGCCTGGTGGACAAGTCTGACTGTCAGCTGTCAGGCGTTGAGTGTCTGAGGAAGACTGTGAAGTGGTATCACAAGCTCTTCCTCCACCTAGTTGATATCACGATGCTCAACGCCTACAACTTGTGGTTGGTGAAGAGTGAGATGTCCCCAAACCAGAAGCTGAAATTCCGGGAGTTCGTGTATAACGTGGCATACCAACTCCTGGAGAAGTATGGCACCACCACTCACAGACGTACGACATGGCGTGGGGATCACGTTTCTGACAGAATCCAGCTGGGTGCCGAAAGACACTACCCAACCAACACCGAGCTGATTGGCACTCGTCACAGGCAGGTGCAGTGCCATGTCTGCAGCTCCAGTGTGAGAAAACCCCACGTCACCAAAAGAGTCACCTCAATGTGCGCAGAGTGCAAAGTTGCACTCTGCTTGGGTGACTGCTTCAGGGACTACCACACCTTCAAAAACTACTGAGTGTCGCCCCCTGCCCTGCCCTGCCCTGGAATCGCCCCGTGCCCTGCCCTGGACTCGCCCCCTGCCCTGCCCTGGACTCGCGCCCTACCTTACCTGACCTGACCTAATTGATCACACTACCTCATAATGAAACATATATATTATATAATGTATAAGTTCCAAAGATGTCCCTGTGATATAGCTTTTACATTATATAATTATATGTTTCATTATTTAGTTTATAAGTTTCAAAGATATACATGTAATATGCCTTCTTTTTTTAGTATATCAATATATATGTTTGTTATAGCCTAAATAATGTGTAAATATTTTCTTACCTCAAATGAATTGTACAAAAATAAAAATATTTCAATAAATCCTGTGAAACCTACTAAGATAATAAAAAAAACAATAAAAAAAAAAGGTCATGTCATTGTATTCTTACAATATGATATATTCTATGAATATTTCATATTGTTTGAATACAATGGCATGATCTTGTAAAAAAAAAAAATTATCAAAATTTATCTAAATAGTATAAAACCTTCCCCATAACCCCCTCCTGGATTCGATCCCACTACCCTACCACAATTTGAGTTTTCCAGTCCGCGACCTTACCAACCATGCCACAGGAGCTCATACCAAATGTCACTCAAAACTTTGTGTCTACAATCGAAATAACAATATACAACAAAAAAATGAATTATCCCACCAATTTACGTTTGTAAATTGATGGGATTATCAATTATATCATGCAAAGGTTTATAAAAGTTTGTCTCTGTCAAAAATTAGTAATTATATAACTTTATTCTGTCAAAAATTGCCCAAACACTCAGCAAAATTGCCCCTCTCAGTGTGACTCCACTCATTATCACACGGTGAAGCGGTCACGGGGTGACCCTTGCTGCTCCTTGCTGCTCCAGCCACAGCAGCTCTGTCTGGGAACAAAATTTGTATAAATACAATAATGCATAAAATACTCTTCACAAATAAATTTGTATTGTATAATATTGTAAATAAAAATGAATAATAACTGTGTGGGTGTCGAAAATTGCTCAACCATCTTTCTTATGTCTCGCCTACGCGCGTATATTGGATTATGCATAGTCATGACTGTCATACAAATACTTGCAGTAGGTCTCGAATATACATTTAGATTGCATATTACTTGGAAATAAATAAATATAAGTTTCTCTGGTGGCAATCTACCCTTTCGCAAATGTAAGGAGACACCAGTCTATATTTAGCTCTCTATCAAAAAAGGCAATCTGCCTGTGTTACTGACCACCCTCGTTGCTGGTCTATAATAAAGTACTTTATTTACAGTCAATGGCCTACATGTTTCTGTGGTAGTTCACATGTGTCTAAAATGCAATGTCTGCTTGCATAAAGATGCAATTCTGAAGTCCATTTATACGTACGACATACGCATGTCTCACTTTATCTCTCTCTCCATTCCTGACTCATGTTATTGTAGACCTCTTGGTGGCAACGAACACCAGACACCTGCTAGACATAAGGTTCAAAATCCCAAGACATCCATACGCCAGGGGCGCCTCCACAATTATCACACAGCTGCATATGTTTCCTGCTAGATCTCCCTGCCTTCACTCTCTCCACGACTCACTCCCTGCCTCCCTCCCACCCACCAACCCCCACCCACCCTTTTAGGCTTCCGTCTGCTAGAAACTCATTGATAATGTGCATAAATATCGCATGAATTGGTCTATATGCGGTATATATATTGATATATGGCACGTCTACATACGTACATCTGTATTATAGCATGACAGTGCTCTAAGTACAAGATATAAGTGATATTTATGGCGTAACACACCCTCTCCCCCTTTCATTCCCAGCACAACTCAATCACACCTTGGTTCACGCATAGAAACTCATTGATAATGTGCGTAAATATCGCATGAATTGGTCTATATGCGGTATATATTGATATATGGCACGTCTACATACGTACAAGTCTGTATTATAGCATGACAGTGCTCTAAGTACGAGATATACGTAATATTATAGCGCAAACCACACTCTCATCTCATATATTGCCGCCAAACCTCCAACCCATCTTCATTCCCGCCTAAAAATTCTTTGATAATTCCCTTATATATTGCAATTTTTGGTCACTATGAGGCATATTCATTGTTATATGGGTGGCCTACAAATGTATACGTACTCTACATAGCCTAAAAGGGATAAAAAAAAGGAGATATACATGATAATACGCGGTAACCCACCCCCTCCTCCCTCTGGTTCTATCCCCTGGGCGCGTGAAAATTCGGCAGGGAAATCTCGCCGCTCGATGACAATCTAGCCGCACGGTGCCATTCGCTCCACATTTTTCAACTACAGACCGTTCCCCCACCCCCCCCAGACATTTTTTGGGGGGTCAAATATATATGGGATCATGCACGCAAACATTCCCTACACACTGATGTACTTTTTATCGAAATTGGCAATGGGTCCAAAAATCATCATACATGCGCACAGTATGACCCTGTAAAAAAAAAAACTGTGCGCCGCGGAGAGGTTAAGTGAAATAATTCCCCTCCATACCTTTTATCACTCCTCCACATGTGTCAAAAACCCCTCCTTCCTTCCCCCCCCCCCCTCTTCAATTATCACCTATTTTTCCTCATATTCCCTTGTTTATCGGCTTATTTACCGCGCCAATATTTTCAACCTGGTTCCAGGGTGTGTTCCTGCACATATCCAGTGCGTGGGGAGAGAAAGAGAGTGAGAGAGAGGCTTCAGTTTGCCTCTAGGCTTCGGGAGAGGAGGGTGTAGGGCACGCGCGTCTCTCACCCCATGACTGGACGGTCGGCAATAATTTGCCTTTTTCACCCCCAAATACTATTCCCACTTGTTTTATTGCTGTTACATGCTAATATCTTCATATTAAATGTAAAATAGGCGCATATGAATAAGTAATAACGATGATTATCGTAAAATGACGATCTTAGGCAGGAACGAAGCCTAATATCGTCGCTTGGTGGTAGGGTGTTCACTACATATAGCTAAAGCTTAATAGGTTGATAAATGAGGAAATCAGTGTTTGATGCTAGAGTATATGAGGGTTCCCCACACAACCCACTCGGGATTCGAACCCTGGACCTTGCGATCAACAGGCACTCGTGCTAACCACTACACAACACTGGCCAGGGTTCGAATCCCGGGTGGGTTGTGTGAGTTTTTCTCAAGTGGCATTACTTGATTTAAAGGTTATATGAGGGTTATTAACGGGGATGGGGGGGGGGGTCTGGCCATTATGTAGTATTAGCTAAAATTAGGATACAAAGAAATGAGTGAAGAGAGCTAGGGTAATACAGGAGGGTGGTGGAGTGGTTGAGAAGGTTGAAAGGTTGGGGAAAGCGATAGCACAGTACAAAGGAGTACAAAGGAAATCAAGCAACACCAGGTCTAGTGACCCTTCTAGGCTGCTTGTCCTCCAAAACACTGAGGATCAAGTGTCCAAACAGTGGTTTAGAGTGGGTAAGGGAACATTGGAAAGGGAACTACTGCCCTGGAACTAATGTCCATGGCAGGACTAGGAAGTTAGTAAGGGACATAAGGGTTAGTAACTGAGGGGAGGATAAAATAAAGTTATTCATTTACAAACGCAGTCAGTCGCGGGTTTGATGCGAGATATTTGTCTAGGCGGAGTTTAAATGAATCAACGGTGCTGCAGTCTATAACATCTCGGGGAAGCCCATTCCACAAGTTGACAACTCGATTGAAGAAGAAATTCTTAGATTCGTGTGAGTTAAAAGATTTACCAATAATTTTGCAACCGTTTCCCGGCGTGTAATTAGATTGGTCGATAGTGAAGTACTTACTACAGTTCATATTGTCGATGCCTTTGATGATTTTGAACACTTGAATTAAGTCACCTCTTAATCTGCGCTGGGTTAAAGGAAATAAATGTAATTCTCTAAGACGCTCTTCGTATGGTTTGTTCTTTAGGCTAGGTATCATTTTGGTAACTCTACGTTGAACTCGTTCTAGCTTGTTTATGTCTTTTTGGTAATAAGGGCACCAGCATTGAACGCACTATTCCAGAAGAGGGCGGACTAAGGAATTGTAAAGGGTTAGGATAACGTCTTTGAATTTATGCTCAAATGACCTGCCTTTATAAAGCCAATTATTTTGTTTGCCTTCTTAACAACTTCTGAACATTGTTGGCTCGGTTTTAGGTTACTCGATATTGTTACTCCCAGATCGGTTTCTCTGTTTACATTCTTAAGCTGAGTGCCATTCATCGAATAGTTTGCTTTCTCATTTAGATATCAGATATGTAGTACTTTACATTTATCTGCATTGAAACTCATTTGCCAAATTTGGGCCCAATATGACAATTTATCTAGATTGTGTTGCATATTGTCAACTTGTTCTTTTGACAGTACGCTATTTGCAATTTTTGTATCGTCAGCAAATT
Organism: Paralithodes platypus; assembly: GCA_032716605.1. NCBI lineage: Eukaryota > Metazoa > Arthropoda > Malacostraca > Decapoda > Lithodidae > Paralithodes > Paralithodes platypus. The sequence goes on along the minus strand of CM064523.1, from coordinate 43,912,304 downwards.
TTGAGATTGTACAGGTGAGACCCTCATCTATGTCGTTGATGTAAATTAGAAAGAGAATTGGTCCTAGTACCGATCCCTGGGGTACCCCGCTACTTACATTGGTCCATTTAGATGCCTTACCGTTTATGACTACTCTTTGCTTTCTGTCGCTGAGCCAATTTTCTATCCATTTCAACACACCGTCTTGTATTCCATGCACTTTTTGTTTTTGCAGTAAACATTTGAGGGGAACTTTGTCAAAGGCCTTTTGAAAATCAAGGTATATAATATCTACAGCTTTACTCTCATCGTAGAGGTTGAGGATATCGTGGAAGAAGTCTAAGAGGTTTGTTAAACAGGAACGTTTTTTACGAAAGCCGTGTTGAGTATCTTTAAGTATGTTATTTTCCTCTAAGTGATTTACGAGTCTGTCTCTTATGACCGTTTCTAGCATTTTACATACAACTGAGGTTAAGCTAATTGGACGATAGTTACTGGGTAGGGATTTGCTGCCTTTTTTTAATATCGGTGTTACGTTGGCTATCTTCCACTGATCAGGCATAGTTCCAGACTGCAAGGATTTATTGAATAGTAATGTCAGTGGTTTGGAGAGCTCATCCTTAGCTTCCTTTAGAACTCTAGGGGAGATTGTATCAGGTCCAGGCGTTTTATTTACCTTGAGTTTATCTAAACAATTCAATACTTCTTTCTCTGTAACGGTGATATTGCTTAGAACATCTGATTTATCAATCTGAATCGGCGATGGTGGATAGCGTCGTGGACTGCAGACCAAAAGAACATCAGATCGAGTCCGCGCCAAACGTCAGAGTGTTTTCTTAGGTGATCTGATCGTCCCTGCTGTTCTACAAGTATCCTGTCTACACAGACACATAAAAAATATCCCCCTTTATTGTCACCAATTTAAAGCATAAAAGATGCCCGACCATATTCGAAGATGCTGTGAACGACCGTATAGCTGCTCTCTTTAATCAAGTGACATGTATAAATAAAGTGTCGCCATCTAGTGTGGCAGAAAGAAAGCAATCAAAACCTTGAAGCTCCACTGTCACCATCATATTAGTGCGACACATGAAGCACCCAACATCTTGAGGCTTCAATTGATAATTTCGGGGCCTCGTAAGAGCTACAGGCTACTTACTGAACAACCTATAGGCCCAAGTTTGAGACATAGAAATATATATAATTAAAATAACATAAACAAGGAAGAATTTAGGGAAGAGTTCAAGACTGCAGTATAAAGATGACTAGGTAGGTTTGCCTTGGAGAGAATGGAGGAGGTGAGCAAAATGTTTAAGGAAGAAATGTGTGCAGCATGTGAGGAGGTATGTTGAGTTAGGAAAAGAGGGAGAGGAGTGAAAGGACCATCATGGTGGACAGAATAGATGAAACTAGCAGTTGCAGAGAAAACTAACACATATAAAGAGTGGTTGAGTAGTAAAAGGAATGAACATTTGGAGAGACAGAGAGAGAAAAAAAGAATAGTAAGGGAATGTAAGAGAAGAGTAGATGAGGAATTTACAAGGAATTTATGTGTAAATTTGAGGGAGTGTGAGAAATTATTCTGGAAAGAGATCAAGAAAGTTAGGGAGGGTGGTAAGGGAAGTAGTAAGGGAGTGAAAGATAAGGAGGAGCAACTGCTAGCAGAGGCAAGAGAGACTCAAGAGATGGAGGGAGAATTTCAATAAATTCTTGAATGTAGGGAATGAAATGGCAGCAAACATAGTTGGATGGGGTATGGAAGGGAGAAGAAAAGAAGTAGTGGAGGAGGTGGGTATCAGGAGGTCAGACGTGTGTGAGGCCTTGAAAAGGGTGAAGATGGGGAAAGCATCAGGAATAGATGGAGTGTGTGAAGAGATGCTGAGATATGGTGGTGATATAGTGATTGCATGGGTATGGACAATGTGTACACTAGCATGGGAGAAGGGAATTGTGCCTGAAGACTGGAAGACAGGCATAACAGTCACCCTCTATAAGGGTAAAAGGGCGGCGATGAGTGTGTTTCAATCACAGGGGGATATTTCTCTTTAGCAAAGAAGGGAAGATGTACAGTAAGTTAGTGATAGAGAGAGTGAGACTGTGACCGGATAAATGGGTAGGTGAGGAGCAGGGCGGGCTTAGGAAGGGAAGAGGGTGTGTAGACCAGATTTTCTCCTTGAAATGCGTAGTTGTGAAATATCTGGAGAAGGGGCTAAAGCTGTGTACTGCCTTTATAGAGTTGGAGAAAGCCTATGACAGATAGATATGGTTTATGAAAAGTATTGAGAATATAGAGGGTAGCTGGAAAGTTACTGAAAGTAGTGAAGAGCATAATGCTGTATGAGGGTGCAAAGGCGGCAATGTGTGTGGAGAATGAACAGAGCGAGTGCTTTGATCTGAATGCTTGGTTAAAGCAAGGGTGTGTGATGTCCCCATGGTTGTACAATATATATATGGATGGGATCATGAAACAAATTCAAGGAAAAGCAATGGATGCTGGTGTACCCCTGATAAGTGAAGGAAATAAGTGGATGTTGCTTGTATTGCTGTTTGCCGATGAAACAGATATGATGAGTGAAAGTGAGTGGGAGTTACAGGGTCTGGTAAATATGTTTTGAACCATGTGTGAGAAAAGGTACCTGAAGGTATATGCAGAGAAGAGTGTGAGATTAGGTTGAATGGTCAGGTTATGGAGAATGTCAGATCATTTAAGTAATTGGGCAGTGTAATAAGTAAAGATGGGATTTGGGAAGATGAAGTGCAGAAGAGGGTACAACAGGGAGAGAGGGTTGTAGGAATGCTGAAAGCAGTGACAAAGAATAGGGTGGTCATCATGGAAGTAAAAAAGTAATTGCTTAATAGTGAGGTAATCCCGACATTGATGTATGGGTGTGAAACATGGCTGTTTTTGGAGAGGCACAAACTAAGAATAATAGGAGTGGAACTGAGTTACATGAAAAGTGCATGTGGAGTTAGACAGACAAATAAGGAAGTAAGATATTGGTATGGTGTGGATGTAGATTTGCTGGAAAGTGTGTAAAGGAATGCCTTGAGGTGGTTCGGCCTTGTGGAATGTATGGGAAGCGAGAGAATGGCTAAGAGAGTGTACGAGAGTGAGGTGGAGGGACAGAGAAGGAGAGGAAGACTGAGAGATAGGTGGAAGGATGCAGTTGAGAAATATATGGTTGATAGGGGACAGGTGCTTGCGGGCAACTCATTCGTGGCCACCACTTTGGGGATCATGACGTCTGACATTAGACAGTTAGATATTCAAGGCTACTTATTGTTAAGACTGCTTAATTTACCCTTTGGTTTCTTTACAGACACATTTTCTGACATATTTTGTTGCAATTAAGTACGTTTTACACCTCAACAATTATGTGTACAGTGTTCTAATCATGTACATTGTGAATTGTGGCCGTCTTCTAAGTAGTACAAAGGAGTACAAAGTAAATCAAGCAACAACAGGTCTAGTGACCATTCTAGGCTGCTTGTCCTCCAAAACACTGAGGATCAAGTGTCCAAACAGTGGTTTAGAGTGGGTAAGTGGGTAAGTAGTACTGTATATATAATTATATACTGCCAAATGTCAACTTCTTTCATTATATACATCAACAATTTTAACCCACTGAACCCCAGCTATTTAATAATAAATGTACCACCCAGGACCAGGGGGTTGTAAATTTTGTTTTCTTTTCCAGAAAACACCAGGAATGGGTTAGAAATGAAGGAAAACCCACAAAAAACCGATCCCCTATGTCATTAAGGGGACCTACGGTGTGCCCGAAAGTCGGAATTAACATGGGGAAATGGGTAGGCAAAAACAGGTTTTTGCACGCTCACGTGCACGCCGTTGGACTGTGAGAGTTTTCAACCATCGGCATTATTGCGTGGGATACATACACAGTTCCCATACAAATCTGAGCCCTCTAGGTGCCATAGGACCGGAGTAATTAACCAGGACGCACCTTATGCGTCCCTGGGGTTTAGCGTTACATACATTGCCGACGCAAACGTGTCGTCGCTGGGATTCTGTGGATTAAAGAAAAGATGACTAATAATATATCAGCTTGGTGAACAAAACGCTATCCCTCACATCATTGATAACTGATAAAGGTTTAACTAATGCTCAAAGATGGGATCACACAAGAGCCTTTATCGTCAATTGTCGATCGCTACAATGTTTTCTGGATTGTTCTTCACTGGTCTTGTAAAATAAACTAATAGAACATTTATTTTGGTGATCGAAAATGATGTCCTCGTGTTGAATCACCACCACCTCGTGTTTTAGTACGTAGTTTGCAAAAAGGTGGTAGTTTGCTCTACTTACTCTTTGAGGATCATGACACATCTTGACAGTTTAATCGGCCTACTATTAGACGATTATATACAGCTTAGGAAGGATCTCTGGGAATTAAATGTGTAAAAACTGTCTCAACTGTCTCTTGACTGCCACATTTTTTTTTTTTTTTCTATATTCCAACTACTTCCTCTTGGGCATAGGCTGATAGCTTTTACACTCTACCGCTGAACACGGTGAGGCCCCATGAGGTCTTGCTCTAGTATAGGGAGTGAGAAATGCGAAGCTTCAATGCTCGAAGCAACTCCATCTCTGAAGCCACCTCGCCTTTGCGCTTCACAGTCTCATCCCCCACACTCGGATCCTCACTCTCAGAACGCCAGCTATTGAGCAATTAACTCACTAGGTATTGCCCCCCTGTAGCATATTTGTTAATATGGGAAATTCATACAATGCTATTTAATCAGGGAACAATGAGGGTATTTGTTTGGCATTTCGGTGTGTTGTGGTACAGCACAAATTCCATCCCAATAATATCTTCCCATTGACATATTGGGATTCGAACCCGGGTCCATTGGATTACCAGTCCAGTGGCAAGACCACTCTGCCACACCTCCCCTAATAACATTCCTAATCTAATAACATTGAAGTGACGGGGTTGAATAAAACGGGGTTGGGTAACACCTGTAGGATTGCTAGCCTACAGGTGAGTAGGAAGGAGAAAAGAAGAAACAAACAACAGAGACACAATTCCATACCAGTTACTCATGATAAAGAGGAACGAGAAACAGAGGAGTGCCCCATATTACCAGGTAATTCTCGTTTTCTTACTACCAGAAAGATGGGTCACCTAGGTCAGTCACCCCTACAAAAGAATGGGAGTTTAAGCCAATCACTATCCAGGTTTCAAACCCTCTCCACCAATCACCAGCCTTCATTGCACCAGCAGCCAGATTTGCAGTATACCAAGCAAATGTTTATGCAAGTTCCGCATCAAAGACCTGAGTGCTACCGACATAAGTGGGGATATTAGGATCTACAGTGCAAGAGTGTTACGAAGAACTCTGGATCAACCCAGGAACATAGAGAAGACCTGAGTTATTCACTGATTCACCAATATCCCATAATTAAAATAAAATCATCAGAATTGCTATTATATCCTTCCTAGACTTAGTAACTCCCAACAGAGTATTAAATAAAATAATTTAAATTATTAGGTACCAAATGATAACTACCATGTATTTTAAAGCAAAGTTTTTACTTCACTATTGATGTCACAATGATTCACTATATCCCTTTAGAATTGAATTACTATAAGTTAAAGCTAAGAAAATATTTGAACATGTACTCAACGAAATTGTTGAGAAAGCAAGCACTTCCACCTCGGTAATGTTCTCAAGTCTGAAAAGTCCGGAGCATCTAACTAAAAGTGGCAACTGCATTCCCCTCCCTCTCGAGACTACAACGAGCCCTGTTGTGTGCCTCGGACGTCTGGACGTGGGATTCCTGGCGGTGCAAAGCAGCCCTGAAGTCTGGTCCAGGCGAACCTACGCTCTACGTCGGCCAGGCTTGCTCTCGAACCTCAACTCCCCCCAAATTCACCCTAAGTGTCTCTGGGTGTCTTACGTTGTGATTATTGGTGTGAAGGTAAGGTAAAATATGTGAATATTCATTGCTAATTCCTTTGTAGATCTGTGCCCAAGATCATTAATTGTTACGTATGCATTAATCCTTCAGAAACCATATTAAACCTTGTGTAGATCTGTGCCCAAGATCTAGTGTTAATTTACCTTCTAAGTTCATATAAAACATTCTACGCATACGTCACATATTTGTGTAAATCCATAATCTAGCCGAATACTCACAGACTTCCTTGTATATGTCCATTCTATTTATGTATGTACCAAGTTGAAGCTGAAGTGTATATTGTGAATTTATTCCCTTCTAAATCCTCACTTTTACCTAGAACCTACGCCCAATTTCATATCTAATTAAACTCAGCTCCCCATCCTTTAGAAGAATTATATTGCTGATTATCATAATCTAAATCTATTTTCTTCGAGAGAATCCCCCCTATTACGCCTTATTCTGTTGTGCATTAATAGTATAATTTGTGAAAAACGTATTAGTTTATTCTGTTATGAAATAGATAATTTCGATCCAGCTCGTCTAGGAATTCTAGTTCTGTGTAGATCAATTGTCTAATTATTTCACCAACTCGAATACAACGCCACTTTGTTCTGTATTCCATATAGGAATCTGTTAACCAGTTCAGATCTCCTTCATACCTTATCAGGTATTCCCATCTAAGTGCAACTTCGTCTTGTATGCCATATTTTAACTTGTAGTATTATTATAACTACTCGCATACGCTAATTTATTGATGCGTTCTCCAATCTGCTGTAATCAATCTATTGCCTGATTCAGTTAGGTTATCTTCAACCTTCGAGTATTCTTCAGTAGATATAAATCATTAAATCTAAATTCCTCGGCCCGTGAGATTATCATTGCATATAGGAATTAATTAATTGTATGTTCATGATATAAATTTTCTCATAATAATCTAAGCACGCCATTAATTGTAATAATAATTTACCTCTCCTCCCCTTTGAATTTCAACATATTCCTCCCCTCATTCAGAATAATATCGCACTAACCATAAATACTATTTTGATCATCGCAGTAAAACAAATGACCTGAGTGACCTACCTGGCCAGAATAATCTGTGCGCGTTAGCCCTTTAACCTCCCCCTGTGCTTCTCACCACCCGTGAGCGAGCGTTTATCCCAGAACTCTTCATACGCTTTCCCTTTTGTTCCGCCCCATCCTATATACGCGTATTTAGAGTTTTCGCTCAACCTGTCTGAAACTTATTCAGAATAATTCACATTAGATACTCAACTCTCTTATATATTATTATCAAGGGCTTTATCTATGTGTATGTTTGTCTGATTATTATTGCATGTTTCCATTATAATATTATCCCTTGATTCACGCTCATTGTATGTGACTACTAGACCTCGGTGTGTGATAAATGTTACTAATTGTTTACTTGCTATTCTTTATAGTAGTGAAGTAAATATCCACCCACACTTTAGGCCTAATTATATGTGTGAAGTACCTATCATTTGTTTATGTCAAAGTATACATACTCGATTACTATTCCCCAATAATAGTCAAGGAGTATCCAGTTTTATCTATATGTCATTTGAATAAATAAGAGTGTATAATTACGTGTGTGTATTTATTGTGTTCATCTTAACCTGATTGTGTACTTAACTTGTGCATAAGAACGTTTTTGATGTGTCCCTGTTGAGAATATGTTGAGTTTAAAAGTCCATAGTTGGATTTGAGTAAAGACCAAAACTAAGCTAGGTTGTATTATAACCCGGCATAACAAAAATCATCTAATAATAGCCAGAAAAACTGTCAAAATGCGTCATAATCCTTATAGGGATTAATAGTTGGAGTTATTATTTGGCAGGCTTCAGTAATGTCTACAATGCCATGTGAGCCATTGTTTAACACTCTTGTAAGTTCATTGATCTTATAAGCTAGTGAAGTAACATTATTGAACAAAAGGGAAGGAAGACTGTGCAATATTTTGGGGATTCCGAACTATATCTATAAAGACACTGGTTTGTTAACTTTTTGTTTCACCATTATAACACATATTTTATGGGAGGAATTTTACGCTCTCTTGTTGAAACGGGCGTGGACACTTTTCAAGTATTTAAGTTTGACAATTGCATTGGGTAAAGGGTATCCATTACCTTTTTTCCAGTTGAAATAGGTCTCTTCTGGTGTACTGTAGTCGGGACATGGAGAGTTGGTGGTGGGGGGTCGGTGCTTCAATCCACTCAGGCTGGTGAAGAGGGGGGTGACCAGCTGGAAACACACACACAGGCCAACAACGGGGCTATATAGTAACTAGTGGTAATATTTTCAGGAGCATTTCAATTGATTCATGAAGTAGTTCAATGAGTTATAATCGCATAATGTAGTTCTGTGTGCAGAAGTAGATGGATAAAGGTAAAGAGAAAGTAAAGACCAACAGGCTGGTCTTGGCTGCCAGGAGCGATAGACCGCCCATGGCTGGAATGTTATGGAAGAAGAACTGGGAGCATGTATAGTATGTTTGCCTGCATATTATTGCATGATTTGTTTTATCAAAGTGAATGTCAATATATCTATATTGGTCTTGCTGTGTGTTTATATGTCTATTTAAGGGGAAGTGTGGTGGAGTGGTCATGTCCCTGGACTGGTAATTCAATGGTCCCAGGTTCGAATCCCGATGCATCAATGAGAAGATATTGGGATGGAATTTGTGCTATACCTAGTATCAGTGCACTATCACAAAGCCCACCAACACGCCAAAAAAATACCCTCATTGTTCCCTGTTTAAAAAGCACTGTATGAATATTCCCATATTCAAAATATGCTACAGGGGGGCAATGCCTAGTGAGTTCATTGCTCAATAGGTGATGTTCTGAGAGTGAGGGTCCGAGTCTAGTGGATGAGACAGTGAAGCACTGGGGCGAGGCAGCTTCAGAGATGAGGCTGCTTCGAGCCGTAGGTGGGCAACCGGGCCCCGTGCATCTTGCGAAGGCAAGCTAGTGGGGGCTGGATGCATCCCAAAGTGCTTCACATGTCTCACTCCCTAGACTGGAACGAGACCTCACAGGCTTCACCGTTGAATGCACGTTTCTCAGCCTATGCCAGAGAGGGAGTAGTTGGAAAATAGAAAGAAAAATGTATGCTTGTTTGCTCGTTTGATTACATATTGCTCGTATATTTATACTTGTATGTATTTACATTGTGCTGTCTAGTTATCTTGCTTTCCTGTCTAGTACTTTCTGTCTGTGTTCATGTTTGCCTGTATGACTGACAATCTAACATTCTAAATATATGCAATATGAACAAATATATATTAACACTCAACGAGCGGCCTAGGCAGTAACTTCTACTACCTGCCAAGCGGGTGGTTTTACCCTAAACGAGCTTATTTCCGTGCTCTTTTTTATGCATAAATAAGAGCCAGAGCGTAATACAATTATGTAACCCCTGAAAGGGCGTTAATTGAGCTTTCCAATGGCACCTGAAATAATAATAATAATAATAATAATAATAATAATAATAATAATATTTATTCAGTTAGCAATTTACAGAGTTGGTACCACATAGTATGTTATAAATATGACATGTACCAGCCTTGCATAATTCCAACTAAGGATAGCCCAATAAGGCCGTTAGGCGTATTTCCATTGGGGTCCTTGTGGGATTAGGTTAGCTGGGGAAATGGGGAGGATAAAGAAATAGATACTTTAGAGAAAGTATTTCTAGGGGGTTATTTTAAGATACCTTACATCCTATAGTAAATATCAGTAATCCGTAATCAGTAATCATTTCAGTTTGGTTTGTCTATCTCTTATGTCGTATTTAGTAGTAGACATAAGCTTGGTGCTCCCTTCTCGCAGCTGTCCGGTTCAGGTGTTCCTTCAGGCAACGTCTGAAGGAATACAGTGTTCTCTTTTCACGGACTGACTGGGGTAGGTCGTTCCAGTCTTTGATGGCAGTGAAGAAAAATGTTTGTTTACCCTGTCCTTGGATTCTCGGGACCTTAAAATTAAACATCCTGTTTCTTGTATTATGTCCACTCCTCTCATTTGCTTTAACAAAATCATTCTTTAGATACTCTGGAGCTCTGTCATAGAAAATTTTGAAGGCATTAGTTAGCCTGATTTGTTTGGCCCTGTCAGAGACATTGAGCATACCTAGTGACTGAAGTTGTTCCTGGCCAACATGTGATCTGGGTCCTAGGTTCAGCATGAACCTAACCATTTTATTTTGAGTGACCTGAAGTTTGTGCTGTGCTGATTTAGATGATGCAGAGTACCAGGATGACACAGAATAGTCAAAATGACATTGAACAAGCGCTTGGCAGAGGGTCTTTTTGGTCTCCGCGGGCAAGCATCCCACCTGTCTATACAGGTATTTTATACATGCTCTACACTTACTCAGGATAGATTCCAAAATTGTTTCACCTGCCAAACTCGCGTCCAGTTTCAGTCCGAGATATTTAACTTGTGACACTATTGTTATAGGAATATCATTACAGTTGACCGAGAAGCCCACAATGTCTTTCAGTTTGCGTTTTGTTCCACATAAGATGGCTTCCATCTTGCCCAGGTGAAGAGATAGTCTATTGTCCACTAGCCATTCACTACATGATGCTAGTTCTTTGGAAAGTGAAGCGGCAATACTTATTGGGTCTTTTCCTGAAACCAGAAGCACGCTGTCGTCTGCATACAGTAATAATTTACATGAGACGCTCAGTTCCATGTCGTTCACATAACAGAGAAAGAGTAAGGGACCAAGGATGCTTCCCTGCGGGACCCCACAGTTAATTGGCATGGGATCAGATATATTATCATCAATTTTGACTCTTTGGGTTCTACCACTAAGATAAGATTTAAACCAGTTCACAGACCCTATGCCCATTGCTTGTAGTTTATTACATAGGATATCATGGTCTACTGTGTCAAACGCTTTTTGTAGATCAAGAAGAACCATACCGGTGTAGTTACCTTTAGACATTTCTTTACGAATGTGATCCGTTAAGTGGATGAGACAGGAGTCTGTCGAGTACATGCATCTGAAACCTGATTGAAACTTATAGAATAGATCATTTTGTTTGAGGTAGTGTTCAATTTGGGTGTATACCGCTCTTTCAAGGATTTTAGATACAATACATAATATGCTAACTGGTCTGTAGTTGCCAACTTCTAGTTTATTTCCTTTCTTGAATAGAGGGGTTACAATAGCTTCCTTCAATTCAGCAGGTACTGTGTTGGTGTTAATTGACAAGTTGATGATGTGGGTTAGGGGGCCTGCTATACCAATGGCTCCATCTCGTAGAAATTTGGCAGGAATTTTGTCTGGTCCTGTGCTCTTATGTACATTTAGGTTAGACAGCTCGTCAAAAGTGTATTTTGGTGTAACATTTTGCAATCTAAATGTGTTTGGGTGTATGTCTTTATCTCTGTAGAAATTACGAAAGGTGGCCGTTGTTGTCGTGTATTTATTGAGAGGTTGAGGTAGGTTCTGTGCAAGTGTGTTTGCTATGGAAGTGAAGAAGGAGTTGAAGTAGGTTGAAATTTGTCGTTTATCGTGGCAAACCTGATCATTAATGGTGAGAGCAATATTAGTGTTAGACGAATCCCTTGTCTTGTTGCTGTAGCCTGTTGTTTTTAGGTGCCTCCATAGTTTCTTTGGGTTATTCTGATATTCCTCTGCCTTATTGTGAAAATAATTATTTTTCGCTGATTTCATTTTCCTACTTAGATTATTCCTGGCCCTGTTGAACTCATGTTTCAGACCTTGATCCTGTCTATGTTTCGCTAGCCTTTTTAACAGATTGTCTCTGTGTTCCAGATGGTGTAGTATGTCATTGTTGATCCATGGGTCTGACCTTGCTTTAATTCGTATGTCTTTCAGAGGAGCGATTTCGTCTAGGATGTTTGTGATGATGGTTCTGAAGCCAACCCATGCGTCATTAACGTTTGTACTTCCAAACACTGGAGACCAGTCTGTATTCCATAAAATGTCCAGAAATGTTTCCTTATTGTAGTTTCTGAGTGACCTTGTTTTGATAACCTTGTGATTCTCTAGGGTAATTTTTGTGGTTTTCCGTGTGCAATATGTGACGAAGTGATCACTTATCCCAGTCTGTATAACCCCTGATTGGGATATTTTGTCCTCTCTGTTACAGTTTATGTGGTCTAATATTGTGGCAGTGTTCTCAGAGATACGTGTGGGGGTTGTGATGAGTTGTTTGTGATTGTGCATTGTCAGTATATGCCTATATTCTCGTACAAGCCTATCATTTCGTTGTTTGTAACACAGGTTAAAATCCCCTAGTATGATGGATTCATTCCGAGGGTCTAGCGATGACAAAGTTCGTTCAAATTTGATCAAGAATTGTGTGTCGGCTGGTGGCCTATAGCATACCCCAATTGTGATGGGTCTTGTCCTCGGCAGGTGTAGGTCGATCCACAGAGCTTCGTGATTTTCTACATGGAGGTCGGTCCTAGTTGTGTGTGTGAGGTTGTTTTTTTACATACAGACATACTCCTCCCCCATGCCTATTGCGATCATTCCTAACCATGTTGAAACCTTGAATGATTATTTCACCATCGTTTATACTTGAATCCAGCCAGGTTTCTGTGATTACAATTATTGAAGCTTTGGCCTTATTAGGTAACAAGTTTATTTCTGACAATGTATGGTACATTGATCTGGCGTTAATGTGGATAAGATGGAGCCCTTTGTTGGTGAACACTCTGTATTCATCTTTGATTTTGAATGTGTCCTGGCTGGATTCTGAGTTGTTAATACTTGGATCATTTACATTAATATTCGGTAATGAATGCAAGGCACACTTATTGCAAAGGAATTCCCGTTCTTCACTGTTGGTCTTCTTAGAGATGCACTTCATGTGAGCTACATGTTTACACTTTACACAGTTTTGGATCTTCTGACGTCGTGTTATGAGTGATTCACAAATAAAACAAATGGTTTCGCGATGTTGCACAGCTGAGTTCCTACATTTAACACATTCAACTTCGTTTCTACTGTTAACGTAAGTACATCGGTTATGAACAATTTCATTACAACTGTTGCATTGTAAAAGTGAACTCCTATTGTTGAAACCAATATTACAGACTATACATAGTTTTTTCTTACTGTTTATCATACGACTGGAGGTGTGGTTTGGTCCGCGTCGATCAGCTGTTTGTGCGGGAGGGTGTAGGGGATACTCGCGGTCGGGCTGTGGTTGTTTGCTGTTGTTGTTGTTGTTGTTTTCATTGTCCGTTGATGCTGCTTCCCTGTTGATGTATTTGCGAGTGCTACCTGTTTTTATTGTTGTTCTTGTTGCATGTTGTGCTACTTGGGTCGCCGATATCTGTGGTCTTAATGGTAATGCTGTGGGTAATGTAGAGTTGGTGGAGTGGGTAATTGCTAATTCCCTGCATTTATCGCATTCCATTTCTTTTCTGCTGTTAACATAAGTACATTGATCGTGTACTGTTTCATTACAAATACTACATTGTGATGTTGGACTCCTTTTGTTTAATCTAATATCGCACACTGTACATAGATTCTTTTTATTGTTCGTCGTACGTCTGGCGGTGTGTGAACCATCCTTCTACGATCACTGGTTGTCTTGCAACAATCGTGCAACCGAAGGGCAAAATCGCTTAAATACGGTAATTTCCTTACATAATTCCCTGTGTAGCGAGGTAGTGATTGTGAATGTGTGTGCAGGGGACTGCAGTTGCCGCGGGACCCGTGCCGAACGGTCATAGTCAACCTACGCTCCTCCCACCGCTCGGACTCTCTCTCAGAGCTGATCATGTGCTCAAAATTGCATGCTACTATAGCCGGGCCCCGGGACATAGTCCTTGGTTCTCATGTCCGACTATAGTCGGGCGCCGCTCTTTAAGGGTTAAAAACAAAAATAATAAGATATATTAATTTCCTGAAAATCACCAAAATATTGTCCACCAACTTGTTCAAGAAAGTATGATGGTGCAATACAATCAATTGGTTTGTGTAGGAGGAAAACACAGGAGACATATGAAGTTCTTACTTCCTCTTTCATTGATGACTTAAGGGTTATGTGTTGCCAGTATTGGTAAAGGAATATAAGTAGTGTTAACTTGTTTCTGAACATACACTACCATAATTACTTTTGTAAAGGTAGCGAGAGGCACTAACCCCCTTCCCACTTGTGTTTTTTTCTTAAGTTCTCAATATTATTATATTTTAATATGACATGGGCTTTCACTTTAAAACTATGGTAAATGTTGGTACGTATCTTGATCCTCAAGTGGTTAACTTGATGAATCTAGATAGCACAGAGATATATATTAAGGTATCAGTCAGCTGAAGGCAAAACGAAATTAAAATCTAATAAAATTATTTCCTGTTGTTGCTTCCTTTCCTTTTGAATCTTTGGACTTGGTATCCTTTATTGACTGATACTCTTTAATTATGAACAAATACTGAAACTAATTCAAGTTATGTAGTATTTATAAAGAATTATTATTTAACCGAAGCTTAGTAGGCTATGGTTATGAACCGAATTGAAATGAATAGATAGTTTTCTTATATCATGTCCTTTTATTTATATTTAATGTAGTTATTATTCTTGGTTCTTGTCTTACGTTAATAGTATTATATTATCATTATCAGGATTAATATCAAAGTCACATAAAAAGTAAGATATATATTTAATAATTAGATAAAGGTATTTTCTTAACCACGTAACATTGAGGTTTGATTATGAGTAAATTAAGTTACAGGATTGCTTCATAGATTCGATTCAGGTCTCACTCAAATAATATGAAAAGCAAAAATAATATTTTGAGAATAAAAGAATTTTCTTCAGCTTAGGAAATCACTAGAAGTAACATTACAACAGCCCTGTCAGTCTAAGGCGATATTACTAATATGAGACAATAGTATCACCGTTCTTGTTCTTACCAGCAATGTAAGCTTAATTAAAAGAATATGAAAGAACTCGTAAGTATTAATATAAAACAATAGTATTACTTTTATCATAACCCAATTACTTAAAGAGTTGCTTTAGTCCACAAGTCAGTCAACTAAAATAGTTAAGTACATAATAGTAGCGTTAACGTTAATTCCCAATCACATATCTCACTAACCAACATAAGTGTTTACACCAAACACACTTAACACACACTTATATAATCTGACTGACAGTCACAATCCAATTATAATACTTCACCCCGGTCTTCCTCCAGCTGCTAATTGTTCACCTTCCCAACTCCAAATGTGACTGATTTGAATGCCCAGTACTCGGGTCTTATATACTATGCAATGATGGTGTAGGAACGAATCAGGAGGCGGGGATGGTGCGCGCCCTAATCACAGCTCCTCTAGTTGCGTAGCAGATGCGTGGTCCATTGGCATCGATGATCATAGCGTCATAGCGTCGGGTCATCGAAGTAGTTTGCAAGGTCCGAAAGGAGGGGCCAGGTTGTGTAATGACGTCCATCACCCATCAAATTTCCCCCCCCCATATGATGCACGCAGGTGTGAAGGCTGGTTTGCTGGTATGCAGGCGAGCTGGTTCCCACTTGCTGGTTCGCTCGCTGGTCTGCTTCGCCGCCCGGGTAATGCGGTAATGCGGCACTCCTTCAACTCTTAAATCTAACTCTTAAATAAACACATACAGGGCTCCGTATGTCAGACCTCCCCCCTAGAAAAGAGTTTAAGGAGTATAGTACATAATAATATTATACATAATACATAATTAGATTCACCACCAGATTGGCAACAGCAAGATTATAATGAGGATATAATAAGGATATCACCCAAAGTAGGCAACGGCTCCAGGTACCACTCAGAACATAACCGGTACGTAGCTGGAGCGTTATTCGAACTGCAAGGCATTATTCCACAGCTGAAGGCTTGAAAGCGCACTACTAAAGCATGATATTTACCTCGCTACAAGGGAGAGCTAATTGCCAAAATCCTGTCATTAAGTTAATCTTACTGCTGTATGAGGCCAACCTGGTAAATGCAATCTTTAATAGATATGTGATAGGCAATCGGCTAGCACGTTCTGGACCCCCTTAATATGTTTAACATCCAGGGAGTATTCCTGCAGCAACAAACTCCACCTGGTCAGTCGTTGGTTTTTATTTTGGAACTTATGCAAAAATGTTAAGGGGTGATGGTCAGTATACATAGTGATGGCACCAGAGGCAGATTGCACATAGACGGCAAAGTATTGAAGGGATAAAATAAATGCTAACAGCTCCTTCTCAATGACTGAATAGTTACGTTGAGCAGAATTTAATATTTTACTAAAATAGCACACAGGATGCAATACTTCACAGTCGTCTTCCTGTAGCAATACTGCACCATCCCCGGTATTGCTCGCATCCACTGCTAGGGAAAAAGATCTGTTAAAATCAGGAGCTCGGAGTACAGGATAATTTGATAAAATATATTTGGTAGCATTAACCCTTAATTAGCGGCGAGCAACATAAGTCGAGTTAAAAAAAGCTGGACTATGTGGCGGCGCTCGACATAACTCAGAGTGGCAATTTCAGCACGTAATGTGGCTGAGAGAGAGAGACAAGTGGTGGCAGGAGACTAGCGAGCGTATGACTGCTCCAGACCACCGCGGCGAACCTACTGACACAAATCTCAGCTCCCTCCTCCCTCTCTCACTCGCTACATACTCAATTATGTACTGAAAGTACCGAATTACCTGCTTTTTGCACTCGCGTTGCACGGTTATTGCAAGAAAACTATCCATCATACAAGGATCGTTATGGTGTCATTCGAAAGCTCTGTTTATGCCCTTTCAGGGATAGGTACTTGTTTTACGTTCTGGGTCTTATTTAGGCATGAAAATGATCACGTAAACAGCCCTATTTTGGCTAAAAACACCCCGCTGTGCGGTACACATAAATAAACCGCATAGGCCGCTCGTAAGGTGTTAAAGGCCTCCTCACATTCGGAGGACCATTCAAACTTCACATCCTTACGGAGAAGGTCTGTCAGGGGAGATGTTAACCTAGAAAATGTTAAGATGAAACGCCTATAATAACCAATCATTCCTAGGTACCTTTGGATAAATTTCTTAGTGCTAGGAGTTGGGAATTCTAGAATAGACTCTACCTTTGCTTGAGGAGGTGCAACCTGCCCCTGACCTACCGTATATCCCAGATACTGGACCGTACTCTTTACAAAGGTGCATTTCTTAAGATTTACCACCAGATTGGCATCAGCAAGATTTAAGAACAGCAATCTAAGTTGGTAAAGATGCTCCTCCCATGACTGTGAAAAGATAAGAATATCATCGATGTAGACAACGCATCCAGGTACCCCTTCAGTCACCAAATTCATGAGGGGCTGGAATGTAGCTGGAGCGGTTTTCAAGCCGTAGGGCATTACGTTACAGCAGAAGGCTTGATTATTGACTACAAAGCATGATATTTCCCTCGCTCTAGGGGTGAGAGCTACTTACCAATATCCCTTCATTAAGCCAATCTTGCTGATATAGGTGGCTGTACCAATCTGGTCAATGCAGTCGTCGATCCGTGGCAGTGGGTAGGTATCGTTCTTTGTGACAGCATTAACTTGCCTATAGTCCATACATAACCTATGGCTCCCGTCTGGCTTTGGCACAAGTATGACCGGACTACTCCACTGGCTTAAGGCCCTAGTGATCAGCTCGTTTGACAACATGAAGTCAAGCTCGACCTGCAGTATACTCCTGCGTTGTGGTGAGACACGGTAGGGGGATAGTTTAATGGGTGTTGCATCTCCTACGTCGATGTCGTGCATGGCCAAAGAAGTGAGCCCTGGAGTATCACGGAACACACTGGGAGACTGAGATAAAACAGAGATTAGTTGGTTCGCTTGATCAGAGGGAAGATGACATAGTTTAGATGGTAATTCCCCCCAATTTACTGAGTTATACTTAAAGTTGGATAGGCTACATGACAAGTCAAAGTCTGCATGGATACCTTCAGGCTCTGGAACAGTCTGTTGCGGGTCAGTAAGAGAACTGAAGACTTCGTCCGCACCAGGCTGTCCACAGGTCCTGACATTCACTGCCACAGTGGGAGAATCTGGAGGAGAGTAATCAGGGGACCTATGGTAGGGTTTCAACATATTTATATGGAATACTGGCGTGGGCTTTCTCCTGTCTGGGGTAGTTACTAGATAATCGGTAATGCTCACCCTCTGAATGATCTTATATGGGCCCCTGAACTTGGCAGGTAAAGGTTGGCCAAAAAGGGGGAGCAGGACCAAAACCTCATCACCGGGCTGAAACTCCCTCTCACGGGCTTTTCTGTCATACCAGTTCTTCATGGAGCTTTTAGCCACTGTCAAGTTCTGAGCTGGAAACTCACATGAGGATCTCAGCCGGGTTTTGAAATCTCAAACATACTTGAGGAGGTTTTGGTTCCCCTCCTGGCCAACTAGGCTATCCTGCAATAGTTGCAAAGGACCTCTTACATGGTGACCGAAAACTAGCTCATTAGGGGAAAAACCCAGGGATGCTGTTGGAACCTCACGAGTAGCAAATAAAAGAAAAGGTACCCCCTTATCCCACTCAACTCCGGTCTCTGTACAATATTTACGTAACATGGCTTTCAAAGTTTGGTGATACCGTTCGAGAACCCCTTGACTCTCTGGGTGGTAGGTGCTCGACTTCACATGCTCGATACCCAACTCATTCAGGGACTGCTGAAAAATGTTAGAGGTAAAATGAGTTCCTTGATCACTTTGCACCTCATGGGGGAAACCCATTCTGATGAAGAATTTGAGCAGTTCCTTGATTACAGTTGGAGCAGAGGTAGTCCTTAAGGGTATAGCCTATGGGTAGCGAGTTGCCATGTCCATAATCGTTAATAAATAAATGTTTCCTTGGGAAGTCTTAGGCAATGGGCCTACAATGTCCACTACCACCCGAGTAAAAGGATTCTCGAAGACGGGCAAGGGCACCAGAGGATGTACAGGCACCTTCTGATTGGGTTTTCCTGTCATCTGGCAGGTGTGACACACTCTACAAAACTCCACTACATCTGCACGCATTCCTGGCCAGTGAAAGTGGGCTCTGATTCTTTCTAGAGTTTTTCTCACACCTACTATGGGTTTCAGAGGCCGTGTTACATCGTTTTTCGGGAATAACTTCTTAATAAACAGTATATATATTTGACACAGCTTTTTTCACACCGTGCCCTAATTTTCGTCAATATAGTGCATTACCAAAAGTGTAGAATTAAGCCACTTGTCCCTGTGTCATGAGGTTAAAGTCACACATGACACAGAACAAGGCTGCCGTGGCTTACCTGTGAAAACCACCAAACTATTATTGCTCCTCCAACAAACACGGTAGTTATCAGGCACCACCCAACCCTATTATCGTCTTTAAATTCTAGTTATCTGTCAATATCAAGTATAATATACAAAAGTATGTTTGTTTGTATATTTATATTTTGATATTGACAGATAACTTGAATTTAAAGGTAATAGTAGGGTTGGGTGGTGGGTGATAACTACCGTGTTTGATGGAGGAGCAATAATGATTTGGTGGTTCTCACAGGTAAGCCACGGTAGCCTTGTTCGTTTCTGTGTCATTAATGTGTGACTTTAACCTCATGACACAAGGACAAGTGGATTATTCTACACTTTTGGTAATGCACTATACAGTATTGACGAAAATTAGGGCACGGTGTGAAAAAACCTGTGTCAATATATCATACTGATCCAACTGTTTGTTAATAAGTTATTCCCGAAAAACGATGCAACACAGCCTCTGAAACCCATAGTAGGTGTCCTGCCAATGGTATACAATGTGCCATTTCCAAGATATATCTATGACAAGGTTTGGGGACTACTACTTGATGGACGTCCCAGGCCCTGTCATCGATTGGTCTGTGTGGCTGTCTCCATCTACGCCACAATACTCCTCCTTTGAGGTAGAAACATTCACCACCCTCCTTCTCACATTCCTCTTCACTCACGGCCCTGGCAGCTAACTCCTTGCATTCTCTATCATCTTTCTGTAGCTATACCAGGCCACTAGGACAATTTGGAGGAGTTTCATGGTAATTTTTAGGGTCAAGATGAGCCATAAAGGTATCAGATAAATCCACCTCAGTCACATCATCAGGTACAGTTGGAGCGTCATTCACACTCTCATCATCCCTTTCATCAACTCATACATTCGGTACATTTCGGTCTGAGGGAACTGCTACTTGAGACATTGATCGTGTGACAGCACACACAGGGAAAACTGTTGGCATCTCCTTTTCGAGCTCACCGGTTAGTGGATCGTTAACAGGGGAAAGTGACAAAATGGGGTCTGGTCGGACCTGCTCACCTGCTACATCATTCCCCAAAAGGAGTGTTACCCCGGGCACAGGGATATCTTGGGACCTACACAAAGATATGGTGGCCACACCCTGTAGTAACTCACATTCAATTTCGCCTTTTACCAAGTATGCATAAAATTGGCCTCCAGCACCTCTCATTATAACTGGTTCGCCAGGTGGGCACTCAGTGTAAGGATTCACCATGAGGGTGCTAGTAGAACCTGTTTCTCTCAGAATTTTTACCTCATGCATGCAACCATTTAATCTCACATTGCCAGATGAAATAAAGGGACGGTAACTGTCCTACACTGATGGAGAAATTATTATTGGCTTAACCCTAGTGGGTTGCACCACGCATGCTACTACACCCCTGTCTAGATGGTTTACGTTAGCTGCTAGGTACTCCTTCTGTCGGGAGTCCTGCATTAAAGGAACTTTTTGTGCTAGGTACTCCTTCTGTTGGGAGTCCTGCATTAAAGGCACATATGGAGTTTGAGATACGGCGGAAAATGTATGCCCCGATCTCTCTCCTTGGCCCAGCACTGATAAGCTAGGTGCCTCTCTTGCCACAAAAAGTACATACTTTAGGGGATACGGGAACGTTCCCTCTTTGAGCATTACTATTACTTTGGGCCCCACCTCTGTTACCATTGCCCTGAGTCGCATTTTTAGTTGGGGGAACAATTCTATTTTGTCTAGCTGGGGAAGACTTTACAGGCTTGTGACTGGGTCTGTCAGATTTGTGATTGGGATACTTAGAATTAGAACTAGAATTATCGTAGGGCTTCTTTCCACGAAATTTGTTACTGAGCACGTATGTGTCAGCCATGTCAGCGGCAAGACAATCTACCTTTTTCCCCCTCAAATGATAGGCTACAGAAGAATCAATTTTCCATAGGAAATTTTCTAACAGGACCAACTCCTTCAGATCGTTGTAGCTTGTGACTTTCTTACTCTTGACCCAATGATTGAAAGTTTTAGTCATGGTCCTGGCAAATACCTTATGGGTTTCTTCTACTTTCTTCTGGTTTTTACGGAAAGATTGCCTGTAAGCCTCAGGCTGTAATTGATAGGTTTTTAGGATAGCTTCTTTGAGATTGTCATAATCCTGCCTAACCTCTGCTACTTCTGACAAATACGTGGCTCGAGCCTGCCCTGTCAAAACGGTTTGTAACATAAAAGGCCATTGATCTCTTGTCCACCTCATACCTCCAGCAACTTCCTCAAACAAAACAAAGAAATCCTGCACATTATCCTCAGTGAAAGGTGGAATGACACTGGTCATAGTCAATCCCAGAGGGGGAGCAATTAAGGGAGCATTTGTATTGACATTTAGTTGAGCCATACGATATTGACATTGATATTGTTCGGTCGTTGCTCTGGCTTGTTCGGCAATTATTCTGGCTTGTTCGGTCTTTATTCTGGCTAGTTCTAGTTCGAATAATTGATCAACGGTAAAACCAGGTGGTAATTGATCATCAAGTTGGCTAGGATTACTCGGGATCCCACCAACTGCTCCGTCACCCTCCCCGCCTTCTACAGGGAACAGGTGGGATTTTATGGTCTGAGCCACCTCTACTTTGGACATGTTTGAGACAGTTAACTGGAGATGTGAGGCAAGCACTTTCAGTTCGTTTTTTTTGACAGACGGTCAATATCAGGGGCTGTGGGTTCTGATTCTATGAAAACCCGAGCATCTTCGTTATTAATTATATCAGGCATGATTAATATTTGATTTTTATGTAGTGAAACGGTAATGCAACTGAGTGAAACTGTATGAAACGAATCCTGGCGAGGTCGCCACTCTTCTGTTAGGTATTTTGATCCTCAAGTGGTTAACTTGATTAATCTAGATAGCACAGAGATATCTATTAAGATATCAGTCAGCTGAAGGCAAAACAAAAGTAAAATCTAATAAAATTAGTTCCTGTTGTTGCTTCCTTTCCTTTTGGATCTTAGGACTTGGTATCCTTTATTGACTGATACTCTTTAATTATGAAAAAATACTGAATCTAGTTAAAGTCATGTAGTATTTATAAAAAAAAATTGTTTAACCAAAGCTTAGTAGGCTAAGGTTATGAACCGAATAGGTTATATCTAAAGAAGGACTATTAATTATATATCAAGTCTTGAAAGATAAATATAAAGGTAAGAATATTTCTGTCTCTTACCCTTTTTGAAATGAATAGATAGTTTTCTTATATCATGTCCTTTTATTTATATTTAATGTAGTTATTATTCTTGGTTCTTGTCTTACGTTAATAGTATTATATTTGTATTATCAAGATTGATATCAAAGTCACATAAAAAGTTAGATATATAAAATGTAATAATTAGATAAATGTATTTTCTTAACCACGTAACATTGAGGTTTGATTATGAGTAAATTAAGTTACAGGATCGCTTCATAGATTCGATTCAGGTCTCACTCTAATAATATGAAAAGCAAAAATAATATTTTGAAGCTAAAAGAATTTTCTTCAGCTTAGGAAATCACTAGAAGTAACATTAAAACAGCCCTGTTAGTCTAAGGCGATATTACTAATATAAGACAATAGTATCACCGTTCTTGTTCTTACCAACAATGTAAGCTTAATTAAAAGAAAATGAAAGAACTCGTAAGTATTAATATAAAATAATTGTATTACTTTTATCATAACCCAATTACTTAAAGAGTTGCTTTAGTCCACAAGTCAGTCAACTAAAATAGTTAAGTACATAATAGTAGCGTTAACGTTAATTCCCAAACACATATCCCACTAACCAACATAAGTGTTTACACCAAACACACTTAACACACACTTATATAATCTGACTGACAGTCACTATCCCATTAAAATACTTCACCCAGGTCTTCCTCCAGCTGTTAATTGTTCACCTTCCCAACTCCAAATGTGACTGATTTGAATGCCCACTACTCGGGTCTTATATACTATGCAATGATGGTGTAGGAACGAATCAGGAGGCGGGGATGATGCGCGCCCCAATCACAGCTCCTCTAGTTGCGTAGCAGATGCAGATGCGTGGTCAAATGGCATCGATGATCGTCATAGCGTCGGGTCATCGAAGTAGTTTGCAGGGTCCGAAAGGAGGGGCCAGGTTGTGTAATGACGTCAATCACCCATCAAATTCCCCCCCCCCCCCCCCCATATGAAGCATGCAGGTGTGAAGGCTGAGTTGGTTCGGACTCTCTGGTTCGCTCGCTGGTCTGCTTCGCCGCCCGGGTAATTCGGCACTCCTTCAACTCTTAACTCTAACTCTTAAATAAACACATACAGAGCTCCGTATGTCAGAATGTCTATAAGTGCACAATTATGAATTTTTATTAGTAAACATAAATGTTTTTCTATATTTTCATGTGATGTGTGTGTTTTGATAATGTATTTCATGAGGAAATACTTTATAATAGAGATATGACATGACCCTTCATTAAAAAAACGGGGCCAATAGTCCTCAGAATGGGAGGACAACTTAAATCTCAGAAGAAATACAAACCCAAGACAATCAAGATCATCAAATATATGCCTCAAGGATCAGTGCTGGAGCCAATCCTTTTCCTAATGTACATTAACACCTTAAGAGCGGGTGGTGGAGTATATTTCACTGTGCCGCCCAACTAAAAAAAAGGCAGTTCTCTCATCACCCCCCGTTTTCTTCCACATTCCATTCTCCCCCCCTACATCCTTGCTTCTACTCAATGTTCCCCCCCTTTGCCCCCCCCCCCCCCTTTCCTCCAACTCCCTTTCTCTCCTTCGTTGCCTGACGTATGAATGATATTGATTATAACTAGGTAATAATGTATTTGGCTTTTCTAATCATAAGTATTGTTTACAAGATATATCATAGAGTTCTTGGTAAAAGTAATACTTTAATTCAGCAAGCATTTAACGAGTTGATGGTTACTGCAGTTTGAGAGGTTGGTATCAGAGCCAGGTGAGCGGAGGGTATATAAGCCTACTTTCTGTGTGAGGCAGGTAGTGTATTCTCCGCCACCATCTAAAGCTGACCTGCCCTGAGTTTGTTTGTAAAAGAATCACCATAAGTGAATAAGTATAGCCTAGGATTTGTTCTATGTTTATTGATTGCTTTCACTAACTCTCTTGGAGGGTATTTATATAACTATGTATTATTTTTCTTAAGAGTGTCTTTATTATCTCACTTCAATGTTTCTCACTTTGATATTTTCACTAGAATTAACTTTTGTGTATAATTAATCATGTAAATAAATTATAATTTTATTTTACATAATCTTTACATTTTACCTTTATGCTAATATATTATTATTTTGATTGTTGGGATAAATCTAAGTCAAAGTAACTAAAGATAACTAATTCTGAACGAGTGATGAGAAAGGAATAACTTTGGGTTTTTTAGGCTAAAACAGCCATTTGATATCAACTGATATTTTATGAACTTGCCACATCTGTTCACCTACCAAGGTTTTAGTGACTACAGAGAAAGTCACTAGTTTTGTGGAAGTTTAACATGCCACTTCTTCTTGACTGAAAATGATAGTCATATTTTCCGCATTTTGTGAGGCTAAATAATAAGTCCTCGTTTTGTGGTTTTAGTGGAATGTTTCTTTATGTTATGGGTTCGAACCGCGCTCGTAATGTAACACCTTATAACTAATATTTGCATATTATCATCTATTTCACATCACTTTCCTAATTATATCTTCCTGTTAGAAACAATTATATAATGTTTAACTCATAATTGTGCACTTATTGAATAATTCCAAAAATATTACTTACTACAATCCACACAATTGAACCCTAATAATAACGGTTCTAACATAATAACCTCAACTGTACAAAAATCACACACGATTTGATAATCTAATTTAATATATATTAAGAATATGTCTATTCACAACCTGTCCATACCTTGATCTTGAAATTTTACTTTATCATAGCATTCCTAGAAAACTGATTCATTAACCCAAAAACGGCGACTGTCCTCAATAGAGGTTTTTATGGTGCACTGCGACTGTCCTCAATAGATCCAGAGCATAACAAATTTTAGAAAACACCCCAGTGGCACTCAAAACAAAGAAATTTGTGATTAGGTGAGATCATTCCCCTCCATTACTTGCTACCACTCTTACACATGTGTCCCAACCACCTCCTTCCCCCTCCTTAATTATCCGGTATTTTCCCTAATATTCCCGATATTTATCAAGTATTTTCGTGGGAGTTTATCTCCGACTCTCTAAGCCAGTCTGAGAGCTCCCCTTGAGTCTCAGTACCATGCTAGACACAAGAGAGGGAGGGTGTTATCTCTCTCGCGGTCAAGGTCAGAATACAGCCGTGGGGCTAATATATAGGATTTTCACCAGCCAATTGCTGTTACCACTTGTTTTAATGCTTTCCAATATTCATATGTTCATCTTAACACTTAAAGAGCGGGGCCCGACTTAGGTCCGTATCTAAAAAGCAGCAAGTTAGGAGCATTATTAACACCTTACGAGCGGCCTATGCGGTTTATTTATGTGTACCGCACAGCGGGGTGTTTTTAGCCAAAATAGGGCTGTTTACGTGATCATTTTCATGCCTAAATAAGACCCAGAACGTAAAACAAGTACCTATCCCTGAAAGGGCATAAACAGAGCTTTCGAATGACACCATAACGATCCTTGTATGATGGATAGTTTTCTTGCAATAACCGTGCAACGCGAGTGCAAAAAGCAGGTAATTCGGTACTTTCAGTACATAATTGAGTATGTAGCGAGTGAGAGAGGGAGGAGGGAGCTGAGATTTGTGTCAGTAGGTTCGCCGCGGTGGTCTGGAGCAGTCATACGCTCGCTAGTCTCCTGCCACCACTTGTCTCTCTCTCTCAGCCACATTACGTGCTGAAATTGCCACTCGAGTTATGTCGAGCGCCGCCACATAGTCCAGCTTTTTTTAACTCGACTTATGTTGCTCGCCGCTAATTAAGGGTTAAGGCTTTTAATAGGTTAAAATCGAGTGCAAAAGGCCGGGAGCGCAGCAGGCCACACGGCCGACACCCAGGGCTTACCACCGCCCTATGACTCACGCTCCCTCTGTTCTCGAGAGGCCGGCAGTGTAGCCAGTAGTGAGCGTAGCTGGAAAAAATATGCCGCTATACGCTAAACTCCCATGTTGGTGGTACCAGAGCATGAAAACGACGATTGCTACGTAGCTCGTTCTGGTCTCATTTTGAAGCTTGTAGCGCCTAGTTTGTTGCTGAATACATTTCTTTTCATGCAGATACTTGATTGATCATTCAGGATGGCCTGAATATGCCCAAAATAGCCCAAAACCCCCCACTAGACGAGGGTTAAAACAAAATAGGCGCATATGGATAAGTAATGATTATATATATATTACATATGATGATTTTCATCAGAATAGAACCAAATAGCTTCGCTTAACGGGAGGATTTGAACTACCATGGCTTCGCAGTTTATGAGTTAAGAAGGATCTGTGGTAGTAAAAAGGGTAAAGTGAGATAGTTCGAAGCCTATTAATTGCTGGAGGCCCTTTTGAAACTGAATATGATCGTCCAACCGTAGTTAGTATAAAGTGAAAAAGACGTCGCCGGTACAGAAGGGGATAACGATCAAGTTTCTTGGAAATCCAGTGAGTGGTTTGTATCAAACTGGTTGTAGCCAGCACATGAGGGTATGGGTGAAGCCTCGATAATGGAAGAGATAGCAGTATGAGAGTTAAGATGACATACAACGTGTTTTATTACATCCAATACTTTCAACCAGATATATTTTTGGTGTCGACGACACTTGAGTATAACGGCAGTCTGCGGTTATATATGATTCATGGTATTAGATTTAGAAGTAGATGATGATATCAAACAATGTTTGATATATATATATATATATATATATATATATATATATATATATATATATATATATATATACTGTATACTGTATATATATATACAGTAAATATATATATATATATATATATATATATATATATATATATATATATATACTGTATATATATATACAATATTTATTTTTTGTGCGAGTGTATGTGTGTTTGTGTATCAAAGACACTTCACTTATGTAAATTGCGGATGCTGAACGGCGTCTATCTGGAAATATAATGTGAATGAGAGACTATTAGTAATATTATTTTTAGCATGTGAAACTTTATTATATCACTCTAATATTGTGCCTCATATTATGAATGATATTCTGGAACGAACAGTATCTGTTCATTAACTAATATATCTTATGAATGAGAAGTACTGTTTATACCATAACTTGTGTTTCTGAAATATTCGTTTGTTTGCTTGATGTTATAATGTTTGTTATTTAGTTCGGTGGAGGGAGTGTTCTATTTGGCTCACTGAGATTATGAATGGCAGACTTTTTGATTGATGTTAAGAATGGGAAGCTGCAATTTAGTTATCAATTATGTCCCGAATTCTACACTTGAATCATATATTATGTTCTATAGTCATTATGAAATCTCTCTCATTCTAAATGGTAGTACACTCTTCTGAAAGTAAAGAAAGACGAGTACAAATTTAATAATATTTTAGGGATTCCATCTCAATAGCGAAAGCAAATTTGTTACTGACATTTGCGTATTTACAATTAAATCCAAGACAAAAATTACTTGAAACCTTTTCTAAACTTTAACTTTTTCCTCTAACTATAGCGTCTTAAAACTTCATATGATATCTGAACTAAACTTTTATATTCAAGCCTTTGCAGAAGCTTTAAGGATTAAGATCATGTTATTAACCAGGAAAATATACTGTAGAAACGGTATGATTATAGATGAGTGGAGTGTTTCATTGGGTCGTTACTGTGTCCAATGGTCCACTTGGCCAAAAACTATTCACGGTCACATACCTATCTTCCTAACCATTTGTTGTTATTTTATAATACTTATCTTTGTTATTTTTTATATTTAGTCATCAAGGGGGTTTGTCATCAATGTCTTGTTTACTGAATAAGTACAACTTTTAAAAAATTGCATTGTTCTGTGGAGAAAATTAATTATCATAATAAATATACATAGTAAGTCAAGCTTTCGTACTTGGCTTGGCGAGAATTTAATGAAATAACTTCAACGTGAGGTTCGTGGGAAAAGATGTAAAAATAAGTTTATGTTACTCTGATATACAGTATAATTATACTGTACTGTATATATATATATATATATATATATATATATATATATATATATATATTATATATATATATACAGTATATATATATATATATATATATATATATATATACGTATATATAATTATACCGGTATATATATATATATATATACTCTATATATATATATATGTAGCGGCGGTTTATGGAGGAGGTACTGAGCAGAATGATTAGGGTTAACTTATTTTCTTACCTCATATTTCCTGGACATTGTTGTAGCACTCTGTAGGAATCTGGAACATTGTTTTATGCACTGGATAAAGTTTGTAACCCCTGGGGGTTAGGGAATAGAATATGCCCCACGTGCCTTCTGCGTGTCGTAGGAGGCGACTAAAGAGGTTGGGTCGGTGGGCTTGCGACCCCCACCCGGAAAAAATATCTAAGCAAAGAAAAACGAACGAACAGCCTCGGATGCGGACGGAACCTACGTTGACGAACCACGACCGACTAAGGACATACCTTCGGACATTCTGAGAATGGCTACGTGGAATGTTAGTGGCATGAATGATGGCACAAAAGAGAGAGAGGTTCTGGAAGTGTTAGTGAATGCCAGGCTGGATGTATGTGGAATGACAGAGACCAAATGGAAAGGTTCAGATGTGAAGAGTGGGAGTGTAGAATGGGTGTGTGTGCTGGAGTGAGTGAAGGAACAGCGAGAGAAGGTGCATGTTTGTTTGTAAGTAGCAAATGGAAGGAATGTGTAAGAGAGTATGGGTCTGTGGGTTTAAGGATTGTGTGGGGAGAATGAAAGTAGGAATACAAACGTGGGTGATTGTATGTGTGTATGCCCCGACAGAGGATATACTTGAAAGAAAGAAAGAGGAGTTCTGGATGAATGTGGAGGCGTGCATGGAGAAGTTTGACAAGAACGAAAGATTATATTTGATTGGGGATATGAATGGTAAGGTGGGTGATAGGAAAGTTGAGGGAGTAGTGGGAGGGTGGGGGGTACCATCAGAGGTGAATGGGAATGGTAGTGCACTTGTGGACGTATGTGTGGGGAGGAGGCTGTGGATAGCCAACACCTTCTTCCGACACAGAATGATCCACAGGTACACGTGGAAACGGATGTTAACGATGAAGGATAAGACAGTGGTGGAACGAAAGTCATTGATTGATTATGTGTGTGTGGATGAACGAATGAAGAAATCTGTGATGGATGCTAGGGTGTATAGGGGTATTGGAGGGGGTCTGTCTGATCATTATGTAGTGGTAGCTAAGGTTAGGATACAAAAGAAGTGGGTGAGGAGAGCTGGAGGGAGGCGAGAGGAGGGTGGAATGGTGAGGAGGGTGGAGAGGTTGCAGGAGGAGGAAGTCAGGGAGGAGTACAGGAGAGCAGTGGAAAGACGACTAGGTGGGTTCGACCTGGAAGTTATGGAGGAAGTGGAGGAGATGAGCAAGGTGTTTAAGGATGAGATCTGTGCAGCATGTGAGGAGGTGTGTGGAGTGAGGAGAAGAGGGAGGGGAGTAAAAGGTACAGCATGGTGGACAGAAGAGGTAAGAATAGCTGTGGAAGAAAAGAAGAAAGCATATAGAGAGTGGTTGGGTAGTAGAGGGAATGAAGATTTCGAGAGACAGAAACAAGCCAGGTACGTGGAGAGTAAGAGGGTGGTGAAGAGAGTAGTGAAGGAAAGTAAGAGAAGAGTATATGAGGAATTTGGAAGGAATCTAAGAGTAAAATGGAGGGAGAGTAAGAAACTGTTCTGGAAAGATGTCAAGAAAGTTACGGAAGGTAGCAAGGGAAACAGTAAGGGTGTGAAAGATAAGAATGGGAGAATGCTAGCCGAGAAGCAAGAGAGAGTCGAAAGATGGAGGGAGTACTTCAGTGAGTTGCTAAATGTAAGGAATGAAGAGCCAGCAAACATAACTGGATATGGTATGGGAGGGAGAAGAAGAGAAGTAGTGGAGGAGGAGGTGGGGATCAGGAGGTCAGAAGTGTGGGAAGCCATGAAAAGAGTGAAGTTGGGGGAAAGCACACCAGGAACAGATGGAGTGTGTGGGAAATGTTGAGGTATGGTGGTGAGATACTGATAGAATGGGTATGGAAAATGTGCAAACTAGCATGGGAGAAGGGGAGTGCACCTGATGACTGGAAGACTGGCATAATAGTCCCCCTATATAAGGGCAAAGGGGAAAGAGGAGTGTGTGGTAACCACTGAGGAATATGTCTTCTAAGCGTAGTAAGGAAGGTATACAGTAGGGTAGTGATTGAGAGAGTGAGAGTGAGAACGGAGAAATGGATAGGCGACGAGCAGGGATGTTTTAGGAAGGGAAGAGGATGTGTAGATCAGATTTTTACCCTGAATTGTGTTGTGGAGAAGTATCTGGAGAAGAAACCAAAGGTGTATGTTGCCTTTATGGACTTGGAAAAGGCCTATGACAGAGTGGATAGAGAAGGTTTGTGGAAAGTACTTAGAATATACGGAGTAGAGGGCAAGTTGCTGAAACCAGTGATGAGCATGTATGAGGGTGCACAGGCAGCAGTACGTGTGGAGAGTGAGCAGAGCGAGTTCTTTGACCTGAATGTTGATTTGAAACAGGGGTGTGTGATGTCCCCGTGGTTGTTTACTGTATATATGGATGGAGTCATGAAAGAAATACTATCAAGAGCAGTGGATGTTGGTGTATCGCTGAAAAGGGAGGGAATTGAGTGGAAGCTACCTATACTGCTGTTTGCGGATGATACAGTTCTGATGAGTGATAATGAATGGGAGTTGCAGGGTCTGGTAAATGAGTTTGGAACAGTGTGCGAAAAACGGAATTTGAAGGTAAATACGGGTAAGAGCAAGGTTATGGTCTTCGAAAGGGGTGAAGTCACAGAGTGTGAGGTGAAGCTGAACGGTCAGGGTATGGAGATCGTCAACTCTTTTAAATATCTGGGCAGTGTGTTGAGTAAAGATGGGACTATGGACGAAGAAGTGCGGGAGAGGGTGCAACAGGGGAAGAGGGTTGTAGGAACGCTAAAAGCAGTAACAAGAAATAGGGTAGTCAGTATGGAAGTGAAGAAGTCCTTGCATGACAGTGTGGTAATCCCGAAACTGACTTACGGAAGCGAAGCATGGACGTTGGTTGAGAGACTCAGACCAAGAGTGAGAGCAGTGGAAATGAATTACTTAAGGAGTGCGTGCGGAGCGGAGTTACATGGAGGGATAGACAGACTAATGAGGAAGTAAGAAGGAGGTGTGGTGTGGAGGTAGATGTGCTGGAAAGTGTGAAAAGGAACAACTTGAGATGGTTCGGCCATATGGAACGTATGGAAAGCGAGAGAATGACTAAGAGGGTGTACGAGAGCGAGGTGGAGGAACAGAGAGGGAGAGGTAGACCAAATGAGAGGTGGAAGGATGGAGTGAGGAAGTACCTGAATGAAGGCGGTGCTGGTTGGGGGGAGGGGCGTCGACTGACTGGGGACAGAGATGCATGGGGGCGGTTCGTTTCGTGGCCACACCTTCGGGGATCACGGCGTCAGGCAATAGATAGATAGATTGATAAAGTTTGTAGAGGTCTTAAATATACAAGCACGGGGCTTTTGTCATTTATTATCAGAAAATATAAGTCTGTAGCCCTTAATCCTAATTGTTGAGGGATTAGAAATATTGCACTAGACGTCCCGTGCGTTGGGGAAATGCAATTATAAAGTAATTACTAACGTGGCGTATACTCAGAGGTGAGGGTGTACCGAGATAAGTACTTTATCTATTACTTAACAAAGTAACCTACTTAATAAAAGCAACCATAGAACTTTGAGCTGTTTCCAGGTATATATATATTCTCCCTGTAAAGAGAGAAAGAACAAATGATTAGTTAAGGTTTTACTAGAACGTAAGTATGTCACTTGATACTTATAAGGTACTTGTACACTTATAGAGGTCACGAGGCTTACCCTTAGGGTTGAGGTGAGGGACCCTCCTTGGGAGAATGCTGGGTGCTGACTGACTTGTGAGAGCTCCCTGAGACAAGGGTGCGGCTCAGCAACACCGTGTGACATACAATGTGTGACAAAGTTGCTAGCAATTACTTCTTGATTTCTTGGCAATGGATGTGTGACACAATCTTGTGACCGTGGGATCCATGCTTGCCTAAGCTTGTGGAAAGTTACCAGCGTCCATTGTGATGGTGTGAACTTCTATTGGGAGATCACACCAACACACTTACAGTTCTCTAAATGGTTATTATATTGTTTATAGTGATATATATGTGAATTAGACTTCCTAAGTAATATGTGTACAGCCACCTAAAGTTGCACTGTTACATATATATATATACAGTATATATATATATATATATATATATATATATATATATACACACACACACGTATATATCATTAACACATACAAATTCAAGCACTTACTGAATATATTAACAATATACAGCATAAACACAACTGAAAAATAAACAAATTGCTACATACCAAAATAGAAATTGAATGTAATTACTCCAGGGAAAAAGAACAAGCTTGGCATAGCTTAATTCTGGACAACACCACCAGCTCATCAGGCGAGCAAACAGAATATGAATTACATTACTGCAGCAATAACCAGAGTAAACAAGGAGAGTGATGAAGGTGAATGAAGTGGAAGGTGAGAGGTGAGGGGTGGTGAGCTGACCTTAACCCCTTCTGTACCGGCGATGTCTTGGGTATACTATTCTTGCTATATTTAGACGATTTTGTGGAGTTTAACCCCTAACTATTGGGTCCTTTTGTAACACTACTACCTGCCAAGCGGGCAGATTTACCCTAAACGAGCCTCATTCCATGCTCTTTTTCATGCATAAAGAAGAGCCAGAGCGTAATACAATTATGTATCCGTGAAAGGGCGATAATTGAGCTTTCCAATTACACCTGAACCATCCTTGTATGACCACGGGTTCTCTTGCAACGATGTTGCAATACGAAGGGAAAAAACCTAAAATACAGTAATTTCCTCAGTTGTTACCCTGTCTCACGGAACCAGGGAGGTGTAGACATGTGGTGGTGGTCTCAGTGGCGGGACTAGGTCCACGTTGAACGGTCAGAGCCTGCCTGCAGTCCTCCCACCACGTGGACTCTCTCTCAGAGCCGATAATGTGCTCAAAATCGCATACGACTTAAGGCGTGACCCGCTGTTTAGGCTTTGGTTCTCTAACCGACTAAAGGCGGGACCCACTAATTAAGGGATAAAAAGGAACTGTGGCAATAGAACATCTTAATTGAGATAGTTCGAAGCCTGTTAATTGCTGTAGGCCCAAATATAACTGAATAAAGTCATCTAACAGTAGCCAGAATAATGTTAAAAATATGTCGCCAGTACAGAAGGGTAACCCCTTCTGTACCGACGACATATTTCAATGCCATGTTCAAAGGTTGTTTGGTAGTCCCATATTGATCAGAGTATGAAAAAAGTGTTAATTTATGAAAGAGCACTTGATAGCTTACATTTCTACATTGCAACTTCTACCTGGTGTTGCCTGTTTAATGTGTCAAATACACGTTTTTGACTGGGTAAAGAGGAGTAGATGGTGTAGTAAATATGGTATTAACATTTGCATGTCAAGTGTTGGAGTTGCAGGGTCTGGTAAATATGTTTGGAACAGTGTGTGAAAAACGGAATATAAAGGAATACAAAGGAGAAGGTAAATGCGGGGAAGGTCAATGTTATGGTCTTTGAAAGGGGTGCAATCACAGAGTGTGAGGTGGGATGAAGGGTCAGGATATGGAGAATGTCAGCTAATTTAAGAATTCGGGCAGAGTGTTATGTAAAGATGGGAGTATGGTTGAAAAAGTGCGGGAGAGGGTGCAACAGGGGAAGAGGGTTGAAGGAATGCTGAAAGCAGTAACAAGAAATAGGGTGGTCAGCATGGAAGTAAATACAGTAAGTCCTTGCATGACATTGTGGTAATCCTGACATTGACTTACGGGAGCGAAGGATGGACGTTGGTGGAGAGACTCGGATCAAGAGTGAGAGGGAGGGTAATGAGTTACTTGAGAAGTGCGTGCGGAGTTACATGGAGGGATAGACAGACGAATGAGGAACTAAGAGAGAGGTGTGGTGTGGATGTAGATGTGCTGGAAAGTGTGAAAAGGAACACCTTGAGATGGTTCTATATTATGGAACGTATGGGAAGTGAGAGAATGACTAAGAGAGTGTACGAGAGCGAGGTGGAAGGACAGAGAGGGAGAGTTAGACCGAATGAGAGGTGGGAGGATGGAGTGACGAAGTATATGAGTGAAGGCAGTGCTGAGTGGGAGGCGGGTGCATCGACTGACGGGGGACAGAGGTGCATGGGGGCGTTTCGTTCGTGGCCACACCTTCGGGGATCACGGCGTTCGGCAATAGATAGATAGATAGATAAAAGTCACGTATAAATGTAATCGATAATGGGTGGTTTTCGGAGGACGTTCCTATTCTACAAATGTATGTAGTACAGTGATAATAATTATTTATGTGTATCAACCTTGCATTGTATTGTTTCTTGTGACTATGGTATAATGCAATTATATATTTTTTTCTTTGGAGTGCGCAAATCTTTTATAGAGAAGTGATCTTTTTCAAACTAGTCATCCAATGTCCATATATACATCTTTGGTACAGTTTCTGCTCTCCATATTTTCTCTCCACAGATACATAGTGTCTGCCTAACTCTTTCCCCTCTGTTGCACATTTGTATTTATCTCTCATATATATTTTGAGGTTTCCATCTGCTACATTTTCGTATTTTTGTTCTTTGTTTACCTTCCTTCTTCTCTTATGTTCGTTTGTCTCTTATTAACATTATTTCCTACTTCCTCTGTTATTTCCCCGTCGTCATTTTGTACTCTCTCTCTCTCTCTCTCTCTCTCTCTCTCTCTCTCTCTCTCTCTCTCTCTCTCTCAATACCTATGCCCTTCTTTCTGTGCTATTCCCTTGTCCTCCCCTCTCTTGCCTGTGATTCACACCCCCACTCCCTTCCTACTAAACGAGCAGAGCCTGAGGGGAATAGTTATAAATACTGATGTCATTTTGTATTATTAAGTTATTTATTTTTGTATTTTTGTTTTATTTGTTTTAGTGCAGTCAACTCCAGCGACTCGACTGATTTGTTTTAGTGCAGTCAACTCCAGCGACTCGACTGATTTGTTTTAGTGCAGTCAACTCCAGCGACTCGACTGATTTGTTTTAGTGCAGCCAACTCCAGCGACTCGACTGATTTGTTTTAGTGCAGTCAACTCCAGCGACTCGACTGATTTGTTTTAGTGCAGCCAACTCCAGCGACTCGACTGATTTGTTTTAGTGCAGTCAACTCCAGCGACTCGACTGATTTGTTTTAGTGCAGTCAACTCCAGGGACTCGACTGATTTGTTTTAGTGCAGCCAACTCCAGCGACTCGACTGATTTGTTTTAGTGCAGTCAACTCCAGCGACTCGACTGATTTGTTTTAGTGCAGCCAACTCCAGCGACTCGACTGATTTGTTTTAGTGCAGCCAACTCCAGCGACTCGACTGATTTGTTTTAGTGCAGTCAACTCCAGCGACTCGACTGATTTGTTTTAGTGCAGTCAACTCCAGCGACTCGACTAATTTTCTTGGAATTGTAGGTTTCGCTTACAAGTCTTATTGCTCTAATTATTTCGTCCATGTACTGAAGTAGGTTACTTTGAGTTAGTGTATAATATATTAAGGGGAGGCAGACCGTTTTTCTGGACTCCCTTCTCCCTAATGTTTAGCCCCACTAGTTTTGAGATTATAAGACGTTCGGCCCATTAGTTTGGCGATTTTACCACCTTTCGCCCAATTTCGTTGTCAATTTTAATACCTGTCGTGCCATTTAGGTGTCAATTATTTCCTGGTGAGCGACAGCGAGCCTGAAATTTTAAGAGGAAGGGAAATTTGTCTACCGAAAAATTTACAAATTTATCTAGGGGGTGTTTTTCTAAGCTTGATAGAGGTCTAGGGAGGAAACAAAAAAAAATATATGAAAACATTAATTAATAGACCAAACAAACAGCCAGTCTCCCCTTAAGGACAAGAGTAGATTATGTTGCGCTCAGCAACGGTTTGCCTTAGCTTAATTCATGGCCTTTCCTCTAACTTGCACTCTGTGGAACACCACTTCTCCTCTGCCAATCCTGATTTGTTCTTTCTCTTTGAAACCCAGTTGTCTGGGACTACTGACAGCAAATCCTTCTCTGTATCCTCCTACTATCTCTATCCTAAATTTCATACCAAAGGCGGATGTTGCATATATAAGCGCAGCCATCTTACTTTCTCTCATGTTCCGAACTTTGAATTCATATTATCACAAACCCACCAATTAACTTACGAATACATCTACTGAATTAATTAATCGAAACTAATGAATACATGTGGTACTCCACATTTTCAAATCTAGGATACTCACACTGAAATTCCGCGCACTAACCGTTACGCTATCAAGATGGTTATAAGTTTATTCACAGGCTAAACAAATATATCATCCTCGAATACTGGATATTAATCTAAACATGTACACTCGGATACCATAGTCTCTAGCCCAACCCACTCTGGCAAAAGGTGAGGCCAGGACCCTTTCTGAACGGTGGCCCACAGTGATAGTTACGGCTGGGGTTTGGGAGAGAGAGAAACGCACACACGAACACAGTGTGACACATTTGGGACAGGATTCGAAGTCTTCAAATGCTTCACACTGTGCTCGTTTGTGTGTTGCCCTCTCTCTCAAACCCCACCCCTCACCATCACTGTGGGCCGCCATGCAGAAAGGGTCCTGACCTCACATTTTGCCAGAGTTGGGTGGGCTAGAGACTATGGTATCCGAGTGTACATAATATACCCAACTGCACTATGATGGCCTTATGATTACACGAATGGAAAGAGTAATATTCATGTGGTGCTCCAAGGATTCGAACCTAGGATACTCACACCGAAAATCTGTGCACTTACCATTATGCTATCAAGACAATTAAAGGTTTGTGCACAAGCTCACGGTATATTATTAAAGGTTTGTGCACAAGCTCACGGTATATTATTAAAGGTTTGTGCACAAGCTCACGGTATATTATTAAAGGTTTGTGCACAAGCTCACGGTATATTATTAAAGGTTTGTGCACAAGCTCACGGTATATTATTAAAGGTTTGTGCACAAGCTCACGGTATATTATTAAAGGTTTGTGCACAAGCTCACGGTATATTATTAAAGGTTTGTGCACAAGCTCACGGTATATTATTAAAGGTTTGTGCACAAGCTCACGGTATATTATTCATTCTTGAAGACTGGATATTTATCTAAGCATGTACATATTAATAATGTTGTGTCATGCCCCAGCCAGGGTTCGAACCCAGGCCAGTAGTGCAGCACTCCAGCACCTAAACCACTAGACCACCATATACCCAACTGCAGTATGATAGCCTGATGATTACATGAATGGAAAGGGTAATTGATGGGATCTTAACGTCAAGGGAAGGACTTATGAGGAATTATCTTCAGAATGCTCATCTCTATGGCTAAAGCTTTCTTGTCACTCTCAAACTAAACATTTCTTAGCTGTTTACTCTCCCTTAATTCTACTGACCTATCCAAATGTATCTTATCTAACTTCTAAAGTGGAAAACATTCTATCAATAACCTTTAAATCAAGTAATGCCACTTGAGAAAAACCTCACACAACCCACCGGGGATTCGAACCCTGGACCTTGCGATCAACAGGCACTCGTGCTAACCACTACACCACACTGGCCACAAAAGAGGTCTTGCAACCTGGCAACAACTGTCACCCAGGATCTGTCTAGGTAGACATCCATCCACCAGTAGAAGATTTTACACAAGATACCCCCTACCAGTGAAGTATAGAGGCAGCTCCCAGTCCGTGGGAAATCAAATAACCTTTAAATCAAGTAATGCCACTTGAAACAAACTTCACACAACCCACTGCACGAGTGCCTGTTGATCGCAAGGTCCAGGGTTCGAATCCCGGGTGGGTTGTGTGAGACATTCTATCAATCTCTTCTTTTGCAGAAATCTCCATCTTATATTTCAATGTTCACCATCACCACTGGCTCACCACTCACTTCACTGACCAACATGGAGCACAAGCTTACATCTTTTCCATCCTAAATTACCAAGAACAATTATCCAAGACCGCCTAGGAGATTGGGCCAATATCTTTGAATAAATTGTAATCTATTATCCTTATGCTAATACTGTAAACCTTCTCTCTCTGTTGGGGTACTCCAATCTTTACCTTACCTCTGTTACCTGGCCTATTGCTCCAGTACGACCATCTGATCCTCCCAGCCGGCGGCACTTGTGGCATTTTGGCTCCTCTGACTGGGAGGCTTTATGGCAGTACTTCTTTGATTTTCCCTTGAATTATTCTTGTTTCCGTGGCTGGGGATGTCAGAGTACTGAGCGATTTACTGAAGTGATCCTGACAGGCATGAAGGCATACATTCCATTTTTTTCTCACTCAGACTAACGCACATAAACATTGGTTTATTCACGCTTGTTCTACTGCTGTCCACAATAAGGAGGAAGCATACAGACAGTAACAGTGCCTTCAAACTCTAAAACTCTTTATGATTCTGCCCGGACTCATGCAAAATCTGTTCTTCGACTTGCCAAAACTCTTTTATCAATAGTATATGTAGTAAACTTTCAAATTGTAGCCTTTCCCAAGACTTCTGGCACCTAGCCAAAAACCTCTGCAACAACATTACTTCCATGTCTTTCCCTACTATTTTCCGCTCAGATTACACCACCATAATTTTTTCCCCTGACAAAGCTCAACTTTTTGTTCATACTTTCGCTAAAAACTTAATCTTGGACGATCCCATTGCTGTTCCTCACTCTCCATCACCCAGGCCTCTCACTTACTTAAGCCTAATGTTATAATTTCTTCCAATGATATACTCTCTGTCCTATCTGGCATTCGTAGTAAGAAGGCTTACGAGTCAGAGAAGGCTTACGAGTCAGATGGTGCTGTGCTTTTGTCCTGACTCCTAGTCTAGGTAGACTCTTCCGCTACTTTGTTTAAACTAACAACTTTCCTTCTTCCGGGAAGTTTCCTCTCATTCAATCTGTCCCAAAGAAAGGTGGCCCCTCTCAACCCTCCAACTATCATCCAATTGCCTTCACACCTTGTATCTCTAATTTGTTTCTAATCTGTTCATAATTCAAAATTTCTTAAGCATCTGACTTCCCATAACCTTCTTTCCTATCGCTAGTATGGCTTCCTCAAATTCCACTCTAATGATGATCTACTTTCCTTCCTTAGTTATTTTTGTTTCATCCTCCCTTTGGGACACCGGCGAGACTTTTTCTAATATGCTAGAGATATCAAAAGCTTTTGATAGAGTCTGGTACAAATCACTTGATTCCAAATTACCATCTTTCGGGTTTTATCCCACTATGTGCCTTTATCGCTAATTTCCTTTCTAGCCACTGCATACCTGCGGCTGTGAATGGCCATAGTTCACTTCCTTACCCTCTCAACTCAGGTGTTCTTCAGGTCTCTTTTCTACCCCCTGTCCTATTTATAATCTTCATAATTGATTTTCTCAACTGTACCTCTAGTCCTATCCACTCATATGGTGATGACTCTACCTTTCACTATTCAACTACTTTTTCACAATCTCCTTCCTCAAAGTCACTCCAAGACTTACTTGATGAGGCCATGGCATGCCTATCCTCTGATTGTTCAATATTGTTTTATTTGGGCAGATAAAATCTTGTTACTTTCAATGCTTCCAACCCCCAATTTCTCCATTTGTCTAGCCTCACAATCTTCCACAAGACTATCCCATCTTCTTTAACCATACACATATCCACCTCTCATCGTCTCTCAATCTCCTTGGTGTTTCTCTTTTTTGTCTACCTTTTTTCTTGAAAGACCATATCACCACTCCTGCTAAAGCAGCTTCCCATATGTTAGGTGTGCTTAACCATCTTCATGGGTTCTTTACCCCTGCACTGCTTCTTGCTATGAACAGGGGCTCTTTGCACCCATGTATCATGTGTTGTTCATTATGCATGAGGAGATTTCACCCATAACGCACTTCTCGAAAGGGTAGAGTCCAAAGCATGCCATCTTATCAACTCACCTCTGTTTACTAATTCCCTACAACCTCTGTTCACAATGTTGCATCTCTTTCACTCTTCTATCATTATTACAATAGTTAGTGTTCTTCAAAACTCTCTCAGTACATACCTCCACCCATATGGCGAGTGGTTAGCACCAGCCATGCAACACAATCCCACCCGTATTCTGACCAGCTCTTCAATCAAAGAATTAACCAGTTTTCTGTCATTTTTCTATTCAACAAGTAAACTCTGGAACTCTCTCCCTCAATCATTGTGTCCTTCATCCTACGGCTTAAACTGCTTTACCTTGTTATTCCAGGCATGTTAACCCCGATATACTTTGAATTTGGCTCTGTCTTTGGGGGAGACATTCATCACAGGCAAGCCTGCCCTTGTCTCATGCATACACATAGAAACAAATCAGATAATCTAATGTATGGTTGGGTTAGATAAAATTAATGATAGGTTAATTTAAGATAAGATTAATTGGGACAATATTAAGGAAATCAATATGGCTAGGCTAGGTTAGGTGCCGCTAGATTAGGTGATAGGGATTGATTAGGGTTAAGGTTAAATGTTAGATAAAATAGTTTAGATAATGACACTTTCTGTTAGGTATGGTTAAGGTTTATTTAGGCTATACTATTTTGAATAATGTAAGTAGTTTGAAACTCAGTTATAGAAAAATATGTTTGTGGAAGATTAGGTTAGGTAAATGCTACACTAGTCGAAGATAAGGTTGACGTTAAAAATATACTACATTTAAGGATGTGTTGATGAAATAACTTGAAGATGGTATGACTGTAACCTGATCTTCAATGGTATTTAATATGTGGTATTTGTTTGTTAATGTATCAAGTCATTTTGTGGCGAAAGACATATTAGTATTTAGTTGTTCATGACGCAATTAATGCACTTTATACATTTTTCCTCACAGATATGTCAGGATAATATTTTGCAATTTATATTCAAAGAGCTTACATAATTCAATGTATTTGCATGATCTCTTGGATATTCATCCTCACCTATTAATACCTATTATTACCTGTACTTTACTGTTCATGAATATTCAGCATTTCCTCGACTGCAAAACGAAAAATAAACCTACGAAATATGCAAACGAAAATCATGCCTAGTATGAAATTCACCTATGCAAATATATATACGAAAAGTATGTGTGGAAGTGTGCTCGTTACGCAACAAGGAGCAGACAACAGTATCCAGAGAGCATCGCCATTATGTAGTTGTTGTTTCTTGTTTTTACTATATAAACCTAGTATTATAAGGAATGGCAAATATATTTCAGTTAGTCTTTATGATGGGATATATCATCGCCATAATGTAGCTGTTGTTTATTGCTTTTACTATATATATCTAGTATTATAAGGAATGGCAAACATTTAATTTAATCTTTATGATGGAATATTATGTATCTGATTAACTCTTTCATTGTGGCAGCTATTTTCCTGCTAATACAGCTCAATATACTGTATGTCGCCCTAGCACCATATCCATAGCCCTGAGCGAAGTGGAAATAGCTCCACTGAAAAGATTTAGTCGAACTAGGACAGTCATCATCCACTCCCTACCTCCACCACCCAGGAAAAATATCAATAATATGCTCGTTTCGTCACTAACCAGCCAAAACTTCACTTTGCACTCGCAAGAGAAAATATATGATTTTCTCCTTCACTTCCACTTGCGATAAA
This sequence comes from Paralithodes platypus, assembly GCA_032716605.1. Taxonomy (NCBI): domain Eukaryota; kingdom Metazoa; phylum Arthropoda; class Malacostraca; order Decapoda; family Lithodidae; genus Paralithodes; species Paralithodes platypus. The sequence goes on along the minus strand of CM064523.1, from coordinate 43,870,188 downwards.
GAGATGATGTTTACAGTTATTTGATCATGTTTTGTGTTTACAAGAGTGTATGAGTTGATGAAATGCAGATTTAATGAACCTCATATTTGTACCTGGTATTCAGCCGTCTCAATATCATGGAGAAGTCGCCCTGAATTTTTTTATTATCTGTGCTTAACACTTACGCTGCAGGCATATTTCCACTATATTAGGGCTTATTCAGGCACTCTTGAATAATTAAGCAAGTGACTGAATGAAATTAAATGTATTCAGCCAAAAACTAGAAGAAAATAGCTTCAAAATGACACCATAATGAGCTTCGTAGTGCGCAAGCTTCACCCGCAGCGCTACCATAGACATTCGCTAATACTAAGCGATTATCGCTAATGTCACGCTAAATTTGCCCATGGCAGCGCTGCTAGGTCTTGCAGGAGTATGCCTCATACTCCTTAGTGCCCTAGCCGCTTGGCTAGAGAGAGGACGGGAGCCTCCCGCGCTCCCGTTCACTCACACTCGTCTCCACAGGCTTTAAAAGCCTGTATAATGCTATACATTGCCATGGCGTTCCGGGACGTCTCCCACAGCCAATGGGTTAAAACCTCCTGAAATCGTCTGGCAACAAGATGGATGGTTTGGTGCAACCAACTCAGCTGGTACTACCAGAACGATAATGCACATTGGCTGCAGTGTAGGCCTATATTTTATAGTACATATACTTATGTTGGCCGCAGTGAAAGAGTTACATATGCTCAGCAGGATTTTATCTTACTACAGTTAAATTATTGATATATTCACTATTTAAGTTATTTGGATTTCCAACCTTTCAGACATAGGAGCTACACTGTAAAGATTGATCGCTCAATTGTAACAAAAATGATACAGGTAAATATTTGTTTTGTGAATGTATCTCTTCAAATTAACACTCATAACAGTTTCAAACACTTATTATGTGTCATCATTTTTGCTACTGTTAAGTGGTCAATGTTTACCGTGAACATATCCTGTGGATCTAATGAGCCGTAGATATGGAAGTCTGGAAGAAAGCAACATATGGCGTCAGTTGGCCGCTTGTAATCACTATAGCTGCCTCTAAATGGCGTTCTCACCGATACATACCACAAGCCTGTAGACTATGTGGGTACCCATACACTGACAACAACAAGGATAAAGGGACTATCACACGAGCCTATAGACTGTATGGGTACCCATACACTGACAACAACAAGGATAAAGGGACTATCACACGAGCCTATAGACTGTATGGGTACCCATACACTGACAACAACAAGGATAAAGGGACTATCACACGAGCCTGTAGACTGTGTGGGTACCCATACACTGACAACAACAAGGATAAAGGGACTATCACACGAGCCTGTAGACTGTATGGGTACCCATACACTAACAACAAGGATTAAGAGACTATCACACGAGCCTGTAGACTGTGTGGATACCCATACACTGACAACAACAAGGATTAAGAGACTATCACACGAGCCTGTAGACTGTGTGGATACCCATACACTGACAACAACAAGGATTAAGAGACTATCACACGAGCCTGTAGACTGTGTGGATACCCATACACTGACAACAACAAGGATTAAGAGACTATCACACGAGCCTGTAGACTGTATGGGTACCCATACACTGACAACAACAAGGATAAAGGGACTATCACATGAGCCTGTAGACTGTATGGGTACCCATACACTGACAACAACAAGGATAAAGGGACTATCACACGAGCCTGTAGACTGTATGGGTACCCATACACTGACAACAACAAGGATAAAGGGACTATCACACGAGCCTGTAGACTGTGTGGGTACCCATACACTGACAACAACAAGGATAAAGGGACTATCACACGAGCCTGTAGACTGTGTGGGTACCCATACACTGACAACAACACGGATTAAGTGACTATCACACGAGCCTACAGAATGTGTGGGAACCCATACACTGACAACAAGATTAATGGGGCTAACACACCACTGCATCTTTATACAATAAACAGTTTTCTTGCAACACGCCTGCAGTGATTTGAACTGGTATTGGAAACTGACGGATTACACATTATTTTGGGCGTGATAATTAGTGAAGAAAGTTTTCCTCATAGCTGCCAGAATAGTGTTGAGGATAAATATTGAGGTATAAAACGATCATACGATACCGGTTTATGCTTCAGGTGTGCTGGTGGACTTACTGTATGATGAAGCTCAGTATAGCTGCACAAATATGTACACCAGCTGTTCCGGGAATCAAACTATAAGCTGCTAGAAATAGGCCTACTATATTTGTGGAATGACTAATTCGCCACACCTCCTCTTTGTTTAGAAAATATGTAGCTATTCTTAACCTTCTCAGTATTTGACAACATTTATCTTCATTATATTCTGCCACAGGACAATATTATGCAGCTTAGAAAGGACCTCTAGGAATCTACGGGACCAAAACCAACTCAATTATGCCTCTGACGTTCATAGATTCTTTCATAGCTGAATTCAATCACATAATGATAGTCAAAATATATTGTCAATTCGCTTCATAATCATCATGTGGGTTATGTTATTGATAGTTTATTCTGGCTATTATTAGACGATTTTATAAATATTTGTAAGGGTATATGAAACTCAAGAGTCTTTACCCTATTATTGTCCCCTTAAGCTGTAAAAAATCGTCTAACAAAACGAGTCGTAATACTCAAGGGGTTAACGCCTTTAATATTTGTTCTGATTATTTTAGATATTTGTACACGGTTTTGATTAGCTTAGAAAGACATTATTTTAAGTTAGAGGGATAATTGATATACACTTCACACCTTTGATTTCTAGAGGGCCTTTACAACTAAATTAAATTGCCTAATATTATAATATTCATAAGGATCCCTAGGAATCTACTGGACCAAAACCAACTCCATTATGCCTATGAATTTAATAGATTCTTTTTTAGCTGATTTCAATTGCATAATAATAATAAAAAACAATCGCCAATTCGCGTCATAATCTTCAAGTGGGTTAGGATATTTATATACAGTGTATTTTTCTTCTTTAAGTTAATATTAGGTGTGTAAGTTTCATTTGTATACATGATGCAAATGTACTTTAGCTCAGATACTAGTTCTAAACTCAAATTAAATCCGTAATTTGTTGGATTAATTTAATTAATACAGTAATAAGTGCCATAGCAGCCACTTTATAAATCTTGCCAGGGATCGTCAGTGTCACTTTGGTGCTGCCGACTGGGAGACTCATCGGCAGTACTTCTTTGATTTCCCTTGGAATTACTTTTGCTTCCATGGCCGGGATACTCGGAGTGTGCTGAACGCATTACCAAAGTAATCCTCTCGGGCATGGAAGCATAAATTATTTTTTTTTTTCTCTCAGTCTAATGCAAACATGGTTTACCCACGCTTGTTCTACTGCTTTCCATAACAAGGAGGAAGCATTCAAACGGAACCAACGCCTTAGAACTCAAAAATCTCATTCTTCATATGTTTCTGCCCGGAATCAAGCCAAATCTGTTCTTCGACTTGCCAATCACTCTTTCATCAATAATAAATGCACTGAACTATCCAACTCTAACTTCTCCCAAGCTTTCTGGCATCTAGCCGAAAACCTCTCCAACAATTGTTCTTCCTCATCTTTCCCTCCCATTATCCACTCTGATGGCACAACCATCACTTCTTCCTCTGACAGAGCTGAGCTCTTCGCTCAAACTTTTGCTAGAAACTCCACCTTGGATGATTCCGGTGCTATTCCTCCCTCACCATCCCCCTCTCTCGTACTTATGCCTAATATCCTAATCTCTTCAATAGATGTCCTGTCTACCCTCTCTGGGCTTAATTCGAAGAAGGCATACGATTCGGACGGTGTTCCTCCTGTTGTACTAAAAAACTGTGCTTCCGTACTGACTCCCAGCCTAGGCAAACTCTTTTGTCTCTGTCTCTCCTCTAACGTTTTCCCTTCTTGCTAGAAGTTTGCTCTCATTCAACCTGTCCCAAAGAAGGGTGACTGCCCTCAACCCTCCAACTATCATCCAATTGCTCTCATCTCTTGTATCTCTAAAGTTTTTAAAACTATTCTTGCTTCCAAATTTCTTAAGCATTTCTCTTCTCATAATCTACTCTCAGATCGCCAGTTTGGCTCAACTGGTGATCTTCTTTTATATCTTACTAACTCTTGGTCATCCTCCTTTCGGGACTTCGGTGAGACCTTTTCTATTGCACTAAACATATCGAAGGCTTTCGATAGAGTCTGGCACAAATCTTTAATTTCTAACTACCCTCTTTCGGTTTCTATCCCTCCATCTGTGCCTTTGTCTCTAATTTCCTTTCCAGCCGTTCCATAGCTGCGGTTGTGGACAGTCATCACTCACTTCCTCATCCTTTCAACTCCAGTGTTCTTCAGGGCACTGTTCTATCTCCAATTCTCTTTCTAATTTTCATAAATGAAATGTGTAGAATAGATTTATACCCTGAAATGTGTTGTGGAGAAATATCTGGAGAAGCAACAAAAGCTGTATGTTGCCTTTATGGACTTGGAGAAGGCCTATGACAGAGTGGAAAGAGTAGGTATGTGGAAAGTACTTAGAATATACGGAGTAGATGGCAAGTTGCTGAAAGCAGTGAAGAGCATCTATAAGGGTGCAAAGGTGGCAGTACATGTGGAAAATGAGCAGAGCGAGTTCTTTGATCTGAATGTTGGGTTGAAACAGGGGTGTATGATGTCCCTGTGTTTGTTTACTGTATATATGGATGGAGTCATGAAAGAAATACAAGGAAGAGCAGTGGATGTTTTTTTGTATCGCTAATAAGGGAGGGAAATGAGTGGAAGCTACCTGTACTGTTGTTTGCTGATGATACAGTTCTGATGAGCGATAATGAATGGGAGTTGCAGGGTCTGGTAAATATGTTTGGAGCAGTGTGCGAAAAACGGAATCAGAAGGTAAATGTGGGGAAGAGCAAGGTTATGGTTCTACTGTGGCTCGCTGGTGTAGTGACTAACGTCTTGGACTTCCACCCAGAAGGCCCAGGATCAAGCCCACGCTCGGTGCAGTAAAGGTTTTTCACAAGAACTTAAGAACATAAGAACATAAGAACATAAGAAAATGGGAGTCTGCAGAAAGCCGATTGGCCTAAGCAAGGCAGATCCCTGTCCCACACAACCCCAAATCAATTACAAAGCCCAATTATAGGCTCAACACTCTAATACCCTGAGGATCATCTTACCAAAACGGTTAGAGATTAACGCAGGATTATGGGGGTCTGCAGAGCGCTGATTGGCCCAACCCGGCTGATCCCCCTTCACACCCAACCCTTCTCGTCCATATGCTTATCCAATTTTATCTTAAAGCTCCCTACAGTTTTAGATCCCACTATAGCACTTGGTAGTCCATTCCACCCATCTACAACTCTGTTACCAAAGCAATATTTGCCTATATCTTTTCTGAAACGAAATTTATCTAATTTGAAACCATTGGTACGAGTTCTTTCGCTATCACTAAGCTTTAGTACATTTGTCATGTCCCCTTTGTTAATCCCACTAACCCACTTGAACACCTCTATCATATCCCCTCTAACTCTGCGTCTCTCTAACGAATGTAAATCTAATTTCTTCAACCTTTCTTCATACGGAACATTTCTTATATTATGGATCATTTTTGTCATTCTACGCTGTACTCTCTCCAATGAATCTATGTCCATTCTGTAATAAGGACACCAAAATTGGACAGCATAATCCATATGGGGTCTCACTAATGACAAGTAAAGTTTTAAGATAACATCAGCAGTTCTGTTACTCACACTCCTAGAGATGAACCCGAGAATCCTGTTTGCCTTATTACGAACGCCTATACACTGTTTTCTAGGCTTCAAATCATTACCATCCCTCATGAGCAAGGGGATGGGGTAATAGTACAGGACCCGAATAGAAATACGCCTAATCAGCCTTATTGGGCTGTCCTTGGCTGGTTTAGCATGCACTAGCTTTAAGAACTATTATTATTATTATTATTATTATTATTATTATTATGGTCTTCGAAAGGGGTGAAGCCACAAAGTGCGAGGTGAAGTTGAACGTTCAGGCCATGGAGATTGTCAGCTCATTTAAGTATCTGTGCAGTGTGTTGAGTAAATATGGGACTATGGATGAAGAAGTGCAGGAGAGTGTGCAACAGGGAAAGAGGGTTGTAGGAATGCTGAAAGCAGTAACAAGAAATAGGGTGGTCAGTATGGAAGTAAAGAAATCCTTGCATGACAGTGTGGTTATCCCGACACTGACTTACGGAAGTGAAGCATGGACGTTGGTGGAGAGACTCAGACCAAGAGTGAGAGGGGTGGAAATGAGTTACTTGAGAAGTGCGTGCGTAGTTGCATGGAGGGATAGACAGACGAATGAGGAAGTAAGAAGGAGGTGTGGTGTGGAGGTAGATGTGCTGGAAAGTGTGAAAAGGAACACCTTGAGATGGTTCGGCCATATGGAACGTATGGGAAGCGAAAGAATGATTAACCCTTCTTGCCCGGGCTCGCCTTCCTAAGGACAGCATTCAGATCCAGGCGATCTGGCCGAAAAACGTCGTAATAGGCCTAGCCTTATCTTTGTTATTTTAACTGCTAGAGAATTCACCCACACGTCAAAACATAGCCTTGTTTCGTATCTGTAGACTGATGTTAAGTAGAGCTCTATAGGTCAACTGGTACAGTTGTGATGACGATTTCCGTGTAGAGCATTTAGCTGCGGATTGAGCAATATCGGACATTTACAGACACTAATTCCGTCTTACCAAACAACAACAACATTGATCCGACTTCTCCTTCTTGTTTTCGGAGGTGCGGTGTCACGAAGACTGGCTTTGTTTGCATACGGTCGACGCACGGCTTTCAAACCACGCTTAACCCTCAAATAGCGGGTCCTGCCTTAAGTCGGTTAGAGAACCAAGGCCTAAAGAGCGGGTCCCGCCTTAAGTCCTATGCAATTTTGAGCATATTATCGGCTCTGAGAGAGAGTCCACACGGTGGGAGGACCGCAGGCGGGCTCTGACCGTTCAGCATGGACATCGTCCCGCCACTGACACCACCACCACATGTCTACACCTCCCTGGTCCCGTGATACAGGGTAAAAACTGAGGAAATTACTGTATTTTAGGTTTTTTCCCTTCGTATTGCAACATCGTTGCAAGAGAACCCGTGGTCGTACAAGGATGGTTCAGGTGTCATTGGAAAGCTCAATTATCGCCCTTTCACAGATACATAATTGTATTACGCTCTGGCTCTTCTTTATGCATGAAAAAGAGCATGGAATGAAGCTCGTTTAGGGTAAATCTACCCATTTGGCAGGTAGTAATGTTACAAAACTACCCGATAGTTGAGGGTTAATAGGCTTTCAAGCTTACGTATTTTAAAAGGACACTCGGGCTCCGGCCCAACTGCCGCGGTGTCATTTTAAAATGCTGCCTGGGCGGGAGGGGTTAAGAAGGTGAACGAGAGCGAGGTGGATGGACAGAGAGGGAGAGGTAAACCGAAGGAGAGGTGGAAGGATGGAGTGAAGAAGTATATGGATGATGGCGGTGCTGGATGGGAGGAGGGGCGTCGACTGACTGGTAACAGAGGTGCATGGGGGCGTTTCGTTCGTGGCCATTCCTTCGGGGATCACGGCGTCAGGCAATAGATAGATAGATCTTCTCAACTGTACCTCCAGCCCCATCCATTCATATGCTGACAACTATACCTTACACTACTCAATTAGTTTTCCAGTACGCCCGAGCCAGCAATCACTCAAAAACAAACGTAATGAAGCCATAGAACGCTTATCCACTGATTTAACTACTATTTCCAATTGGGGCAGAGAAAACCTTGTTATCTTTCAAGCTTCTCCAAACCCCAATGTCTCCATTTTACTACCCGTCCGGAACTCCCAGAGGACTTTCCCTTATACTTCAACAATACAAAAATCAATCCTTCATCTTCTCTCAATATTATTGGTGCCCTTATTTTCTTCTGCTCTCAATTGGAAGGACCATATTACCAGTCTTGCTAGGTAGCCTCCCAGAAGCTGAGTGTGCTCAACTGCCTCAAGGAGTTCTTTACCCCTGCACAATTTCTTGCTCTACACAGGGGCACAGTGTGTCCTTGTATTGAGAATTGTTCACATGTATAGGGAGGATCCTCTCACACCACACTCTAGACAAAGTTGAAAGGAAGACCTTTCGTATCATTACCTCCCGTCCACTCACCAACTCTCTGCAACCTCTCTCTTTCCGCTGCAAAGTTGCATCTTTCTTGCTATTCTATCGCTACTATAATAATCAGTGTTTCTCGGAGCACTCCCAGTGTATAACACCTCTTCTATGTAAGGCACGTGGCACCCGTCTTGCAACACAATCCAACCCCTACTCTGTGCAACTCTTCAACCCAAGAGATAAACGTTACTCTAAGACTTTCTTCTATTCAACAGCTGAGATCTGGAACTCTCTCCTAGAATCAGTCTTTCCTTCTTTCTATGACTTAAATTGCTTCAACTCTGTGTGTCCAGGCATTTGGCTCGAACGTCCCTTGCTTTTGGCCCTGTCACTCTTTCAACTCTGGGGGAGGCACTCACTACAGGCAGTTCTGCCTTTTGCCTCCCTCACTCACATAGAAAAAAAAAAAATAATAAAAAATATATATATATATATATATTTAATAGTGGCCCCTCCATCATTGACGATATTGCCTATTAATATAAAAGTCTCCCTTCAACACCCGCGGCAGCAGTTTTGAATCTCAGGCGTGGAAGGGTCAGGGAGTACTCCTTCATAAGTGCTCGCTTAATTCTCTTATGGAATCGTCTTATGATTGGGTACCCTACAGAAAAAAACTTTGTAGGCAAATAAAAAAGAAAATTTAACTTAATATCTGTTATATTATGGCTTTCCATGTGTGGATTTCTTGTGCGTGGCTTCCAGACGTCGGCCCCCTAGTGGCCATAACTTCCTTCTCCCTTCCGCGTTCGTACCAAGCGGGCGGGTGTCCCCTGTGCTCCAGCTTCATTCGTTGTTCCTTCGCTTCTCATGAGTCCTTACTCATTTGTATGCATCTGCGTTGTAGTGAACAAGGTTTAGATTAGCTAGCACGGTCTGCCCCATTGGTACGTCTGCAGGAAGTGTGTAAATTAGGGTACTATTGTAACGAGGCTCCTATGTATCCCAGGATCTGCGCGCCACGTGTGCTATTATTGTGTTGTTTTTGCGCCTTAGCTTTTTTATATTATAGCTAGGAGGCTACCATTCTGCAAGATTATGCTTCAGGCCGTCACTTTGAGGCAGTTGTATATAAAGTTTTTAATTTTTTTACCAAATGCTCTAGTTCAAGGGTGGCTGCATGTGGTGCGGAGCCTTCTAGAGTTCGCATTTGCTTCTGGGCCCCTCTCGCGGTCCTCTCCCTCTTCTTGCTGCTGCTGCTGGGTCGTCGGAGCGTCAGTTCATCCTGTGATGTTTCGTCGGGCCTTGTGGCCAGCCTCATTAGGGGTCTCCAGTGTAGGCTAGAGGTAATTTATTATTATAAATTAATTTCTATTTCCAGAATCCCCAGCACTTGTTACAACAGGCTGGTGGCTGGCTGATTCCGGCGGGGGGGAGACCCCTATTTCCATCATGCCTCAGTTTGATCTGTGTGCTACTCCAACCTGTTCATTATTACCAGTATTTACTCAGAAACTCTGTATAAAATGTGTGAAATGCTCCGATCGCTCTAGAGGTTTGTGGGTGTCCAAACGTTGTTCCATTTGTTCCAATTTGAAGGCGGCGGTATTTACTAAGAAAGACCTGTCTTGCTTGGCAGCGTTAAAGGAAATGAAGAAAATTGTTAACGTTTACGCCAAAGATACTGCCCATAAGGCCCTTCATTGCGATGAATACGCCTTGTGGGACCATTTAGTTATCAAATCGCCTTTGGTTAAATCAGCTCCAATTAAATCTACTAAACCTAAAGCGAAATCTAAAACCCTTTCAAAAGAGGTAATGAGTAGCACTAGTAGCAATGAGTGTGATATTGCCGAGGCTCCCCCCCCCCTTCCCCCCCCTGACTGCATCAAGCGGAGGCGGTCGCCTTCCCCACGACATAAATCGAGGTCACGGTCGAGGTCTCCCAGCAAAGAGTCCCGGCACTCATCGGCGGAGTCGTCCAGATCGACCAAACGCCGTCGGGAGGACCCTGTTACTGCCCCTATGACGCCGGCCAGTACACGACGAAGTAGTAGCCGGAAGGATACCATACAGCCACCTCCGCCCTCTAACCCTACCTCTAGCACACCTACCGTCCAATCCGGCGACTCAGAGGTAGGGGCGGAGGACATGGAACCTAGTCCCAGTCATGAACAGTCATTGAGTGTACCGCAGGATTTCACATTTGCAATTCCAAAGTTAACACATGTACCACGTATAGGCCCTCCGGTTGGGCCAAGTCGGGTCTTAGCAGATCATTATAGAGGTTTGCCTTCAGGTTCAACTTCTTTAGATACCTCTCAGGTAATACAAGACTCACAGCCACCCGCGGCGCGCGACCGGGGGTGCTGGCGTCAATCTGAACCATGTCACCATAATGTTAGAGTTAATCAGGTAACCGATAGGGAGTGTAATGACAGTGAAGTTTTACCCTCGTCAGTCCCTGATTTGGTTTGGCCGCTGGCGGACCAAGCACTGGAATCACAACAGGACATACCAGAAGTGCTTGAGTTAGATGGGGTGCCGGAGGAGGTGAACTTACCCTCGGCTCAACCAGGTATAATGTTTGAGGAGTCAGAAGCTAGTTCCCAATCTTCCAGGGGTTCCCACAGTAAGTGGTTACCGCAGAGAAGATAAGTGACATATTGCATAGGGTTATGCAACAGTACCATGTTTCTCCCTCTCCTGATCCTCCCTCTAGTCAACCGGTAGCTCCCCCGAGTAGCTCCACGATAAGACCATTAGAGCCTTCAGGTTTTAAGTCTTCTTTACCTACTTTTATTATACCTCCAGCAACGACCACGGCTACTGGCACTACAGTGCCAGTCTCTATGACTACCACTAATGTTCGAGTAATTTCTGATATCACTCCTCCCTCTTTAGACAAGGCACCACAGCGGAAAGGCCCTATGCCTCTCCTCTATGGGCCAGATTGTTCTTTGATTCAGGTACAACCATTGAAACCACACCTAGTACAACCTACTATTTCAGGGGATCTACCAGTTCCTAGTGAGTGGACTATTGAAATCAACAAGAATAGAAAACTCAGAGCTAAGGACGAGGTAGGGAGCTTACTGGACGTTTCTATTAAGGCCATACCTAGTACATATAATGCTGATTTCTTTGTCCTTTCAGCTGCCCCGGCAGTACTGCCGGCCTCATCTGCACGACTCTTTGCAGACTGGTCCAAAGCTGATGGCGGGTTAATGACATCAAAGCTTTGAATGCACTCACGCCGGAACTGGCTACAGTTCCCGTACTATATCAGCCACACACGCCAGTTCTGCAAATGGGGCGGGTAGGTTTAGGTCCTTGGATAGACTGGGAATCAGAGGCGCAGGTATTTGCTTCTACCATTACATCTAAATCCTCCCATCAGGTCCCTCAAGAAACACATGCTTGGTTCTCATTACCTGTAAATAAGGCTGAGGGGGTGTCGTCGGCCTTGTTCGCTTTCTTGGCGGCACCCAAACTGGCACTTCACCAATTAGATGACCCCTTTTGTACCCCTCCCCCAGCCCACCTGGATAGAGACTTTAAGTTAAGAAACAAAGCTTTCAGATTGTTTTCACAATACCGTGTCAGTCGCCAGGTTACTGTGTCCCTCGCTAGAACTATTTCGGCCATTGCGGACCAAAATGTTAGGAAGGCCACAGAACTTTCATGTAGGATTTTATTACAAAATTCAATACAATCCCTGAGTGACATTAGAATAGCAATCATGGAGGCGGTTAGGGCCGGCCAGGACCTAAGGGTGTATTTGGTAAAGAAGTTGCCGGAAGATATTGGTCGCTGGGTAACTCTTTCCCCAGTCTTAACTGCCTCCCTCCTCAGTTCAGAAACGTGGAGTGTAGTTTTCAATATGGTAGACGGGTGGAAGCAGACTACCTCCCAGGCTAAGAGAGAACCGTTTAAGAAACCTTACAGTAAACCCAAAAGCAGCGGCAAGTCACAACACCCGCATGCTAAACAGTCCTTTCGGGATCCCAGGCCTCCTCCACAGCAAGGAGGTAATCAGCACAAACCCAAACAAGGTAAATACTCAGGTTATAGAGGTAAGTCACACCCCAAACCAATTCAGGGACAGACGTCAGCCATGACTAGTCAGCCGTCTGATACCAATCCACCACCCCCTCCAAAAAACTAGCCAACCAAACTCTCTGTCTCCCAGGGCTGTGCTTAGGCGTGTCAGATTCGAGAGTTGCTCTACCGTACAGACCCAGTTTGCACACTGGGTCGTTCCAGGTATGCCGCAGAGTCTGGCCCAAACGAACTTGTACCAGAACTCTAGTAAGCAAAGGAATCACCTGGCGGTGGATCCGGTGACCTCGACTGCGTCGGGCGCTAGAACACAACAATGTTTCACAAGAGGTGGAGGCCCTGTTCCAGGAAATGATCTCAAAGAAGGTCATTGTCCCGGTAGAACCGACTTGCCTAGTATTCACCTCCAGACTTTTCTTAGTGCCAAAGAGGGACAGTGTGCAGATGCGACCAGTAGTGGATCTCTCGCGTCTGAACACTTACATCATAAATTCACCCTTAACACCTTACGAGCGGCCTATGCGGTTTATTTATGTGTACCGCCCAGCGGGGTGTTTTTAGCCAAAATAGGGCTGTTTACGTGATCATTTTCATGCCTAAATAAGACCCAGAACGTAAAACAAGTACCTATCCCTGAAAGGGCATAAACAGAGCTTTCGAATGACACCATAACGATCCTTGTATGATGGATAGTTTTCTTGCAATAACCGTGCAACGCGAGTGCAAAAAGCAGGTAATTCGGTACTTTCGGTACATAATTGAGTATGTAGCGAGTGAGAGAGGGAGGAGGGAGCTGAGATTTGTGTCAGTAGGTTCGCCGCGGTGGTCTGGAGCAGTCATACGCTCGCTAGTCTCCTGCCACCACTTGTCTCTCTCTCTCAGCCACATTACGTGCTGAAATTGCCACTCGAGTTATGTCGAGCGCCGCCACATAGTCCAGCTTTATTTAACTCGACTTATGTTGCGCGCCGCTAGTTATGGGTTAAGGATGCTTACAGTACACCAAATCAGGCTTACACTTCCGCCGCAGGGTTGGATGTGCTCATTAGACCTCAAAGACACCTATTCGCATGTCCCTATCAACAAAAGGTTCCGAAAGTTCCTCGCCTTGAGGATCAGGCAAGAGACTTATGTCTTTCAGAGACTGCCTTTCGGTTTGAACCTGGCACCGAGAATTTTCACAAAATTAGTCCGGCAAGCCCTTCTGCCATTGTTGGCCCAGGGCATAATGGTGTTGTGGTATCTAGACGACTGGCTAGTGGTGGCGGAGTCAGAAGAGTTATGTCACAATCATGTCAACCAAGTAATCAATCATATACAAACCCTAGGGTTCAAGGTGAACTTGGCAAAGTCTCTCCTTGTTCCCACTAGGAAAATTCAGTGGATAGGGCTGGTCTGGGATACCGCCAATCTGACTCTTGCTCAGAGTGTGGACAATCGCAACAGATTTCGCAGGAAACTGTTTAGTTTTCTCCACAGTTTGAATACGACAAGGAAGACGTGGGAGTCCCTGATTGGCTCACTCAACTGGATCCCAATTAACTGTAAAGTTGGGCCGGTTGAAAGTAAAGAGATTAATTCTGGAAGGCAACAAAGTTTTTCCCCTCTCGCCGGAGAGGAAATTATGGCCAATTCCTCCATTAATTCACAACTTACTGTCGGTCTGGGCGAAGACCGAAACACTGTACTCTGTGACAACATGGGTTTCTCCTCCTCCTTCGGTATGGGTAGACACAGACGCTTCAGGAACACTAGGGTGGGGGTATCAGTCCAATCTAGGCCATCAAGGGCAAGGCACTTGGGCCCAGAACGAATTATGTCACATCAACAAGCAAGAACTTATAGTTCCTCTATTTTTTCTCCAAGCTCACGGCTCGTCAATGCAAGGGAAGTCAATCGAGTTTCGGATGGACAACTTAATTGCAGTCCATTGCATTCAGAGACAAGGTTCAGTGAGGTCTCGAGCGTTGCTAGTAGTTTCAGAACAGATTTTTGCTCTAGCCGAATCGCTGAGCATTCATCTGCATGCATCATATCTCCCAGGCGTGTCGAACGTCTGGGCAGATGCTCTGTCCTGGAGACAGAGCACTCTAGTAGAATGGGCTCTCAAACAAACCGTCTTCGACAAGATGATTGCCAAGCCTTACCGTCCACAAGTGGATCTATTCGCATCCGAGGAGAATCACAAGCTCCCTCTCTTCCTTACCCGCCAGAGGGTAACTCCGGCGGGGGGGACCAGATGCATTACTGAAGGACTGGAACAGGTGGAATTCAATCTATCTATTTCCTCCACCAGATTCTGCTCTAATGTGCAGGATAGTTCACAAACTAAGAGGTTACCGGGGCTTAGTCTCGATGATCGCGCCGTTATGGCCGGCTCAGGTGTGGTACCACCAGTTGCAAGAATGGTGCAGGAACCCGGTGTCGCTCCCGGTCTCCGCATTCCACTTAGAGACACTTGGCAACCTTCAGACCTTGCTCAATTTTGCCTTCTGGACATTTACAATGCAAAAAGGGTAGCTCAGTATGGGAAAAGTGTCACTAGTAAATTTATGAATCAATATACTATATCTACCAGGAGACAATATCAATCGCATTGGAAATCTTTTACAACCTGGATTGTACAGTCAGGGCAAACCGATGCCTCATGGGCCTTGATTTTCAAATACCTAGATTATTTATTTGAGCAGAAGCACTTTTCCGTTGTTACTTTAAAAAATCACTTATCTGCCATCAGAACTCCTTTCTTTGATCACGCTGGTCTCTCGATACCGCAGGTGGAGGAGAAAAGGTTTATGAGGGCGTGTTTCAAGCTATGCCCAGCACCATGTCAGCTCATGCCCACCTGGTCGCTAGATAAGGCCTTATCTTTGCTTCAATCGCGCAAATATAATAATGCGCTGGATTTTGATTCACTATTAAAGAAGGCTATATTCCTGATGGCTTTAGCTACAAGAAATAGGGTCTCTGAGCTGGCGGCGATGAGCAACGAACCTAATTGCCTTAGGTTTGGGAGACTGCACGTCAATGTCCAAATCGCGCTGTCTCCCACATTTATTGCAAAGAATGAGCACTCTGATCATGTTTCCGGCGTTAAATCGCGGACACACACATCATATTTTATGCCCAATGGAGGCCTTAGCTAAGTTTAAGAGGGCAGCTCACCCTCGACAACCAGGCTTTCTGTGGGTGAACCAGGCAGGTCATCGTGTTACTAGAAGAAAATTAGCTTCTCTGTTAGTAGATGTTATTAAAGAATGTTATCCCGGCGTGGTGGGCAGGGCCCACGACATCAGGAAGTGGGCCGTCTCTCTTAGATTTTTACAAATTTCTCAATAGAAGACATTGTCAACACTCAATTGTGGGCATCCAACCATACTTTTCTAACACGATACCTGTCGGTCGCTCTGGACAAGCCAAAGCGTATCTGTGTAGCTTTACGACAGAAGGTCTAGTAGGCTCTGTGCTATTATTATTTAAGGTTAAGGCGAGAAAAAGGGGGGGGGGGGGCTGAATAGTCCAAAGCCCCACTAGGACCCCTTCCGCCGTAGATTGTGATAAATCACGAGCTGTGATCGAACTGGTGTTACAGTTCAAAACTTTTATTTTACTTTTAAGAAATCTATCATAGTTGCAACTATATAGGATTACCAGAATGTACAAACATATGTAAACTGTACAAATATTGTTAAGGTTAAAACAACATTCCGAAGAGTTTATAGTTCTAGTTAGGGACACAAAAGTGTTCCTAGATTATCATGTATAGATCTTAAGGTAAAAGATCTGGTCATGAGCAAGCAGACTTTCTTTGAAGTCACGCACTGCTTGCAATCGTTCATATTTTTATATATTATTTATTGCTTGTATACAATAAAAAAAAAAATTATACAGCTTATTTTTGTCCTGAGGTTAGGGTATTGTCACGAATGTCACCCTCCAGTCTTGGTACTCAGGCAATATCGTCAATGATGGAGGGGCCACTATTGAATTATAAGTTTGATTCCCGGAGGGAAGTAGTGGAAACCTAATATTTAGTAGGGCCCCGTAATCATTGATGATGCATGGCCCTCCCATCCATCCCCTTCCCATTCGTTGATTTCTATAGTTGTATCTTGGTATATCATTGAAGGAGGTTATGGTCGCTAGGGGGCCGGTTTCTGGAAGCCACGCACAAGAAATCAACCCATGGAAAGCCATAATATAACAGATATTAAGTTAAAAAAATAAAATAAATCTACAAAGTTTTTTTCTGTAGGGTACCCAATCATAAGACGATCCCATAAGATAATTAATTCTTTCCTTTAATCTTTATTTCCAGTTTGTCCTATATACTGTATATATGATTGCACACTTTACACGGAATGAAATATACACCACCTGCATCATTTTTAGGGCTGTTTTAAATCAAAGTAGAACAATGTACTAGTGTTGCTCTATCACGGTGAATTAACACCACTTGCAACATCTCTCAAGAATTTGAACATAAATGTAGTATTAAATTATGAAAACACGATCAAGAATACTTTAATTAAAAACAGTCCAACAAATTATGCTGGTTGAATAGTGTAATGTAGAGTCATCAGCATATGAGTTAATGGGGTTCGAACCTTCGACATTCAGAACGAGTGTCCAAGCTGTTAATCACCACACTGTGGTGTAGTGGATTAAAAGCTTATATATATATATATATATATATATATATATATATATATATATATATATATATATACTGTATATATATATATATATATATATATATATATATATATATATATATATAAATATTTATATACTGTATTTATATATATATATATATATATATATATATATATATATATATATATATATATATATATATATATACTGGTATATATGTAAGGTTATTTCTGTTGCACTAGACATATGGAAGGCCTTTGATAGAGTCTGGCACAAGTCCCTCATTTCCAAACTGCCCTCCTTCGGTTTCTATCCCTCTATCTGTGCCTCTATCTCTAATTTTCTTTCCGGCCGTTTTATAGCTGCGGTTGTAATACTCTGACATTGAATAATATGATGATAATAATTATGATTGAAGTAAAAATGGTGAGGATCAATCAACGATCAGCATTGGCCCAGGGAAATGCTAGACACGGGTGTAAATAAAGTCACCAAAACCTCTCCGGAGCAGCAGCCAACCAACAGCCTGGTTTTGTTACTGTCGACATTCAAATTAAACAGTACGGATCGCAGCTAACTTGTAACTTGCTCTTATTTACCACCTACACCATGTGTCCCAACAAAAAGCATCCACTGTGCCAGCCTCATACTCCTGTCAGCCACTTAAGAATGTGGGAAATGCATTGCCGGGCTACTGTTTGAGTGAAATCAAATCTGCATGCGCAGCTACCAGTTCACTCACTCAGCCGGCTCAACCATAAGCGAGCCGCCTAGCATGAGGCGTGGGTATATAAGGAGGAGGGCGTGGCCTAGCTGGAGAAAACCTACTGTGAGCTGACATTGGAATATAAGAAGACCATAGCAGCAGGCAGAACTCCCTCACCAGCCATCCAGAAGAAGCTGTTAAAGTGCTTGCACCACATGAGTCTCAACGACAACAAAATAATAGACAATGGAGCAACTTGGTTGAGCCCAAGTACTTATATCTTTTACTCTACTTCCTATTTCTCAACTTATTCTTCCTCTATCCAAAACCCTCTAATCTCCTACTTTTCTATAGCCATAACATCATCATCATTAAATTCTTTGGTTACACAACACGATAGACGACGGCGATGCTCACGATGGAGTTGCAATCATGATTTAAAGCACCATTCAACACGAATTCATCACAGGCTGGACATACAAACATCTCCTTGCAGTTAAAACACACACAACACTTGGTCCCCTTATAGTTGCCACCACATATGTTAGACCAAATACCTACATTCCTTACACAGACTTGAATATTTATTCAATAATAATGCACCCACACTCATACTTGCAGATTTTAACGCTAGACACCTAACTTTCCAACATAATAGCAATAATCCTCATGGAACACAATTACTAGCACTACATAACACCAACAGATTACATTTTCTAGGCCCAGACTTTTCTACAGTTTTGACACCACATGGTAATGGTAAACCTGATCTATTTTTTTCAAACCGAGCTTTTAATATATTCCATCATGACTTTTCCCCAGGGCCACTTTCAGAATCTGATCACATCCCAGTTTTCATGTCAATATCTTCAAACCCAATTCAAGTCCCATGTCAATCTCATTTTAACTACTCACAAGCAAACTGGGAAGAATTTAAACCCATTTTATCTGAAGACAACTACATACACGACTATGAGGGACAACATTACACACACATAGATCATCAAATAGAGAACCTTGAAAACAAAATCATAAATGCAGCCAACACAACCATCCCAAGAGCTACATTCAAAATCAAGCACACTTTCAGACACTCCATCAGAACACAACGACTCCTGGTGTGCTATCGTTGTCGATTCGAACAAAACATACACAACCACATACCAGGCCGAGTACGTTACGACCTCTCCAACCTCAGAACTCACATCCTTAACAGCCTGCAATCTGATCATAACTCTCACTGGACACACCTTCTACACTCAGCAGAACAACACAGAAAGACTAAGCCCTGGGAATTCTGGCAACACATTAAACGCTTAAAAGGTAATAACACTCCCAGAACATCCTCCCTCACTGTAAATGGCAACAAAACTATTGATCCTAGGGCTATCACACATACATTTAAACAGACATATGGCAACAAGACTTAGTATACCACCCACACACCCCTGAAAGGCCTGCCAGACAACACATCCACAATATAGAACATCTCACTACCATCCCAACAACATCTCCCATGACACACACATTAACTTAAACACACTTGACCCTCAAAATATACTCACCGCTCCCATTGTGCCAGACGAAGTGAAGCTCATTCTATCTAAAAACACGGATAAAGGCGCCTGGTGCCACGGGTATTAATCATCACCTTGTAAAACACCTACCTAACACTTTTATAACAGCACTCACTTGCCTCTACAACGCCATCCTGGCATCAGGCTACTTTCCTGTGTGCTTCAAGACAGCGACCATTATCCTCATCCCCAAGAAAATCCAAGACAACACTAATCCACTAAACTACAGACCCATTAGTTTACTTGAGACTCTTGGGAAGACTCTAGAACGTATCATAAACCACCGACTCGAAGACGAAGGACTCCTCACACACATGCAATTTGGATTTAGAAAACATAGATCGACACAGGAAGCACTGAACATTATCACGAACTACATGCACACAAATGTACAGTCCAGACGAAAAAATAAGACAGCTTTAATTACCAAGGACATAAAACGAGCTTTTGACACTGTATGGCACGAAGGCTTGAAGTACAAAATCTGCGAAAATTTCAACTTCCCATTAATAATAAATTTTTTGGATTATAGAACAGCCAAAATTAAATGTTCTAATCTTTATTCAGATTCATCTGCACTCAACGCAGGTGTACCTCAAGGCTCAGTGCTCGGTCCTACCCTCTACATCCTATACACAAATGACTTTCCCAACCCAATTTACAATGACTCTCTCACAGTAATGTACGCAGACGACGTGACTCAATTAATAAGAGCAGACAGACTAGACACATTGACAAACAGAGCTCAAAGAGAACTTGACAAAGTAGCACAATGGGAACAACAATGGCGGATTCAGGCTCATCCTCACAAATCCTACATTACCTATTTTACCATAGGACGTCCAAGACCCCTATTCCTGAACTCCCGAGCACCTTTCCCTAAGCGCACACAAATAAATGTCTCTCTCACTAACAAAGTACTCAGCCTCACATTTGACAAATTCCTCCGATTCCATCATCAAGTTAAAACTTCCACTGCCATCGCATCAAAATCCCTCCAAACAATCTTTAGATTCCGAAATGCCTCAACTAAAAGCTTCACCTATATACAGGACTAATAAGACCTCTTTTGGGCTACGACCCACTCAGCATCACTCTTTCGGCCCCTACTAACCAACTAAAATACCAAAAAATAAAAAATACAGCACTGAGATGGATTTTCGGGACTCAGTGGTTTGAATTCCAGACGGCACAACATCTTCACGATCTAGCCCGCATCCCCCCTCTTAATACATATTGGAATCATTTAGCAGAAAAACAACTTATTAAACTTGAGACTTTTCACGATATCCAAATTTTCAATAGAATTGTACGCAACCCCCCCCCCTTGTTAAACCTCCTTCACCCTGACAACAGAGAGGCATCCATTCCTAGATTCACTTACAATAATTAAATATATATAACTTCACAGACTCACCCAAAAATGTTGCCTTAACACCAATCCTTAGCCAAATTATAACTAAATTACAAGACAACACCCATTTAACGTCAGCTTCAAAATAAAATAACAGTACAGCCACCTTACAAGTTCTTCCATTGACAGCTCTCTCCCCAGCATTACCACCTTTTTTACTCTAGTCCACCCACAATAACCCCCCCCCCCTTCTATACCATTTTCGTATAATTACCTCCCTAAATTATTAAAAACCCAAGTTCTCCAGTAAACTTCCTCTACCATACAAAAAACCCAATAACAAGCACTTTCGATTTTATACCACCCAAAATTATTTTGCTCTCACCATCCCCAGCCCGCTTCTTGGCAAGCCATACTGAATCTCATTAAAGTCTCTGCTCCAACTAAAACAATTCAACACAACCCAATTACTCAACTCACGCACGTTGGGTCAAGCCCCGACACCCTATTTCTCTCACTATTACCACTGTCTCTCCTACTTAACCAATACAAACTTCCCTTCTTTCACCTTCACCCACCTTTTCTATATTCATTCATTCATTCCTGGGAGCTCACTGGTGAATGTAGGCACTCTCTCTCTACAATTAACGTACAATTTTGACTCTAAATTGTTTACTCGTGTTGATTGTTTGCGACTTATACTAAACAATCAACTCAAACTTTTTTACTCTTGTACATTTGTCAAAGCATATAGCTAGACCACTACTGTCAGGGTACCCTTGCAATTCTTCTTGAATCCAAGGGGATAGGACGAGGAGCGATCTTTTTGGTAGTACTGTAGCTTACATATGTTTATATGGCGACTAAAATCAGGCTCAGATGGATACAAGGCCTTTTGTCGTAGTGAGAAGGATTTGGAAACTCTACTTTGCTCAACTGCCAAAAAAATGGTCAAAGATAACGGGGTACAGATAGTAACACCTCCAGATATTATTGCAGCAAGGACTGTATTAATAACGAATCTAGATAAACATGTTAAACAACATTCTGCAGAGGAGTTGAAGGAGGAAATAGAATCTCAAAATGACTGGCTTACACTAGAAGTAACTAAGATCAAGGAATTCACTCACACAATTAAAATCAGGACGAGTGACACCCAGACTGCGACACAAGTTTGCGAGCAGGGTCTACTAGCCTTCAATATGTCAATAACCTCTTCCACCATTCAAAGGAGACCTATATCCACATACAAACCTGCTACAAGTTCTATAAGCTAGAAAGCCACTGTGAGGGAATAGTCTTTCACTTCCTTATATTTTCGGGTTAGTATGGTGACGAAGGTGTTCATTGTGTGCAATACCTAGTGTGATGAATATTATAAAGGAGATGGCGTTAATTTTAGCGGGAGTTGGTGGTATTATATTATTTAGACCCTTTGTGTTGATATCTTAGCGGGAAGATAGAATTTCCCGTTTGTGTTCATTTATATTTCTTTAGTTTTGCCTAGTTGGTATCGTATTATTTAGATCCTTTGTACTGATATTTTTGTGGAAGTGTCGCTTCTGTTCTCATTCTGGTGCGACACAGTTTTACTTAAAGTTCAATAGGGTTATGATTCATTTGAAGAGTTCATATCCAGTTTCATTAAGAGTTCGAGGCTGTGCTGTGTTTCATTTGGGACATTAGTTTGACCCATTTGTGGGTAAAAAAGAGGGCTTGAGCAGTCTTATAATCAGTCTGGATTCCACCTTTGCTGGAGAGGTTAGTGCTGGATATTGGTGCTGTGATATTAGTACGGGGATTTGTGCAATCTGTGAAGTTATTCTTTTCTTGTTATAATGAATTCATTTTGGATAGTGACCTAGTCCGGGGAGTTATTTTCATTGTTGTTGACCTCAATGAAGCCATTAAAAGTAAAGTATTTGCGGGTGATTAGTGACATAGACATATATATTTGATATTAAACATTTCTTTTGGGTATCCGTATCCCTCAGAGAGGTGCAGGCTCGGAACCCATGGTAGACAAGGGCCGGTCTCCAGGGCTTCCTCAGAGAGTGTTGGGAGTGAGGCACAGCAACCAGAGGACGTGCCTGCCGATCGACCCCTTCACCCCAGGACCATCCCAGGGTGTAGACAAACCACCCCTCAGCAGTGCCACGCCACCTGGACTCGCAGGACTCGCCATAAGTCCCGAGTGCTGCCTCGCCTGGACTACTGAAAAGACCCATGTACATATATCCCATTTCCCCCCTAAGTTATTTATCCTGAATTTTTCAATTTTCTCCCCAGTATCCCAAGATCTTAAAAGTTATAATATTTATCATTTCTACAATATCTTTAATAAATTGTCAAAACTTCCTTATGTGTTTACTTGCTACCATTTGAACAGGGTTGGGCAATCCGGGCCCTTACATACTGGCGACCTTGCCAGGATTCCCTACCTTATTCGATGGTGGTAGGTAGCACTGATTGTTTACAGGAATCTTGTCCTGACCCTACCGTCCTTGGGGCCCGGAGGTAGGTTGAGACTGGCAATGTACCCCAGAGTCAGTTGTTGATATAACTAATGGGTTACAGGTGCAGAGGACCTCTTCTGTAGCTGCGTTGTTTTCGGCCACCCTGTTACTTGTCTTTCCACGTAAGATACTTTCTTTTCATTTTAAATATGGAATTTGATAACTGGAAAAAACAGGCAGAAGTACTAGGACTTTCTGGAGATGAAATCCCTAAATATATATTACAACAGCAAACTTATGCCAGTGAGGATTGGGCCAGAGAGCGTGAGGAGACGGCCAAACAAAGGGAAACTGAGGAAAAGGCTAAAGAGAGAGAGGAGAGAGAGAGGCAGAGACAGCATGAGGAGAGGCAGAGCCAGCATGAGTTAGAGTTAGCTAAGCTAAAAGGTAGTACATCGATAGCCCCTTTGAATATTGATGGCGTTGTTAGACCCATCTTACCAGTTTACAAGGATGGAGATGATATGGCTGCGTATCTTATCCGCTTCGAGAGAGTGGCGGACTTGTTAAATCTTTCAAAAGATTCTGATGCCGTTAGACTAGGTAGCCTTTTGACTGGTAAAGCTGTTGATATTTACACTTCCTTAGCTCCTGAAACTACTGCTGAATATGTATAATTAAAAGCCGCCCTCTTACATGGCTTCAATAAAACACCAGCTGCCTATAGACATGATTTCAGGTCTACAAAAATCCGACCAGGTGAGACGTTCCAGCAATTTTCTATATATCTGGTAAGGTTATTTGATCAGTGGGCTGACAGCTGTGGATTGGTTAAGAATTATGAAGACCTTAGAGCATGTGTTATACTTGATCAATTTGTTTCCTCGTTACCATCAGATCTCGAGACTTACTTAAAAGAACATAATGTTAAGACTCTAGGAGAATCTGTCAAGTTAGCAGATAATTGGACCTCTGCACATAATGCTTACCCTAAAAGTTCCTCCACCCAGGATCATGTGAAGAAGAAGCCAGAACCCAGGACATGGACCCCCTATCATGGCACAACTACAACGGGGGACGGCACTCAAAGGTTCAAGGGTAAATGTTTTGGGTGTGGAGAAGTTGGTCATAAGCAGTCCAAGTGTCCAAAGAATCCCTTAACTTTCAAATCTAGGACTGAACCAGGCTTCAAGGTTGGATTTTGCCTGGATGATTCAACAGCTAGTGACTTTGTTGTTGAAGGTACCGTAAATGGGTCCCATGTATCTACCATCCTACGAGATACTGGCTGTTCATGTATCATTGTTTCAGAGGATGTCCTACCTTTTTTAGATCCCAAGATGTGCCGGAAGGTCAAGGTTGCAGATTATCTGGGTCACGAAGACTTTTTTCCTCAGGTCCGTTGTTACATCCAGTGTCCATACTATGAGGGCTGGGCGAATGTTTTGCGTGCCCCCATCAAATTCTGTAGCGTCCTGATTGGTAATGTTCCAAGTGCTCGTGATCCAGATGTAGCCCCTTTGGAGTCATCACCCGAGAAAGTCCAGGCTGTACAGACTCGGTCAGCTCGCATAAAGGTAACCCATCCTCTAGTTCTCCCTAAACTACAGCCCTTAGATATTACTCCAGAAGAATTTGCTAAATTACAGCACTCATGTACATCTCTTTCACTAGCTAGAGACAAAGCAAAGACGGGTGAACAGCACACTACACGGGATGGTACTGTTTATGGGTTTGTTGAAGACGCTGGAATCCTTTACCGTTCCTGCCTCAGGTCTAAATTTCCAGACAGAGTAGGTAAGCTTGCCCTAGTTGTTCCTGCTGAATGTAGATCTACAGTACTTTCCTTAGCCCATGAGAGTCCTATGGCTGGTCAATTTTCCCATTGCAAAACTCTGATGAGGGTAGCAGACCACTTCTTCTGGCCCTTCATGGCTAGTGATGTTCGAGATTTCTGCCGGTCCTGTGATAAGTGTTAACGTATGGCTCCCAAAGGTAGGGTTAAACCTGTTCCGCTTAAACAAGTTCCCATTTCAACTCAGCCTTTCTCTAGAGTCGCTATTGATTTGGTAGGTCCCTAGTCCCCGCCAACCTCTGAGGGCCATTGTTACATCCTGACCTTAATTGATTATGCAACTGGTTTTCCAGAGGCCATACCCCTTAAGGGGAGCGTCCGCCATGGGGTATTAGAGGTGCAAGTTGAAAAATCCGAAATTGAGATTTTCACTGCTCCCGTGAGGGCAACACTCTAGGCATCTCCTGGCAAAATTTTAGACTCGTAAAATAAAAATTACCGTAAATACAGCCCCCCCCCCCCACCCTTATGCACCACCGTACTTACGTTGTATATGTGGTATATGTGGTATATGTGGTATATGTGGTATATGTGGTATCAAGGAATATCATCATCTCAGGCATTCTCCCCAAGATCGACGCACCTGACAAATTCTACGACAAGGCCTTCAGCACAAATAGCCGACTAAAACATTTGTGTCTGAGGGAAGAAGTTGAATTCATCAACCTCTGGGACAACTTCTACAACCAGCCTACTCTGTTCCGCAAGGATGGCACTCATCTAAACCCTGTGGGTTCAGCACGCATGGGTCGTCTCCTACACGAAGCAGTCCGCAGCCATGGATCAAAAAACGCCATCCGAGAAGAAGCAGCAGTGACATAAATCATCCAACGCCAAGAAAAAAACAGAGGCAACCGAGGACCACCAGCCTCGGAGACAGCGAGGACCGAGGACAGCCATGAACATAAATGTAGATCCGACAAGAACCAAAAATATTATTGAAGCGCGTTCCGTGAGTTCTAAAATAACAAATTTAAAGGTTTTCTATGCAAACGCTCGTAGCATACGCAATAAATTTTCAGATTTAGAGGAGCTAGTGTTTACAGAAAATTATGATGTGATTGGCATAACAGAATCTTGGCTCAATACAGAAGATAGAGACTTTTTAGCAGAGTATTCACTTCCCGGTTATGTAATGTTTGAGAAAAGCCGAATAAATCGAAATGGAGGTGGCGTTTTACTTTATATCAAAGAAAGTCTTAACCCTACCCTCTTGTCAAAACCTCAAATTGTGAACGTCGACGCATCTTTTGTGCTAATAAAGAATAATAAAGGTACCAAAATAATACTTGCATTAATATACAGACCTCCAGCTCAATCAGTGCAAACTGACCGAGAAATTTACGAACAAATTGCAGATATAAGTAACTCGCAAGATACCGTAATTTTTGGTGACTTTAATTTACCTGTGACCAAGTGGGGCGATACTCTTACTTCACACTCCGGACATGACTTGTATACGAACTTGCAAGAGAGTTCGCTTTATCAATTTGTTGGAACGCCGACCCGTGGTAATAACGTTCTTTACATTGTACTTGCAACAAAAGAAGAATTAATAGAGAATTTGAATGTTGGTGATGAATTCAGTAACAGCGACCATCATACGATAACTTTCACTTTAAAGTTTACTAGTAACGAACCAAATAGTAGCATCGAAAAAGTCCCTAATTTCAAGAAAGCAAACTTCCATAAACTTAGAGCTATGTTTAAAGAAACTGACTGGAGCTTTTTAATTCACAATAACGACATAAATACATCTTGGAAGTTATTCGAAGCCACTTACCTAAAAGCAGTGCAAGACTGCATACCATCGAAAACTCGGCGTCCAGGCCATAATAATAAGCCCAAATGGTGGAATAAAGATATTTCAAACTGCCTGCTTGCTAAAAAATTTGCTAATGATAGATTAAAATCCTCACAAAATGACGAAGAACGGCTGAAATTTGTAGAGCTACGACGCAAAGCCAAAAAGTTAATTAAGCAAAGTAAAAAGACCTTAGAGTTACATATTGCGAATCAAAGTAAAACAAACCCGAAAGAATTCTATAGTTATATCAGAAAGAAAAAAGTAGTTACTTCAACTGTTGGACCGTTAGTCGATGAAAATGGAGAATACACCAAAGACGAAGAACAAATGAGTAATGCCCTCAATACCTTCTTTGCATCAGTTTTTACAACAGAAGACCTCAGTGATATCCCTACACCATCGCCGATTCAGATTGATAATTCAGATGTTTTAAGCAATATCACCGTTACAGAGAGAGAAGTATTGAATTGTTTAGATAAACTCAAGGTAAATAAAACGCCTGGACCTGATACAATCTCGCCTAGAGTTCTAAAGGAAGCTAAGGATGAGCTCTCTAAACCACTGACATTACTATTCAATAAATCCTTGCAGTCTGGAACTATGCCCGATCAGTGGAAGCTAGCCAACGTAACACCGATATTCAAAAAAGGCAGCAAATCCCTATCCAGTAACTATCGTCCAATTAGCTTAACCTCAGTTGTATGTAAAATGCTAGAAACTGTCATACGAGACAGACTCGTAAATCACTTAGAGGAAAATAACATACTTAAAGATACTCAACACGGCTTTCGTAAAAAACGTTCCTGTTTAACAAACCTCTTAGACTTCTTCCACGATATCCTCAACCTCTACGATGAGAGTAAAGCTGTAGATATTATATACCTTGATTTTCAAAAGGCCTTTGACAAAGTTCCCCACAAACGTTTACTGCTAAAACTAAAAGCGCATGGAATACAAGACGGTGTGTTGAAATGGATAGAAAATTGGCTCAGCGACAGAAAGCAAAGAGTAGTCATAAACGGTAAGGCATCAAAATGGACCAATGTAAGTAGCGGGGTACCCCAGGGATCGGTACTAGGACCAATTCTCTTTCTAATTTACATCAACGACATAGATGAGGGTCTCACCTGTACAATCTCAAAATTTGCTGACGATACAAAAATTGCAAATAGCGTACTCTCGAAAGAACAAGTTGACGATATGCAACACAATCTAGATAAATTGTCATGTTGGGCCCAAATTTGGCAAATGAGTTTCAATGCGGATAAATGTAAAGTACTACATATCGGATACCTAAATGAGAAAGCAAACTATTCGATGAATGGCACTCAGCTTAAGAATGTAAACAGAGAAACCGATCTGGGAGTAACAATATCGAGTAACCTAAAACCGAGTCAACAATGTTCAGAAGTTGTTAAGAAGGCAAACAAAATAATTGGCTTTATAGGCAGGTCATTTGAGCATAAATCCAAAGAAGTTATCCTAACCCTTTACAATTCCTTAGTCCGCCCTCTTCTGGAATACTGCGTTCAATCCTGGTGCCCTTATTACCAAAAAGATATAAACAAGCTAGAACGAGTTCAACGTAGAGTTACCAAAATGATACCTAGCCTAAAGAACAAACCATACGAAGAGCGTCTTAGAGAATTAAATCTATTTCCTTTAACCCGTGGAGCCCCGGCTAGTTTTGTAATGTTTGCGCACCAGAACCCGGCCGGTTTTCAAAAAATGGTTTTATTCCAGAAACAATAGCGAATGGGTTAGGAATGAAGGAAAAACCACGAAAAACCGCTCAAAAAGCTTAAAAAATGGTCCTACAGAGCCCCCGAAAACGGATTTTATAAGAGTAAAAATTGAAGGCAATTATCCCAAAAAACCAGGTTATTGCGCGCTCGCGCGCACGCACGTGGACTTTGAGAGTTTTCAACCATCGGCACGGGTGCGTGGGATACGTACACAGTTCCCATACAAATCTGAGCCCTCTTGAGTGGCTACACCTGAGGTCACGGTCGGCGCAATTGGGGCGACGCGCCAGGCGCGTCTCTGGGGCTGTGCGTTACATACATCGCCGACGCGTCAGGCGCGTCGCTGGGGCTGTACGGGTTAACCCCGCGCAGATTAAGAGGCGACTTAATTCAAGT
Source organism: Paralithodes platypus (assembly GCA_032716605.1). Classification (NCBI taxonomy): domain Eukaryota; kingdom Metazoa; phylum Arthropoda; class Malacostraca; order Decapoda; family Lithodidae; genus Paralithodes; species Paralithodes platypus. Next base: position 43,841,414 of record CM064523.1, on the reverse strand, counting down.
GTTCAAAATCATCAAAGGCATCGACAATATGAACTGTAGTAAGTACTTCACTATCGACCAATCTAATTACACGCGGGGAAACGGTTGCAAAATTATTGGTAAATCTTTTAACTCGCACGAATCTAAGAATTTCTTCTTCAATCGAGTTGTCAACTTGTGGAATGGGCTTCCCCGAAACGTTATAGACTGCATCACCGTTGATTCATTTAAACTCCGCCTAGACAAATATCTCGCATCAAACCCGCGACTGACTGCGTTTGTAAATGAATAACTTTATTTTATCCCCCCCTCAGTTACTAACCCATCTGTCCCCTACTAACTTCCTAATCCTGCCACGGACATTAGTTCCAGGGCAGTAATTCCCTTTCCAATGTTCCCTTACCCACTCTAAACCACTGTTTGGACACTTGATCCTCAGTGTTTTGGAGGACAAGCAACCTAGAAGGGTCACTGGATCTGTTGTTGCTTGATTTCCTTTGTACTCCTTTGTACTCCTTTGTATAGTGTATAATTATGTGTATAGTGTGGTATAGTAAATTGCACTGGATCTTAGTACCAGAACATGTATCAAATCAATCAAGAGCAAACAGATGCAATAAATCGTCATTTGAGAGAGGAATTGTTGGGTAATGGATAAATTTAGTTTTTCGCTTTTTTCTCAAAACTATAATTATTCGAACAAAAAACCTAAAAACTTTCGTAAATTTGGTCCGTGCATTTATGAAGGATTACTACTTGAACCTTCCGCGCGCGGGAGATTCAAAACTGCTGCCGCGTGTGTTGAAGGGAGACTATTATATTAATAGGCAATATCGTCAATGATTACGGGGCCCTACTAAATATTAGGTTTTCACTACTTCCCTCCGGGAATCAAACCTATAATATATATATTATATATATATATATATATATATATATATATATATATATTATAATATATATATATCTCTATATATATATAATATATATATATATATACATATATATATTTATACTGTATAAATATATATATATATATATATATATATATATATATATATATATATATATATATATATATATTGTAATAAATAAATCCATGTGATCAATTAATCAACATTTCAGTGAGGTTAACAAAGACAAAGCACTGAAAGCAAAAGAATTATTCAATTAACAAAAGTTGCTCGACACTTTTTGTATCCATTTCTTTTGACGTTCAGTAAAAGCTTTGACCAATCTCGCTCAAAGGTGACATACAGTACATCTACACGCTCAACGAATTTAACATCCAAACATTTTTATGGAGTTTTACCGAGAGTAATTGAAGGTAGGGTGAATAAAACTGTATGTTTCATTATATGTGCTGGGAGAGCTAAGTTAAAAATTACCTTATTAAAATCTTATTTTTTTTTCTGTTTTTCTTTTTGCCAGACACCTTAACCCTTCTTTGGCGGCGCCCGGCTATTGTCGAGTGAAATAAATGTGGCCTATGTGGCGGGTCACGGCTATTGTCGAGTGCAATTTTGAGCACGTAATGTGCTCTGAGAGAGAGCGGAGCGGTGGGAGGAGCGTAGGTTACCTCATGATCACTCGCCATGGTGGCCGTGGAGCTACTGAGATGTACTCCTTTGTACTCCACCCTCTCTCACTCGTTTCACACGTAATAATGTAAGAAAATTACCGTATTTTACCAATTTTGCCCTTCGGTTGCACGATCGTTACAAGACAACCAGTGATCGTAGAAGGATGGTTCTGGTGTCATTGGAAAGCTGAATTAACGCCCTTTCAGGGATACATACTTGTATTACGCACTGGTTCTTGTTTATGCATGAAAACGAGCACGGAAACAAGCTTGTTTACGGTAAAAACCCCCGCTGGGCAGCACAGTCAAATATACTCCACCACCCGCTCTTTGAGTGTTAAGTCCCGGGATGGGGTGGCCATGAATATCAGGTATTTGTCACGAATCGCTAGGTCAAGATGCCCGTGCTTGACATCTACCAATACAATTTTGACAGTAAGGGTTTGAACCACCGACACTTTGATCAGCAGCCGACCCTCTACTGACTATGCCACTTGAATATGACGCAGTTTAATAGTTTATTGTGGCTATTACTAGATGTTATTCTGATAAGGAAGGGTATATGAGTCAGATGGTTAACTGAGATAGTCGTTTCCCTCACATATCCCCCTTAAGCTGTATATAATCGTCTTATGATACTCAGAATAAACTGTCAAAGGAGTTGTAATCCTTAAGGTGTTAATGCCTTCAGTAATGGAAGACACATTTGTTCCGACTATTATGGCTCTTTATAGAAGGTTTGGTTTAGTTTAGGAAGATTGTTTTAAGTTAGAGGTTTAATTGACATACACTTCGTAACTTAGATGTCTAGAGAGCCTTTACAACTGAATACAATGGCCTAATAATAGCCAGAATATTGTAAACAAAACTATCACAACACAGAAAAGGTTAACCCACTGAGCCCCCAGCTAGTTATAAATATATGTACTACCAGGGACAGGCAGGATTTGATTTTTTGTATTTCCAGAAACAGAAGCAAATGGGTTAGGAATGAAGGAAATACCACAAAAAAACTATCAAAAAGGTCAAAAATTGTGGAGCCCCCGAAAACGGATTTTAGAAGAGTAAAAAATTGAAGGCAAAAACACCCAAAAACCAGGTTTTGCACGCTCACGCGCACGCGGTTGGACTTCGAGAGTTTTCAACCATCGCCAAGGTTGTGTGGGATACTTACACAGTTCCCATTTGAGCCCTCTAGGTGCCATAGGACCGAAGTAATTGGGACCGGAGTACCAGTGACAACACGTTGTCGTCGCTGGTGTTTAGCGTTACATACATTGCCGACGACACGTTGTCGTCGCTGGGGTTCAGTGGGTTAAATGGGTGGGATTTCTTGTCCCCCTTTTCAGTTATGTTTAGCCCCATTTTTTTTTACATTTTAAGACGTTCGCCCCATTAGTTTGGCAATGATATAATCTTCCGTTCCTTATAGGTGTTGATTTTTTCCTGGTGAGCGTAAGCGAGCCTGTAATTTATTAAGAAGCGGTCTTTGGCAGTGGCTTTTTTTTATTTATTTATTTACTTACTATCTATCTATCTATTGCCGGACGCCTTACTCCCCTTACGAGGGTGGCCATACACAGAATGCCCCCAAAGCGGACCTATTCCCTGTGAGAGGGACAACCCGAGCCAGTTTAGTGAAGGACTTACAGGATTGACCACTCAATTTAGGATCCTTCCGACTCCGAGGCCCTCTGTGTATGTTGTGAGCACTACTTTTCTACAGTGGTGTTCGGCTAATCCATCCACTAACCTGCCTTACCCTTAGGTAAGAAGTACAGATTTGTATCAGGTTTACTCCCCTAGACAGGTAGCCAACCAAGGCTGACGAGTCCCATCCACCGGATTTGTATAAGGTTGTCTCCCCTAGATGAGTTGCCGACCAAGGCTAACGAGTCCCATCCACCCATATTGTATATATGTATTTACTTACATATCTGTTTAATTAACTTCCACACATCAAGCTTAAAAAAATACCCCAAGACCTTTCTTTGAGAAAGATTTGGGCATTTTTGGTAGAAAAATGCCCCAACCGAAGCCAGGTTCGTATTTAATTGCAGGCTTGTTATCCTTCGCCAGTTATACAATCGACAACTAAATGTCACGAAAGCTCTCAAAATCGACGAACTAAGGGGTCAATTGTCTTATAATACCAAAAGTAATGGGGCTAAGGAGGAGAGAGAAGGGTTTGGGAAAACACCCCCTTTAATCACTTGGGGATTATGACACACTTTAACAGTTAATAAAGTTATCATTAGACGATTTGATATAGCTTAGAAAGGAGTTATGAAAAACAGAGTGCAAAAAATTTACACTTTACTCCTTTGAATCCAAGCAAGAGGCCCTTCCTAATTCGAATCCGCAGAATATCGCCCAATGATAGCAAAATATATACAGTATGAAGAAACACATCATCAACTACTAAAAAGGATAAAGAGGTATATTCATTATTGTTTCACCTTGTTGCTGTTGTTGTCGTTCCCTAAGCATCATGTCCAAACAGCCCCGAGTCCCTAAGGAAGGCCATGGCCACGGTCGGGCTTTCCTACAGAGCTCTTAAGGAGTGTAGATTGTGTTGTTGGCATAAATGATTGTGTGAAATGCAGTCTTCTATGATGTGTTTAATGGTATGGGGAGCTGTGTTACATCCTTGCCTGGTGTCGACGACGGAGTCATCCAGTCTTTTCTGATAGCTCAGAAGAGCTGGATGCTGCCCGCATCTCAGCCTGGCCAGGTGGACTCTGTCCTCGCGAGGAAGGGAGGATTCAGAAGGATGAATTTTGGGAGGTCGTGCCTGCAGCTGCGTGTTGTCTATGAGTGATTGGATGAAACGGCGAGATATATAAGTGGATGTGCTTCTGGAAGCTGGTTTGGGGTGGGTAGGGAGGGAGAGAAGACAGTATTTGTGTGTGATACCGTGTGATGGGTGTTGTTTTGATATTTCTTGGTGTCTGTGGGTGTGTTGCCATGTAGTGTAGTGGGTGGTGTTGGTTCGTGGAGGCTGCTGCCAGAAATTGAGTGCCTCTCATGTCCAGATGGTCTTTGACTTTGAGGACTTTGGTTTCTTGATGTAGGTGATCTGTAGGTGTAGTAGCTGTGCAGCCTGTGATGATTTTTAGGGCTTTATTTTGAATAGTCTGTAAGTTCTTATGTGTTTCAGCTAGGTTATAAGCCCAGACAGGGCTTGCGTATTCCATCACCGATCTTATGTATTATTTGTAAACTGTGGGGGTGGTTTCTTTGTTGTGTCCAAATTGTGTGTGAGCAAGTGACCTGAGGGCGTTAAGTCTGGGTATCATTTTTGTTTTCATGTTTGCGGTATGCTGTTTGAATGTCATTAGAGTATCACATGTTACTCCTAGGATTTTGGGTGAGAGTGTGTGCGTTAGGGTTGTGTTGTTTATGATGAGTTGCGGGGTGTATTTGTGTTCTACTGTCCAGCTTGTGAGGAGGGTTGCGGTGGATTTGGCCGGGGCTAAATTGAGTCTGTTTGTAGTGCACCAGTCATGTAATGTGTTGAGATAGGGTTGAAGGAGACGTGTTGCTGTGTCTAGGTTTTGGTGCGTGCATGTGAGTGTTGTGTCGTCTGCGTAGGAGGCTATGTTTATATGGGGTGTATTGGGTGTATATTTATCATGCATGTACATATTGAAGAGTGCGGGTGACAGGACAGATCCTTGCGGGACTCCGTTTGGGAAATTTCTGATGCTAGATGACTGAACGGCAAAAGATACATGTGCACATCTGCCTGCTAGGAAGTTGGCCAGCCACCTTTTTGTGCTGTGGTGCATGTTTGTGTCGTAGATTTTGTTTGTTAGGTTGTGGCGGGGGATGGCATCGAAGGCTTTACTAATGTCGAGTGTGGCAAGTAGTGATCTGTGTGGTGGTCTGGCTAAGTTGATGCCGTCAAAAGCTCTTTGTGTAAGGTCTGTAAGAAGAGTGTTTGTGAAGTGCAGTGGCCTGAAGCCATGTTGTGTTGGAGCTAGGGGTAGAGCTTGTGTAGTCAGTTGTAGTACAAGGCGTTCTATGACTTTGGAGGTGGTTCAAAGGAGTGTGATAGGGCAGTGTGGGGAGGGTAACGTGGGGTCTTTGTTGGGTTTGGGGAATGTAATGATGACACCATGCTTCCAGATGTCTGGTATTGTGTTGTGTGAATAACTGTAGTTTGATATGTTAGTGAGTGTTTGCATGCCTTGTGGTCCCAGGTGTCTGAGGTTTATGTTGCTTATGTTGTCTAGACCACAGGCGGGTGAGTGCTTGAGATTGTTGATGATGTGCTTTGTCTGGTTGTTGGTGAAGGGTGCATAGTCAGGGTCTGTGGGGCATTGTCTCTTACGTCGGATGACACCTCGGTCGTCTTCATGGGGTTTTAGGTGGCTGACATGAGAGAAGTGATTAATGAGAGTGTTTGCTTGTCGTTTATATGAAGGAGTAGAACCTCTTGTTGTGTAATGCTGCTTTAGTGTTTTGTAGAGTTTTTTTGGGGTCTGTTTTGTGATCAAGTGTTTGTTGTTCTTGTATTTTGTGGTTATTCTGGGTGGATTTGTTGTGTGATGTCCTGTGTGTGGGGTGCTGGTGAGTGTTTCAGTGTGTCACGTTTTCTGATGAGGTTTTGATTTTCTGGTGAGAAATTGGGGTTGTGTCTTTTTCTGTTACATCTTGGAATGTGTTTCTTGTCAGCGTTTCGGATAGGTGTGTTGAATGTGTGGACAGCATTGTTGATGTTAGTGATGGGTTGGCTGTTTAGAGTTTCAAAGAGTTGTTCTGTCTCGTTTGTGAAAGCTTTCTAGTTGGCTCTTTTATAGTTGGTGTAAGTGCATCTGTGGCTAGCTGGGGTGAGTCTGGTTTTGGTGGTGATAATGATCGGGAGGTGGTCGGAACCTAATGTATTTACCACCCTCCAGAATGTTGTGAGGGCGAGTTCTGGAGAGCAAAAGGGGATATCTGGAGATGATGGGACGAAGAGGGCTTGGTGGGGAGTATGGGTATGTTGATGGATGTCGTTGAGGATGAAAAGGTTGTCTGATTGGCGTTGTAGGGCCAGCCGTCTGCATGTGTCCGGGTTGTCGACAAACCAGGCCGACGTCTTGGCATTGAAGTCACCACCCAGGATGATGTGTGGGGTGTTTATGATTTGTTGTAGTTGTGGTCTGTATTCGTTTGGTACTGTAGGGGATGTTTGGGGAGGGATGTATGTGTTTATGGTCTTTATGTTGGATATGTTGCCAGTGCGTATTTTAATGGATTGTATATCTGTTGTGTTATCGTTTGGGGGGAGGAGGGATTTGGTATGTGCAATGGTGTCTGTATACTGTAGGTTATTTCTCTATGTACCAAGGTGATGAGGCCACCGCCACCGCCGACGGCCCGGTCTTGTCTAATGATGGTGAAATCATGAAATGTACATGTTTTTTGTGTTGTGAAAAGTTTTGTTTCTTGTAAGATGGCAATGTCTATGTTGTGTTGTTTGATGAACGGTGAGAGTTCGTGTGTCTTTGTGTTAATGTCATCTATGTTTAGTTGTAGAATGTTAATGTTGTGTGCACGGTGTATGTTGGGTGCTGCTGCACGAGGATGGGGTGGGGAGGATTGAGATGAGTGAAGTGGTGGTGGGGGTGGGGATTGGGGTGCCGTAGATGAGGGTAGAAATGGATTAGGTTGGGGTGTGGTGTGTGGTGTTGAGGATGTGGATGGTTTGTTTCACCATGTTTTGTGCCGTCCCCTCTCTATTTTTGCTTGAAGCAAATAAATAAAAGTAAATAAATCAAATATACTACAAAATAATGAGGAACTATACAAACAAATATAGTAAAAAATAATGTATATTTAGGAAGGGGAGGGGGGGAGGGGTATGGACTGCCTTCTCCCTCATGCTTAGCCGCATACGTTATGAACAATTTTAGACAATCGCCCCAGTAGCTTGGCGATTTTAAGACCTTTCATGCCATTTAGGTGTTGATGTTTTGCCTGACGAGCGGAAGCGAATCAGCTACTTAGGATAAACCGGCGGTTGGGGCATTTTTCTACCGAAAAAATTCGCACGTTTATGTCGAAGGGGGGTCTTGGAGGATTTTTCTTAAGCTTGATTGAGGTCTAGGGACGAAACTTAAAAATATTTATGTAAATAAATAAATATGTAAATAAATACAAATTACCCCTTAATCGATGTGTTATGTTATACATTTATTACTCATTAACATTTAGCATTTGTCATTTCAACCGGTGTAGTTTTACAAAAGTAGCGCGCCCTATATGCAGGTACCACCACGAACTGATTATAAAGTTATTATCAGATTTCCACGCATCAAACACAAAACCACACCATTTTCTGGTACATGAATCACTGAAAAGTAATTGGGACTCTAAAATATATGTAATATTAGACGAAATACAAAGATAAGTTGCTAAGAGTTGCATTAGTGGGGGTATTTTTATTTTTTTTACATAACATTTGACGTTACTTTGCACGTCTAATTGTTTGGCCGCCTTGGCCGTTGAATTATAATGGTTGTGGGATATAATATGTGTTGAGCTCACCCCCTTGTGACTTATTGTCAACATCATATAATTATGTTGTCAGAAAGGGTAAATAACAGGTAACCGTGGGCTAATGAGACTCAAAAGAGAAAGGTCACTATAGACTGGAACATAACTTCGAGCGTCATGTAAACAAATTAACGATCGGAAGATGCAGTGAACTCCCAATTAGTTTTCGAAACATGCCGTTTTGTTTTATTATCGTTGAAACCACATATATAACATAAATTGGTGTAGCTTTTTGATGGATACGTCAAAACCTGAATAATTCTCTAATATGTCTGTGGTGGTACATGGGAACAGCACGCTACAATTGTACAACGGCACATTGAAAACTGTTGGTTTTCTAATTTTTAGTATAGCCCTCTCAGACTCGCATTTGCCAGTTACTATCTAGTAAAAGTTTCTATTAAATTATGGAAATGAACAGCTAATTAAGCCTTCTAAAGGCATTTTCTTCCAGTGTGCATCTATAGAAAACGTCTGGAGTTTAATGATAATTAATGAAATATTACCAAGCTTTCTTTTCAGTTTTAAGATATGCCAGTGAAGTGGCATGAAAGGGCTAGTTATGATGAAACGATGCCATGTAGTTTACGAACTCTCGTAACATAAGGGGTTAAAACTAAATCAATTATGCCTCTGATTCCCACTGCTCCTCCATAAGCTAAATATGATTGTCTAAGGATAGTCAGAATAAAGCTGCACAAACGGGTCATAGTTTTTAAGGTCGCTTAAGTTAATGTGTAATCATGCCAGTATAGTTTAGCATATTGGCGGACCGGCTGAGGGCTGTACTCCAGCAGAATCTTGTTTGAAGGAATGGCTAGGACGACTATTAGGACTGGATCAGGAATGTTAAAGATATATTAATATTAATTCTGATTTTGAGTGAAGAAACAACTTCACGAATCTCCATATCCCCCTACAGTAATAGTATTTTCCATTCCTGAGAAATGTGTTACACATAGTTTTGATTTGTTATTCATAGATCTTGCTGAAAAGTACCATCGTTCTACATATATTTCAGTAAAGTGAGTAATTTTCATTGTAAAAGCAGGATCCTTCACTTCAGTGTTGCTTCATCTAATAATCACACTTCAAGGAAATGGATTGCAATAGGTTTAAGGGATTATATGACAATTTCCTTTGCGATTAGCATCCCTGATTTGCCTTTTCCTTGTTGTTCATTTCAGCATCTCATTATTAGTCTTCTGTGTAATTGCTAAATTATTTACATTTTTCACCTCCCCTTCTCAGTTACTTTTCACTGCTGAATTCCTTCTTTTTCACCTCCTCTTTTCCTTCTTCTTTCTCTTCCTGCAGTTCCAGGGAACAACATCCTGCTCTCAGAGTCTTTGGTCGTTTGTTTCAATTCCCATTTTACCTGCGTCAATTCATGATGGAGAGAACTATCAGGCAGGAAACGGAATATATATTTTTGCTCCATCGGATTATCTCTTTTTCTGAGTTGCTTTAATTTTATGGAAGTAGTTTGATTGTTGATCGATAATTATTTAAGTGTGTCTGTGTATTAAATATGAGTACATGAGTAAGTGTACAACTTACCCTTTCCATATTTTGCAAAGTACACTCGGATACACTCTCTAGCCCACTGGAAATAATTCGTGGACGCCTATGTTTTTCTTTATATAATTATAAGTATATGGATAGATTTTTGGATATAACTTGTTTTAAATAAAAATAGTATATAGTGTTGTAACAATATTCATGAATTCGTTTCCAGAGACATGCTTCCTTAATTAGACATAGGTGAAATACACCAATATTGAAGAGTGGGCTAGACACTATGGCATCCGAGTGTATATGGAGCTGATTTTGTATTACACATTCTATATCCTAATACAAAGGACCTGTATGTGCGTGACCAATTTATCTTATTATGAAACTAAAGCACACATCAACTATGTTTAATGTATTATGTATTGATCATTATGGAAAGCAATGAATTGTACCTTACAAACCTGGCAATTTATTCTGAGGGGATATTGTAAGTGGAACGAGAGAGAGATTGTATAGTGCACTACACTAATGAAATTGTTTGAACTTCTTTAGTGAAGAACTCTTTACTATTAAAAGAAGTTTGTTCCAGGAAGAACATATTTATGGTAAGAGGTTACCACACATACTAGTGCTACACATTTACAATTCGAACTCCTAGTGATGGTTGCGTGTTATATTCATGTTCAGACTTCCCATTTTGTTATAATGCACCTTATCAAACCCATCTATTATGTTTGCTTGTCCACGTCCAGTTAAGGGGGTAGTGCTTGATTTTTGGTCTGTGTATTTATACATTATTATTTTTTAGTTTCCTCGCTAGACATCCATCAAGCTTAAAATAGCACCCCCTAGACCTCCATTCAAGATAATGTTGTACATTTGTAGAAAACTTTTCCGTCCGAAGGCGGTTCCCTTCTTAAATTACAGGCTCGCTATCGCCCTCCAGGTTTTCTTTTACACTTAAATGGCACGAAAGGTCCTAACACTTACGCTTCAGGCATATTTGGGCTATTTAGGGCATATTCAGGCACTCCTGAATGACTAATCAAGTGTCTGCATGAAATTAAAAGTATTCAGCCGAAAACTAGACGAAAATAGCTTAAAAAATGACACTAGAATGAGCTTCATAGCTCGCTGGGTTCACCCGCAGCGCTACCATAGACATTGGGGAAAACTCGCTATTTATTAGCAATGTAGCGCTTGTTTGCCTTTGGCAGCACTGCCGAGACCCGGGGCTGGGGTCTCAGTGCACGGACGGACGTGCTGGCGGTCGGAGGTGGGCCCCTCGCGCTCCCACCCACTGACATTCGATTTCTATGGTTTAACAGGCTTTAAAAGCCTATAAATTGCTGTAAATTGCCATGGCTTTCCGAAACGTCTTCCGCAGGGAAAGGGTTAACATTGACGAAGAAATGAGGTGAATGGTCTTAAAACTGATAAACTAACGGCACAAAATGTTTAAAACCTCAAAATTACTATGCTAAACATGAGGGAGAAAGGGTTCCATAAAAAGCGACTACGGGAATATTTTCCTATGTTGTGAATTCATAAGCAAATGGTGTCACTAATGCAGAGGACATTAGAGTCGCTCGTGGTGGTGGGAGGGTATAGTATTAACTTCTTTGTATTTTGCACACAATCTCGAAATTTGAGAATGAAAGGATGGATTTTAGCGATACTTATTTCTTACACAGGATAGGAGCCAGTTTTGTTGAGTACAAATTTGTATTTGCAGGAATTACCCTGTATATCATGTTACAATCCCATATTATATACTTGATGAAAGCATAGTGTTTTTATGGTGAAACAAAATGTTTATGTCACAGTCTGATGAAGATTAAGTAAGTTGTAGGAGTCGCATAATTCTCTTCCCATTGTATTGTCTTGTCTCATTAACCCTCTGATGATGTTGACGAATTTTCACCGTTTATTCAGGCTATCATAAGACATCATATGCAGCTTAGAAAGGATGTGTGGGTATATAATATTTTTGTGATATGATCCAGCCAGGGTTCGAACCCAGGCAAGTAGTGCAGCACTCCAACACCTTAACCACTAGGCCACCGAGGAGCTTAACAGTAATAGTAGGGCAGCTTAGGGCAAGATTTGACATGGATGTGGACATTCCGGACAAAAGCGCCAAATTTTTTCCACATTCTACATAGTGCCTTAGCTTCCTATTTTCGATAGGCACCCTTTCCTCCTGATACATTATGGCAGCCATCTTGGATTTTTATGATCGCCATCATAGAAAAACCTATATCTATCAATATCTCAGCTGCTAAGCCACTTAGGATCATGATCTTGGTGTCCAATCATACAATTTCGAGGTCATGGAATACATTCATACCATTTATAATAAAGTTGAATGGTTATTTAGTCAGAAATGAACACAAAATAATTACGGTATAACATAATCCTAATATTTGTCTTTTCTATTTTCAGGTTGAACTAGCAAGATGGATTGGAGCCTGTGCTTGATCTGTCAAGAAAAGACTACAGAGCCTGTGAAATGCCCACTCAATGTACAAGGTAGCGGGGACAAGTCCGGAGCATACAGCAAGTTCTTAAATAACGTTAATGCTTTTAGAGGCCTAGGTGCATTGCCAGTAGTACTGAAGTTTGGAGAAGAGATAACTACAGATGAACTGGTCCAAAAGCGGGGTGTATGGCACAAATCCTGGAATGTAAAGTTCAGTAAATACAAACTGGAAAGAGCTACTAAAAAGCGAGACAGGGAGGAGGCTACGGGGAGCAACACCTATGGAGAGAAACGACCACGGCGTCAGTCGATGGACAAAATGGCCTGTATAATTTGTTGTGGAAAGGATGGACACCTCCATGAGTTTAGAACATTTGGAGCTGATGAGAATATAAGAAAGATTGCTACAGAACTGCAGGAAACACAATTAATGGCTAGATTGGAAGGTGGCGATCTCATAGCACTTGAAGCTAAATATCATCTGGAGTGCTTAAAAAACACTACGGAATCGCCATCGATCACTGATCCGGCAACATCTGGAGTTCATTCTGAAGAAAAGAGGATGAAAGCAAGAGCACTTGTGGAGCTATTTACTCATAGAAAACTGTGTGGAAGCTGGGACCTTCTACTTCAAATTTTCGGAATTGTATCAGCTGTATGAAAAGCGACTGCGGAACCTTGGTGTTGAAACAGAGACTAACCGAACCCACTTCAAGGCAAAACCTCTAGCATACTTCCTGCAAGCTCAAGAACAAAGTGATAGCAAAAATAAGATTCTGGTTTTTGAACAAGGCATGCAAGATATGTTGAAACAGGCCATGGCATGTGATTATGAAGGTGATGCATTACTGCTGGCTAAGGCAGCTAAGCTAGTGCGCATGGAGATTGTCAGCAATAAAGGTTTCCACTTCGATGGCAAATTTCCTTCTGGTTGTCAAGGAAGAGTCAGTGCCATCTACTCTCAAGACCCTTGTGTCCATGCTATTGATTGGTGCTGACCTTAAAGACCAAGATTTCACAGATTCACAGGCAAACCTCACAGTCTCTCAGACCATTTTGTACAATTTCAAGACACATGCACCTTCTTCTTTTTCAACATCTCGCCATTGCTTGGATAGGGAACCACCATTGCCATTGTACATTGGAATGAAGATTCACACAGACGCCAGGTCTAAAATGCTAATCACACAATTACATGACTTGGGCCTCAGTGTATGTTATGACAGAGTTCTTCAGCTTGAGAACCAGATTGGGACTGCTGTCTGTGACGACGTTAAGTACAACTCAGTTCCTGCTCAACTGCGACATGGACTTTTTACTGTTGGTGTGCTTGACAACTTGGACCATAATCCTTCAAGTACAACTGCTAAGGGTTCATTTCATGGCACGGGCATCAGCCTGTTTCAATTTCCAACTTTGTCTAACTTGGGGGAGAGGCAGAAGGATATCAAACTGCGCTTGGCTGATACCAAGAAGAATCACCAGTTGTCAGACAGCTTTACCACTGTACCAGCTGTAGCTCTGAAGACAGCAAATGTGTCAGTTCCAGAACTGTCAAATTTAACAGCACCAAAACAGGGACAACTGGCAAGTGCACAATTGAAGGAGGAGAGCTGGCTGAAGCATGCTTGTCAACTACTGGAGAAAGATGCAGTTGAACAGGGTGACACTGTAGCCTGGTCAGCATTCCATGCCTCCATGCAAGATATATCAGTAGATGTTCACACCACCCTTACACAGCTCTTGCCCCTTTTCTATGAGAAAGCAGCTACAGCAGCTATGATCAAGCATGGAAGTGGTTAAAGATTCTGGGGGTGCAGTTGGTTTGACTGAAAATCCTTCAGCCTTCAGGAAATGGATGGTCTCAGGGCCTGAACAAGCAAGGCTGCTAAAGGAGTTTGAACAGGAATACTTCCCAGAAAAAAAATCCACAGTGTGGTTATCATCATGAAGAGGGACTGTCCACACAGATAAGATGTAAGGAGCAGGCTGTGAGTCTGACTCAGGTCATCAAAGAACTGGGAAACCCTTTCCTTGATGACAGTGATGAGATACTGGCTCTAGACACACGGAATATTCTGGATGAGTCTGTGGCGAACACAGTGCGAACAATTCAATCTCTAGGAAAGAATAAATATGACAAGTATTTCAAACAAGTGATAACTGATCACACATACTCCATTCATGATCCGATTAATAAGAATGCCCTTCCTCTCTTCAGATGTCCGCAGCCAAGAGCCAAAACAATACAAGCAGGGAAGATCAATTTACTCAAGAATGATGTGGCTCTGTTTTCTCACCTGTACATCGTAATGCATCTTCTTTCATATCTTACTAACTCTTGGTCATCCTCCTTTCGGAACTTCGGTGAGACTTTTTCTATTGCACTAGACATATCGAAAGCCTTCGATAGAGTCTGGCATAAATCTTTAATTTCTAAACTACCCTCCTTCGGTTTCTATCCCTCCATCTGTGCCTTTGTCTCTAATTTCCTTTCCGGCCGTTCCATAGCCGCGGTTGTGGACGGCCATTGTTCACTTCCTCACCCTATAAACTCCGGTGTTCCTCAGGGCTCTGTCCTATCTCCTATTCTCTTTCTAATTTTTATAAATGATCTCCTTAACTGTACCTTAATTCCCATCCATTCATACGCAGACGACTCAACCTTACACTACTCCATTAGTTTTTCAGAACGCCCCAGCCAGCAATTCCTCAACGACAAACGTAATGAAGCCATAGAACTCTTAAATTCTGATCTAAATACTATTTCCAATTGGGCAGAGAAAACCTTGTTAACTTTAATGCTTCCAAAACCCAATTTCTTCATCTATCTACCAGTCAGGATCTCCCAGCGGACTATCCCTTATTCTTCAACAATACAAAAATCAACCCTTCATCTTCTCTCAATATTCTTGGTGTCTCTTTTTCTTCTGCTCTCATTTGGAAGGACCATATTACCAGTCTTGCTAAGGCAGCCTCACAGAAGCTGGGTGTGCTCAACCACCTTAGGGGGTTCTTTTCCCCTGCACAGCTTCTTGCTCTGTACAGGGGCATAGTGCGCCCTTGTATTGAGTATTGTTCACATATGTTGGGAGGTTCCTCTCACACCGCTCTTCTAGACAAAGTTGAAAGGAAGGCCTTTCGTATCATTAACTCCCGTCCACTCACCAACTCTCTGCAGTCTCTCTCTCTCCGCCGCAATGTTGCATCTCTCTTGCTATTCTATCGCTACTATAATAATCAGTGTTCCTCAGAGCTATCCCAGTGCATACCACCTCCTTTACGTAGGGCACGTGGTACCCGTCTTGCAACTCAATCCCACCCCTACTCTGTGCAACTCTCCAACCCAAGAGTGAAACGTTACTCTCAAACTTTCTTCTACTCAACAGCTGAGCTCTGGAACTCTCTCCCAGAATCAGTCTTTCCCTCTTCCTATGACTTAAATTGCTTCAAACTCCGTGTGTCCAGGCATTTTGGCTCGAACGTCCCTTGATTTTGGCCCTGTCACTCTTTCAACTATGGGGGAGGCACTCACTATAGGCAGTAATGCCTTTTCCCTCCCTCACTCACATAGAAAAAACAAAACAAAATGCAGCACAGAATGAGTGACATTAGCAAATTCTTCAGCCATGAGAACCACCCCTTTCCCCCTTCACTATCAGATGGTGGAAAACTGCGATTTGGAAAGAAAGCTGATTTGCTAAAAATTCTGGCCAATGACACCCAGAATGATCCTCCCGATTACATTGATGTGAGGCTTCTTGATGGAGCTGCTGTGGTGCACTTGCTCCCCACTAACAACGTTATAACATTTGATGAGTATGCTGATCATGTCTTTGTTTCACACATCATAAAACAACTAGGAAACTCAAAACGAGTTGACGTTGTATGGGACGAATACATCCCTAGCAGCATCAAAGAGTCCACTAGAGAAAAGCGAGGAAAGAGTATTCGGAGAAAAGTTTCAGGTAAAAACAAACTTCCAGGAAACTGGGCCGACTTTTTGCGTGACCCAACCAACAAACGGGAACTGTTTGCATTCCTTTCCAACAAACTTGCCGGTGTTGATTGCCCTAAAGACAAGGAAATCATCATCACGTCTGGTCCCACTACTCTCCTCCGAGGAACTGATCGATCCATGGCACAGTGTGACCATGAAGAAGCGGATACTAGGCTGCTGATCCACTTACAGGATGCCCTTCTGAATGGCTGTACCAACTGTCTGGTGCGCACTGTTGACACCGATGTAGTGGTGATCCTTATTGGCAAGTTTCATCACTTGATCACCTTATGCCAAGATGTGAACATTTGGGTTGCCTTTGGTACAGGCAGGCACTTTACATATCATCACAATAATGCTATCTGTGAAGTCTTGGGTACAGAAAAGTCTGTTGCCCTCCCTGTCTTCCACAGTTTCACAGGATGCGATACCACATCTGCATTCTTTGGGAGAGGCAAGAAGTCGGCATGGGAGGCATGGCTTTGCTATCAAGATGTGACAGAAGCCTTTACACACATGGCACGTAATCCATACACAGATGTATCATTTGGTGATCAACATTTCCAGCTGCTGGAACGCTTCACTGTCATTCTGTATGATAAGGCCAGCGACCTAGAACATGTGGATGATGCCAGAAAGGAGCTGTTTTGCCTGAAGGGTAAGACAATGGAGGCCCTCCCCCCCAACCCAGGATGCTCTGCTGCAGCATTGTAAGCGAGTTGCTTATCAGAGTGGAATATGGTGTACCAGTGAGCATATTGTACAACATGTACCGAGTCCAGAAGGCTGGGGATGGACTCTGGATGAGGACAGCCAGTCGTGGGTTCCTGTGTGGACGACATTACCTGTGGCCTGTAAGGCCTGCAGTGAACTAGTCAAATGTGGCTGCAAGAGTCCAAAAGGATGTGCTGCAAGATGTGCATGCAGAAAGGCCAACTAGAAGTCCACTGAACTCTGCAGTTGATATTGTCAGAAGTAACGCAATCATGAAGCATTGGTGTGATGACTGTAAATTATCTTATAGGCCTATTCATTTTCTTTGTGTTAATAAAATCAAGCTAGTCCTTTTCTAAATGGTATAATTGCATCCTTGACCCAGAAAATGTGTGTTTAGACACCAAGATCATGATCCTAAGTGGCTTAGCAGCTGAGATATTGATAGATATAGGGTTTTCTACGATGGCGATCATAAAAATTCAAGATGGCTGCCATAATGTATCAGGAGGAAGTGGTGCCTATCAAAAATGGGAAACTAAGGCAATGGGTAGAATGTGGAACAAATTTGGCGCTTTTGTCCGGAACGTCCACATCCATCTGCTAAGCTGCCCCACTATAATGGCTTCATTTGGAATCAAATTCCGTCCATCACCACCCACTCTGACTCGTGGTCACGTAGCTTGATGCCCTACACACATACATCTTACACACAAACACTAGAAGCTAAGTACTAGAGAAGGATACTTGTAATCTGGTACACATTTAAGGCCTCCCTGAATAAAGAAGTAGAGCCCTAATATATTAAATATTTGTTGTGATATGAACCAGCCAGGGCTCGAACACAGGCCAGTAATGGAGCCCTCCAACACCTTAACCACTAGGCCACCGAGGAGTTTAACAGTAATGGCTTAATTTGGAATCAAAATATATCCACCACCAATTAACTAAATTAACTCAATTAACCCTTTGATTCCAAAATAACCTTCGTAAGCTGAATAAAATCGTCTCATAATACCTAAAAAACAGAAGAAAACGCGTAACCATGCCTTGAAAGGCTTGATAATATATACAGTGTAAAAATAATATGTTGTCACTATCGTTCCTCTTCTACCTCCATTGTCATTTGTCTCCCTTCCATTGTCTGCTTCTAGTCCGAATTTTTGGCCATTAGTCGGTACGAGAGAGGAGAGGTTCGTTTGGAGCTGCTCGTCTCTGATAATACAAGGGAAGCCAAACACATCAGAGAGACAGTAAGAGCGAGAGAGAGAGTGAAGTGAGTGAGTATGTGTATTAGAGTGAGAGAGTGAAAGAGTGAGACTTAGAATGTGAGTGAGATTGAGAATGAGAGCGAGAGAGGAGGAAATACTTTCCTACAATGTACTTAATCAAATTTGCTAGCCACGTACAGCAGTCAAGATCGGATATTACCAATTTCAGTCACCCTCACCTTACCTTAACCCTACTGTCAGTCTCCCTCACCTTAGCTTCACCCTACTGTCAGTCTCCCTCACCTTACCTTCACCCTACTGTCAGTCTCCCTCACCTTACCTTCACCCTACTGTCAGTCTCCCTCACCTTACCTTCACCCTACTGTCAGTCTCCATCACCTTACCTTCACCCTACTGTCAGTCTCCCTCACCTTACCTTCACCCTACTGTCAGTCTCCCTCACCTTAGCTTCACCCTACTGTCAGTCTCCCTCACCTTACCCTCACCCTACTGTCAGTCTCCCTCACCTTACCTTCACCCTACTGTCAGTCTCCCTCACCTTACCTTCACCCTACTGTCAGTCTCCCTCACCTTACCTTCACCCTACTGTCAGTCTCCCTCACCTTAGCTTCACCTTACTGTCAGCCTCCATCACCTTACCTTCACCCTACTGTCAGTCTCCCTCACCTTACCTTCACCCTACTGTCAGTCTCCCTCACCTTACCTTCACCCTACTGTCAGTCTCCCTCACCTTAGCTTCACCTTACTGTCAGTCTCCCTCACCTTAGCTTCACCCTACTGTCAGTCTCCCTCACCTTACCTTCACCCTACTGTCAGTCTGCCTTACCTTACCTTCACCCTACTGTCAGTCTGCCTTACGCTATCACTATTTAAATTTAATTTTCTATGGTTGCCAAATTTTAAACGGCATCCAGTATGTCAAATTGCGTCATAATTGTATATTGGATTTCATGGCAAACGGATGACAATCCAGGCTATTCATCGCGTGCGATTCTTCCTCTTCTTGCCAAGCACAGCAGTGTTTCCCCCCATCCTCGTTCAAACAATGTTATTTGCCTCAATTTTCCCCCACCTGGCTCGGGCAAACTGTTGTAGTTGCCCATGTAACTATAGGAGATGTTTTGCATGTCTGCCGTCATCTTATTTTTCTCCTTTATAGTTGTATAGGGGATCCACCGCCACCACTGCGCTTCATCATCAACATCATCAATTTGACGCCCCGCTTCCAAAGGAAGCGCCCCAAAAGGGATGGCCATTGCAGAAGTTGCCTCCAGGTATCCAAGACATGCCTCCACTGACCCATTCCACAGTGCCATTTCCACTATGTGGATTATGACCCTTAGCAATGAAGGAGCAGACCCAGAGCAGTCTGTTACGACCGGCACAGCTGAATAAACAAGGGCACTTAGTATTGGACTACAATATAGGCTAAGTATGCAACAACAGTGCGCTAATTCCAAACCCTTGAACTATTAAGCCGGTGAACAAAACACATAAACCCTCTAGAGTTAATATACTGGATAACGGGGTATCAATTAACAAGGGATAAGTGTACTCTACTAAGGCTTTCCAGCAATGGCAAAGCCAGCAAACAACAAGAAGTAATTACGTTAATAAAATGCTCTCAAGTATTAACAAAGCTTAAATAAACTATGACAAGATTTAATAAACAATTAGATGCTTACGTTATGTTTAATGTTAGTCTGAACTCAACATTAAAACCCTTCAATGCTATATGAAAGCACTTGAAGTCTAGTCCTACAGCAAACAGACCTGGAAGCTTCTGCAAACGTCTGATGCTCTAAGATGCTCGTAGAATATAGAACTGTAATAATGCAAGAGGCAGGACATGAAACGTGTATCTTAAATACACCAAAAAGCAGGACATCTGTAATGGAAAACACGAGAATGCAACAACTCTGTGACAGTAATAATAACAGCAACTCAATAACAGTACTTCCTTAACCCTCCAGCCCCGGCTATGTATTATATATATATTCCTCGAAACCCGGGTGTTTTGGCCGAAAAACGTCTAGGCTAGGCTACCGTATATTCGTTAATCAGACTGCTTCCCGCATTCCCGCGCATCCCCAAGCGTAGCTGTGTTATTTACCTGTAGAATGGCATTAAGTAGAGCTCTCTAAGTCAACTGGTTGAGCTGTGATGATGATTTCATTGGAGATAACTTTATGGCCAAAACAGCCACTTTACACCACTTTTCGATACTTAACAACAACATACAGGCACACACGAACAAGCGACGCTCTCCTTCTTGTGGCCGGAGATGCGGGGCGACGGTCCAGCCGGCTGTTGTTTACATGCGTCGGACCGACGCCTCGCACACGAAGCTCACAGGCTTTCAACCACTGGGCGTTCAAGATACCATCCGGGTACCTGTTATATGCTTTTTTATGGGCGTTCAAGAGCCCTTCCGTGGTGAGAGGGTTAAATAAAGTAACAGCCACCAACGGTTGTGCCCTGCGCAACAACCTAGGCTAAACAATACCGTGAATAATACTAAAGCACACGTGATAAGAGTTAATAAGTATGCATTGTCTTCTCTATTAATAAAGTCTAGCTGTGGTATCACGGTATGGGAAACTAGGTAGAGCCAAGCATGCTCCTAGCCTAGTGCCACCCTTAAGGCTATCTCCCTATATTACGTTAATGACCGGGAGGCTCTCTTGGTAAGTCCAGGTCTCTCGTACCTGGTCTTGCCCTGACGCTCCCCTAGAAGTCAAGCAAAGAGCTAGCAATATACTGGCAGGAGTAGGCAAAAGCCCTCTGCCAGCACAATGCTACACTCGCAAAGGAAATATCCAAAAGGGCTGGCCACCAGGCTACCCAGCACCGTCGAAGTCGTACAGGCTGTAGCGAGCCGTATACACAACACTGACAACGACAACAGATACCCACCACAGTCTAGCCTTAAATAATGGAGGAGAACAATCAATATTGAAAAGCACCCTACAGTATGAAATCTGTGACTCTAAACCTTGCTAAGCTAGTACATAATAATATCTGAGAGCAGGAGATTGTAATACGACTGGCGGACAGTGAATGTCGCTTGCGAGGGGCCAGAAGGGATGGGTAATTGACTGCAAAGCATAGAAGTATGGAAAAGACGAAGTTCAGAGAGAGAAACAGTAGTATAGGTGGTTATTGGGGAACAGAATGCAAAGGGATGTAGACGCAATCTCACGGTGCCATGCTCTGCGGGAGTCAGGAGGGTAGGAGCCCGTCCACTGGGTTAGGATAGCGGCAACCAACCACCGGCCACTACATCACAGGGACACAAAGCCCACGTTACCCTGTTCAGCCACTCACCGACAAGCGGGCTGGCCGGGAAGGGAGAGCGCGCACACGCACTACACCTCGCTCCCCCGTATCTCTCTCATTGCAACTAACACACTGCGTATCTTATAACACTATCAATGATATAAAATACTTCTTGGTGTCACAGACAAGAATAAAGGCAAACACTAAACTGTCTGTGACAACTTAAACACTATGAAAGAAAGAGGGTCGCTCTACGACTATCATAGCCCATTTCACTGCCCTGGCGAGCGCTAGCGAGTACGAGAGCATTCTGAACAGCTGGCTAGCGTAACAAGTCCCTCACCCAGATGGCAGTTCCACCACTGTTTTGCTATATTATTAATCCCAATAAGGCCCTGGCTGGAAGCATACCAAGCACAGACATTTTCTGAAGATAGGAACCAGTGATCCTCTGCTCCAGAAGCAGATTGCACCACCAGTGTGGCGGGCGGTGGGGTTGCCGCATCCCTACACCAGAGAGAGAAAGGCCGACTTGTGCCAGTGAGCTGTGAGAGTAGAACACTAGGGAACCATGGGGCACACCATTATGGCTTCATTGCCATCACCACTCTCAGGAAAAAAGTTAGAAATAAGAATGGTGAAAAAGGTAAAGTAAGTCGCTCATAAAGATAGTAACTAAAAAACGCTAATACTCTTTTAATTAGGCATTAGGCCTATGGCAACCTTGGTCCCTATCGTTTGTCAAAGAGCTATGTTCCACCCTCCTCCACCCTACTTGCTGTATCCCCAATTGGTGAGATTATAGGCACCAATCGAGCAGGGCAATACCCAGAGGAGGACTCGTAGGCATGTGATAAGGAGTTGCTGGAACCACTTGTCTGGATTCTCTTGCTGTTTCTGTTTGTGTCTCACTTACACAGAGCTAGCTCTCACAATCACCTCTTCTTCCTATCCATCTCACTACACTAAACAAGCACACTACGCATTTTTCCAATACAAAAAAAAATCAATAACAAAATAAATATATATGTCTACAAATAGGATGCCTCGGAGTCCGCTGGTCGGGGGGGGAGACCACAAATGACTTCATCATCGACTGCTCTTCACCGACCGATCCATCAAGATTCTTTGGATCGAGGCCTGTCACTCTTACTATCAACATCTGTAATATTCGCAGCAATTCTTCTAACTTTCCTTCTGTTGAACACCACCTCTCCTCCAACATACCTGATCTTCTTTTCCTCACTGAAACTATCCTAGTTTGAAAACCGAAGGCGGATGTTGTGTATACGTACACAAACTCACTTGCTCTTGGGAATTTTCAACTTTATGGCTCAAACCATCCTATCACTCTCATACTAAATATTTCTGTTTTGTCTATCTTTCCCCTAACAACTCTACTGACTTTCTAAAATTATTTTATTATCTAAACTCTAAAGTGAAGTACATCCTATCCATCTCTCCATTATCAGAAATATCCATCTTAGGAACATTCAATGTTCACCACCGCCAATGGCTCTCCTCTCATTCCACTGATCAACCTGGTGAACAAGCCTGCATCTTTTCTATCCTAAATTACCTAGTGCCGTTGGTTCAGCAATTCCTCCATATTCCGGATCGCTTCGGAGATCGGCCCAACATTCTCAACTTGTTTCTAATTTCTAACCCTTCCGCTTATACTGTCGATCTTTTCTCTCTTTTGGGCTCTTCCGACCATAAACTTATCTCTGTCACCTGTCCTATCTCTCCTGTATGGCCACCTGATCCTCCCAGTCGGCGATGTTTGTGACACTTTGGCTCTACTGATTGGCAGGCTTTTTGGCAGTACTCTTTTATTTTCCTTGGAATGAGTTTTGCTTCGTTGGTCAGGGACCCTCGGAGAGTGATGAGCACATTACCGAGGTAATCTTCTCAGGCATGGAGGCATACTGTCCATTTACTTTTTTCTCAGTTAAATGCAAATTTGTTTTGGTTCACTCACACTTCTTCAAATGCTATCTGCAATAAGGAGGAACATTCAAACGGTACCGTCGCATTCAAACTCAAGATTCTCATTCTTCTTAAGTTTCGGCCCGGAATCAAGCCAAATCTA
The DNA here is from genome assembly GCA_032716605.1 of Paralithodes platypus. Taxonomy (NCBI): domain Eukaryota; kingdom Metazoa; phylum Arthropoda; class Malacostraca; order Decapoda; family Lithodidae; genus Paralithodes; species Paralithodes platypus. Next base: position 43,817,993 of record CM064523.1, on the reverse strand, counting down.
TTCTTCGATTCACCAAACACTCTTTCATCAATAATAGATGCACTGAACTATCACACTATAGCTCTTCCAAAGCTTTCTGGCATCTAGTCAAAAACGTCTCCAACAATATTTCCTCCTCATCTTTCGCGCCCTGTTTCTACTCTGACGGCAATATCATCACTTCTTTCTCTAACAAAGCTCAACTCTTCGCCAAAACCTTCGCTAAAACCTCCACTTTGAATGATTCCTGCGCTATTCATTCCTCTCCACCCCCCTAGTTCCTGCTTATGCCTAACATCCTAATATTTTCCCAAGATGTACTTTCTTCCCTCTCTGGGCTTATTACTAAGAATTTGTTTTGGACCGGATGGTGTTTCTCCTGTTGTAGTAAAATACTATATTTCTGTGCTGAATCCCTGCCTAGGTATACTCTTCCACCTCCGTCTCTCCTCAAACTTCTTCCCTTCTTGCTGGAAGTTTTCTCTCAATCAACCTACCCCAAAAAAGGGTTATCGCTCTCAATCCTCCAACTATAGTCTAATTGCTCTTATGTCTTACATCTCCAAAGTTTTTAAAACTATTCTTACTTCAAAATTTCTGAAGCACTTCTGTTCCCATAATCTACTCTCAGATCGCCGGTATGGCTTCCTTAGGGCTCACTTAACTGGTGATTTTCTTTCATATCCTACTAACTCTTGGTCATCCTCCTTTCGGGACTTCCCTGAGACCTTTTATATTGTGCTAGAAATACAGAAGGCTTTCGATAGAGTCTGGCCCAAATCTCTAATTTCAAAACTACCCTCCTTCAGTTTCTATCCCGCCATCTGTGCCTCAATCTCTAATTTCCTTCCTGGCCTTCCATAGCTGCGGCTATGGATGACCATTGTTCATTTTCTCAACCTATCAACTCTGGTGTTCCTCAGGGTTCTGTCCTGTCACCAGTTATTTTTCTATCATAATGCAGTTGGGTATAATATGTACACTACATGCTTAGAATAATATCCAGTGTTCGAGAATGGATGATATATCGTAGGTTTGTGCATAAACCTTTAACTGATTTGATAGCGTAATGGTTAGTGTGCAGAATTTCGTTTTGGGTATCCTAGGTTCGAATCCTAGGAGTACCACATAGTATGCATTAGTTTCATTGTTTCATTAATTAGGTTTCTTTGTAAGTTAATTGGCGGATTGGTGATAATATGAATTATATAGCCACTGCTATACCGGCACCGTCTTTTTCATTTTATCCTGGCTACTATTAGAAGATGTTATTCAGTTTAAGAAGGGTCTCCAGCAATGAACATTGAACAGGCTTCGAACTACCTCATTTAACCCATTTTACTACCACAGATTCTTTTTAAGCTTCATAAAATTTGTCTAAATATGGCTAGAATAAAATTAATAAGACGTTGCCGGTACAGATGTGGTTAACGATCTTCTAACTGCACCGCCAGCCCCATTCACTCATATGCTGACAACTCTACATTACTCTATTGAACTAGCCTTCTACAATATCACCATAGCAGTTATTCCAAAACTCACGGCCATAGCACACTTATCTCCTGACTTTTCTACTATCTCCGATTAGGGCAGAGATAACCTTGATACTTCCAATGCTTCCAAAACACGTTGTTGTTTTTGTTGTTGTTGTTGTTCCCCAAGCTGCCTGGCCGAACAGCCCCAAGGCCCCGAGCAATTCCAAGGCCATAACCAAGCGCCCCCACAGAACCCTCCCTGCTGACCACAATAAAGCCTGGGTGACCGAAGCCACTCCATGGCGGGGAGCTGAGGAGGGTGCGGAAACGCCCGGGAAACCAAAGCCCCACCCAGGGCCCTGTGCCCCTCAGCAATTATGAAGAGAAAGTGGAGGGGCAAGGGAAAAATATGATGCTTTGGCTTCCAATCTTGGTAGATCGGGAGATCAATCCACGGAAGAGACGCCGTCACTTGAGATCTAGAAAATATATAAGTTAAAGGAACAGTCAGAGTAAGCTATGGGTATGGCAGAGATTGCTGAGCTCTCACTCTGATAGACCAGCCCATCACCACATGACCAAAACACGTTGTCTCCATTTGTCTACTCGTCACAACCTTCCACAAGACTATCACTAGCTCTTCAACAGCATACAAATTAACTCTTTATATTTTCTGAATATTCGTAGTGTCTGTTTTTCTTCTGATCTCTCTTGGAAAACCATATTACCACTCTTGCTAAAACAACTTCCCAGAAGCTGGGTGTGCTTGACCTCCTTTGGGGGTTATTTACCCCTACACATCTTCTTGCTCTCTCACAGCACTTCTAGACAAAATAGAAAAGAAAGCATTTCGTCTAATTAACTTACGTTAAGTGACTAATTATCTGCAATCTCTCTTTCGTCGCCGCTATGTTGCATCTCTCTCGCTAATCTACCGCTAAATGGTATTTTAACTGAACCACTTGGTGTAGAGAATTCTAGTTATCACCTATCACAAGATAGTAGCAAGTCCTGTCTCCTGATATTATTATATAACCTAAGTTAGGCCATTTATTTGAGCAGATATGAGTAACAGTAAATTACTAAAATATTCTGAGACTCCTGATAGTACCACAAACTTGGGTACTTCCCTACTTCCCTAGACGTCTTCATTGGTGAGTACAATCATCTTTACAGTAATATATATACATTTTAATGGTTATGAAACCATAAATAGTAAGTTAGATGTATATATTAGGATTCTGGGCATTACATAGGAGTAACTTTATTACAATAATCAGTGATCTTCAGAGCTCTCTGTGTATATAGCACCTTCACTACGTAGAGCACGTAGCACCCATCTTGCAACACAATCTCACCTCTACCCTGTGAAAATCTGCAACCCAAAAGTGAAGTGATGTTCCCAATTTTTCTTCTATTCAACAGCTGAGTTCTGGAACTCTCTGCCTGAATCCATCTTTCCCTCATCCAATGATTTAAATGGCTTCAAACTCTGTGTATCCAGCCATATTGGCTCATACATTCCTTGAGTTTTGCCCTGTCACTCATTCAACTTTAGAAGAGGCACTCGCCACAGGCAGTTTTGCCTTTTGTCTCCCTCATCTACGCAGAACAAAATAACAAAACAAAAGCGAGCTGGTTTTCAAAGCAAAATTAAGAAGTGTTTATGGCATATGATAAAGCCCATATCTGCCGATTATCATAGGTTTGGGTTCACCCTCCCTCCACTAAAGGTCAAACCGCTCCAAATATATTTTAAGGGGTATATTGCAGGAAATAAAACAAAAATTAAACAATAGTCATATGTTGTTGCACACATTTTCAAGGATCTAGGACCCTGAGCAAGGAAACTTTAGGACGTGCAGCAACTCGATTGCATGTTTAGGTGCACAAACAAACTTGTGGGTGTGCAGGCAAACTTTTGGATGTGTAGTCAAGGTTTTGGGAGCGCAGTCAAGCTTTTGGGTACGCAGGGAAGTTTAAAGGCTGCACATGCAAACTTTGGGCCGAGCACGCACACGACTGAGAGTTAACTCCCAAATCATTGGTGGCGGGAAATTATGCTCCTGTTCACCTGCCATCCTGGCCCGGGTGGTGGGAAATTCCGCTCCTGTTCATCTGTCATCCAGGCCCGGGTGGCAGGAAATCCTGCACAAACGCTGAAGCTAGGATCGGCGCCAATTTTGTTAGTCAAAGGCGGTAAATAATAGATGATATGGTATCTGGCAACACTTGTAATTACCTTAATACTGTACCAGAGGGTATTGCTGTAATGTACAGTACCACGTATTGTGGCAAAATGGCTTCAGAGTCGATAGAGAGCAACCTCTCATCCCGAAACTTGAACGAGTAATGAGCTAGCTCGCCTGTGGGACCGTATATACACTCTGAGAAGTGTTGCTTAAAACTCAAAGCAGTGTTTACAAGTCATGGTGCCAGGTACCGCTCGGTACAAGGACTGTATATTACGTACGTACATCGTACATCGCTGGTACTGGCGAGTTACTTTTTTACTGTCGGCAACATACTTCGCTGGTATAGTAAGAGTTAAGCCAAAAAATCAGTCATCTTGGAGCCTTGGTGATGGACGAAAATAATTATCCTAAAATACAGCACGCTGCCCGCCTCCGACTACACCACGGCTTGCCGTTTCACTTTCCATCCCACATCCACGTCGACCTTCGCGTGTGGATAATTTGAACGAAAGTGCAATTATGATAGAACTATTCCACATAGTTACAGGGAAAAGAAACAGATCTCCCACCCTCTGCATACTGTATCACTACCACCACCACCTTTTCTGTCACGCAAGGAATGGCACTTTTAGGACTGCCTGCTTTAAGCGGGTGTTGATGATCCTGGGAGTGAATCATTAGGCCAGGATGAACACATTGGTGTGAGGGGTTGATTGCAACTGCATTGTTTGTCTCACGCATTTCACCGCCACCGTGCACCATTCCAGGAAGACTTTTTGTTATACCAGACCCATTCACCATACCTGTTCACACTTGCTGCCTCGTCAACGCCTGTCACCACCACCAACTTCAAAACCACCACCACCATCACTTTCCACACCACCACAACCAGCCTCTACAACACCACAACCAGCCTCTACAACACCACAACCAGCCTCTACACCACCACAACCAACCTCTACACCACCACAACCAGTCTCTACACCACCACAACCAGCCTCTACACCACCACAACCAGTCTCTACACCACCACAACCAGTCTCTACACCACCACAACCAGCCTCTACACCACCACAACCAGTCTCTACACCACCACAACCAGTCTCTACACCACCACAACCAACCTCTACAACACCACAACCAGCCTCTACACCACCACAACCAGTCTCTACACCACCACAACCAGCCTCTACACCACCACAACCAGTCTCTACACCACCACAACCAGTCTCTACACCACCACAACCAACCTCTACACCACCACAACAAGTCTATACACCACCACAACCAGTCTCTACACCACCACAACCAACCTCTACACCACCACAACCAACCTCTACACCACCACAACCAGTCTCTACACCACCACAACCAGTCTCTACACCACCACAACCAGCCTCTACACCACCACAACCAACCTCTACACCACCACAACCAGTCTCTACACCACCACAACCAACCTCTACACCACCACAACCAGTCTCTACACCACCACAACCAGTCTCTACACCACCACAACCAGCCTCTACACCACCACAACCAGTCTCTACACCACCACAACCAGTCTCTACACCACCACAACCAACCTCTACAACACCACAACCAGCCTCTACAACACCACAACCAGTCTCTACACCACCACAACCAGCCTCTACACCACCACAACCAGTCTCTACACCACCACAACCAGTCTCTACACCACCACAACCAACCTCTACACCACCACAACAAGTCTATACACCACCACAACCAGTCTCTACACCACCACAACCAACCTCTACACCACCACAACCAACCTCTACACCACCACAACCAGTCTCTACACCACCACCACTGTAACGGGCGGTTGTTTGGTTGCCTTTTTGCTTCTTACCTTAATTTTCCTTGGTTATGCTTGTAGTTCAGGTTTTCACTGTAAAAACATGTTGAAAGGTAAATTGTTAAGGTAACTGATTTGAAGCAAAGACACTGTTGGGTTTTCTATGGTTTTATTACCAGCAAAATATACTATGCTTAATTATGGCTTGTTTGATTTATTGATTGTCTCTGTAGGTATTGTAGCTACCCGACCGAGAAATACCTACAGCTTGCACTATATTATAAAAGCAACTAGATTTGAGCTATATTCCTGTAATGAAACCACCGTAAAAGAATAAAAGATAAGAATAGCGAAAATAGATAACGATACACACACTAATATCGCACGTACTGTCACTGTATACGGCACTGTATTAATTACCACAGCTGAATGAAGGGTCGACCTTCCAATGGGGCTGTCTGATCTGCTACTGGCCTGGCTTCCCTCCTTGGGCCGCTTTCTTACTAACCATTACATAGTTGCTAGCAATTATATTGGAGTTGCTGCAATACTCTGAGGAGACCGTGGGAACCCTTGCTTACTCTGCAAGAATTGTACCAAGTCCATTATAGGTGGGGGAGATGATCTATCTATAGGGAGATCATTCCCCACTAGAATGTACAGTAGTATACTTAAGTAAGTGAATAATTGTTATAAGGGTGTGAGTTTTATATGTGATTATATGAGATGCCCTAGAGTGTACAGTCGCTCAAAATGCGCTGTTACACCACAACCAGTCTCTACACCACCACAACCAACCTCTACACCACCACAACCAGTCTCTACACCAACACAACCAGGCTCTACACCACCACAACCAGTCTCTACACCACCACAACCAACCTCTACACCACCACAACCAACCTCTACACCACCACAACCAGTGTTTACACCACCATATCCAGTCTCTACACCACCACAACCAACCTCTACACCACCACAACCAGTCTCTACACCACCACAACCAGCCTCTACACCACCACAACCAGTGTTTACACCACCACAACCAGTCTCTACACCTCCACAACCAGCCTCTACACCACCACAACCAGCCTCTACACCACCACAACCAGTGTTTACACCACCACAACCAGTTTCTACACCACCACAACCAGCTGCAACACCACCACAACCAGTGTTTACACCACCACAACCAGTCTCTACACCACCACAACCAACCTCTACACCACCACAACCAGTCTCTACACCACCACAACCAGTCTCTACACCACCACAACCAACCTCTACACCACCACAACCAACCTCTACACCATCACAACCAACCTCTACACCACCACAACCAACCTCTACACCACCACAACCAACCTCTACACCACCACAACCAACCTCTACACCACCACAACCAGCCTCTACACCACCACAACCAGCCTCTACACCACCACAACCAATTTCTACACCACCACAACCAACCTCTACACCACCACAACCAACCTCTACAACACCACAACCAGTCTCTACACCATCACAACCAACCTCTACACCATCACAACCAACCTCTACACCACCACAACCAGTCTCTACACCACCACAACCAACCTCTACAGCACCACAACCAGTCTCTACACCATCACAACCAGCCTCTACACCACCACAACCAGTCTCTACACCACCACAACCAGTCTCTACACCACCACAACCAGTCTCTACACCACCACAACCAGTCTCTACACCACCACAACCAACCTCTACACCACCACCACCAGTCTCTACACCACCACAACCAACCTCTACACCACCACAACCAACCTCTACACCACCACAACCAGCCTCTACACCACCACAACCAGCCTCTACACCACCACAACCAGCCTCTACACCACCGCAACCAACCCCTACACCACCACAACCAGCCTCTACACCATCACAACCAGTTTCTACACCACCACAACCAGTCTCTACACCACCACAACCAGTCTCTACACCACCACAACCAACCTCTACACCACCACAACCAACCTCTACACCACCACAACCAACCTCTACACCACCACAACCAACCTCTACACCACCACAACCAGCCGCAACACCACCACAACCAGTCTTTACACCACCACAACCAACCTCTACACCACCACAACCAACCTCTACACCACCACAACCAGTCTTTACACCACCACAACCAACCTCTACACCACCACAACCAACCTCTACACCACCACAACCAGCCTCTACACCACCACAACCAACCTCTACACCACCACAACCAACCTCTACACCACCACAACCAGCCGCAACACCACCACAACCAACCTCTACACCACCACAACCAACCTCTACACCACCACAACCAACCTCTACACCACCACAACCAACCTCTACACCACCACAACCAACCTCTACACCACCACAACCAACCTCTACACCACCACAACCAACCTCTACACCACCACAACCAACCTCTACACCACCACAACCAACCTCTACACCACCACAACCAGCCTCTACACCACCACAACCAACCTCTACACCACCACAACCAACCTCTACACCACCACAACCAACCTCTACACCACCAAAAACCAACCTCTACACCACCACAACCAGCCTCTACACCACCACAACCAACCTCTACACCACCACAACCAACCTCTACACCACCACAACCAACCTATACACCACCACAACCAACCTCTACACCACCACCACAACCAGCCTCTACACCACCACAACCAACCTCTACACCACCACAACCAACCTCTACACCACCACAACCAACCTCTACACCACCACAACCAACCTCTACACCACCACAACCAACCTCTACACCACCACAACCAACCTCTACACCACCACAACCAACCTCTACACCACCACAACCAACCTCTACACTACCACAACCAGCCGCAACACCACCACAACCAACCTCTACACCACCATAACCAGTCTCTACACTACCACAACCAGCCGCAACACCACCACAACCAGTCTCTACACCACCACAACCAACCCCTACACCACCACAACCAGTCTCTACACCATCACAACCAACCTATACACCAGCACAACCAGTCTCTACACCACCACAACCAGTCGCAACACCACCACAACCAACCTCAACACCACCACAACCAGTCTCTACACCACCACAACCAACCTCTACACCACCACAACCTCTCAACACCACCACCACCTCTACACCACCACACCAACACACCACCACCACCACCTCTACACCACCACAACAACCTCTACACCACACACCACCACAACCACCTCAACAAACACACCACCACAACCGCTTTACACCACCACAACCAACCTCTACACCACCACAACCAACCTCTACACACCACAACCACCTCTACACCACACAACCACTCTACACCACCACAAACCACTCTACACCACCACAACCTCTACACCACCACAACACCACACCACCACAACCACCTCTACACCACCACAACCAACCTCTACACCACCACAACCACTCTACCACCACACCAACCTCTACACCACCACAACTATTCACTACATCACCACAACCAACCTCTACACCACCACAACCAACCTCTACACCACCACAACCAACCTCTACACCACCACAACCAACCTCTACACCACCTCAACCAACCTCCACACCACCACAACCAACCTCTACACCACCACAACCAACCTCTACACAACCACAACCAACCTCTACACCACCACACCAGTCTCTACACCACCACAACCAACCTCTACACCACCACAACCGGCCTCTACACCACCACAACCAGCCTCTACATCACCACAACCAGCCTCTACACCACCACAACCAGCCTCTACACCACCACAACCAGCCTCTACACCACCACAACCAGCCTCTACACCACCACAACCAGTCTCTACACCACCACGACCAGTGTCTACACCACCATAACCAACCTCTCCACCACCACAACCACCTACACCACCACAACCACCTCTACACCACCACAACCAACCTCTACACCACCACAACCAACCTCTACACACCACACCACCTACACCACCACACCCAACCTCTACACCACCACAACCAACCTCTACACCACCACATCCAACCTCTACACCACCACAACCAACTCTACACCACCACAACCAACCTCTACACCACCACAACCCCACACACCACAAACCCTCTACACCACCACAACCACTCTACACCACCACAACCACCTCTACACCACCACACAACCACCTCTACACCACACACCACCTCTACACCACCACAACCAACCTCTACCACCACAACCAACCTCTACACCACCACAACCAACCTCTACACCACCACAACCAACCTCTACACCACACAACCAACCTCTACACCACCACAACCAGCCTCTACACCACAACCAGCCTCTACACCACACAACCAACCACACCACCACAACCACCTCTACACCACACAACCACCACACCACACAACCTCTACACCACCACAACCATCTCTACACACCACAACCAACCTCTACACACCACCACAACCTCTACACCACCACAACAACCTCCACACCACAACCAATTTCTACACCACCACTAACAACCTCTACACCACCACCACCCACCTCTACACCACCACAATACCAACCTACACCACCACAACCAACCTCTACACCACCACAACCAGCTACACCACCACAACCAACCTCTACACCACCACAACCAACCTCTACACCACCACAACCAACCTCTACACCACCACAACCAACCTCTACACCACCACAACCAGTCTACACCACCACAACCAACCTCTACAACCACACACCACTCTACACCACCACAACCAACCTCTACACCACCACAACCACCGCACACCACCACAACCAACCTCTACACCACCACAACCAACCTCTACACCACCACAACCAACATCTACACCACCACAACCAACCTTTACACCACCACAACCAACCTCTACACCACACAACCAACCTCTACACCACCACAATAACAACCTACACCACCACAACAACCTATACCACCACAACCTCTACACCACCAACCACACCTCTACACCACCACACCACCAACCACCTCTACACCACCACAACCACCTCTACACCACACAACCACCTCTACACCACCACAACCACCTCTACACCACCACAACCAACCTCTACACCACCACAACCACCTACACCACAACCACCTACACCACAACCACCTACACCACAACCACCTACACCACAACCACCTACACCACAACCACCTACACCACAACCACCTACACCACCACCACCAGTCTCTACACCACCACAACCTCTCTACACACCACAACCAACCTACACCACCCCACAACCAACCTCTACACCACCACAGCCAACCTCTACACCACCTCAACCAACATCTACACCACCACAATCAACCACTACACCAACACAACCAACCTCTACACCACAACCAACCTCTACACACCACCACAACCAACCTCTACACCACCACAACCAACCTCTACACAACCACAACCAATCTCTCCACCACCCCAACCAGCCCCTACACCACCACAACCAACCTCTACACCCCCACCACAACCACCTCTACACCACCACAACCACCTAACACACCACACAACCAACCTCTACACCACCACAACCACCTCTACACCACCACAACCAACCTCTACACACCACACAACCACCTCTACAACCACCCACCAGCCTCTACACCACCACAACCAACCTCTACACCACCACAACCAGCCTCTACACCACGACAACCATTCTCTACACCACCACAACCAACCTGTCCAACCCCACAAGCAGTCTCTACACCACGAGAACCGCCGTCTACACCACCACTACCCACCTCTACACCACCACAACCAACCTCTACACCACCACCACACAACCACTACCAACCTCTACACCACCACAACCACCTCTACACCACCACCACAACCAACCTCTACACCACCACAACCTCTACACCACCACAACCAACCTCTACACCACCACAACCAACCTCTACACCACCACAACCAACCTCTACACCACCACAACCAACCTCTACACCACCACAACCAACCTCTACACCACCACAACCAACCTCTACAACACCACAACCAACCTCTACACCACCACAACCATTCACTACATCACCACAACCAACCTCTACACCACCACAACCAACCTACACACCACAACCACACTACACCACCACAATAACAACCTACACCACCACACTACACCACCTCTACACACCACACAACCAACCTCTACACCACCACAACCAACCTCTACACCACCACAACCACCTCTACACACCACAACCACCTCTACACCACCACAACCAACCTCTACACCACCACACAACCCTCTACACCACCACAACCACCGACACCACCACAACCAACCTCTACACCACCACAACCAACCTCTACACCACCACAACCACCACACCACCACAATACCAACCTACACCACCACAACCAACCTCTACACCACCACAACCATCTACACCACCCAACCTCTACACCACCACAACCAACCTCTCTACACCACCACAACCAACCTCTACACCACCACAACCACCACACCACCACAACCAACCTCTACACCACCACAACCAACCTCTACACCACCACACCACTCACCACCACAACCACCTCTACACCACCACAACCAACCTCTACACCACCACAACCAACCTCTACACCACCACAACCAACCTCTACACCACCACAACCAACCTCTACACCACCACAACCAGTTTATACACCACGACAACCAACCTCTAGACCACCACAACCAACCTCTACACCACCACAACCAACCTCTACACCACCACAACCAACCTCTACACCACACAACCAACCTCTACACCACCACAACCAGCCTCTACACCACCACAACCAACCTCTACACCACCACAACCAACTACACACCACCACAACCACCTCTACACCACCACCAACCAACCTCTACACCACACAACCACCTCTACACCACCACAACCACCTCTACACCACCACAACCAACCTACACCACCACAACCAACCTCTACACCACCACACCAACCACTCTACACCACCACAACCAACCTACACCACCACAACCAACCTCTACACCACCACACCACCTCTACACCACCACAACCAACCTCTACACCACCACAACCAACCTCTACACCACCACAACCAACCTCTACACACCCAACCACCTCTACAACCACACCACCTCTACACCACCACAACCACTCTACACCACCACAACCAACCTCTACACCACCACAACCACCTCTACACCACCACAACCACCTCTACACCACCACAACCTCTCTACACACCACCACAACCACCTCTACACCACCACAACCAACTCTACACCACCACAACCACCTCTACACCACCACAACCAACCTCTACACCACCACAACCACCTCTACACCACCACAACCAACCTCTACACCACCACAACCAACATCTACACCACATCTACACCACAACCAACCTCTACACCACCACAACCAACCTCTACACCATCACAACCAACCTCTACACCACCACAACCAACCTCTACACCACCACAACCAACCTCTACACCATCACAACCAACCTCTACACCACCACAACCAACATCTACACCACCACAACCAACCTCTACACCACCACAACCAACCTACACCACCACAACCTACCTCTACACCACCAGAACCAACCTCTACACCACCACTACCAACCTCTACACCACCACAACCAACCTCTACACCACCACAACCAGCATCTACACCACCACAACCAACCTCTACACCACCACAACCAACCTCTACAACACCACAACCAACCTCTACACCACCACAACCAACCTCTACACCACCACAACCAACCTCTACACCACCACAACCAGACTCTACACCCTCACAACCAACCTCTACACCACCACAACCTCTACACACCACCACAACCACTCTACACCACCACAACCACCTCTACAGCACCCCAACCAACCTCTACACCACCACAACCAACCTCTACACCACCACAACCAACCTCTACACCACCACAACCAACCTCTACACCACCACAACCACCGCAACCACCACACAACCATCTACACCACAACCACCTCTACACACCACCCAACCTCTACACCACCACAACCACCTCTACACCACCACAACCACCTCTACACCACCTCAACCAACCTCTACAATACCACAATCATCCTCTACACCACCACAACCACAACCACAACACCACCACAACCACCTCTACACCACCACAACCAACCACTACACCACCACAACCAACCTCTACACCACCACAACCAACCTCTACACCACCACAACCAACCTCTACACACCACCACAACCCTCTACACCACCACCACCACACCAACACCATCTACACCACAACCAACCTCTCCACCACAACCAACCTCTACACCACCACAACCATCTACAACCACCACAACCACACCACCACAACCAACCTCTACACCACCACAACCAACCTCTACACCACCACAACCAACCTCTACACCACCACACAACCTCTACAACCACAACCACCTCTACACCACCACAACCAACCTCTACACCACCACAACCAACCTCTACACCACCACAACCAACCTCTACACCACCACAACCAACCTCTACACCACCACAACCAACCTCTACACCACCACAACCAACTTCACCACCACAACCAACCTCTACACCACCACAACGAACCTCTACACCACCACAACCAACCTCTACACCACCACAACCACCTCTACACCACCACAACCAAACCTCTACACCACCACAACCAACCTCTACACCACCACAACCAACCTCTACACCACCACAACCAACCTCTACACCACCACAACCAACCTCTACACCACCACACCCAACCTCTACACCACCACAACCAACTTCTACACCACCACAACCAACCACTACAACACCACAACCAGCTCTACACCACCACAACCTCTCTACCACCACAACCAACCTCTACACCACCACAACCAACCTCTACACACCACAACCACCCCACCACCACAACCAACCTCTACACCACCACAACCAACCTCTACACCACCACAACCAACCTCTACACCACCACAACCAACCTCTACACCACCACAATCCACCTCTACACCACCACACAACCAACCTACAACCACAACCACCACACAAACCACCACAACCAACCTCTACACCACCACAACCAACCTCTACACCACCACAACCACCTCTACACCACACAACCAACCACCACAACCACAACCAGCCTCTACACCACCACAACCAACCTCTACACCACCACAACCAACCTCTACACCACCACAACCAACCTCTACACCATCACAACCAACTTCTACACCATCACAACCAACCTCTACACCACCACAACCAACCTCTACACCATCACAACCAACCTCTACACCACCACAACCAATCTCTACAACACCACAACCAGTCTCTACACCACCACAACCAAACACACCACACAACCAACCCACAACTAACCTCTACACCACCACAACCAACCTCTACACCACACAACCACCTCTACCACCACCACAACCAACCTCTACACCACCACAACCAACCTCTACACCACCACAACCAGCCTCTACACCACCACCACAACCAACCTCTACACCACCACAACCAACCTCTACACCACCACAACCAACCTCTACACCACCCCCAACCTCTACACCACACAACCACCTCTACACCACCACAACCACTCTACACCACCACAACCAACCTCTACACCACCACAACCAACCTCTACACCACCACAAACACCCACACCACCACAACCACCACCACAAACACCCACACCACCACAACCACCTCTACACCACCACAACCAACCACACACCACAATCACCTCTACACCACCACACCAACCTCTACACCACCACAACCAACCTACACCACCACAACCAACCTCTACACCACCACACAACCAACCTCTACACCACCACCACAACCAACCTCTACCACCACAACCAACCTCTACACCACCACAACCCTCTACACCACCACAACCAACCTCTACACCACCACAACCAACCTCTACACCACCACAACCAACCTCTACACCACCACAACCAACTACAACACACCACAACACCCACACCACCACACCACCTACACACCCAAACCACCTCTACACCACCACAACCAACCTCTACACCACCACAACACACCACACCACCACAACAACCACCACACCAACCTCTACAACCACACCACCACACCACCTCTACCACCAAACCCCACCACAACACCACCAACCACCACCAACCTCTACACCCCAACAACCAACCTCTACACACCACAACCACAACCACCTCTACACCACCACAACCACCCCACCACCACAACCACACCACACAACCAACCTCTACACACCACCAACCCAACACCACAACAAACCACCCACAACACCACAACCAACTACACCACCACAACCAACCTCTACACCCCCACCACCACAACCAACCTCTACACACCACAACACCTCTACACCCAAACACACCGCGACAACCCACCACCACAACCGCGACACACCACAACCAACCTACACCACACCACCACACCAACCCTACACAACCACGACAACACCAACCCACCACAACCATGACCACACAACCAACACCTCTACACCACCACAACCAATCTCTACCACCACCCCACACCTCTACCACCCACAACCCTCTACACCCCACCAACCAACTCTACACCACCACCAAACCAACCTCACACCACCACAAACCTCTACACACCACACACAACACCACAACACAACACATCTACACACAACCACCACACACACCACAACAACTCTACACCACCACCCACTCACCACCACAACAAACCTACCTCTACACACACCAACAACAACACCAAACCCCACCACCACACAACCTACACCACCACAACCAACCTCTACACCACCACAACCACCACCGCCAACCACCACACAACCAACCTCACACCACAAACCCCAACCACCACACCACCACCACTCTACAACACAACCTCTACACCACCACAACAACCTCTACCCACCACAACCACCTACACCACACAACCAACCCAAACACCCACCAACCTCTACACCACCACAACCAACCACACAACACCACAACCAAACTCTACACCACACCACAACAACCCACACACACACCAACCCACACAACCTCTACCCACCACCACCCCTCTACACCACCACAACCAACCCACCACCACCCAACCACCTCTACAAACAACACACACCCCAACCACCACAACACACCACAACCCACAACACACACCACAACCAAACCTACACAACACCACCACAAACCACCACAACACACCCAACACCACCACACCACCACCACAACACACCACCACAACCAACCAACACACCACCCACCTCTACCACAACACCACACACCACCACACAACACAACCCACACACCACACACCACCCACAACCCACACAACCACTACAACCAACCATCTACAACACCAACCTCTACACCACCACAACCAAACCCACCACAACACCACACAACCCCCCACACCACCACAACACCACACACCACAACCAACCTCTACCCCCACAACCAACCACCACCCACAACCAACCTCACCACCACACCACTCACAACAACACCACCACAACCACCCACCCTACACCACCCAACCTCTACACCACCACACAACCCACACCACCACACCACACCAAACAACCCCACACCACCACACCACCACAACCAACACACCTACACACAACCACAACCAACAACACTCTACACCACAACCAACACCACCACCACAACCAACCACACACAACACCACAACCAACCTCTACACCACCACAACCAACCTCTACACCATCACAACCAACCTCTACACCACCACAACCAACCTCTACACACCACAACCAACCTCTACACCACCACAACCAACCTCTACACCACCACAACCAACCTCTACACACCACCACAACAACCACCTCTACACCACCACAAACCTCTCTACACCACCACAACCAACCTCTACACCACACAACCAACCTCTACACCACCACAACCACTCTACACCACCACAACCAACCTCTACACCACCACAACCACCTCTACACCACCACAACCAACCTCTACACCACCACAACCAACCTCTACACCCACAACCACCTCTACACCACCACAACCACCTCTACACCACCACAACCAACCTCTACACCACCACAACCAACCTCTACACCACCACAACCAACCTCTACACCACCACAACCAACCTCTACACCACCACAACCACCTCTACACCACCACAACCAACCTCTACACCACCACAACCAACCTCTACACCACCACAACCAACCTCTACACCACCACAACCAACCTCTACACCACCACAACCAACCTCTACACCACACCACAACCAACCTCTACACCACCACAACAACCACCTCTACACCACCACACCAACCTCTACACCACAACACACACCACAACCAGCCTCTACACCACCACAACCAACTTCTACACCAACACAACCAAATTCTACACCACCACAACCAACCTCTACACCACCACAACCAACCTCTACACCACCACAACCAACCTCTACACCACCACAACAAGCCTCTACACCACCACAACCAACCTCTACACCACCACAACCAACCTCTACACCACCACAACCAACCTCTACACCACCACAACCAACCTCTACACCACCACAACCAACCTCTACACCACCACAACCAACCTCTACACCACCACAACCAACCTCTACACCACCACAACCAACCTCTACACCACCACAACCAACCTCTACACCACCACAACCAACCTCTACACCACCACAACCAACCTCTACACCACCACAACCAACCTCTACACCACCACAACCAACCTCTACACCACCACAACCAACCTCTACACCACCACAACCAACCTCTACACCACCACCACAACCAATCTCTACACCACCACAACCAACCTCTACACCACCACAACCAACCTCTACACCACCACAACCAACCTCTACACCACCACAACCACCTCTACACCATCACAACCAACCTCTACACCACCACAACCAACCTCTACACCACCACAACCAACCTCTACACCATCACAACCAACCTCTACATCCCCCCCACCAACCTTTTCACCATCCCATCCAACCTCTCCACCACCACAACCACCTCTACACCACCACAACCAATCTCTACACCACCACAACCAGCCTCTACACCACCACAACCAACCTCTACACCACCACCACAACCAACCTCTACACCACCACCACAACCAATCTCTACACCACCACAACCAACCTCTACACCACCACAACCAACCTCTACACCACCACCACAACCAACCTCTACACCACCCCAACCAACCTCTACACCACCACAACCAACCTCTACACCACCACAACCAACCTCTACACCACCACAACCAACCTCTACACCACCACAACCAACCTCTACACCACCACAACCACCTCTACACCATCACAACCAACCTCTACACCACCACAACCAACCTCTACACCACCACAACCAACCTCTACACCACCACAACCACCTCTACACCATCACAACCAACCTCTACACCACCACAACCAACCTCTACACCACCACAACCAACCTCTACACCTCCACAACCAGCCTCTACACCACCTCTACACCACCTCTACACCACCACAACCACCTCTACACCACCACAACCACTCTACACCACCACAACCACCTCTACACACCACAACCAACCTCTACACCACACCACAACCACCTCTACACCACCACAACCACCTCTACACCCACCACAACCCTCTACACCACCACAACCAACCTCTACACCACCACAACCACCTCTCTACACCACCACAACCACCTCTACACCACCACAACCAACCCCTACACCACCACAACCAACCTCTACACCACCACAACCAACCTCTACACCACCACAACCAACCTCTACACCACCACAACCAACCTCTACACCATCACAACCAACCTCTACACCACAACCAGCCTCTACACCACCACCACAACCAACCTCTACACCACCACAACCAACCTCTACACCACCACAACCAACCTCTACACCACCACAACCAGCCTCTACACCACCACCACAACCAACCTCTACACCATCACAAACAACCTCTACACCACCACAACCAACAACCACCACAACCAACCACTACCCCACCACAACCATCCTCTACACACCACAACCAACCTCTACACCACCACAACCAACCTCTACACCACCACAACCAACCTCTACACCACCACAACCAACCTCTACACCACCACAAACCACCGCTACACCATCACAACCACCTCTACACCACCACAACCAACCTCTACACCACACAACCAACCACCACAACCACAACCTACACCACCACAACCACCTCTACACCACCACAACCAACCTCTACACCACCACAACCAACTGCTGCACCATCACCACAACCAACCTCTACACCATCACAACCAACCTCTACACCACCACAACCAACCTCTACACACCACAACCAACCTCTACACCACAACAACCAACCTCTACACCACCACACACCTCTACACCACCACAACCACCTCTACACCACCACAACCAACCTCTACACCACCACAACCAACCTCTACACCACCACAACCACTCTACCACCACAACCAACCTCTACACCACCAACCCAACAACCTCTACACCACCTCAACCAACCTCTACACCACCACACCCAACCTCTACCCCCCCACACCCAGTCTCTACACCACCACAACCCACCTCTACCACCACAACCAACCTCTACACCACCACAACCACCTCTACACACCACCACAACACCTCTACACCACCACAAAACCACCTACACCACAACCCTCTACACCACCACAACCAACCTCTACACACCACACCACTCTACACCACCACAACCACCTCTACACCACCACAACCAACCACAACACCACAACCAACCTCTACACCACCACAACCCTCTACAACACCACCACAACCACTCTACACCACCACAACCAACCTCTACACACCACCCAACCTCTACACCACCACACAACCTCTACACCCACACAACCAACCTCTACACCACCACAACCAACCTCTACACCACCACCTTCCACCTCTACACCACCAACAACCCTCTACACCACCACAACCAACCTCTACACCACCACAACCAACCTCTACACCACCACAACCAACCTCTACACCACCACAACCAACCTCTACACCACCACAACCAACCTCTACACCACCACAACCAACCTCTACACCACCACAACCAACCTCTACACCACCACAACCAACCTCTACACCACCACAACCAACCTCTACACCACCACAACCAACCTCTACACCACCACAACCAACCTCTACACCACCACAACCAACCTCTACACCACCACAACCAACCTCTACACCACCACAACCAACCTCTACACCACCACAACCAACCTCTACACCACCACAACCAACCTCTACACCACCACAACCAACCTCTACACCACCACCACAACCAACCTCTACACCACCACAACCAACCTCTACACCACCACAACCAACCTCTACACCACCACAACCAACCTCTACACCACCACAACCAACCTCTACACCACCCCAACCAACCTCTACACCACCACAACCAACCTCTACACCACCACAACCAACCTCTACACCACCACAACCAACCTCTACACCACCACAACCAACCTCTACACCACCACAACCAACCTCTACACCACCACAACCAACCTCTACACCACCACAACCAACCTCTACACCACCACAACCAACCTCTACACCACCACAACCAGTCTCTACACCACCACAACCAACCTCTACACCACCACAACCAACCTCTACACCACCACAACCAACCTCTACACCACCACAACCAACCTCTACACCACCACAACAAGCCTCTACACCACCACAACCTCTCTACACCACCACAACCAACCTCTACACCACCACAACCAACCTCTACACCACCACAACCAGTCTCTACACCACCACAACCAACCTCTACACCACCACAACCAACCTCTACACCACCACAACCAACCTCTACACCACAACCAACCTCTACACCACCACAACCAACCTCTACACCACCACAACCAACCTCTACACCACCACAACCAACCTCTACACCACCACAACCAACCTCTACACCACCACAACCAACCTCTACACCACCACAACCAACCTCTACACCACCACAACCAACCTCTACACCACCACCACAACCAACCTCTACACCACCACAACCAACCTCTACACCACCACAACCAACCTCTACACCACCACAACCAACCTCTACACCACCACAACCAACCTCTACACCACCACAACCAACCTCTACACCACCACAACCAACCTCTACACCACCACAACCAACCTCTACACCACCACAACCAACCTCTACACCACCACAACCAACCTCTACACCACCACAACCAGTCTCTACACCACCACAACCAACCTCTACACCACCACAACCAACCTCTACACCACCACAACCAGTCTCTACACCACCACAACCAACCTCTACACCACCACAACCAACCTCTACACCACCACAACCAGTCTCTACACCACCACAACCAACCTCTACACCACCACAACCAACCTCTACACCACCACAACCAGTCTCTACACCACCACAACCAACCTCTACACCACCACAACCAACCTCTACACCACCACAACCAACCTCTACACCACCACAACCAACCTCTACACCACCACAACCAACCTCTACACCACCACAACCAGTCTCTACACCACCACAACCAACCTCTACACCACCACAACCAACCTCTACACCACCACAACCAACCTCTACACCACCACAACCAACCTCTACACCACCACAACCAACCTCTACACCACCACAACCAACCTCTACACCACCACAACCAACCTCTACACCACCACAACCAACCTCTACACCACCACAACCAACCTCTACACCACCACAACCAACCTCTACACCACCACAACCAACCTCTACACCACAACAACCACAACCAGCCTCTACACCACCACAACCAACCTCTACACCACCACAACCAACCTCTACACCACCACAACCAACCTCTACACCACCACAACCAACCTCTACACCACCACAACCAACCTCTACACCACCACAACCAACCTCTACACCACCACAACCAACCTCTACACCACCACAACCAACCTCTACACCACCACCACAACCAACCTCTACACCACCACAACCAACCTCTACACCACCACAACCAGTCTCTACACCACCACAACCAACCTCTACACCACCACAACCAGCCTCTACACCACCACAACCAGTCTCTACACCACCACAACCAACCTCTACACCACCACAACCAGTCTCTACACCACCACAACCAACCTCTACACCACCACAACCAACCTCTACACCACCACAACCAACCTCTACACCACCACAACCAACCTCTACACCACCACAACCAACCTCTACACCACCACAACCAACCTCTACACCACCACCACAACCAATCTCTACACCACCACAACCAACCTCTACACCACCACAACCAACCTCTACACCACCACAACCAACCTCTACACCACCACAACCAACCTCTACACCACCACAACCAGCCTCTACACCACCACAACCAACCTCTACACCACCACAACCAGTCTCTACACCACCACAACCAGTCTCTACACCACCACAACCAACCTCTACACCACCACAACCAGCCTCTACACCACCACAACCAACCTCTACACCACCACAACCAACCTCTACACCACCACAACCAACCTCTACACCACCACAACCAGCCTCTACACCACCACAACCAACCTCTACACCACCACAAACAACCTCTACACCACCACAACCAACCTCTACACCACCACAACCAACCTCTACACCACCACAACCAACCTCTACACCACCACAACCAACCTCTACACCACCACAACCAACCTCTACACCACCACAACCAACCTCTACACCACCACCACAACCAACCTCTACACCACCACAACCAACCTCTACACCACCACAATCAGCCTCTACACCACCACAACCAGTCTCTACACCACCACAACCAACCTCTACACCACCACAACCAACCTCTACACCACCACAACCAACCTCTACACCACCACAACCAACCTCTACACCACCACAACCAACCTCTACACCACCACAACCAACCTCTACACCACCACAACCAACCTCTACACCACCACAACCAACCTCTACACCACCACAACCAGTCTCTACACCACCACAACCAACCTCTACACCACCACAACCAACCTCTACACCACCAAAAACCAACCTCTACACCACCACAACCAACCTCTACACCACCACAACCAGTCTCTACACCACCACAACCAACCTCTACCACACCACAACCAACCTACACCACCCAGTCTCTACACCACCACAACCAGTCTCTACACCACCACAACCAGTCTCTACACCACCACAACCAACCTCTACACCACCACCACAACCAATCTCTACACCACCACAACCAACCTCTACACCACCACAACCAACCTCTACACCACCACAACCAACCTCTACACCACCACAACCAGTCTCTACACCACCACAACCAACCTCTACACCACCACAACCAGTCTCTACACCACCACAACCAGCCTCTACACCACCACAAACAACCTCTACACCACCACAACCAACCTCTACACCACCACAACCAACCTCTACACCACCACAACCAACCTCTACACCACCACAACCAACCTCTACACCACCACAACCAACCTCTACACCACCACAACCAACCTCTACACCACCACAACCAACCTCTACACCACCACAACCAACCTCTACACCACCACAACCAACCTCTACACCACCACAACCAACCTCTACACCACCACAACCAACCTCTACACCACCACAACCAACCTCTACACCACCACAACCAACCTCTACACCACCACCACAACCAATCTCTACACCACCACAACCAACCTCTACACCACCACAACCAACCTCTACACCACCACAACCAACCTCTACACCACCACAACCAACCTCTACACCACCACAACCAACCTCTACACCACCACAACCAACCTCTACACCACCACAACCAATCTCTACACCACCACAACCAACCTCTACACCACCACAACCAACCTCTACACCACCACAACCAACCTCTACACCACCACAACCAACCTCTACACCACCACAACCAACCTCTACACCACCACAACCAACCTCTACACCACCACAACCAACCTCTACACCACCACAACCAACCTCTACACCACCACAACCAACCTCTACACCACCACAACCAACCTCTACACCACCACAACCAACCTCTACACCACCACAACCAATCTCTACACCATCACAACCAACCTCTACACCACCACAACCAACCTCTACACCACCACAACCACCCTCTACACCACCACAACCAACCTCTACACCACCACAACCAACCTCTACACCACCACAACCAACCTCTACACCACCACAACCAACCTCTACACCACCACAACCAACCTCTACACCACCACAACCAACCTCTACACCACCACAACCAGCCTCTACACCACCACAACCAACCTCTACACCACCACAACCAACCTCTACACCACCACAACCAACCTCTACACCACCACAACCAGCCTCTACACCACCACAACCAGCCTCTACACCACCACAACCAACCTCTACACCACCACAACCAACCTCTACACCACCACAACCAACCTCTACACCACCACAACCACCTCTACACCACCACAACCAACCTCTACACCACCACAACCAACCTCTACACCACCACAACCAACCTCTACACCACCACAACCAACCTCTACACCACCACAACCAGCCTCTACACCACCACAACCAACCTCTACACCACCACAACCAGTCTCTACACCACCACAACCAACCTCTACACCACCACAACCAACCTCTACACCACCACAACCAACCTCTACACCACCACAACCAGCCTCTACACCACCACAACCAACCTCTACACCACCACAACCAACCTCTACACCACCACAACCAGCCTCTACACCACCACAACCAACCTCTACACCACCACAACCAGCCTCTACACCACCACAACCAACCTCTACACCACCACAACCAGCCTCTACACCTCCACAACCAGTCTCTACACCTCAGGCGGAGGTCCAGAGAATTGTGTGGGGTCGTCAGGGGAAGGTCAAGCAGATGTGGGGGCATTTATGGTAACCCCCCCCCCCCTTGGGGACTCCGAGGCTAGGTTGTTGTACATCATTCAAAACTGTTTTGGTGTGGAAGAAGGACGTGTGGGATGCATATTTAGTGTTGTGAAGTAGATAGGAGGAGGAGGTGTTTGAGAGAGTGAGCTGGATTACTCTCACTGTAAGTTAAGGCACAAAGAGAATCAGTAAGAGAGGCCAAGCAAATGAAACAGGAGTTCCAGCGACTCCTTATCAAATACCTATCGCCTCTCCTGGGTTTAGCCCTGATCGAATGGGGCCTACAATCTCCCCCATATGCAATTATCGCCCCGGTAGAAAATATAGATTTAATACAAATATATTGTTACAGCCTCGTGCTTTGTGGCTTTGTGCATGCTAATTATTGATGGTGATTGTATTTCACTCCCCTCTATATACTCTTCTTTCACGTTGCATTTCAAACAATTCGTCTTAGGGTTTCTTGTGAGCGTGTGTTATTTGTATTGTCCGATTAATCAGTGATTAGCGAATTAGCTTTATTTTGATTGTATAACACACATGATAAGGCAGGGAAAAGGAGGAATATAGAAAGAATAAACCAGTTTAGTCTGACGTGTCCATCTCCATGGTAACCTGTGACTCAAATTTATGCATAACATTTTTATGCTGATGTATCGCGTGTTATTAAGTCTGGGATTATGTTGTCCGTGTGTAAACATTATACCGAATTGAAGATTTCTTTGATAACACACTGTTTATACAACGAGCATATGTTTACACAACGTCAGTGGGAGTGTATATTGCCTTTGAGCCATCCTGCAAGTGCTGATAATAAATAATTGTTAATGTATTCTTGGGACATTTACATCCGGGACCCGGGCTTGCCGGGCCCTCGCAGAGTTGGGGAGAGCTCTGTTGCTGCAGGTGTCCTCAATTCTCTCTTTGACACCTTTCGAGCACATTCTCGCTTGACTTCATTCTCATTTTTACCTAATTTACCTTTGGCTCTCAACCCTTGAACATTTATCTCACATATAGTCAATCTGTGTGGGGGCTTGGTGCCCTGACCTAATAGTTTTGTACAGCCATTGCATATTTTAGTTGTGTTGCACCATCAACTTAGTTGTAGCTAGGTGGCACAGGGGACGGCGGTGTTTACAAACTTGCCTTACATAGTTGAAGACACAAACGAGTACAAACGAAATCAAGCAACAACAGATCTAGTGACCCTTCTAGGCTGCTTGTCCTCCAAAACACTGAGGATCAAGTGTCCAAACAGTGGTTTAGAGTGGGTAAGGGAACATTGGAAAGGGAACTACTGCCCTGGAACTAATGTCCGTGGCAGGATTAGGAAGTTAGTAGGGGACAGATGGGTTAGTAACTGAGGGGGGGATAAATAAAGTTATTCATTTACAAACGCAGTCAGTCGCGGGTTTGATGCGAGATATTTGTCTAAGCGGAGTTTAAATGAATCAACGGTGCTGCAGTCTATAACGTCACGGGGAAGCCCATTCCACAAGTTGACAACTCGATTGAAGAAGAAATTCTTAGATTCGTGTGAGTTAAAAGATTTACCAATAATTTTGCAACCGTTTCCCCGCGTGTAATTAGATTGGTCGATAGTGAAGTATTTACTACAGTTCATATTGTCGATACCTTTGATGATTTTGAACACTTGAATTAAGTCACCTCTTAATCTGCGCTGGGTTAAAGGAAATAGATTTAATTATCTAAGACGCTCTTCGTATGGTTTGTTCTTTAGGCTAGGTATCATTTTGGTAACTCTACGTTGAACTCGATCTAGCTTGTTTATATCTTTTTGGTAATAAGGGCACCAGGATTGAACGCAGTATTCCAGAAGAGGGCGGACTAAGGAATTGTAAAGGGTTAGGATAACTTCTTTGGATTTATGCTCAAATGACCTGCCTATAAAGCCAATTATTTTGTTTGCCTTCTTAACAACTTCTGAACATTGTTGACTCGGTTTTAGGTTACTCGATATTGTTACTCCCAGATCGGTTTCTCTGTTTACATTCTTTAGCTGAGTGTCATTCATCGAATAGTTTGCTTTCTCATTTAGGTATCCGATATGTAGTACTTTACATTTATCCGCATTGAAACTCATTTGCCAAATTTGGGCCCAACATGACAATTTATCTAGATTGTGTTGCATATCGTCAACTTGTTCTTTTGAGAGTACGCTATTTGCAATTTTTGTACAGTCAGCAAATTTTGAGATTGTACAGGTGAGACCCTCATCTATGTCGTTGATGTAAATTAGAAAGAGAATTGGTCCTAGTACCGATCCCTGGGGTACCCCGCTACTTACATTGGTCCATTTAGATGCCTTACCGTTTATGACTACTCTTTGCTTTCTGTCGCTGAGCCAATTTTCTATCCATTTCAACACACCGTCTTGTTTTCCATGCGCTTTTAGTTTTAGCAGTAAACGTTTGTGGGGAACTTTGTCAAAGGCCTTTTGAAAATCAAGGTATATAATATCTACAGCTTTACTCTCATCGTAGAGGTTGAGGATATCGTGGAAGAAGTCTAAGAGGTTTGTTAAACATGAACGTTTTTTACGAAAACCGTGTTGAGTATCTTTAAGTATGTTATTTTCCTCTAAGTGATTTACGAGTCTGTCTCGTATGACCGTTTCTAGCATTTTACATACAACTGAGGTTAAGCTAATTGGACGATAGTTACTGGGTAGGGATTTGCTGCCTTTTTTAATATCGGTGTTACGTTGGCTAGCTTCCACTGATCAGGCATAGTTCCAGACTGCAAGGATTTATTGAATAGTAATGTCAGTGGTTTGGAGAGCTCATCCTTAGCTTCCTTTAGAACTCTAGGCGAGATTGTATCAGGTCCAGGCGTTTTATTTACCTTGAGTTTATCTAAACAATTCAATACTTCTCTCTCTGTAACGGTGATATTGCTTAGAACATCTGAATTATCAATCTGAATCGGCGATGGTGTAGGGATATCACTGAGGTCTTCTATTGTAAAAACTGATGCAAAGAAGGTATTGAGGGCATTACTCATTTGTACTTCGTCTTTGGTGTATTCTCCATTTTCATCGACTAACGGTCCAACAGTTGAAGTAACTACTTTTTTCTTTCTGATATAACTATAGAATTCTTTCGGGTTTGTTTTACTTTGATTCGCAATATGTAACTCTAAGGTCTTTTTACTTTGCTTAATTAACTTTTTGGCTTTGCGTCGTAGCTCTACAAACTTCACCCGTTCTTCGTCATTTTGTGAGGATTTTAATCTATCATTAGCAAATTTTTTAGCAAGCAGGCAGTTTGAAATATCTTTATTCCACCATTTGGGCTTTTTATTATGGCCTGGACGCCGTATTTTCGATGGTATGCAGTCTTGCACTGCTTTTAGGTAAGTGGTTTCGAATAACTTCCAAGATGTATTTATGTCGTTATTGTTAATTAAAAAACTCCAGTCAGTTTCTTTAAATATAGCTCTAAGTTTATGGAAGTTTGCTTTCTTGAAATTAGGGACTTTTTCGATGCTACTATTTGGTTCGTTACTAGTAAACTTTAAAGTGAAAGTTATCGTACGATGGTCGCTGTTACTGAATTCATCACCAACATTCAAATTCTCTATTAATTCTTCTTTTGTTGCAAGTACAATGTCAAGAACGTTATTACCACGGGTCGGCGTTCGAACAAATTGATAAAGCGAACTCTCTTGCAAGTTCGTATACAAGTCATGTCCGGAGTGTGAAGTAAGAGTATCGCCCCACTTGGTCACAGCTAAATTAAAGTCGCCAAAAATTACGGTATCTTGTGAGTTACTTACATCTGCAATTTGTTCATAAATTTCTCGGTCAGTTTGCACTGATTGAGCTGTATATTAACGCAAGTATTATTTTTGTACCTTTATTATTCTTTATTAGCACAAAAGATGTGTCGACGTTCACAATTTGAGGTTTTGACAAGAGGGTAGGGTTAAGACTTTCTTTGATATAAAGTAAAACGCCACCTCCATTTCGATTTATTCGGCTTTTCTCAAACATTACATAACTGGGAAGTGAATACTCTGCTAAAAAGTCTCTATCTTCTGTATTGAGCCAAGATTCTGTTATGCCAATCACATCATAATTTTCTGTAAACACTAGCTCCTCTAAATCTGAAAATTTATTGTGTATGCTACGAGCGTTTGCATAGAAAACCTTTAAATTTGTTATTTTAGAACTCCCGGAACGCTTTTTAATAATATTTTTGGTTCTTGTCGGATCTACATTTATGTTCATGGCTGTCCTCGGTCCTCGCTGTCTTCGGTCCTTATCGCTGGTGGTCCTCGGTTGCCTCTGTTTTTTGCTTGGCGTTGAATGATTTATGTCACTGCTGCTTCTTCTCGGATGGCGTTTTTTGATCCATGGCTGCGGACTGCTTCATGTAGGAGATGACCCATGCGTGCTGAACCCACAGGGTTTAGATGAGTGCCATCCTTGCGGAACAGTGCCATCCTTGCGGACACCAAGATGTACGTACCCTAACTATCTCGTCGCATAGGTTTGGTGCTTAGGATTATTATATATTACCAGTATATGTGTTAAGTTACACCTATTGTTACTCACCGTGGTGAGAGACCACTTGGGATATATGCTGCTTGTTGGACTATCAAGTTGGAGATGGCTTTCAGTAGGAGGTGTCTTAACCAATGCACACTCAACACTCACTTTTCTACCTTTCCCTCCCCTTATTTCTGTGCCCTCCCATTGAAGTAACGTTCTTGTGAAGCCTAGGTTAGTTGGAGGTGTCTCCACATGGTGCGCTTTGTGTGTATTCATTTGGATTAATATTTCTTAGCTTTGCTACCGAAGACAGGGTTATTCTGTATATGATGTTAATTTTCCTGATGCAAATAATTTGAGTCACGCGATGATACATTTTGCTTCTGTTCCATTACCTCATTAGTGCGCCGCTGGATCGTGTCGCCTTTAGGACTGGTCCATTGTATTGAGATGTATGCTTCTTACTGTACAGACCCTGGGAGGGCTCATAATAGATTTAGATTGCATTGATGTTTCCTGTCCCAGTATGATATAATGTAGCGTCAGGCTATGAGACTATTGTGTCTCATAATTCTTCTTTTTGTATATTTCGTTTCGCAGTATCAGTATATATTTGTTGTTCTCCTGTTTTGTTTGAGGACGCACCGATGTCCACCTATGGAGGTGCTTGATAATATTGTATTTGGCATTCATTATTATGGGAGAGTTGCAGCTGACGTATCCCTTTGTTGTAAAATAAGATACCAAATTTATGCTTGGTCGCTTGATTGTTACACTTAAGCCTATTTATTCTGTTTTCCGAGCCTGGAGCCTTAAGCCACATGTTCAAGAATCGAAAACCGAATGTAGCTGAATTGTCATTTGACTACACTCTGCAAAATATTATGGCGAATGACATTACAGTTTAAAACAGCAGAATAGAACCGAATATGTATGAATAAGTTCCAAATGCATTCGTGACAATTCGACGTGACTGCTGAATTGCCGCCGAATTTAGTAAAAATTTAAATCTAACAGTCGTTATTCGGCTCCGAATTAAAAAGAATGATCCTGAATGCTAGCAAGTAAAATCCGATAAAATTATAATAGTTCCAAATGTCGGTAAGTATGCATCAGAATGCGTACAGAAACGCAGAGAATAATGCCGGAAGGGGTCCTATTGTTTGCAGGGGCTATAAATGCCAGCCCTTCATGGGGGTTGTGAAGCTCCATTAACCATATCATAATATAAAATAACCTTCATCTTCTACTAATTACTCAAATCAAAAATCAAAATCAAAATCAAGCTTCACAAATTTTGCTGTGTTTCTGAAGTTTTTTATCATAATTATATATTCCATATCATTTCCATATAGTGTTTGGCCTTTTTTTTTTTTTTTTTTTTTTTTTTTTTAAGAGACAATGAATGGAGGAAGGAAAAACACAGATAAAACAAAAAGGTCCATGTGCCTAAAGGCATCCTCCATTCATAAAATGTTTGTAACAACTGGATTTAAACATTTGTTGATTGTAAGTTTGTGGAAAGCAATTCGAGGGAAGTGAATTCCAAAGAGTAGTAGCTCTGGGGATAAATGAATTCTGATAAGCAGAAGTTCTGCATTGTGGAGGAGAAAGTGTAAATTCATGGGCGCTCTCAGCTGCCCTAGTTCTACGGGGAAAGATGTGGAGAGGCGGCACAATTGAAGCAAGTTCCTCGGAACAATTGCTGTGAAAATATCTGTAGAATAATGCAAGGGATGCAACGTTTCTTCGTATGGCTAATGTAGGAAGGTCCTGTGTGATTGCAGGGTTATTGATTAATCTAATAGCTTTATTTTGAATTTTGTCCAACTGCCTCAATGCAACCACTCCACTTCCACCCCACAGAGGTGAACAGTAATCCATCTGAGAGCGCACATGACTTTTATATATTACGGCCAACTGCTCGTCAGTGAAGAATTCTCGAACTCTGTACAGGAGTCCCAGTTTTTTAGAGGCATTCTTAGCAATGCTTCTAACATAATGTGTCCAGCTCAAGTTAGTAGTTAATGTTACACCGAGAATGTCAATACTAGGGGAAGTGGGAATATTTACATCATTAAAAAATATATGGGAGTCAGTGAGATTCTGTCGGTTAGAAAATTGAATGTACTTGGTTTTCTGTGCATTAAAGGAAACTAGATTCTCTTGTCCCCATTCATTAATTCTAGAAAGGTCCTGGTTCAGAGAAATTGCAGTGTTTATTTTTGAATTTATAAGATCGGGTTGGGTGAAAGAATTGGTAAATGTGAAGGAACTGTGGAGTGTTGAGTCATCTGCGTAGGAATGTATTGGATTATGAGTGGTAGATATGAGATCATTGATATGAATGAGGAACAGAGTTGGGGCCAAAACTGATCCCTGGGGAACACCAGCATTTATTGAGTGAAATTGAGAATAAAGGCCATCTACCATTACACGTATTTTTCTGTTATGAAGATAAGAAGAAATTAGTGGAACTAATGATGCAAGGCCGTAGTGTGACATCTTCGACAATAAGGATTGATGCCAGACTCTATCAAATGCCTTTGATATATCCAGTGCTATTGTATGTGTTTCACCATGTTGGTCTGTAGCTTGGTTGATTTGATGCGTAAGAAGGCAAAGAATGTCTGCAGTTGATCGACATCGTCTAAAACCATATTGCCTATCACTGATTAATTTATTATTCTCCAGATGCTTAATTATGTGATTATTTAATATAATTTCAAAAACTTTGCCAAGAGTGGAAGTTATAGCTATTGGTCTGTAGTTTGATGGATCTGAAGAGGCACCTTTTTTAGGAACTGGATGGATGTTTGCTTCTTTCCAGGGTACTGGGAAGCATGAGGTATGAGTACACAGACGGAAAAATTTTGCCAATACAGGAGCGAGCACCAAGGAGCAATTCTTAAGTACTATTGGAGGAATTTCATCTGGACCAGGAGCCTTATCTACTGAGAGATTCTGCAAAATAGTTTTGACATGTCTGGTGTGGATCTTAAGTGAGGGAATTTCAGGTGAATTAAAATTAAGTACAGGGACATCTTGATTTATGTCATCTAAGGTTGAGTTGGTGGAGAAAATATCTGCAAGAAGGTTAGCTTTACCTCGTGGGTCACTTACAAGATTGCCAGTCGGAGATTTTAATGGTGGAATGGATGAAGCAGTAGTGAAGTTGGATTTGAATGAGTTAAGAGTAGACCAAAATATTTTGTTATCATTTGGATTATTTAGAAGTTTATTTGCCTGCTTATGGAGAAAGTTTGATTTAGTTAGGTTTAATACAGTTTTGGCATGATTTCTGATGTTTCTAAAGTAATTAAAGGCTTCATGTGTTTTTGATCTTGTGTATGCATTGTAGGCTATTGCTTTTTGTTCAGTTACTCTAGCACAATTATGGTCAAACCATTTAGGTGAATTAGATCTTTTACTGTACTTTTGATGAGGAATAAAAGTTTCCATTCCAATTTTTACAAAATCTTGTATGTGGCTCAAGGTGGAGTGTGCATCATTAGAAAAGAAAGAGGTCCAGGGAATATCAATAAAGAAACCTTGAAGTTTATATCATATTGTAGTTTATATCATATATTATATTATTCATCTTATCTTCATATGTATAAATCTTAAAATAATTATATATTCCTTATTTTGAGAGTATATTTATCATTATTATTGTAGTATATATTTTGTAATTGCTGATACCAATAGGGTAGAAATAACCCGACAGTCGATCATAAACTTATACTTATTTAATATATTCAAAAGGCAATATATATTCCGTATTGATAATGGTTCTCGGTCCGGGTCAAAATAAGTTCAAACTAGAAGAGGCTGAATATATACGATTACTCAGTATAAACTTGCTCTTTGGAACTGTCAATTCCCATTGCAATATATCTGTGTAAGTGCTATTCAAAGATTGACTTAACTCGACTTCGGTTTCAAGTCGCAATAACTATGAAATAAAGAAGGAAAACTTTGCATTCAAAAAATGTATGTTATTATTCCTCCATTAATAGACATCACACGCAATTGATAGCATGCTTCGGCGAGGTTATATCTATAAATTATTATAATAATGCAAATTCCTTTGTAGACAAAATTGTTTCCTAATGGGCAGGCATACAGTATATACCTTTCTCCTGACTATTGCTCAAACTGAATTAGACTAAACAATTATTACAAACCCGCATAGTTTGCGAGTATTTTTAGTATAGTGACCTATTCCTTTGCTTGGAGTCAGCTTTATCTGCTCTTATATAGGACTAGTCTATTTAGGTAGTTGAGGGTTGAACCTTTTTCTCCCGATTATATAAGCTAAGATAAACTCTCAAAAAGGCTTAGGGAATCACTATGTACATTTAAATACTAATTATCTGGCTAACAGATCCTGACGCGAATACTATCTGATCGCTTTCGCTATACTAACCAACTGAAAGCTAGGATTCATCTCAGAGACTCAGTATATATTTTAAGACATTTCAGTTGTCTTCATCTACAGAAAGTTTTTTAGTGTTTGTGCCCAAGAAAGCACATCGATTTGGTGGGGGGATGGGGAACCCGGTACTCTTAGTCAAACATCTGGTCTTTCTCAGCAACAAAATTGCGGGCCCTGAATGGCCCCTTACAAAAATTAGTGTTCTTGTCTAATTTCTTTCTTCTTCTTCATCGCTTTTCACTACCTCAATGCTGGCCAGTATACTCTGCTATACTCGTCCTTATCTTCCACCAACTGGTTCTGGCTGTGGATTGTTTGTGATTAGGTGTGAAGGAGAGCTACAGTATATGAGTGCAAGCTCTCGGATACTTGAGGTGGATTGGAGCGAAGGCAGACTTGCTAATATTCTCCTTCGGTAATGAATATGGCTCTTCCACAGCGCTTGGATGGCTCACCGATTTCCCTGTCACAATCCCTCCATGGTGGTTGGAGAGGATAGGAGGTTGGGTGAGAACACCACATGAGAGATGTTCTCCTGACTGTACCGTGTCACAAAGTGACCTCCCAAGAACGGAACGGAGGAATAAAGGTAAGTTGAGAAGGGCTATTCTAAGTATGCTGGACTATTTCAAAGGGATTGTCGAAGGAGTAGAAGAATTTTTGGAGGGGTATTTGGTATTTGAGGGTATATCATAAGTTGGATTTTGAAATTAAAATAAGAACAAGTTTTGAACAAGGGAATTAGAAGTAGGAAGCAAAGTGACCGGGCTGGAAGATACGGTCTTTTTGGTGGTAAGTGAATGGTTGCTATGACAATCTCTCCTAGGGTGGTTGTTAATTTGATAGCTAAGCATTCGCTAGTCAAATTGTTTATAATTGTAAGTTTAAGATTTGCTTGTATTGATATTGCTAGTCCATAATGTAATTCATTAGTTTTGTTTGATTGCTATACCTTATATTTGAATATTATTTTGAGTTAATCATTCTTAACTCCATGACTATTAATGAGAATAATATCAGGGTCTAGTGACAAATAAGTATTGGTTAGAATATTTGTGTTAGTTTCCCAGTATCTTACATTATGTTGAATTATTTTTACACTATTAATTATTTGTATTTAATTGCCTTACTTATATATTAATCTATGTTTTGTTCTTGTTATTTTGCTGTTTAGGAGGTGTTATGTCATAGGTACTTTTCAGCGAAAAGTTTCAAAAGAGCAGGCATTCACAAATCAAATAATGTTTTTTTTATCGAAAATACTTGCTCATAATATTTGGATGCGTTTTTTCCATGGTCAGTCTACTGAATTTTACACGTTACTTAGATCTAACAGAAAGACAATAACCAAAAAAGAGCATATAGCCCACTTCGCTAAAGTAGAATGGCGGCCATTTTGGAAAATGGCCGCCGTAGCTGTCCAAGGCACAATCTCGGGTGTTCCATATCTAGAATTGTTCGGAATACATATTTCTACATGTCTACCCATGTTGGTGCTTTTATGAAAAAATTAACAATTGATATGAAATATGGGACTACGCTGCAGGACTATAGTACCCATTACGAATTTTAAGGAACACACTCTGCTCTAGTTTCTTGAAGGTTACTTTTGTCAGTCTTATTAGTCCAGTCAACTTAGGGTTTCACCCACCACTAATTGCAAAAGAAACAAAACTAACTTTATTTAGGGGCTTGGTCTGTACTAAATAACATATTAAAAATCCCAATTAATCGAAGTATTGTAACAGTGTTTATTTTGCATTCAAAAATGTTTCACAGTTAGGGCCCTGGCGACATTAGGACACACATATAAAAGTACATATAATTACTATAAATCTGTAACTAACGACATAAATTGTTGAATTGCTGATGTGGTATTACAGTTTCTCCTTAATAGGAGGGAAAAAGTGTATGTTTTCAGTTGATAATCACTAGTACCATGAATAGGCCTACCCCATCCATTGACCTCTAGTGTCACCCACAGTTGCTACCTTCATTTGAATGTGTTTGGTCCTTTCTGCTGAATAAATATCTGCCAACCTCATGAGACAGGACATACAGAGATACATCATTGACCTCAAAATATCATAGGACACCAGGTTTACAACAGACTGATTAAGTTATCACCCATACCATGAGACATTGAGACTGACGTTCAGATCATAGTTTTTTCCCAGTTGTCCTCACTACTGTGTGTCATTCTCATCTGCACTTATTTCAGTCCCTTCATCATCTCCTCCATTCTCACACACACCTCTGCACTCTCCACATGCAGTAGTACATTGTAACCCAGCCTTTTTGCACCCACAGTGATTGGTGCTGCATCCAGTCTTGCACTGGCATCTGACAAAGTCCAGTAGTTCGTTGGGTGCAATATTCTGACTAGCTTGAACTGGTATCAATCGCCTGTCAATTATTTTCCAACCCCACTCATCAGCATCCAGCTGTACTTCTTTCCATGCTTGGACCTGATGATATACACAGTAACTGTGGTACTGTGCGGCTGCTGAAGTCGGTGGTAAACTTTTAGGTTGGACTGCTTTTTACTTGGCTTCACCAGTTGAAGGAACGTCTGATGCCGCAGTTCATTCAAGTCACTGATCTTGGCATTTGCCTTGTACACACAGAGGATAGCTTTTTCTCCAGCAGCAGTAATCTCACTCTGTGTGCATCCTGTTCTGTTAAAGACAACTGCCAGCTGGATGAATGTCTCATGTGTATGGATCAGCTTCAATCCTACAGCTTTACCAATACCAAACACTCTCGAAGTAGTGTCGCAGCCTAACATGGCATGGACAAACAGCAAGTCTCGATACACCTGTTCTCCCAGCTCCGATCTTGCCTTATGGATGTCCATGTACCTTTGCTGTTGTCCGGACTTTGCCTCTGGATGGAAGTAGAGTCTCCTGTGGTTCCTAGTGGCATGATGGCACAATAGTATCATAAGGTCAGTGTCATCTCCAACAACGATAGTGTCACATGTCTCAGCAACCTTCAGAGCATAGGAAACAATACATTTAATAGGGCCCCTTCATCATTGACGACTTTGCCTATTAATCATAATAGTCTCCATTCAACATCCTGCGCCAGCATTTTGAATAGCCCGCACGGAAGTATCATGGAGTATTCGTCATAAGTGCACGCTTAATTCCCTCATGGGATCGTCATTTTGATCGGGTACCCTACAGAAAAAAACTCTGTAAAAAAATAAAAAAATAAAAATAACTTAATATCTGTTATCATATGACTTGCCATATATGTGGATTTCTCATGCTTTGCTTCCCCGACACCAGGCCCCCTAGCGGCCATCTTCATCCTTCCTACTTCCGCGGCCTTACCATCAACAGGGCTCGCGCCATGTCCGCTTCATTCGACGTTCGCAGAGCTTCTAGTCATAATCTAATGAGTCCTTACTCATTTGTATACATCTGTGTTGTAGTAACAGGATTTAGATTAGCTAGCACGGCTGCCAGATTGGTATGTCCGCAGGAAGTGTGTGTTAAATTAGGGTACCATTGTCACAGGCGTCTACGGGTCCCGGATAGTCGTACCGTCTGTGTTATTGTTGTGATACACCTTTAGCTGTTGTGTTTACTTAGCTAGAAGGCGACCACTCTACGAGGCATGATACAGACTGTCAATATTGAGGAAAGTACATGCCATTTTCTTCAGATATCAGCAAAAGCTCTGGTTTAAGGGTGTCTGCACATGGTGCTCCACCTTTCAGGGTTCGTGTTTTGATTGGACCCCTTGGGTGGGCCTCCCTCTTCGATGTGCTGCTGCCGGGTGCCGGAGAGTTGCCTGCCGGGATGTTCTTCGTACCTCGTGGTCAGCCTAGTTAGGGGTCGCCAGCATAGGCTTCAGGTAATTTAGGTGTCTAAATTCTCTGTCATTATATTATGCCTATGTATGCCCTATTTTAAGTTTATGCATGCGGTCATGTTCCTTTGGGTTAAGGGAGACGTCCCTATATGTCATTATTATACTGTGTTTGTGTGGGACTTCGGTTAATGGGGCTGTGTCACCCCCATTTCCCGACAGTTTTTGTCTGTTCCGGCGGCCCCGTGCGGTGGGTCCAAGTTATCCGTCTCTAACGGATAGGAATGCGCAAAAGATCCCGGCGTGGTTTAGCTGAACTACACTCTCCCGGCGGAATTGCATTCCTAGAAGGGCTACAAACTCGGCCCGCTGAGTTAACTCACCCTGACTGACCCTGTGACACGTTAAGACTTTATCGCCTTCGGCGCCACGAGTAGAGTGTACACAAAGTGATAAGATTAGTTTGCAAACTTGTTCAGTAACGATCAGACACTAAACAGTCAAGGGAGCTGTAGCTCTTGTCACAGGTAAGTTATTGAAAGTCAGCTAGACAGGTCCGGCGGAAGGTTAGAGTAGTGGTACACTATAGCTAATTTTCCGGCGGATTTGGGTTAGGATGTTTAATACCTCGCAGGTTATCCTTATGAGCATTGATTCCTGGAAATTTTGTCCAGGCCCCAGATACTGCTTCTCCGGCGGAGTTGGACATCTGATCCCGGCGGAGGGGGGGGAACCTCTCATTACGGCACCATGCCTAGGTTTGAACTTTGCGTGACGCCTACCTGCTCCCTTTTGCCCATTTTTGCTCATAAACTATGCATAAAGTGCGTAAAATGTTTAGATCGTTCTAGAGGCGTGTGTTTGTCAAAACGATGTGCCATTTGCTCTGAATTGAAAACCGCCTTGATGGCGAAGAAAGACTTATCATGCTTAGCAGCATTACACGAGATTAAAGCCACATTTAATTCTTATGCAAAGGAAACAGCCCATAAGGCGCTTCATTGTGATGACGAAGTCCTATGGGAGAATCTCATTATTAAGTCGCCTTTGGTTAAACCTGGCTCCTCCAAATCTGTAAGACCCAAAGTCAAAACAAAAGCCCTCAGCAAAGAGGTAGTGAGTAGTAGCAGTGAGAGCGAAGTCACCGTGGTTCCCCCCTCTGACCGTCCCAAGAGGAGACGCTCGCCCTCCCCACGGCAGAAGTCGAGGTCGAGGTCGAAGTCCCCCCCGGAAACACTCGCCACTCCGCCTCAGACTCTTCCCGGTCTCACAAGCGCTGGAGAGAGGAATATGAGGACACTTCGAGCAGCCGGCAGGACACTCCTCAGCCGCCGCCTCCCATGCCACCCTCTGACACGCCTATACGTGATTCAGAGGAGTCGGAAATAAGATCTGAGTTATTGGAATCCACAGCTAGCCATGAACAATCTTTAAGTGTGCCTTCTAATGTTACTTTGGCATACCAAAATATAATTTTGTCCCCGTAGTGTTAGGTCGACCGGCCCATGTAGGGTGCTAGCCGACCAATATAGGGGTTATCCGGCGGGTTCCCATTTAAGCTCTCAAATGACTCATGACTCCCAGCCCATAGCGGCAGGGGGTTATTGGCGTCACTCTGAACCATCTCTTTCTCTCCTTAACGTCATACCTGAACGAACTGAGGACGGTAACATAGACGTGTTACCATCGTCAGTGCCAGATTTGCCTTGGCCCCCGGCGGATAATGAGGTAGAAATACAAGAGACCTTGGAGCAGAGTGAGGAGCCGGCGGATGGTGTGGTCTTCCCGGCTCCTCAGTCTCTCCCTAGTAATTATTCTGAGGCTAGTTCACACTCGTCCAAAGACCCCCATAGGAAATGGATGACTTCTGATCAGGTAAATGAGTTATTGCATAAAGTTATGCAGAATTATCAAATCCTTGCCTCTTCGGATCCCCCGGTCACTCTCTCAGCTGGGCCCCCTAGCACTTCTGTTGTCAGACCTCTAAACCCCCCAGAGTCCGGCACGAGACTTATGTCTTTCAAAGGATGCCGTTCGGGTTGAACCTAGCACCGAGAGTATTTAGCAAACTCGTCCGGCAAGCTCTTTTACCCCTGTTAGTTCGAGGCATACAGGTGTTCTGGTATCTGGACGATTGGCTAGTAGTGGCAAACTCTTTGGAATTATGTCAAGACCATGTAAACCAAGTGTTAGCTCATGTACAAACCCTACGGTTCAAGGTGAACTTGGCAAAGTCGCACCTTGTCCCCTCAAGGACTATTCAGTGGATAGGACTGGTCTGAGACACCTACGCTCTGACTCTTACTCAGAGTGTGGACAACCGCGGCAGGTTTCGCAGGAAACTGTTCCGGTTCCTCCACAGTCTGGATACGACCAGGAAAACGTGGGATTCCCTGATCGGTTCTCTCAACTGGGTACAATTAATTGTCAAGTTGGGCCGATTGAAAGCCAAGCGATTAATCCTGGAAGGCAACAAAGTGTTCCCTCTCTTGCCGGAGAAGAAATTATGGCCAATTCCTCCGTTAATCCACAACTTACTATTGGCCTTGACCAAGCGCGAAGTCCTCTACTCGGTCGTGACATGGGTTTCTCCCCCTCCTACAGTATGGGTAGACACAGACGCCTCGGGGACACTAGCTTGGGGATATCAGTCAAGCCTAGGACACCAGGGTCAGGACAGCTGGGTGTCAGACAGCCAATCACATATCAACAAGCAAGAGCTTTTAGTTCCCCTTTTCTTTCTCCAAACTCACAGCAAGACCTTGAAGAATAAATCGATAGCGTTCTGAATGGACAATGAAACTGCATTTTTTTTCTTCAGAAACAAGGCTCAGTGAGGTCACGAGAGTTGCTGAGCATTTCAGAACAAATTTTTACCCTAGCCGACTCGCTAGGAATTTCCCTGCATGCCACATACCTCCCCGGCGTGGCGAACGTCTGGGCAGATGCTCTCTCTCGCCGGCGGAGCACTCTAGTAGAATGGACAATCAAACAGGCTATCTTCAACAAGATGATTGCAAAGCCGGCCCGTCCACAGGTGGACTTGTTTGCGTCCTCAGAGAACCACAGACTCCCACTCTTTCTCACACGTCACGGGGTAACCCCGGCGGGGGGACCCGATGCATTGCTGGAGGACTGGAACAGGTGGACCTCAATCTATCTGTTTCTGCTGCCAGACTATGTGTTAATGTGCAAAGTCATTCACAAGCTGAGGGATTACCGGGGCCGGGTAGCTTTGATCGCGCCTCTTTGGCCGGCCCAGGTTTGGTACCACCAATTTGGTACCACCTGCAACAGTGGTGCAGGACCCCGGTGTCCCTCCCGGTCTCCGTTTTCCACTTGGAAACGATTGGCAACCTTCGGACCTCACTCAGTTTTGCCTTATGGATATTTACTATGCCAAATTGTTGAATCAATTTGGGCCAAGCGTCACTAAGAAGCTAATGAACCAGTACACACCGTCTACCAGGAGACAATATCAATCCCATTGGAAAACTTTTACAACCTGGATTGTTGAGTCAGGGCAAACGACTGCCTCGGGAGCCTTAATTTTCAAATACTTAGACTATCTATTTGAGCAGAAGCATTTTTCGGTCGTAACGTTAAAAAATCATCTGTCTGCCATTAGGACCCCCTTCCTTGATCTCACCGGCCTTTGCATACCGCAGGCGGAGGAGAAAGGTTTTATGAGGGCATGTTTCAAGCTTCGTCCACCTCCCCGCCAGCTCATGCCCACCTGGTCGCTTGATAAAGCCTTAGAATTACTTCAATCGAGCAAGTATAATAATGCGCCGGATTTTGAATCACTTTTGAAAAAGGCTGTCTTCCTCATGGCACTTGCCACCGGAAACCGGGTGTCTGAGCTGGCGGCGATGAGCAGCGAACCAAACTGTCTCAGGTTTGGGAGACTGCACGACCATGTTCAAATCGCGCCGTCTCCCTCTTTTATTGCTAAGAACGAACATTTGGACCATGTTTTTTTCTGAATTTTCCGTCCCGGCCTTGAAGAGAGGCCTCATTCATCAACTTTTATGTCCTGTGCAAGCACTCACAAAGTTTATGAGGGCTGTGCAACCTCGCCAACCAGGTGCTTTATGGGTTAACCGGACAGGTAAGCGTGTTACAAAACGGAAGTTAGCTTCCTTGCTTGTCGACGTTATCAGGGAAAGCAATCCCGGTGTGATAGGCAGGGCTCACGATATCAGGAAATGGGCAGTATCCCTCAGATTTCTGAACAAAAATTCAATTGATGATATTGCTCAAACTCAACTTTGGGCTTCTAATCATACGTTCCTCACACGCTATCTGTCGGTTGCTCTAGATAAACCAAAGATTATCTGTGTAGCTTTACGGCAACGGGTACAGTAAGTAATGTTCTCTTATAAGTAGTGTTGTTTTAAAAAGGGGGGGGGTGTACGGAATAGTCCATATCCCCTCTGTACCCTTGGAGATTGTGATGCATCACAAGCTGTGATAGGATGGGTTCTACAGTCCAGTATTAGTTTTATTGTTTTTAAATTCTAAGAAGATATATCGCATAGTTGCAACTATGTATGTTTTACGAAAGTGTACAAATATATTAATGTACAAATAGTTTAAGGAGAGAACGAATAACTACTGCAGAGTTACAGTTCTACGGGACACATGCGTGTCAAATTTGTTCATGCATACGATCGATTGCAACGATCTGACCATGAGCAAGCAGTTTCTTAATTCCATGCACTGCTTGCAAATCTTTTATACCTTTTTCTATATGTTGTATTGCATACAATAAAACTTAAGAAAATTTTATCCGGATTCTTCTTCCCTAAGATTAGGATATTTTACGAATGTCACGCCTCCAGTCCTGATATTCAGGCGAAGTCGTCAATGATGAAGGGGCCCTATTAAATTATAGGTTTGATTCCTGAAGGGAAGTAGAGAAAAACTAATATTTAGTAGGGCCCCGTAATCATTGACGACTCGGGCCCTCCCAACCATCCCACTTCCCATTCGTGGTTTCCATAGTTTATTCTTGGTATATCAGTGAAGGACGAAGATGGCCGCTAGGGGGCCTGGTGTCGGGGAAGCAAAGCATGAGAAATCCACGTATATGGCAAGTCATATGATAACAGATATTAAGTTATTTTTTATTTTTTATTTTTTACAGAGTTTTTTTCTGTAGGGTACCCGATCAAAATGACGATGCCATGAGGGAATTAAGCGTGCACTTATGACGAGTACTCCATGATACTTCCGCACGGGCTATTCAAAATGCTGGCGCAGGATGTTGAATGGAGACTATTATTATTAATAGGCGAAGTCGTCAATGATTACGGGGCCCTACTAAATATTAGGTTTTCTCTACTTCCCTTCGGGAATCAAACCTATCTATACTATGTCAGCATCGCCAACTGCATAGTGAACTACACAACCTGATTTCTCCAGGGTACTACCAAGCAGGTTAATGAACTTCTGTTTGTTGGTTTTGCTGGCCAAGAAGTCATCTTTCTTCATTTGGAGTTGCATACCCGGGGACACATGAACATCTCTGACTACTGCCGATCCTGTTCTTCTGAATTGGGTGCCATCCTTTGGCGCTGGTCCACCGTCATACCCGTCAAAGACAATGACGGGTTGTTTGTATTTCCGCTTTACGTATGTCGCATATCTTTGACAGATGGCATCGTATGTCTCTCCATTCCCACAAATGATCCTATGTAGCAACGCGCCTCCGTTGATGACATGTGTAATATGGCTAGATTCGAGTTCCTCTTGCTCTTTATCAGAGATCGTAGGTGCTAATTCCCAAATGGCATTTGCCAGCGCTGGCTTATTGGCCTTCAAGAGGACGTCCCGTCTATCAAAAAGAGCTGGAGGGAATCCACACAGTTCATAACAACACGCCTCATTGAGTTTGTCCTTATGCGTACCAATAATAACCAGCCT
Organism: Paralithodes platypus; assembly: GCA_032716605.1. NCBI lineage: Eukaryota > Metazoa > Arthropoda > Malacostraca > Decapoda > Lithodidae > Paralithodes > Paralithodes platypus. The sequence continues at coordinate 43,773,563 of CM064523.1, read as the reverse complement.
TTGGAATAGTAGTTGTGGGTCAATATGCACGTCATCACCATCAATCTTGACTTTTGACTTGGATTCCATAGTAACTGCTCTATCTTTCTTCCGATATGTGTAGTTGCAAACCTGTTTCCCACACATCCCATCCAGAATGCTCTCCCCAACTTCTTTCGCCTGAGTCACATTCACATTCTCTGCTGCAAGTACACCAGTCACCAGATTCCTCAGACCACCTTCTTTCTCGAATGGTCTCCTATCTTGGAGGAATTCAGTCAGTTTGTTCACATCAGCAGAATCCTTCTGACGGGCTGTGGACAGATCTTTGTGCTGTTCACTACTGACAAATGCTACATTGGTAAGGTCTTGCATAGCTTGGGTCACTTCTGCACACACCGAACTGGACATGCACCACACATTCCTTTGTGTTTCTGTCAATCCGCGTCCTCTGGTAAAACCCCCTGTTGTTTTGAGGCTTCTCATTAGGACCTGTTATATTACTAGGATAGGGGACAACCTACCCCAGAATCTGTCAGACCTTCGAACAACATGAAGTCCATCTTTGAACTTATTGAAAAGTCCCTCATATCTGGTCTCGAGGTCAGACATCTTCTGCAAGTAGATATGCAATGACTTTGTGTACAAGCTGTGTCCCGAAGCTGCAAGGTATGGTAACATCTCCTTCATTGCTTCAAGATGGAGAGCCCAGGTCCCAGTCCTTTCTGATCGTAGAAACTTTCGAATTATGTCAAGCATCATCATGTACATCATCCACAGCTGACAAGTGTTCCTTCTTTCTTTGGCTGTGTCAGTCGCATTGGAAATCAAGGCTTGTATTTCATTCAGTGTTGGTGACGATTCAACCTCCGACATGGATATCTCTCCTGAAATCAGTTGATCGAGCATCTTCGCAACGTCCTGCATGATGTCTGGGACATGTACCCCTTGATCCATATCAGCTGATTCCTCAGCTTGATCACTATCAGCTGATTCCTCCGCCTGTGAACCATCTGTGACCACTGATGGCAGGGGTCCCTCCTCGTCCAATTCCTGATCATCGCCACATTCATCCTCGGTCTCTAGAGGTACCATGGAGAGGGAGCTTCAAGTCAGTTTGAAGCCAAGTGAATCTGCCAGTAGGATTGCATGGAGGGCAGTATCCACAAGGAAATGTCCCCTCAAAGCCCTGGCAACAGCTTTACCACTCATGATGTGAGTGTCAGTGTTGCTGGCAAACACTTGTTCCAGGATTTCCTTCAATCCAGATCCCTCCATCAGATGACCAATGCAGCCCAAGTAGCTCATGAGCGTGTGGAAGCCTCCGAGTCTCAGTATAATTGATTGGAGTGGACTTCACTATGTGCACGACTGTCTTGCTCGCTCGCTAACACCGACTACTTCACGCTCAGCTCTAGGTGTCTTGCTTTCAGACTCCTGATGATTTTGATTCAGGCTCACCAGGCAACCATTAAAGGATGCTGCCACCTGCTGAAAAATGTCTCAGGGGATTAATCTTATTCCAAGGGCTAGTGATGAAGCCACTCATCTGACATGTTGTTGTTGTTGTTGTTGTTCCCCAAGCTGCCTGGCCGAACAGCCCCAAGGCCCCGAGCAAGGCCAAGGCCATAACCAAGCGCCCCCACAGAACCCTCCCCGCCGACCACAATAAAGCCTGGGTGACCGAAGCCACTCCATGGCGGGGAGCTGAGGAGGGTGCGGAAATGCCCGGGAAACCAAAGCCCCACCCAGGGCCCTGTGTCCCTCAGCAATTATGAAGAGAAGGTTGAGGGGCAAGGGAAAAATGTGACACTTTGGCTTCCAATCTTGGTAGATTGGGAGGTCAATCCACGTTAGAGATGCCGTGACTTGAGATCTAGAAAATATATAAGTAAAAGGAACAGTCAGAGTAAGCTATGGGTATGGCAGAGATTGCTCAGTTCTCACTCTGATAGACCAGCCCATACCACATGACTAGAACCAAATCCTCTCAGCATCAGCTAGGAAAGGCCCTAGAAAGCCGCCTTTGGCGGGGGGATAGCTCCCCTATTTCAACCCCTTTCGGGGTTGGGCACCCGCCGTCATCTGCAATGTTGACTTAGGTTATCGTGCTGGTGGCTAAAGGGTTAAAACCATGGGCTTACCTCTAAAAGTGGCCTTAAATATGACTGCATCCATTCGAAATCATGTTTTTATGAAAGATTAGCTATGAAAACATAGGTGTAGGTGCCAATTTTAGATTCCTACTGTGAAAATTGGCTGAGTTGCGTCATGATGTATGCAGGAAAACTGGCTCATAGACATACAATTTTCAATGGTAAAATTTAGCATGTTCCAATATTTGGACTAAGTGGGATTTTTTATATGTTATTTCTAACTCCTCAGTCCACCAAATAAAACTGGTTTAGTTTCTTTTGCAATTAGTGACGGGTTTGGCCAAATTTGCGCCAGAATAACTAGACTATATGTCGTTTTGGCTTAGATGAGTCTGGATATCATTGACTAAGTAGTTTTGGTTTGAGTATTGCCACTTAATTTAATTGCTTATTATTTATTTTGTAATTGATTTGTGGCTTACCTCCCCTGTCGGTATATTTCCTTTATCTCCTACCAGTAGTACTAGTCCAGCTTCTTCTTCCTTGAACCTATACCTCTTTTCTTTTGTTTGTCTTTTTTCTGCCATGTCATGGGTGGTAAGCATGGTGTATTTCTCATGCATAGTACTTCTTCTTTCCCTAATATCTTCTTCCTCCTCGGGTTGGGTGTCTTCTTGGGCGTAATCCTCCTGGTCCTCCATCGCAGTAGCTCCTTCCTCCATCGCAGTAGCTCCTTCTTCCATCGCAGTAGCTCCTTCCTCCGTAGCATTTTGATCTTCAGTTGGTGGTTGTGGTGGTTCCTTTTCACTGCTTATCATTATAAACGGCCCCTAGTACTCTCGCGGAGTCTGGGTTATCAGGAAACCACATTTGGTCTAAGCCATTCTTCTTCAGCATCTGGTTGAGTTCTTTTCTATAAGTGCCGGGGTTCTGAAGGGTAAGAACATGTTCATGGAGAATGCTCGTAAGAATCGACAAGTGAGTGTTATTTGTTAGGTTGACATTAGTTGCATTTTCTTGGAATATCTTGGTGGTTGCTTTCACATCATCTGTAATGGTGTTGTTCTGTTTGATGTTATCCTGTTGCTCTAGCTTTATCTTCTCTTGTCTTCTTAGTTAATGTTTTTCTGATTGGGCATGACATAGCAAGAGTCCTGTGGTTGATGGCAGTGTGCCCTTCTCTAATACAGCTCAGGCATGCTTTGACATTTGTTGGACAATTTTGAAAGTCATGCACTGTCTCTGCACATTCAGAGCAAAGTTGTTCCTATTGCGTACATTGTTGCTAGTTGTGGCTGTAAGGGCCCTGATTGCCCAACCCTGTTCAAATGGTAGCAAGTAATCACATAAGGAAGTTTTGACAATCTATTAAAGATATTGTAGAAATGATAAATATTATAACTTTTAAGATCTTGGGATACTGGGGAGAAAATGGAAAAATGAAGGATAAATAACTTGGGGGGGAAATGGGATATATGTACAGTCATCAGGAATAATTAGTTTAATTTTCCCTGTTAGTAACACTGCTCGGTAGAGAGGTATCCCCTCTACCCCCTTTCCTTGTTGGTTCCATACCCCCACCTAAACCCTCCCATTTTCTCTCCGAACCCAGAACTACACCCACTACCCTCCCTTCTCTCCCTCTTACTCAGCTAGGAGCTACTTCTAGCACCTCACCGTTTACATTTATTCTGAACACCTGATGAAGGAATGAAGTATTTCACACACATCTCTCGACCACCATCTCCTGCACATTAAAAATATGAAATAAACGAAACCTAACCTGAAGCTGCTAATTACTACCGTTACTAGTAGGGTTAACGTTACTGTATAGTGTTTATGGATATACGGGAGCGCGTTCAGTCTACCGAAACACGCAAACGGGATAGCTCTACTAAACGTGATCGCCTCTGATTCGATTAATCACATTTGTGATTGTTTGCAATCAGACGGCGATCACGCTAACACTCCCTGGAGGTGACTAGCGAAGCTATCATAACAGTAGGCCTAAATCTCTCCTCTACATAATATTATCATAATTAAGCTTAATTAGCCTACCTCCATGTTATTTATGTGTCGCAATCTCAATTATAAGGTGGCACACCTATAAAAATCAGTTATCGTGACCATTTTGCTATATATAACATAAAACAAGCAGCTTGGAGCGCAAGTCTCACAGCTACTTCGTCAGGCCTTCAGTGCGGTAAGCGTAGCCTAGTTGGTAACGACTTCGCTTTTAAATCCGTAAGCCTACTCTCAAGGGTTCGAGGCTCGATGAGCTAATGTTTTTTTTTTTTGGGGCAGTTATTATTTAATTTGTATCGTTATATATTGGTAATGTTACTATGCCAATGATGTATTGTAATGGGTTATAACTTGCTGTACAGGTTTTTGAGCGTTTGTCTATATTATTGATTGATTATTATGTTTTTTTATGCGGTTCGTATTTCATTGTTATAGTTATATATTGGTAATGTTACAGTTGTTACTATGCCAATTGAATGATAGCCTATATTTTAACGGGTTATAGCCTAGCTTGATGTACAGGTTTTTGAGCGTTTGTCTATATTATTGATTGATTATTATGTTTTTTTATGCGGTTCGTATTTCATTGTTATAGTTATATATTGGTAATGTTACAGTTGTTACTATGCCAATTGAATGATAGCCTATATTTTAACGGGTTATAGCCTAGCTTGATGTACAGGTTTTTGAGCGTTTGTCTATATTATTGATTGATTATTATGTTTTTTATGCGGTTTGTATTTCATTGTTATAGTTATATATCGGTAATGTTACAGTTGTTACTGCCAATTGAATGATAGCCTATATTTTAACGGGTTATAACCTAGCTTGATGTACAGGTTTGTCGGCGCTTGTCTATTATTGATCGATTACTCTTTTTACATTTCTTAAAAACAATTTCTGAGGCATAATTGCATCGAAGTATGATAGGTCAGTTAAGCTATGTTTAGTAAGGTAGGCTATCCACGTTATAGTTAAATATGCAAGGTAATCATAATGGTTAAACAATAATATTTATGAACCTTTCATAAATATAGGCTTGCAAATAGCCTATATACACATAGATCGTCAGAAAAAGAAAGTATGCCTATACATACATTGCCAGGAAGAGATAATATATATAGGCTACTATTTAATTCAGCCTGGCTACATCGCCAGGGAAAGAACAATATATAATTATACACTATCTAATTCAGCCTGGCTACATCGCCAGGGAAAGAACAATATATAATTATACACTATATAATTCAGCCTGGCTACATCGCCAGGGAAAGAACAATATATATAAACTATAGAATTTAGCCTATTCATACTCCTACATCGCCAGGAAAAGAACATCTACTTTTTATTTCCCCAATAGACTAACGGAGAATTGTTTGAAAATTACACGGGGAAGAAAGAGCTACCTTTGCCAGATAAGGACCGTAATAACTTTGTCAACATTTCTTAATAAGATTATAAGATATAATAGCCTGATGGTAGCCTAGCCTACCGTCTGTCTTGAGCTTGAACAAGGCTGCTGACTGTAGCTGACAGTGTGACTACCTTAGCCAATAGTCTATATTGATGGATAATAATATCCAATATTAAAATGTATTGATTTGACAAAACCATTTGACTTTGATTGAAATTAATAGACCGAAGAAGCACTGTAACAGGCCTAAAACCTTCGCAGACATCGTCAACAAGATTTGAATTTCGTGCTCATAGCCACTGACCAATCAGCGACGAGAATCAATGTTTGGCTATCAATGTCGTTCAGTCTGCGCGATCATAAACAGGATTGCTCAAACAGAAACAGGATTGCCTGATAGGGTAGACTGAACGCGCTCCAGGGTATGAGGGGTAGATAATTATACACACTTATATAATTATATATAAGGTATAATGAGATTATTTGGTTATACACGCAACTGTTATACAGAGTGGTATTGTAGTAGAAGAATTATAGATCAGCTCAATATTATAACTCTTGTAGTTAGTCTGGGATATGATAAATGAACGTTATATAATTATTAAGTAATTATTCTTAACAGGTGTGAATTCCAACTATCTTGAAATTTATTTCAAGAGAATAAGCTTGAATAGGCATGAAGCTTTCAATAGTATTATGTGGAGTAGATATTCAACGTCTTGCCATTACTCAGGGAGTATTTAACACAATTTGCTATGTTTCAACCCATATTGCTACATAGCCATAGCGGATGCCCCCCTTAACTTGGTTACAACACAAGATACCTGATAAAATAGAGTAACCTTATGGCAAGGTTTTAAGGGTAAGGTGACAATATGAATAAGTCCTTCCCTAATGTATGGGTGAACGTAAATGTTGAGGGAAAGGGAACATTAAAATAAGACCCACCCTAATGGATAGATGAACGTAAGAGTGCCCTAGGGGTAGTTAGTAAACATAAGGCATATATATTGGTTATCAACCCTTCAGGATTATTTAGCCTGTTTAAATCAAGTAATATTTTCAAAGCTGGAGACTCTTTTCAAAAACTACAGTACCTTGCCCGAAGGTAGTTCGTGTCCCGTATAAAAATTATAGTCGATTAGGAAAGCAATATGGCCTAATGATTGGGTAGATAGCTATGTTAAGAGTGTTGAATTCACGTAATGCAGTCACATGGCCGACTCACGGGGCACATTCTCGGCAATAATTCATAGCATGTATTTGCAAATTGGGTGTTTACACTTAATGAGTCCTGAATTGTCTGGAAGCAGTGAGATTTGTGGTGAAAATTATGAAGCAAATGTTTAGTTCTTGTATACGGTGCTAATAAGTAGTAATATTAGTATTAAATTATGTTATACAAAGAAATAATTCAAAATAATTGAATGGTTTATTTTGTGTGTTTATTGATGGGAGAGACTCATGGAGGAATTGACACAGACGGTCCTCGTTGTCTCAAGCTTGTTACGTAGCCGAGCCTGAGCCATTACAACGATGGAAAGGAAATACAACTTCGCGTGAGTTAGTTTGGCAGTTTTATTAGAGTATGATAGTTCAACAGCATTAAACCATCAGTGAATCGGTATGAAGCATTCAGGTTTCAATGGTAGGCCTAAATGTATCAGTAGGAATCACTCTAATCATAAACATTCCCCCCCCCCCCCTCTCTCTCTCTCTCTCTGTCTTGCTTTCAAATTTAGTAAAGCTCATACTTAACTCTACCTATGATACATTGCATTCCTTCTTTAGTTGTTCAGAATACATGCCATTGGTGGGGTCCAGAAGTAGCTGGGTGAGAGCGAGAGAAGGGAGGGTGGTGTAGTTCTGGGGTCGGAGAGAAAATGGGAGGGTTTAGGTTGGGGTATGGAACCAACAAGGTAAGGAGGTAGAGGGGATACCCCTCCACCGGGCAGTGCTACTAACGCCTAGTCCAGGGGAAATGCAACAAATTAATCCTGACGACTTTACATGGGTCTTTTCAGTAGTCCAGGTGAGGTGGCACTCGGGACTTATGGTGAGTCCTGCTAGTCCAGGTGGCGTGGCACTACTGAGGGGTGGCTTGTCTACACCTTGGGATGGTCCTGGGGTGAAGGGGTCGATCGGCAGGCACGTCCTCTGCTTGCTGTGCCTCACTTCCAATACTCTCTGAAGAAGCTCTGGAGACCGGCCCTTGTCTACCATGGGTTTCGAGCCTGCACCACTCTGAGGGATACGGATACCCAAAAGAAATGTTTAATATCAAATATATATGTCTATGTCACTAACCACCCGCAAATACTTTACTTGTAATGGCTTCATTGAGGTCAACAACAATGAAAATAACTCCCCGGACTAGGTCACTATCCAAAATGAATTCACTAAAACAAGAAAAGAATAACTTCACAGATTGCACAAATCCCCGTACTAATATCACATCACCAATATCCAGCACTAGCCTCTCCAGCAAAGGTGAAATCCAGACTGATTATAAGACTGCTCAAGCCCTCTTTCATACCCACAAATGGGTCAAACTACTGTCCCAAATGAAACACAGCACAGCCTCCTACTCTTAATGAAACTGGATATGAACTCTTCAAATGAATCCTAACCCTATTGAACTTTAAGTGAGACTGTGTCGCACCAGAATGAAAACAGAAGCGACACTCCCGCCAAAATATCAGTACAAAGGATCTAAATAATACGATACCAACTAGGCAAAACTAAAGAAATATAAATGAACACAAACGGGAAATTCTATCTTCCCGCTAAAATATCAGCACAAAGGGTCTAAATCATATAATACCACCAACTCCCGTAAAATTAACGCCATCTCCTTTATATTATTCATCACACTAGGTATTGCACACAATGAACATCTTCGTCACCATACTAACCCGAAAATATAAGGAAGTGAAAGACTATTCCCTCACATGGCTCCCCCCAACAAGAATCTAGCCCGCTAGATGAACCCTAGTCTTTCTCTGACCTACTGAGGAAATCAGCACCAACATTGTCCTGGCCAGCAATATGAACTAATCTGAATCTGAATGGCTGTAGAATTAGAGCCCACCTAGTTAGTCTGCTATTGGAATGTTTAGACTTGTTCATGTATATTAATGGCTTATGATCTATCTCCAAAATAAACTCTTTACCCATCAAGTAATACTCAAACACCTAAGACAATGGCTAAGCACTCACGTTCGACTGTGGCATGCTTCCTTTCTCGATCCAGTAGTTTGCGGCTGGCATACGCTACAGGGTATGGCTGGCCATCCGCATACTGCAACAGTACAGCGCCTAAACCAACATCAGAGGCATCTGTCCTGAGAACAAAAGGGAGATCAGTTTGAGGCAACTTCAGAATGGGTTGTCTAGCAAGAGCAGATTTTAATCTTTCAAAGCGATCAGTTAAGTCACTAGTCCAGATCAACGGTTCATGAACAACTTTCCTAAGCATATCAGACAAGGGACCAGAGAAATCAGACATATTAGGGATGAATTTCCTATAGAAAGATACCATCCCCAAGAAGGATCCAAGGGCCTTTTTGCTTGTCGGTGGAGGAACCTTTAGTAGAGCCTCAATCTTTCCAAACTGAGGTTTCAGAAATTGACCATTAACTGTGAAGCCAAAGTACTTGATCTCAGGCAACCCAAACCTACACTTGCAAGGTTTCACCGTCAGTTGATATTGACGCAGTCGTACCAGTACAGAGGTTAAAGCGTCCACATGTTCGTCCCAAGTTCCAGGGTAGATGAAAATATTATCAAAGTAGAAAGCAATTTTTTTTAAACCAGTTAATACAAGACGCATCAATCTTACATGGGTGGCACATGCAGTGACTAACCCGAATGGCAACCGGCAGAACTCTATAAGGCCGCGATCAGTAGGGAAAGCAGTGTACCTCCTGGCTTGGTCTGAAAGAGGAACTTGGTAGTAGGCCTTGGTTAGGTCCAACTCAGAAAAATACTTTGATCCACTAAACTTATGTAGGTCCTCCTCGACGGTACAGGCAGGTTCAGCATCAAAGACGGTAACATAATTTAATGAGCGATAGTCAATAGCCATCCGATAACTACCATCAGCTTTCTTAATCATAACTACCGGAGAACAAAAGGGAGAATCAGATGGTTGGATAATACCTTGATCAAGTAATGTGTCTGCCTCCCGTTCAAACTCACCTTCTAAATGGACAGGTACAGGATACATCTTTGATCTAAATTTCTCACCATTCGTCAAAGTAATATCATGAGCGACAACACTTGTGCACCCTGGAACTTCAGAAAACACATCTGCAAAGGAGGAAACCAGATCACGGACATCAGAAGCTTCGGCATCAGTAAGATCTTCACAAATGTCAGGATTTCGATTGCTAGAACATTCAGGGCCAATATCTGGAATGAAAGATCGACTATGGTCATCATCCTCGTCCTCGACAATACAAGCCTGAACTATTTGTACAAAGGCTAACTCATCATCTCAAAAAATCTCTCTTATCAACAACATAAGCTTGCGCAGCTGTAGCACGGCGGTGGTAATTCTTCAAAATATTAGCATGGTACAATTTATGAACAACATTCTGGTTGACGAGGTAATTGACTTGGTTTCTTTTCTCTAGGACAGGAAAGAGTCCACTCCAAGACATTAATAGTTTGTTTTTAGTATCTGGTAGGAGGATTAGAACTTCATCTCTAGGTTTAAACTGTCTATCCTGACTCTTTATGTCGAAATAGGAGCGGTACCTCTGAGCACTCACCTCAGCAGTCTGAGCAGCAATCTTGGCACATTCAGCTAGTTTATCCTTAAGTTCTATCACATACTGAAAGGAGGATCGGTCATCATTAGTCGCATTCTTATCTTCCCACAGATCTCGTAACACAGCCAAGGGTCCTCTAACAGCACGAACATACAACAACTCAAAGGCTGAAAATCCAGTTCTGTCACTGGGTATTTCTCGTAATGCAAAATTTGTTATAACATACAAGAACAACAACATGTGTGTGTGTAAGTGTGAGAGTCCGAGTGTAGGGGGTGAGACAGTGAAGCACGGGAACGAGGTGGCTTCAGAGAGGGGGTCGTTTCGGGCCATGAGTGAGCACCGTGCCTCATGTGAAGGCAAGATGGCAGTTGTTTTTTTTGTTTTTTTGTTTTTTCTATGTGATTGAGGGAGGCAAAAGGCATAACTGCCTATAGCGAGTGCCTCCCCCATAGTTGAAAGAGTGACAGCGCAAAAATCAAGGGACGTTCGAGTCAAAATGCCTGGACACACGGAGTTTGAAGCAATTTAAGTCATAGGAAGAGGGAAAGACTGATTCTGGGAGAGAGTTCCAAAGCTCAGATGTTGATTACAAGAAAGTTTGAGAGTAACGTTTCACTCTTGGGTTGGAGAGTTGCACAGAGTAGGGGTGGGATTGAGTTGCAAGACGGGTACCACGTGTCCTACGTAAAGGAGGTGGTATGCACTGGGATAGCTCTGAGGAACACTGATTATTATAGTAGCGATAGAATAGCGAGAGAGATGCAACATTGCGGCGGAGAGAGAGAGATTGCAGAGAGTTGGTGAGTGGACGGGAGTTAATGATACGAAAGGCCTTCCTTTCAACTTTGTCTAGGAGAGCGGTGTGAGAGGAACCTCCCCACACATGTGAACAATACTCAATACAAGGGCGCACTATGCCCCTGTACAGAGCAAGAAGCTGTGCAGGGGAAAAGAACCCTCTAAGGCGGTTGAGCACACCCAGCTTCTGGGAGGCTGCCTTAGCAAGACTGGTAATATGGTCCTTCCAAATGAGAGCAGAAGAAAAGAGACACCAAGGATATTGAGAGAAGATGAAGGGTTGATTTTTGTATTGTTGAAGAATATGGATAGTCCGCTGGGAGATCCTGACGGGTAGATAGATGGAGAAATTGGGTTTTGGAAGCATTAAAGTTAACAAGGTTTTCTCTGCCCCAATTGGAAATAGTATTTAGATCAGAATTTAAGAGTTCTATGGCTTCATTACGTTTGTCGTTGAGGGATTGCTGGCTTGGGCGTTCTGAAAAACTAATGGAGTAGTGTAAGGTTGAGTCGTCTGCGTATGAATGGATGGGAATTAAGGTACAGTTAAGGAGATCATTTATAAAAATTAGAAAGAGAATAGGAGATAGGACAGAGCCCTGAGGAACACCAGAGTTTATAGGGTGAGGAAGTGAACAATGGCCGTCCACAACCGCAGCTATGGAACGGCCGGAAAGGAAATTAGAGACAAAGGCACAGATGGAGGGATAGAAACCGAAGGAGGGTAGTTTAGAAATTAAAGATTTATGCCAGACTCTATCGAAGGCTTTCGATATGTCTAGTGCAATAGAAAAAGTCTCACACCGAAGTCCCGAAAGGAGGATGACCAAGAGTTAGTAAGATATGAAAGAAGATCACCAGTAGAGCGACCCTTAAGGAAGCCATACTGGCGATCTGAGAGCAGATTATGAGAAGAGAAATGCTTAAGAAATTTGGAAGCAAGAATAGTTTCAAAAACTTTAGAAAGACAAGAGATAAGAGCAATTGGACGATAGTTGGAGGGTTGAGAGCGGTCACCCTTCTTTGGGACAGGTTGAATGTGAGCAAACTTCCAGCATGAAGGGAAGACGTTAGAGGATAGACAGAGACGAAAGAGTTTGCCTAGGCAGGGAGTCAGCACAGAAGCACAGTTTTTGGGAACAACAGGAGGAACACCGTCCGGACCGTACGCCGGACGTTGTTGTACTCGTTGTACTCTACGTGCTTCACATGTCTCACTCCCTAGACTGGAACAAGACCTCACGGGCTTCACTGTTCATTGTAAAGCGGTGAATGTTAAGGCTCTCAGCCTATGCCCGAGAGGAAGTAAGTTGGAATATAGAAAAAAAAAAAAAAAAAAAAAAAAAAAAAACATAGTAGGGATCAAGTATCTATGCCACTCCTTAGGCTTTTCTGAACACAGTTTTCGAAGGGATGCCTTAAGGGTGGAATGAAATTTCTCGATGCGACCATTACAACTTGGGTGGTATGGGGTAGTGAATGATGGCTTTACTCTCAACAGCTGGTGAAGTTCTTTTATGAGGGCAGACTTAAACTGAGCTCCACAGTCAGACAAAATTTCGCTAGGAATACCTACCCTGGAAAAGATGATAAGGAGGGCTTCTGCTACTGCTACTGCATCAATCTCTTTAAGGGGTATGGCCTCTGGAAAACCAGTTGCATAATCAATTAAGGTCAGGATGTAACGATGGCCTTCAGAGGTTGGCGGTGACAAGGGACCTACCAAATCAATAGCGACTCTAGAGAAAGGCTGAGTTGAAATGGGAACTTGTTTAAGCGGAACAGGTTTAACCTTACCTTTGGGAGCCATAACACTTATCACAGGACCGGCAGAAATCTCGAACATCACTAGCCATGAAGGGCCAGAAGAAGTGGTCTGCTTCCCTCATCAGAGTTTTGCGATGGGAAAATTGACCAGCCATAGGACTCTCATGGGCTAAGGAAAGTACTGTAGATCTACATTCAGCAGGAACAACTAGGGCAAGCTTACCTACTCTGTCTGGAAATTTAGACATGAGGCAGGAACAGTAAAGGAGTCCAGCGTCTTCAACAAACCCATAAACAGTACCATCCCGTGTAGTGTGCTATTCTCCCGTCTTTGCTTTGCCTCTAGCTACTGAAAGAGATGTACATGAGTTCTGTAATTTAGCAAATTCTTCTGGAGTATTATTTAAGGGCTGTAGTTTAGGGAGAACTAGAGGATGGGTTACCTTAGTGCGAGCTGACCGAGTCTGTACAGCCTGGACTTTCTCGGGTGATGACTCCAAAGGGGCTACATCTGGATCACGAGCACCTGGAACATTACCAATCAGGACGCTACAGAATTTGATGGGGGCACGCAAAACATTCGCCCAGCCCTCATAGTATGGACACTGGATGTAACAACGGACCTGAGGAAAAAAAGTCTTCGCGACCCAGATAATCTGCAACCTTGACCTTCCGGCACATCTTGGGATCTAAAAAAGGTAGGACATCCTCTGAAACAATGATACATGAACAGCCAGTATCTCGTAGGATGGTAGATACATGGGACCCATTTACGGTACCTTCAACAACAAAGCCACTAGCTGTTGAATCATCCAGGCAAAATCCAACCTTGAAGCCTGGTTCAGTCCTAGATTTGAAAGTTAAGGGATACTTTGGACACTTGGACTGCTTATGACCAACATCTCCACACCCAAAACATTTACCCTTGAACCTTTGAATGCCGTCCCCCGTTGTAGTTGTGCCATGATAGGGGGTCCATGTCCTGGGTTCTGGCTTCTTCTTCACATGATCCTGGGTGGAGGAACTTTTAGGGTAAGCATTATGTGCAGAGGTCCAATTATCTGCTAACTTGACAGATTCTCCTAGAGTCTTAACATTATGTTCTTTTAAGTAAGTCTCGAGATCTGATGGTAACGAGGAAACAAATTGATCAAGTATAACACATGCTCTAAGGTCTTCATAATTCTTAACCAATCCACAGCTGTCAGCCCACTGATCAAATAACCTTCCCAGATATATAGAAAATTGCTGGAACGTCTCACCTGGTCGGATTTTTGTAGACCTGAAATCATGTCTATAGGCAGCTGGTGTTTTATTGAAGCCATGTAAGAGGGCGGCTTTTAATTGTACATATTCAGCAGTAGTTTCGGGAGCTAAGGAAGTGTAAATATCAACAGCTTTACCAGTCAAAAGGCTACCTAGTCTAACGGCATCAGAATCTTTTGAAAGATTTAACAAGCCCGCCACTCTCTCGAAGTGGATCAGATACGCAGCCATATCATCTCCATCCTTGTAAACTGGTAAGGTGGGTCTAACAACGCCATCAATATTCAAAGGGGCTATCGATGTACTACCTTTTAGCTTAGCTAACTCTAACTCATGCTGGCTCTGCCTCTCCTCATGCTGTCTCTGCCTCTCTCTCCTCTCTCTCTCTCTTTAGCCTTTTCCTCAGTTTCCCTTTGTTTGGCTGTCTCCTCATGCTCTCTGGCCCAATCCTCCCTGGCATAAGTTTTCTGTTGTAATATTTATTTAGGGATTTCATCTCCAGAAAGTCCTAGTACTTCTGCCTGTTTTTTCCAGTTATCAAATTCCATATTTAAAAAGAAAAGAAACTATCTTACGTGGAAAGACAAGTAACAGGGTGGCCGAAAACAACGTAGCTACAAAAGAGGTCCTCTGCACCTGTAGCCCATTAGTTATATCAACACCTGACTCTGGGGTACATTGCCAGTCTCATCCCAACTCCGGGCCCCAAGGACGGTAGAGTCAGGACAAGATTCCTGTAAACAATCAGTGCTACCTTCCACCATCGAACAAGGAAGGGAATCCTGGCAAGGTCGCCAGTATGTAAGGGCCCGGATTGCCCAACCCTGTTCAAATGGTAGCAAGTAAACACATAAGGAAGTTTTGACAATTTATCAAAGATATTGTAGAAATGATAAATATTATAACTTTTAACCCGTTGAGCCCCGGCTAGTTATAATATTTTGTTCACCCCAGTCCCAAGCCATTTTCACTTATTTTTTTTGTTTGCTAAAATGGAAGACAAGGATGAGAAATGAAAAAA
Source organism: Paralithodes platypus (assembly GCA_032716605.1). Classification (NCBI taxonomy): domain Eukaryota; kingdom Metazoa; phylum Arthropoda; class Malacostraca; order Decapoda; family Lithodidae; genus Paralithodes; species Paralithodes platypus. The sequence continues at coordinate 43,758,419 of CM064523.1, read as the reverse complement.
AAACAAAAAAAAATCACCTCTGACATTTTTTTTTTGGGGGGGGGGCCGGTGGGGGGTTGGGGGGGGGGGAGCTTCAAACAAATTTGTTGAGTCAAAATGGAAGAGAATGGTGAGAAATGAACACACAAATAAAAAAAAACTCATTTCGGTCATTTGGGGGGCGGGGGGGGGGGGTTTCAATAGTTCGTCTCCCCCGCATGACCACCCGCCCGGGAGCACTAGGGTAAAAACTGAGTATGGCATTGTACGGCATACATCCTAAGGAGTATCTCACATAAATCTCAAGCCTCTAGCTCCCATACGACCGGAGTAATGAAGGTTCAAAGTGGCGGTAAACTAGGGGTGTAAACTATCCCCACTAAGCCCACCACCACCAGCCGCGCGGCTGTCTGGGCCCGCTCACACCTACTGGCCCGGCTCCCCCACACACTACGGTACCGCCCCCTCCTATTCTCCCGCCATTTCCTACCTTACGAGCCACGTAAGTGTTTTTTATATGTCGGACGCACGTGATGCGTCGCTGGGAGTTGGTGATCAAAGACTGCCGACGCAACACGTGCGGCGCTGGGTCTCAACGGGTTAAGATCTTGGGATACTGGGGAGAAAATGGAAAAATGAAGGATAAATAACTTGGGGGGGGGAAATGGGATACATGTACATGGGTCTTTTCAGTAGTCCAGGCGAGGCGGCACTCAGGACTTATGGCGAGTCCTGCGAGTCCAGGTGGCGTGGCACTACTGAGGGGGGGCTTGTCTACACCCTGGGATGGTCCTGGGGTGAAGGGGTCGATCGGCAGGCACCTCCTCTGCTTGCTGTGCCTCACTCCCAACACTCTCTGAGGAAGCCCTGGAGCCCTTGTCTACCATGGGTTTCGAGCCTGCACCTCTCTGAGGGATACGGATACCCAAAAGAAATGTTTAATATCAAATATATATGTCTATGTCACTAACCACCCGCAAATACTTTACTTTTAATGGCTTCATTGAGGTCAACAACAATGAAAATTACTCCCCGGACTAGGTCACTATCCAAAATGAATTCATTATAACAAGAAAAGAATAACTTCACAGATTGCACAAATCCCCGTACTAATATCACAGCACCAATATCCAGCACTAACCTCTCCAGCAAAGGTGGAATCCAGACTGATTATAAAACCGCTCAAGCCCTCTTTTATACCCACAAATGGGTCAAACTAATGTCCCAAATGAAACACAGCACAGCCTCGAACTCATAATGAAACTGGATATGAACTCTTCAAATGAATCATAACCCTATTGAACTTTAAGTGAAACTGTGTCGCACCAGAATGAGAACAGAAGCGACACTCCCGCCAAAATATCAGTACAAAGGATCTAAATAATACGATACCAACTAGGCAAAACTAAAGAAATATAAATGAACACAAACGGGAAATTCTATCTTCCTGCTAAAATATCAGCACAAAGGGTCTAAATAATATAATACCACCAACTCCCGCTAAAATTAACGCCATCTCCTTTATAATATTCATCACACTAGGTATTGCACACAATGAACACCTTCGTCACCATACTAACCCGAAAATATAAGGAAGTGAAAGACTATTCCCTCACAGTGGCTTTCTAGCTTATAGAACTTGTAGCAGGTTTGTATGTGGATATAGGTCTCCTTTGAATGTTGGAAGAGGTTATTGACATATTGAAAGCTAGTAGACCCTGCTTGCAAACTCGTGTCGCAGTCTGAGTGTCACTCGTCCTGATTTTAATTTTGTGAGTTAATTTTTTTTTTTTTTTTTTTTTTAAAGAGACAATGAACGGAGGAAGGAAAAACACAGATAAAACAAAAAGGTCCATGTGCCTAAAGGCATCCTCCATTCATAAAATGTTTGTAACAACTGGATTTAAACATTTGTAGATTGTAAGTTTGTGGAAAGCAATTAGAGGGAAGTGAATTCCAAAGAGTAGTAGCTCTGGGGATAAATGAATTCTGATAAGCAGAAGTTCTGCATTGTGGAGGAGAAAGTGTAAATTCATGGGCGCTCTCAGCTGCCCTAGTTCTACGGGGAAAGATGTGGAGAGGCGGCACAATTGAAGCAAGTTCCTTGGAACAATTGCTGTGAAAATATCTGTAGAATAATGCAAGGGATGCAACGTTTCTTCGTATGGATAATGTAGGAAGGTCCTGTGTGATTGCAGGGTTATTGATTAATCTAATAGCTTTATTTTGAATTTTGTCCAACTGCCTCAATGCAACCACTCCACTTCCACCCCACAGAGGTGAACAGTAATCCATCTGAGAACGCACATGACATTTATATATCACGGCCAACTGCTCGTCAGTGAAGAATTCTCGAACTCTGTACAGGAGTCCCAGTTTTTTAGAGGCATTCTTAGCAATGCTTCTAACATAATGTGTCCAGCTCAAGTTAGTAGTTAATGTTACACTGAGAATGTCAATACTAGGGGAAGTGGGAATATTTACATCATTAAAAAATATATGGGAGTCAGTGAGATTCTGTCGGTTAGAAAATTGAATGTATTTGGTTTTCTGTGCATTAAAGGAAACTAGATTCTTTTGTCCCCATCCATTAATTCTAGAAAGGTCCTGGTTCAGAGAAATTGCAGTGTCTATTTTTGAATTTATAAGATCGGGTTGGGTGAAAGAATTGGTAAATGTGAAGGAACTGTGGAGTGTTGAGTCATCTGCGTAGGAATGTATTGGATTATGAGTGGTAGATATGAGATCATTGATATGAATGAGGAACAGAATTGGGGCCAAAACTGATCCCTGGGGAACACCAGCATTTATTGAGTGAAATTGAGAATAAAGGCCATCTACCATTACACGTATTTTTCTGTTATGAAGATAAGAAGAAATTAGTGGAACTAATGATGCTAGGCCGTAGTGTGACATCTTCGACAATAAGGATTGATGCCAGACTCTATCAAATGCCTTTGATATATCCAGTGCTATTGTATGTGTTTCTCCATGTTGGTCTGTAGCTTGGTTGATTTGATGCGTAAGAATGCAAAGCATGTCTGCAGTTGATCGACATCGTCTAAAACCATATTGCCTATCACTGATTAATTTATTATTCTCAAGATGCTTAATTATGTGATTATTTAATATAATTTCAAAGACTTTACCAAGAGTGGAAGTTATAGCTATTGGTCTGTAGTTTGATGGATCTGAAGAGGCACCTTTTTAGGAACTGGATGGATGTTTGGTTCTTTCCAGGGTACTGGGAAGCATGAGGTATGAGTAGACAGACGGAAAAAATTTTGCCAATACAGGAGCGAGCACCAAGGAGCAATTCTTAAGTACTATTGGAGGAATTTCATCTGGACCAGGAGCCTTATCTACTGAGAGATTCTGCAAAATAGTTTTGACATGTCTGGTGTGGATCTTAAGTGAGGGAATTTCAGGCGAATTAAAATTAAGTACAGGGACATCTTGATTTATTTCATCTAAGGTTGAGTTGGTGGAGAAAATATCCGCAAGAAGGTTAGCTTTACCTCGTGGGTCACTTACAAGATTGCCAGTCGGAGATTTTAATGGTGGAATGGATGAAGCAGTAGTGAAGTTGGATTTAAATGAGTTAAGAGTAGACCAAATATTTTGTTATCATTTGGATTATTTAGAAGTTTATTTGCCTGCTTGTGGAGAAAGTTTGATTTAGTTAGGTTTAATACAGTTTTTGGCATGATTTCTGATGTTTCTAAAGTAATTAAAGGCTTCATGAGTTTTTGATCTTGAGTATGCATTGTAGGCTATTGCTTTTTGTTCAGTTACTCTAGCACAATTATGGTCAAACCATTTAGGTGAATTAGATCTTTTACTGTACTTTTGATGAGGAATAAAAGTTTCCATTCCAATTTTTACAAAATCTTGTATGTGGCTCAAGGTGGAGTGTGCATCATTAGAAAAGAAGGAGGTCCAGGGAATATCAATAAAGAAACCTTGAAGACCCTCCCAGTCTGCCCTATCGTAATGCCATTTAGTCACCAAAACAGGTTCAGAGTGGGAAGGTGTGGTAGGTGATAGACAGGTGGCCTGTATCAGACAGTGATCAGAAGATCCAAGCGGTGACCTCACTGTAACATCATAATTTTCTGAATTGGTTGTTAAAAATAAGTCCAGTAGGTGGGAATTATGATTAGGATTATCTGGTACACGGGTGGGTTGGTTGACTAGTTGAGTGAGATTAAATGAGTCTGCAAATAGCTCACATTCAAGACCAGCATCATCAGTCCTGGCTGAATGAGTGAGCCATTCAACATTATGGACATTAAAATCACCCAACACAGTGATTTCAGAAGAAACATTTAAGTTGAGGACACTGAGTTGTGAGGACAGAGAATCAAAAAGACTTTGCTCTGGAGGAGTATTTGGGGAACGGTAGATGCAACATATGTATTTAAGTTTACCAGCAGAAACTAATTTGTATATAGAATAATCAAAATAGGGACAATTGAATTGCCTCCAGGGCAATTTCAGATTTTGCGAAGCAACATACACCTCCTTTAGGTCTGAAATTTTGGAGCAGTTGATAACCTGGAAAATTAATTCTAGACGTGTCAGATGTGGATGTTACTTGAGTCTCTGTCAAAAAAAGGAGAGTAGGGGATTCTGCTTGAAGAAATTGGTGTACAGAATTGATGTTAGAGTGAAGTCCCCTTATATTGCTAAAGAAAAAGCTGCACCGACGAGCAGCTTTGGGACGTTGCAATGCTCTTGACACAGTCCTTGATCCTTGATCTTAGTTACTACTAGTGTAAGCCAGTCATTTTGAGATTCTATTTCCTCCTTCAACTCCTCTGCAGAATGTTGTTTAACATGTTTATCTAGATTCGTTATTAATACAGTCCTTGCTGCAATAATATCTGGAGGTGTTACTATCTGTACCCCATTATCTTTGACCATTTTTTTGGCAGTTGAGCAATGTAGAGTTTCCAAATCCTTCTCACTACGACAAAAGGCCTTGTATCCATCTTTTAGCAACCTTCAAGTTTCCGTACGCAAGCTGTGTGACCCTAGATATCGACGTATTTTTACCTCTTTCTATAATCTTAAGCCTGATTTTAGTCGCCATATAAACATATGTAAGCTACAGTACTACCAAAAAAATCACTCCTCGTCCTATCCCCTTGGATTCAAGAAGAATCGCAAGGGTACCCTGACAGTAGTGGTCTAGCTATATGCTTTGACAAATGTACAAGAGTAAAAAAGTTTGAGTTGATAGTTTAGTATAAGTCACAAACAATCAACACGAGTAATAAATTTAGAATCAAAATTGTACGTTAATTGTAGAGAGAGAGTGCCTACATTCACCAGTGAGCTCCCAGGAATGAATGAATGAATATAGAAAAGGTGGGTGAAGGTGAAAGAAGGGAAGTTTGTATTGGTTAAGTAGGAGAGACAGTGGTAATAGTGAGAGAAATAGGGTGTCGGGGCTTGACCCAACGTGCGTGAGTTGAGTAATTGGGTTGTGTTGAATTGTTTTAGTTGGAGCAGAGACTTTAATGAGATTCAGTATGGCTTGCCAAGAAGCGGGCTGGGGATGGTGAGAGCAAAATAATTTTGGGTGGTATAAAATCGAAAGTGCTTGTTATTGGGCTTTTTGTATGGTAGAGGAAGTCTACTGGAGAACTTGGGTTTTTAATAATTTAGGGAGGTAATTATACGAAAATGGTATAGAAGGGGGGGGGGGGGTTATTGTGGGTGGACTAGAGTAAAAAAGGTGGTAATGCTGGGGAGAGAGCTGTCAATGGAAGAACTTGTAAGGTGGCTGTACTGTTATTTTATTTTGAAGCTGACGTTAAATGGGTGTTGTCTTGTAATTTAGTTATAATTTGGCTAAGGATTGGTGTTAAGGCAAAATTTTTGGGTGAGTCTGTGAAGTTATATATATTTAATTATTGTAAGTGAATCTAGGAATGGATGCCTCTGTGTTGTCAGGGTGAAGGAGGTTTAACAAGGGGGGGGGGGGGGGTTGCGTACAATTCTATTGAAAATTTGGATTTCGTGAAAAGTCTCAAGTTTAATAAGTTGTTTTTCTGCTAAATGATTCCAATATGTATTAAGAGGGGGGATGCGGGCTAGATCGTGAAGATGTTGTGCCATCTGGAATTCAAACCACTGAGTCCCGAAAATCCATCTCAGTGCTGTATTTTTAATTTTTTGGTATTTTAGTTGGTTAGTAGGGGCCGAAAGAGTGATGCTGAGTGGGACGTAGCACAAAAGAGGTCTTATTAGTGCTGTATATAGGTGAAGCTTTTAATTGAGGCATTTTGGAATCTAAAGATTGTTTGGAGGGATTTTGATGCGATGGCAGTGGAAGTTTTAGCTTGATGATGGAATCGGAGGAATTTGTCAAATGTGAGGCCGAGTACTTTGTTAGTGAGAGAGACATTTATTTGTGTGCGCTTAGGGAAAGGTGCTCAGGAGTTTAGGAATAGGGGTCTTGGATGTCCTATGGTAAAATAGGTAATGTAGGATTTGTCAGGATGAGCCTGAATCCGCCATTGCTGTTCCCATTGTGCTACTTTGTCAAGTTCTCTTTGAGCTCTGTTTGTCAATGTGTCTAGTCTGTCTGCTCTTATTAATTGAGTCACGTCGTCTGCGTACATTACTGTGAGAGAGTCATTGTTAATGGGGTTGGGAAAGTAATTTGTGTATAGGATGTAGAGGGTATGAGCGAGCACTGAGCCTTGAGGTACGCCTACGTTGAGTGCAGATGAATCTGAAGAAAGATTAGAACATTTAATTTTGGCTGTTCTATTATCCAAAAAATGGATTATTAATGGGAAGTTGAAATTTTCGCAGATTTTGTACTTCAAGCCTTCGTGCCACACAGTGTCAAAAGCTCGTTTTATGTCCTTGGTAATTAAAGGTGTCTTATTTTTTCGTCTGGACTGTATATTTGTGTGAATGTAGTTCGTGATAATGTTCAGTGCTTCCTGTATCGATCTATGTTTTCTAAATCCAAATTGCATGTGTGTGAGGAGTCCTTCGTCTTCGAGTCGGTGGTTTATGATACGTTCTAGAGTCTTCCCAAGAGTCTCAAGTAAACTAATGGGTCTGTAGTTTAGTGGATTAGTGTCGTCTTGGTTGTTCTTGGGGATGAGGATAATGGTTGCTGTCTTGAAGCACACGGGAAAGTAGCCTGATGCCAGGATGGCGTTGTAGAGGCAAGTGAGTGCTGCTATAAAAGTGTTAGGTAGGTGTTTTACAAGGTGATGATTAATACCCGTGGCACCAGGCGCTTTTATCCGTGTTTTAGATAGAATGAGTTTGACTTCGTCTGGCCCAATGGGAGCGGTGAGTATATTTTGAGGGTCAAGTGTGTTTAAGTTAATGTGTGTGTCATGGGAGATGTTGTTGGGGATGGTAGTGAGATGTTGTTCTATATTGCGGATGTGTTGTCTGGCAGGCCTTTCAGGGGTGTGTGGGTGGTATACTAATTCTTGTTGCCATATGTCTGTTTAAATGTATCTGTGATAGGCCTAGAATCAATAATTTTGTTGCCATTTACAGTGAGGGAGGATGTTCTGGGAGTGTTATTACCTTTTAAGCGTTTAATGTGTTGCCAGAATTCCCAGGGCTTAGCCTTGCTGTGTTGTTCTGCTGAGTGTACAAGGTGTGTCCAGTGAGAGTTATGATCAGATTGCAGGCTGTTAAGGATGTGAGTTCTGAGGTTGGAGAGGTCGTAACGTACTCGGCCTGGTTGTGTATGTTTTGTTCGAATCGACGACGATAGCACACCAGGAGTCGTTGTGTTCTGATGGAGTGTCTGAAAGTGTGCTTGATTTTGTATGTAGTTCTTGGGATGGATGTGTTGGCTGCATTTATGATTTTGTTTTATAGGTTCTCTATTTGATGATCTATGTGTGTGTAGTGTTGTCCCTCATAGTCGTGTATGTAGTTGTCTTCAGATAAAATGTGTTTAAATTCTTCCCAGTTTGCTTGTGAGTAGTTAAAATGAGATTGACATGGGACTTGAATCGGGTTTGAAGATATTGACATGAAAACTGGGATGTGATCAGATCCTGAAAGTGGCCCTGGGGAAAAGTCATGATGGAATATATTAAAAGCTCGGTTTGAAAAAATTGGATCAGGTTTACCATTACCATGTGGTGTCAAAACTGTAGAAAAGTCTGGGCCTAGAAAATGTAATCTGTTGGTGTTATGTAGTGCTAGTAATTGTGTTCCATGAGGATTATTGCTATTATGTTGGAAAGTTAGGTGTCTAGCGTTAAAATCTGCAAGTATGAGTGTGGGTGCATTATTATTGAATAAAGTATTCAAGTTTGTGTAAGGAATGTAGGTATTTGGTCTGACATATGTGGTGGCAACTATAAGGGGACCAAGTGTTGTGTGTGTTTTAACTGCAAGGAGATGTTTGTATGTCCAGCCTGTGATGAATTCGTGTTGAATGGTGCTTTTAATCATGATTGCAACTCCATCGTGAGCATTGCCGTCGGTCTATCGTGTTGTGTAACCAAAGAATTTAATGATGATGTTATGGCTATAGAAAAGTAGGAGATTAGAGGGTTTTGGATAGAGGAAGAATAAGTTGAGAAATAGGAAGTAGAGTAAAAGATATAAGTACTTGGGCTCAACCAAGTTGCTCCATTGTCTATTATTTTGTTGTCGTTGAGACTCATGTGGTGCAAGCACTTTAACAGCTTCTTCTGGATGGCTGGTGAGGGAGTTCTGCCTGCTGCTATGGTCTTCTTATATTCCACTGTCAGCTCACAGTAGGTTTTCTCCAGCTAGGCCACGCCCTCCTCCTTATATACCCACGCCTCATGCTAGGCGGCTCGCTTATGGTTGAGCCGGCTGAGTGAGTGAACTGGTAGCTGCGCATGCAGATTTGATTTCACTCAAACAGTAGTCCGGCAATGCATTTCCCACATTTTTAAGTGGCTGATAGGAGTATGGGACTGGCACAGTGGATGCTTTTTGTCGGGACATATGGTGTAGGTGGTAAATAAGAGCAAGTTAGAAGTTAGCTGCGATCCGATCCGTACTGTTTAATTTGAATGTCGACAGTACCAAAACCAGGCTGTTGGTTGGCTGCTGCTCCGGAGAGGTTTTGGTGACTTTATTTACACCCGTGTCTAGCATTTCCCTGGGCCAATGCTGATCGGTGATTGATCCTCACCAATTTTACTTCAATCATAATTATTATCATCATATTATTCAATCTCAGAATATTACAACCGCAGCTATGAAACGGCCGGAAGGAAAATTAGAGATAGAGGCACAGATAGAGGGATAGAAACCAAAGGAGGGCAGTTTGGAAATGAGGGATTTGTGCCAGACTCTATCAAAGGCCTTCCATATGTCTAGTGCAACAGAAATAACCTTACATATATACCAGTATATATATATATATATATATATATATATATATATATATATATATATATATATGTATATATATATATATATATATATATATATATATATATATATATATATATATATATATGTATATATATATATAAGCTTTTAATCCACTACACCACGGTGTGGTGATTAACAGCTTGGACACTCGTTCTGAATGTCGAAGGTTCGAACCCCATTAACTCATATGCTGATGACTCTACATTACACTATTCAACCAGCATAATTTGTTGGACTGATTTTAATTAAAGTATTCTTGATCGTGTTTTCATAATTGAATACTACATTTATGTTCAAATACTTGAGAGATGTTGCAAGTGGTGTTAATTCATCGTGATAGAGCAACACTAGTGCATTGTTCTACTTTGATTTAGAACAGCCCTAAAAATGATGCAGGTGGTGTATATTTCATTCCGTGTAAAGTGTGCAATCATATATACAGTATATAGGACAAACTGGAAATAAAGATTAAAGGAAAGAATTAAGCAACACCAACAATCAGTAATGTCAGGACAAGAATCTAATGGTATTTTTATACACAAAAATAGACATGACCATAATGTGAACTGGGATGAAGCTAAAATGATCTATTGGTCAGGCTGCTATTTATAAATACTTTTTCCTGAGTCCGCCTTGATCAGATCATATAACAACACTATGAATATAAACGATGGACTGTACATCATAGAAAACATTCCTTTAAATCTCCTCGAAAATTATAAATAAAACAATTAAGAAACATATGTCCAGTAAATTTGTACATCTGTTGTTGACCTCTGATCTTTTAGGGAGGTCAATATGTGAAGTAACGTAAACCTCTCAGGTAGCCTACACATGTTTCTAATGTTAGTTGATCTGTGTACGATGTTGTGTTCCGATATTTACTGTATATACAGTATATATATATATATATATATATATATATATATATATATATATATATATATATATATATATATATATATATATATATATATATATATATATATATATATATATTCTTTCCTCTCACTTAAACATTATGCTACCATAGTGCGGTGGGAATATGAATATGATTAATATCCAGTATTCGAGAATGGATAATAAGTCGTAGGTGTGTGCATACACTTTTAATCGTCTTGGTGGTGTAATGGTTAAGGTGTCTAAAAATCTGTGTGTGATAACCCGGGTTCGAATCCTGGTGGATCACATATATGCTTTCATTAATTTCATTGGAGGTGTTTGGTGTTGGGGTGAAATTAACACTCCACGAGCGGCTAGGTCGGTAACTTCTACTACCTGGCAAGCGGGTGGTTTTACCCTAAACGACCTTGTTTCCGTGTTCTTTTTCATGCATAAACAAGAGCCAGAGCGTAATACAATTATGTATCCCTGAAAGGGCGTAAATTGAGTTTTCCAATGACACCAGAACCATCCTTCTACGACCACTGGTTCTCTTGCAACGTTTGTGCAACACGAAGGAAAAATCGCTAAAATAAGGTAATTTCCTTACATAATTCCCTGTCTAGCAAGGTAATGGATGCGAATGAGTGAGGAGGGGAGGTTAGTTGCGGCGCGGGGACCGTGCCGAGCGATCAGAGTGAACCTATGCTCCTCCCACCGCTCGTCTCTCTCTCAGAGCCAATTATGTGCTCAAATTGCAGACCGCCTTAAGTCAGGCCCCGCCCCATAGTCTTTTCTTCTCTAGACCGACTGAAGTCCGGCCCCGTTAAACAAAGGTTAATAAAAAATATTATATATATATATATATATATATATATATATAAGTAGGAAAAGAAGAGAAATAGCTCCATGAAACCCCATCTTTATTCACAAATTTTCGGTCTGCACTAGCGACCATCTTCAGGCGAACATCATGATCCTAAAAATAAATGAAAATAGCGGTACAATTTAAATCATCTAATGGATCCAATATTTAAAATAATAAAATGAACGTTAACTTGTTGTGTAAATAAGTAACTAATAGCGAAATCAAAAGAATTACGCACACCATGAACATAAGTATCTAAAACCTAAATTAAAAATAGAAATTATCAACACTGCAAATAATATAAAAAACAAACAGATAAGAACGTCAATGTAAGAAAGACATAGCTAAACACACCGACCTACAGTAACACAGTTAAACTAAAGGTATACGACAGCTTACCAAGTACCTCCAACCCCGACACCAGAATGACCCAAACTGAATATATAAATGCGACAAAAGGTGCCTAAAATTCAGTTACCCCAACATGAGACTAAAAAGGAAAGAAAAACAAAAACAAACAAATGACCGAAGCACCAAACGAATCAAATCAATTATTGGAAAGTATCTTATAAATCTCGGGACAATAACTGTACCAATTCAAGCCTGATCCAGTAAAGGGTTTCTTTCTATATACCCTTAGGTGAAAATACCATTTTCCGTTTTACTTACTAACACATCTAAAAATGCCAGAGACCCACTAACTTCATTTTCATATGTGAAATTTATATTTACGTGCTGACTATTTATGTTTTCATAAAACTCTTGATTCGCTACCTCATCCATAAAAATAAAAAACATAGCGCTTATAATGTATACGCTTGAACTGTGCTGGGCAATCATTTAACCAATCCACCTCTTTTGTACACATGCAAGCATTGGCAAGTACAGGACCCAAGCAAGAATCCATGCTGATACCGTCTAAAAGCTTAGTGTTCCAATGTTTAATTTTTGCTGTGAGTTTTACTAAATAATTTGATCACACATATTTGTGATTTACCCTCCATATAAACATAGCCTATATAGGGTATATACTGTATATATATATATATATATATATATATATATATGTTAGTATAGCCAGGTAATAGATTCTCTTTTAAACAGACGAGGTTAAAGGCAATAGCAGTTTCAGCATTCAGGATTTTATTGTTACAGCTTTCAATAGTTCTAACAATTTTCCTCTGGGGTTCAGAGATGAGGTACAACAGGTTAGCAAAATTCATGGTGGATCCAACGTTTCACAAGTAAACATCTTGCATCTTCAGGGAATGGAGAGGTAATGATTAGAATAAGGACAAAACAACATATTTATACAAAATTTGAGGATCAAGAATAGGTAGGTGGGCGGAGCTACTGGGTGTGGGGTGGCTGTTCATTGGTGGAAGGCAGTCTATTCGCGAGACGGGCACTAAATCTTAGCGGTGGTTGGTTGTTGGCTGTGGGTGGCTGTGATTGGTTGGTGTTGTCAGTTGTGTGCTAAGCGCGGAAAGGTAAGGGAGGGGGGCACAGGGCGAGAGGAAGGGGGGCAGTATGCCTGTAGCGCTTGCCTGAAGGAAGAAGAATTTGAAGGTCTTGTGTTTGGTTGTTGATGCTGGGGTTGAGTGTTTGGATGTATAGAGCTTCTAAAATAGCTAGTCTTCTGGGGTCTGATTCTTTGTCGAGTATGGTAGTTTGTTTGTCTAGGTCGGCGCGAGTTAGGGCAAGATGGTGGGGGGCTTGATAGTGATCTTTTATAGCGCCAGATTGAAGGTGGAGGGTTAGTCGACAGGAAAGGCGAGTCTGTGTCATTCCAACATAGGATAGGGGTCCACAGTCCCCAGAGGTTCAAATATGCTGGTATATCACATGATCGTCTTTCGGTTGGTTGGTGGAAATGGGGCGGTTACGGAGGACAAGGTTGGAGGTCTTAGGAGATTTGTAGTAAATAATGAGTTTTATTTTATTGTCAGGGTTGGTGGGGAGGACGTTTTTGTGAATTATTTCTTTCATAATGGATTCGTCTGTTGTGTGGTCGGAAGATATGTAGTTTCTGTAGAAAAATGTAATGTCATTGGCCGGGTTGGTTCTAGGGGGGTCTTGTTTGTACCATTTTTCTAGGTGGTGGTTGATGGCATTGGTGACGTCAGTGTTGACTAGGACCTGGGTGAGCCTTTCCAATTCATTGTGTGTGTCATTCCAGGTGGTGCAATGGGTGAGGGCTCTCCTGACATAGGCGGCGAGGGTGGACTGATGGTATCGTTTAGGGCATTCACTTTCCCCATTAAGACATTGGCCATTGTTAGTAGGTTTGGTGTACACTGTAGTTTTGAAGCCGTGGTCGTGGAGGGAGACAAGGAGGTCGAGGAAGGGTAGATGTCCATCGGTGGTTTCTTCGTATGTGAAGTTGAGTCCGGAGGCGGCTATGAAGCGCTGCTGGAGGTCCCTGAGTTCGCCCAGGTCCTTCACCCGCACGAAGATATCAACGATGTACCTGCAGTAGACAGTGGGCCGGTGGGCAGCCAGGAGTTCCTCTTCGATAGTTCCCATGAAGAAATTGGCGAACAGGACCCCCAGGGGGCTTCCCATCGCTACACCGTCGATTTGCTGGTACATATTCCCGCGGGGGCATATTCCTTGTCCTCCGTAACCGCCCCATTTCCACCAACCAACCGAAAGACGATCATGTGATATACCAGCATATTTGCACCTCTGGGGACTGTGGACCCCTATCCTATGTTGGAATGACACAGACTCGCCTTTCCCGTCGACTAACCCTCCACCTTCAATCTGGTGCTATAAAAGATCACTATCAAGCCCCCCACCATCTTGCCCTAACTCGCGCCGACCTAGACAAACAAACTACCATACTCGACAAAGAATCAGACCCCAGAAGACTAGCTATTTTAGAAGCTCTATACATCCAAACACTCAACCCCAGCATCAACAACCAAACACAAGACCTTCAAATTCTTCCTTCAGGCAAGCGCTACAGGCATACTGCCCCCCTTCCTCTCGCCCTGTGCCCCCCTCCCTTACCTTTCCGCGCTCAGCACAGAACTGACAACACCAACCAATCACAGCCACCCACAGCCAACAACCAACCACCGATAAGATTTAGTGCCCGTCTCGCGAATAGACTGCCTTCCACCAATGAACAGCCACCCCAACACACAGTAGCTCCGCCCACCTACCTATTTTTGATCCTCGAATTTTGTATAAATATGTTGTTTTGTCCTTATTCTAATCATTACCTCTCCATTCCCTGAAGATGCAAGATGTTTACTTGTGAAACGTTGGATCCACCATGAATTTTGCTAACCTGTTGTACCTCATCTCTGAACCCAAGAGGAAAATTGTTAGAACTATTGAAAGCTGTAACAATAAAATCCTGAATGCTGAAACTGCTATTGCCTTTAACCTCGTCTGTTTAAAAGAGAATATATGTATATATACTGTATATAATTATGTATATATATGTATATATATTTATACATATATATATATTATATTCTGTATATATATATAATATATATTTTGGCGACACCCGCTGTAGATTTTTCCAATATTTATCATGTGTAAACAATGCATGTATATAATGACAAAAATGCACAATCTCTCACTTCTCTCTCCCTCTCTCTCACACACACATATACACATACACGCACTTGCTCTTTCAGGATCCGCCAGCGGAGAGTGAAATAAATAAATGTCTGGGATATGCCATTGAAAGAAAACATAAATAGTTGCGGTCTGAGCTCGTGCATGGGTCAATACTGACTAATTATTATATAGCCTACTGTTTATATATCTTTCTCTCTCTCTCTCTCATTATATATATATATATATATATATATATATATATATATATATATATATATAATATATATCTATATATATATATATATATATATATATATAAATAGTTGCGTTCTGAGATAAATATATATATATATAAAGAGAGAGAGAGAGAGAGATATATAAACAGTAGGGTATATAATAATTAGTCAGTATTGACCCATGCACGAGCTCAGACCGCAACTATTTATATTTTCTTTCGATGGCATATCCCAGACATTTATTTATTTCACTCTCCGCTGGCGGATCCTGAAAGAGCAAGTGCGTGTATGTGTATATGTGTGTGTGAGAGAGAGGGAGAGAGAAGTGAGACATTGTGTATTTTTGTCATTATATACATGCATTGTTTACACATGATAAATATTGGATAAAATCTACAGCGGGTGTCGCCAAAATCCTACACTTGTTACAAGTCTTGTTGTGATTTGTTTCAATGCGATATACACCTTTAAGTAATTCCTGTACAATGTTGTTACTTTCTATTTATTGCAACTAAGTGTTGTCACATGTATTCAGCTCGTACGGGGCGGGGCACCTACTCTCGAGTCCCTAATGATTAGCCCCATTTGTTTTGAGATTGCATAACACTCAGTTCATTAGTTTAGAAATTTTAAGATATTTCTTGCATATTTTTTCTTGGAAACTTACCTCTTTAATATCTCCTTGTAATAGTAAACACCTTTGGTTTTCGTATTTATTTACCAAGGAAATGGAGTTCTGATAGCCTTTAAATTCTAGAGTACTGTAAGGGAGCACTGTAAAGAATAATAATGGAGAATCACTTTTAGGAATGTTGATCCTACAGTAAGGTTTATGCAGGCACTGTAGCGACCCTGTAGGAAAGTGCCTGTAACTGTAAGCAACTATGAAAGCAACTAAAACTGAGCTATATTTACTGTATTTGTTATCAATGTAAAGAAAATGTTACATTAGGAAAAGTACTATAACAATTAGTATTGACACACACTTTAAGTACGTTGCAGTATCATCACTGAACGCGTCACTGATTAATACCTAGCGTGATGAAGGTATCAACCTTCCTATGGCTGCTTGATATCTGTTACTGGTGGGTAGTGCACAGGCCCAGAGGAGCGGGGCGTGATAGTATCGTTTGCTATTAAGAAGTTGCTGGCGATCTCCTTGGGTGTTCCGGCAATTGTCTGTGAGTCGCGATGCAAGAGCCGTGGGAACCATACATACGATTGTAGTTTTAGACCAAGGGAGTTTATAGGTGAGGTTATGATCTTCTATGGGTAGGATCACACCAACTGGATATGTACAGCTGTATACTTATATAAGTGTGTAACTGATATTGAGATGCTACTTAATGTACTTAATGTTATATATGTTATATATGTGTTTTAAGTGTACATCCGACTATAGATGCCCTGTTACACCGCTCGACCACGTCAGCTGAGCCCCATCGAAACTAAAATAAAGAGAAGCTATTATATAATTATATATCCACATCTAATTCATCTCTAGAACCTAAATAACCCTGTTTCAAATGTATATCAATGCCAAAGAAAGTGTGGTAATGGTGAGGACCAATTTACATGTTCGCATCAGCAGTAGCCGCTTTTGCCTTATGCCTACAAACCAGGCGATAAACCCTGAACGAAAGACGACGGAGACAACCTACTAGGAAAAGGATGATGACGAGGAGAGTCAAGGTAGGGGTTAGTACAGTAGGATAATTGGCTTTCGAGTTAATAAACATGGGAAGCGATGAACCAACTAGGTTATTAAACTCTGAAGAGTTTAAGGCTTTCATAAGGTTTAGTGTGCTCGGTTTGATGATGAGGTCCGATGAATTATCTGCGAAAGAAATGTTAATAGGGATGAACTCTGAGGAGATGTTAGTAATCAGGGCAATGTGCTGATGTGAAATAAGTGTGTGGATGAGTGAACTCCTTACCTTGCAATGATCAGGTACCTGATACATCCCGTGAGCATGAATTACATTTCTTGAGTCTAGACAAACAAGGGACACCTGGGTCTGCTTTGTGAAATAAAAGAACTGAATATCTAGCAAGTGTTGATGAAACACTGGGATCTGTGGAGATGGGGCGTAAGAACAGTCTTTCAATGAACCAGAGTCAGTCTCAGATGCTTAAGTAAAGGTAAGTTTGCATGCAGCTTTGGCCGGGGACACAAAGGAAAACACATACGCAGGACCGTGGACCACCAGGGACGATGATCGAGGAACGAGAACTACCAGGGATGATGATCGAGGACCACCAGGGACGATGATCGAGGACAGCGAGGACCGAGGACAACCAGGGAAGAGGATCGAGGACAGCGAAGACCGAGGACAGACAGGTACATAAATGTTGATCTGACCAGAACCAAGAATGTTATTAAAGAGTGTTCCGTGAATTCTAAATCCACATTGTATTTGTCACCGACTTCCCTCTTTTGTTCTCCTTTCCTTACTCTTTTTAACTACTTCCAGAACATCTTCTTACGTTCCTCAAAATTATCACTCAATCTACGACCCCACCTTTCATTTGCACTTTTCTTTGTTTATGTAATCTTCCGTTTACCCTCCCTCCTTTACTCCTTGTACCTATCCCATACCGCAATACTTCCATCCTGTAAAAACCTCTCAAACCACTGTCACTTCTCCGCAACTGCCTTTCTCACTGCATCCTTCCACCACACGCTTCCCTTCCTGATACCTATGCCACCTACTCTCCTTTTCCCACATATTTCCTCTATGCTTGCTTTAACCTCCTTCCTTAAACTGTTGCCATTCATCATCCATTTATCACTCTTCCATCTTTCTCACTTCCATCCATTTCTCATTTAGCCTCTCCTGGTACTCTCCCTCTGTTCTACTTTTCTCTAACTATTACTTTCACTTGGCTCGCATTCTCCTGTAACTTCTCACTTACCACCACAAGATAATGATCAGACATACCCTATACCTCACCTCTCAGCCCATTCACATTCAGCAGTCTGCAATCTACACAATCATTCCCACTGCACAAGTCTATGTTGTGTATACGTGTGTATACGTTCCTTTTTGAAGAATGTATTACTTACACTCATGCTGCACTCTCCACATATATCAGTCATTCTTTGTCCACTTCATTTCCACCATCCACACCAAAACTACCATCACTCCCTCAACAACAGATTAATTCCCTAACCTAGCATTCAGGTTCCCTATATCTAACAAATGTTCATTTACCTAAAACCTTATAGACAATCCCTCATATCTTCCCCAAATCACTCCACCTTCTCTATTGTACATTCACTTCTTGGCAAATATGCACTCACAAATACGAACCTTTTACCCTTAAACTGCATTCGCACCCTCATTAGCCTTGATAACACATCTCTGCAGTCGTTTATAAAATATCTCAGCCCAACCCTCACAATATTAGCCATGCCCTTTTTTTGCTCTGACTGTCTTATCTATTCCAGACTATCTACATATCACATTCCCAAAATCCTCTTCATCCTACCGTTGCATTCAGCGCAAGCACGTCATACCGTCTTCTTTCAAACAAACTGCCAATGTCCTATCGCTTCTCATTCATTATACATCCACACACATTTAAAGCTCCGATTCTTAGGGTCCGGGACTACGAACACGTTCCCTCGCTCCAATCTCTATCTCTTTTGGTAGGTAAATTTGTTCAATAGGAGGAGGATTCCTAAACCCCCACCACAAGCCCCTTTCAGGCGTCTTTTATGTCTCGCAGGAAAATGCGGTAGTGGAACATTCTTTCCCCTACACAAGAGAGGAGCCTATCTACACTACATGAATACCGAAAAATATGATAATGAAAGTTTCCCATTCAGATATTCAGAGACAATAATTTCAAAGCAACGTAATACATTTGTCACTACATGTTTTTACTTTCATAAGGGAAGGTATATCATAATGCTGAACCCCTTTCTCAATCATGTTGAGTCCCATTAGTTTTGAAATGTTAATACGTTCACCTCATTAGTTTGACGATATTACGATTGACCACTTGGGAGTTGCGGGCAATAAGAAAGTCGAAGATGCAGCAGAATTACCAGCTAAAACTCGATTATAGTACATAAATGAATGAACCCCAATTCACCATACTTTCTATCCATCAGAAACCTACATTATTATTGTATTTATGTTTATGATCGGTGTTCAGGGCTCCAACTTCCTTATGGCCTGTGTTTATTTTGGTCAATTGCCTGACTCTATCTCTCCGACTTTCTCTATTATCTTAGTTTTTTTCACTCTTTGGTTTTGTTTACACTCTTTCCCCATCCTTTCACTCTTTGGGTTTGTTTACACTCTCTCTCCAACTTTTCACTCTTTGGTTATGTTTGCACTATCTCTCTCTCTCTCTCTCTCTCTCTCTCTTTCTCTCTCTCTCTCTCTCTCTCTCTCTCTCTCTCTCTCTCTCTCTCCAGCTTTTCACTCTTTGGTTTTGCTTACACTCTCTCCCCAACTCTTCACTCTTTGGTTTGGTTTACATTCTCTATCCAACCTATCACCCTTTGGTTTTGCTTACACTCTTTCCCCAACTCTTCACTCTTTGGTTTTGTTTACACTCTCTATCCAACCTATCACCCTTTGGTTTTGCTTACACTCTTTCCCCAACTCTTCACTCTTTGGTTTTGTTTACACTCTCTATCCAACCTATCACTCTTTGGTTTTGTTTACACTCTCTCCCCAACTCTTTACTCTTTGGTTTTGTTTACACTCTCTATCCGACCCATCCATCACCCTTTGGTTTTGTTTACACTACAGTATTTCACTAACCCTTCACTCTTTGGTTTTGTTTACACTCTTTCTCCAACCCTCCACTCTTTGGTCTTGTATACACTCTCTCACCAACCCTTCACTCCTCGGTTTTGTTTACACTCTCTATCCAACCTATCACCCTTTGGTTTTGGTTAAACTCTCTATCCAACCTATCACCCTTTGGTTTTGTTTACAGTCTCTCACCAATCCTTCAATCTTTGGTTTTGTTTACAGTCTCTCACCAACCCTTCAATCTTTGGTTTTGTTTACAGTGTCTCACCAATCCTTCAATATTTGGTTTTGTTTACACTCTCTCACCAACCCTTCAATCTTTGGTTTTGTTTAGTCTCTCACCACCCCTTCAATCTTAGGTTTTGTTTACACTCTCTCTCCATCCCTCCACTCTGTGGTTTTGTTTACACTCTCTCTCCATCCCTCCACTCTTTGGTTTTGTTTACACTCTCTCTCCATCCCTCCACTCTGTGGTTTTGTTTACACTCTCTCTCCATCCCTCCACTCTTGCGGCCCCACCTCACCTTTTCAATCACCATCAGTCAAGCGGGCGATTTCTTTTTCTTTTAAGTTCGATGGCAATCAAAACAAGCTGCTCCCATGAGTATGATAGAGTTTGAGAGATTGGGCTTGTGTGAGTGCTTGCGTATGTGTGCGTGTGTGTGTGTGTAATAACAATAAATAATAATAATCGGTTTATTTCAAGCCGGCAGCCAATGGGGCTGAAAATACACAGACTTAACCTAGATCTTATCTTAAGGGATCAACAGACTGATCCTGGCTGTTAACAAGAGCGCATACATACCCCGAGGGAGTAGGACGTGGGCAGGAGACTTTGTGGGTCCCCCGAGACGGTCCGTCCAGACCTTGCCTTCACTGCCAGGGAAAGTTTTTGAGAGAACTTCCCCTACCGGAGTGTGGGATCGAACCCCCGACACCAGAGCTAGCGCTTCCAATACAGTGTACTAAGCTCGCTCGGCCACTGTGACCGTGTGTGTATGTATGTGTGTGTGCGTGAGAGAGAGAGTGAGAGTGTGTGAGTATGTGTGTGTGGGCGTTTATGTGTATGTAATCGTATGAATGTAATCCGTGTACGCCTGTTATATACAGTACACATATACTTGTGCAATGTACCTATATGAACGTCTATATAGTGTTTCTATCTAACCGTATATTGGTTTCTTCCCCGATAGAATATTAATTAAACACACACGAAACACCTCTCTGTCTCTCTCTGGAAAGCCTTATCACTCACATGTGACAAAGGATTATTGTGTTTTGCTGTCCAATTGTTTATAAACCCACTTGATAAATATATCACTCTTAACCACCAAATATCAGGTTTTACAAATGAATAATCTTCCAACATATATTTGTATACTAGCTGAGGTACCCAGGGAAAAAACGAAGTATGGGCTGTCTATCTTTGGGGGGGGGGGGGGGGGGGGGTGCTCTGTATCCCTCCCCCCGGAGGTTGAGGAGAAAACATTTCCTTGGTTAAAACCTCTTCTGGCACCCCCTTAGTATGCATGCCAAGCATGGGTTCTCTATCTTGAAAACTGAGGGAGTAGCCCACCCACACAGACACTTAACCCCTACTGTACCAGAGGGTATTACCATATTAATGTACTCTCCAGTACCAGGCACTGAGGTCAAAATGGCTTCAGAGTCGAGAGAGAATACCCTTCCACCACAAAAGTTGGAGGAATACTGAGCCATCTAGGCTGCGAGACATTGAATATAAGCTGAGAAGTGTTGCTAAGGTCTCAAAAACAGTGTGTACAAGTCATGGTACCTGGTACCGCTCGATACGGGCAGTTACAACATTCCACATGGTACTGACGGCGATCTTCCGTTGCTGGTACTGACGAGTGACTTTATTACTGACAGCGATTCGCCGTCACTGGTACTGTAAGGGTAAAACCTCTTCTGGCACCCCCTTGGTATGCATGCCAAGTATGGGCTCTCCATCTTGAAAACTGAGGGAGTTGGGCCCCCTCTTGTTTAAAACCTATTATGGCACACCCTTAGGATGTATGCCAAGCATGGGCTCTCCATCTTGAAAAGTGACGAAATTGTCCCCCACCATACATACACTTAAGACCTATATTCTGTCACCCCCTTGGTATGCATGCCAAGTATGGGCTCTCCATCTTGAAAACTGAGGGAGTTGGAGGGGGTCGGGGGGGAGTCCACACAACATATGCCGTACATCAGTTAGACTCTTGGCTAATTATAGTTACTTTGTATGGTACACTATCACTTGTTATCGTTATCTATCATCTATGTTTTAATCAACTCTGTGAAGCAGAGTGGTATCGTGCACACAGATCCCGCCCAGATACTGTGCACCACCAGCCAGCCTGTCTGTTGTCGTCGTCGTCTGTCGTCATAGTCGCCGTCGTCCATCTGTCTGTCCATAAATTCCTCCTAGACTGTTTGATGGATTTTCACCAAATTTCACTGGTGTATCTATTTGGTCAATGCGAAGGTCAGTCCAGTCAAAAATAAATTTTCAATTTAACTTAAAGGTTAAGGTTAAAGGTCAAGGTTAAAAATATGATCAATATTTCACATTGTTTAGTTTTAACTCAACTGTCTTCATTTTCAGAATGCAAGTTACTGGTAACTTTGATATCTTTTAGACCAAATTTTGGATAAATATTCTAAAGGGTAATATTCTAGAGGTAAACATTATTTTTGTTACTAGTATTTCTTATACTAACTCTTAGATTCTCACTATGCTTTCCATATATATTCGTAATACCTAGGCCAAGGTCATACAAGAAACTATACAACTTCATATGAAAGGTCAAGATCACAGGTCAAGGTCAAATGAAAGGTCAATATGCTAATTTCTTTACTTATCATGCAAACTTCACAAAATTTGGCGAGATAGTTGCACTTTAAATAATAAGGAACACATTTAATTTTGAGACACAATATCATCAAGGTCAAAGGTCAAGGTCAACTATTCTATAAATATATATGAAACTAACTGAATGGTTGAATGAAATTCGGCATACTTATTTGATTTTCCTAGGCAATGTCAATGCAAAAACCAAATATACTCTTACATAAATGTCAAGGTGAAAAGTCAACTTTTACTATTTATTAACACTGACGCTGCGGGCATATTTCTGCTATATTAGGGCTCATTCAGGCACTACTGAATGACTGAGCATGTGTCTGTATGAAATAAAATGTATTCAGCCAAAAATAAGAGGAAAATATCTTCAAAATGACACCAGAACGAGGTTCGTAGCGCTCGGGGTTAATCAGCAGCGCTATCATAGACCTTCGCTAATTTGAGCGAATATCGCTAATGTCGCACTACATTTGCCTTTGGCAGCACTGCAGAGTCTAGCAGGATATACCTCATACCTCCTCCGTGTCACGGCCGCATGGCTGGGGAGTGGACGGGGGCCTGTCGCACTCTCGCTTACTCAGGCTCATCTCCACAGGATCTACCAGCCTGTAAATTGCTAAAAATTGCCATGTGTCTTCTGGAACGTCTCCTGCAGCCAATGGATTACAAAATATTACTCAAATTTCGGAAAACTGGCTGTGTTAGCTGATTATTACTTAAATAACATATATTACAGCTAACTATTCAATCATATATTAAGGATTCATTATATCCAACTCTCATATAGTTTTAAGTGTCTGCCTTGTGGTGGGTATGCGCAACTATTTTAGTGAGGGCGTATTACATCTAACTATTCAACCATTTATTTAACTCGACTTATGTTGCGCGCCGCTAGTTATGGGTTAAGGATTCATTATATCCAACTCTCATATATTGTTTAGGTGTTTTAGTTACAGTGTCCATATATTTATGTGGGGGACTGTAAATGTAGGTCATTCACTCCTTTGAATTCATTGTAACTTCTGTACTTCTTTCTGTCACGACAGTCATGATTCCCACACAATGAAAGCTTACTCTTACACTTCTGATCCTCTCTCCATACATGGATCACATGGATAGAAATGTAGTGGGAAATTTCCACAAGGTTTAAGGTGTGGCAGTGAAGGTGAGGTGAGAGGTATTGGAGGTATTGAGAGGTTAGTAAGAGACAAGCCTCAGACATAACAGGAGGTTTTAGATAGAACCTTGGGCAACACAACAGCCCAGATATTCCCTCTCAATTTAGGGAATTCTCTTATATATACTTTATTAGTACATCTGTATAAATCTTTCAGTTGTTACTTGAATAAATATCAAAGTTGGTTTGGATACCACATTCTATAATTTTCCCCTTTACCTATACATAACATGTATAAGGTATAAGTGGGATGGTGGCGGCGATACAATTACCTACCTAATTAATATATCAATCAACGAGCAGGGAACGAGAGCTGACTTCTCTCAACTTCTACAACATCAACATAACATATAACTCATAAGGACATCGACACCTTTAGTCATCCTTACTAAGAGTTAATAGTTAACCCTTATAATAAATATAGGATCGTACCTCAAAACTTCCTAATCTTTACACCTTACTTACAGTGACTGTCAAAATTCATTTGTAACACATATATGTCAAATGTTTTATATATATATATATATATATATATATATATATATATATATATATATATATATATATAATAGGTGGCCCTTATTTTCGAAAGTAAGAACTCCTAACCTCTCACCCCCTGGATTTGTTCAATTCCTAATGAGACATATTGTGATACAATTTCGTGACGATTGGAGCATATATATTGGTAGTCCAGCAAAGTCCAAGGTAGAGACGAGGTGGTTGTTACTTTTGTGGAGATAGAGTTGTGAGTTGTTGAGTTGCTGTGGCGGTGTAAGAGATTGTAGGGGAACTCTGTGAAGTTGTTTGCCTGTATGTGTATATTGTGTGTTTCTGGGTTGATACTTACCTCCATTGATAGCCAGTCGCCAATAGAATTTATTGATCATTTGCTTCTGTAACATCTACCTCCATAGTCCTATTACATGGGTTTGATTTCTTTTCTCCCCACAGATTCGAAATGACAACCAGAAGTAAAACTGGATTTTTCCTGGTTGGGAAACCAGCAGCGCAATTGAAGGAGACGAAACTTCCCTCTTACCGGGAAGTCCTCGGCCTGTTCCTCAAGAAACACCTTGAAGAAAAACTGACGATCCGCGAGGCTTCAACGGCGGTCGTCAGAGAACTGACCCCCATATGGGTCGGAAAGGCCAGGATCCCCGTTAGGGGGGAACAACACATCATCAAAAAGCTGGAAGGTATATTCCAAACCTGGAAAGACCTAAAACGCTTGAGGGACCGAAGGACACCAGGGCAGGTGAAGAAGGAGGAAGCTTTCCGGGACTCAATGGATGACCTCTTTGATATCGCTCACGCGGACGCCCTGTATCTCATTGTCCTTCAAGAGGACAAGGATTTTTTCCTTGCTCAGCGAGAGAAGGGCCGTAGAGCCTTCATGGGCTCCGCGGACAATTCCCTGGCCTCCAAAGAACGGAGAGCTGCGGAGAAGAAAGAGGCTGAGGAAAGGCGTCGGCAGAAGGCCAGTGAAGAAATGAAGGCATCCACCTCAGCAGCCGTCTTTGCTTCTTCAAGCAGCAGTGCTGAGGGAGAGGACAGCAGCAGTGCTCAGGAGGCAAAATCCTGCTCTCCACCCAAGCGGCCACGAAGAGCTACCAAAAACATAGCTTCACCATCTCTCGCAGCTGCACTGGATTGTACTCAGCTTTCCGACCGAAAAGCCACCATCGTTCTGACAGAAGCTGCAAAAAGCCTCGGCCATGACACTATGGACCTGGCCATCAACTGCACAACCATTGCCTGGTCTCGACGTCAAGCCAGGAGACATTTCGCGGAAAACCTCAAAAAGGACTTCCAAGCGGATGTCCCCTTGACTGTCCATTGGGATGGAAAACTCCTTCAAGCCCTGACAACCAAGGAGCATGTGGATTGTCTGCCTATCTTGATATCCGGAGTAGGAGTCAGCCAGCTTCTCGGCGTCTCTAAACTCCTTTCGGGGACCGGTGAAGCGCAAGCTCAAGCTGTTTTCCATGCTTTGGAGGAGTGGGGAGTGACCGAGAAAGTGGTCGCCATGTCTTTTGACACGGCCGCTGCAAACACGCGACATCGGACCGGCGCATGCGTCCTTCTGGAACAGAAGATAGGAAGGGATCTTCTTTACTTTGCCTGCCGCCACCATATCATGGAAGTCATCTTGGCTGCTGCTTTCGGAGCTGTGATGGGAGGAGGGACTTCCGGGCCCGAAGCGCTCCTATTCAAGAGGTTTCAAAGCCAGTGGGATTTAATCGACAAGGAAGCATTTCAACCTGGGACTTCGGATGAAGCGGTGAACGCGGCGATAACTCCAACTCATCGAGATGAAGCAGACGCCTTTGCGATGGAGCAACTGACAATCCACCACCCTCGAGACTACTACAGGGAGCTGTTGGGGCTCCTGATCTTGTTCCTCGGGCATATACTTCCTCGTGGAGTTCGATTCCGAGCTCCTGGTCCCATGCACCGTGCACGATGGATGAGCAAGATCATTTACGCTTTCAAGGTTTGGATGCTCAAGAACCAATTCCGACTGACAAACCGTGAGGAGAAGGCTTTGAGGGATCTCTGCATCTTCGGAGCTCTTCTCTACGTCCAGGAATGGATCACCTCTCCTTCTTCAGTCCAAGCTCCTAGGAGGGACTTGCACCTCATCAAGGCTCTCGTCAACTTCCCTAACCAAGAGATCAGCAAGGCTACATCAGAGAAGATTAAAAGGCACCTATGGTACCTTGGAGAAGAAACTACAGTCCTGGCCCTTTTTGATGATGCCGTATCCGTTCAAACGAAGAAGGATATGGTCAAGGCAATGTCGAGAGAAATGGACGATGAGGAAGAGCCTCCCAAGCGAGCTCAGCACGATCTCGGATTCTTGAAAGATGCCAACCTCGAAGACTTCGTGTCACCAAGAAGTCGGGGTTTCTTCGAGAAGGTGCGACTTCCAACGGATTTTCTCCACTATGATCCTGAGGGGTGGCCAAATCGCGGTGATTATCAGGAGGCCTGCCGTCTCGTTAATGGTTTGGAGGTTGTGAATGATCATGCTGAACGAGGGGTCTCTCTCGTCAAAACGTACAACCGGCTCCTCACGAAGGATGAAGAACAGCTGCAGTTTCTCCTCCAAGTTGTGAGCGAGCACCGGAAGCTATACCCGGACACCCGGAAGAAAACCCTGGCACAAACCAAGCAAGAATGAACGGAGTGGTGCCCATGATACCCCTGTCCTTGAGCAGCTAATACCCACTAAGTTTACTGTTTTAGAGTTGGGGGGACCTGGATGACCAGAGCCAAAGTATACTTCCATAAATAGAGGCCACCCAAAGAGTGGCCTTCAAACGCCGTGGACTACCAGTAAATATTAAACAATCTTCGCTAAACTTTTACTGAATCATTTTTGGACCAAACTGACTCGATGAGAACCCTGAGAGCGGTAAAAAACGCAATTTTGAAATTTTGCGTATAGTATAAGGGCCACCATATACAGTATATATATATATATATATATATAAATATTTTCTTCTATGCGAATGTGGGAGACAAAAGACAGAACTGCCTGCAGCGAGTGCCTCCCCCAGAGTTGAATGAGTGACAGGGCCAAAATCAAGTGACTTTCAAGCTAAAATGCCTGGACACAAGGATTTTGAAGCAATTTAAGTCAAATGCCAGGACACACGGATTTTGAAGCAATCTAGGTCATAGGAAGAGGGAAAGACTGATTCTGGGAGAGAGTTTCAGAGCTCAGGAGTTGAATAGAAGAAAGTCTGAGAATAGCATTTCACTCTTGGGTTGGAGAGTTGCACAGAGTAGGGGTGGGATTGTGTTGCACGACGGGTACTACGTACCCTACGTATAGGAAGTGGTATACACTGGGAAAGCTCCGAGGAACATTGATTATTGTAGTAGCGATAGAATAGCGAGAGAGATGCAACATTGCGGCGAAGAGAGAGAGAGATTGCAGAGAGTTAATGAGTGGACGGGAGTTATTGATACGAAAGGCTTTCATTTCTACTTTGTCTAGAAGTGCGGTGTGAGAAGATCCTCCCCACACATGTGAACAATACTCTCTACAAGGACGCACTCTGCCCCTGTACAGAGCAAGAAGCTGCACAGGGGTAAAGAACCCCTTGAGGCGGTTGAGCACACCCAGCTTCTGGGAGGCTGCCTTAGCAAGACTGGTAATATGGTCCTTCCAAGTGAGAGCAGAAGAAAAAGAGACACCGAGAACATTTAGAGAAGACGAAGGATTGATTTTTGTATTGTTGAAGAATAAGGGATAATCCTCTGGAGGCTCCGAATGGGTAGTAAGATGGAGAAATTGGGTCTTGGAAGCATTGAATGCAACAAGGGTTTCTCTACCCCAATTGGAAATAGTAGCTAGATCAGAAGAGAAGTGTT
Source organism: Paralithodes platypus (assembly GCA_032716605.1). NCBI lineage: Eukaryota > Metazoa > Arthropoda > Malacostraca > Decapoda > Lithodidae > Paralithodes > Paralithodes platypus. Next base: position 43,730,257 of record CM064523.1, on the reverse strand, counting down.
CTATGGCTTCATTACGTTTGGCTTTGAGGGACTGTTGCTTGGGGCGTTCTGAATAACTAATTGAGTAGTGTAAGGTAGAGTCGTCTGCGTATGAATGGATGGGACTGGATGTACAGTTGAGAAGATCATTTATGAAAACTAGAAAGAGAATAGGAAATAGGACAGAACCTTGAGGAACACAAGAGTTATAGTATGAGGAAGTGAGCGATGGCCGTCCACAACCGCAGCTATGGAACGGTCGGAAAGGAAATTAGAGACAAAGGCAGAGATGGAGGGATATATACAGTATATACAGTATATACTGTATATATATATAACTATATATATTTTCACATTTGACCTTAACAATTGAAATATATTTCTATAATTTGGTCAGCATAACACCATTTTGTAGCATTATGAATATGGTGTAATTCAAATGACATATACTGTATAAACAAGAAAGAAATAGTGACCATAATATGTGACCTTCACATTCACATTGTACTCTGAATAACAAAAACACAATAGTTTGACAATCAATGCATTGACCAACCGAATTTGCCTGCAAAATTTGGTGACGAAAGATTTTTGTTTTCTGTGTGGATGAGGGAGACTAAAGGCAAAGCTGCCTGTGACGAGTGCCTCCCCCAGAGTTAAAAGAGTGCCAGGGCCAAAATCAAGGAACGTTCGAGCCAAAATGTCTGGACACACGGAGTTTGAACAATTTAAGTTAGAGCATGAGGGAAAGAAGGATTCAGGGAGAGAGTTCCAGAGCTCAGCTGTTGAAAAGAAGAATGATTGGGAGTAACGTTTCACTTTAGAGTTGGAGAGTTGTACAGAGTAGGGGTGGGATTGTGTTGCAAGACGGGTACTACGTAGTACGTACCCTACATAGTGGAGGTTTTATGCACCAAGAGCTCTGAAGAACACTGATTATTGTAGTAGCGATAGAATAGCGAGAGAGATTCAACATTGCGGCGAAGAGAGAGAGATTGCAGAGAGTCGGTGAGTGGACGGGAGTTAATGAAACAAAAGGTTTTCCTTTCTACCTTGTTTAGAAGTGCTGTGTGAGAGGATCCTCCCCAAACATGTGAGCAATACTCAATACAAGGACGCACTGTGCCCCTGTACAGAGCAAGAAGCTGAGCAGGGGTAAAGAACCCCTTGAGGTGGTTGAGCACACCAAGCTTGGTGCCTTATCAAGACTGGTAATATGTTCCTTCCAAGAGAGAGCAGAAGAAAAAGACACACCAAGAATACTGAGAGAAGATGAAGTGTTGATTTTTGTATTGTTGAAGAATAGGGGAAAGTCCGCTGAGAGTTCACAGAGGGTAGATAGGTGGAGAAATTGGGTTTTGGAAGCATTAAAGGTAACAGGGTTTTCTCTGCCCCAATTGGAGATGGTAGCTAGATCAGAAGATAAGTTTTATATGGCGTCATTATATTTGCTTTTGAGAGATTGCTGGCTGGGGCAATCTGGGAAGCTAATTGAATAGTGTTAGGTAGAGTCGTCTGCATAAGAATGAATAGGACTTGAGGTACAGTTGAGAAGCTCATTTATGAAAATTAGAAAGAGAATCGGAGATGGGACAGATCCCTGAGGAACACCGGAGTTGATAGGATGAGGAAGTGAACAATGGCCGTCCACAAACGCAGCTATAGAACGGCCGGAAAGGAAATTAAAGATAAAGGCAAGATGGAGTGATAGAAACCAAAGGAGGGTAGCTTAGAAATGTTATATTTGTGCCAGACTCTATCGAAGGCCTTCGATAGGTCTAACGCAATAGAAAAGGTCTCAGCGAAGTCCCGAAAGGAGGATGACCAAGAGTTAGGAAGATATGAAAGAAGATCACCAGTTGAGCAACCCTTAAGGAAGCCATACTGGCAATCTGATAGTAGATTATGAGAAGATATATGCTTAAGAAATTTGGAGGTATAAATAGTTTCAACAACTTTAGAGATACAAGAGATGAGAGCAATTGGATAATAGTTGAAAGGTTGAGAGTGCTCACCCTTCTTTGGGACAGGTTGAATGAGAGCAAACTTCCAGCATGAAGGGAAGACGTTAGAGGAGAGACAGAGGAGAAAGAGTTTGTCTAGGCAGGGAGTCAGCATGGAAGCACAGTTTTTTAGTACAGCAGGAGGAACACCGTCCGGACCGTACGCCTTCTTAGTATCAAGCCCAGAGAGGGTAGAAAGTACATCTTTAAAAGAGATTAGGATATTAGGCATAAGTAAGAGAAAGGGAGGAATAGCACCGGAATCATCTAAGGTGGAGTTTCTAGCGAAAGTTTGAGTCAAGTGTTCAGCTTTGTCAGAGGAAGAAGTGATGATTGTGCCATCAGAGTGGAAAAGGGGAGGGAAAGAGGAGGAAAAAAAATTGTTGGAGAGCTTTTTGGCTAGATGCCAGAAAGCTTGGGAAGAGCTAGAGTTGGATAGTTCAGTGCATCTATTATTGATGACAGAGTGTTTGGCAAGTCGAAGAACAGATTTGGCTTGATTCCGGGCAGAAACATAGGAAGAATGAGAAGACGTTGGTACCGTTTGAATGCTTCTTCCTTATTGCGTACAGCAGTAGAACAAGCGTCAGTAAACTAAGATTTGTTTGCATTAGCCTGAGAGAAAGAAAATGGATGTATGCCTCCATGCCCGATAGGATTACCTCGGTAATGCGTTCAGCACTCTCCAAAGGTCCCTGGCCACGAAAGCAAAAATAATTCTATAGGAAATAAAAGAAGTATTGTCGGAGAGTCTCTCAGTCGGCAGCACCAAAGTGCCACAATCGCCGCCGGTTGGGAGGACCGGGTGGCCGTACTGGAGAGATAGGACAGGTGACAGAGATAAGTTTATGGTCGGAGGAGCCCCAAAGAGAGAAAAGATTGACAGTATAAGATGAAGGGTTAGAAATTAGAAACAAGTTAATAATGTTGGGCCAATCACCTAAGTGATCCGGGATACGGGTGGGTAACTGAACTAACTGCTCTAGGTCATTTAGGATAGAAAAGACGTAGGCATGTTAACCAGATTGGTCATTAGTGTGAGAGGAGAGCCATTGGCGGTGGTGAATGCTGAAATCTCCTAAGATTAAGATTTCTGAGAATGGAGAAATGGATAGAATGTGTTCCACTTTAGAGTTTATATAGTTGAAGAATTTGGGAAAATCGGTAGAGTTAGGGGAAAGATAGACAGCACAGAAATATTTAGTATGAGAATGATAGGAGAGTGTGAGCCATAATGTTGAGAATTCAGATGAGTCGAAATCGGGAACACGAGAGCAAGTGAGTTTGTTGTGCACATATGCACAACATCCGCCTTTGGCTTTGAAACTATGATAGAGAAAGTAGGAGGATACAGAGAAGGAGCTGCTGGCAGTTGCTTCAGACACCTGCATTACGGTGAGGAAAACAAGATCAGGTTTGTAGGAGGAGAGATGGTGTTCTACAGTGAAAATTAGAGCTTTTTGAGGGGTCGTTAGGGGAAGGTCAGGCAGGCGTGGGGGCATTTATGGTCAACCCCCCCCTCCCCCCCCCCCCATCCCCTGGGGACTCCGAGGCTGGACAATGTTTATCAAGATATATATATATATATATATATACTGTATAACAGTGTATATTATATATATATATATATACTGTATATGTGAATGCACAGATGTGACAGTAACTAAGTAACGAAATACGTTGTTTTAATGTTCCAGAAACCATAGTGGAAAGAAAATTAATATAAAATGTTCTTCATTTATCTTTAATGATCAACACATTGTCTACAATTTTTTTTTTTTTTTTTTTTTTTTTTAATAGACAATGAACGGAGGAAGGAAAAACACAGATAAAACAAAAAGGTCCATGTGCCTAAAGGCATCCTCCATTCATAATATGTTTGTAACAACTGGATTTAAACTTTTGTAGATTGTAAGTTTGTGGAAAGTAACTCGAGGGAAGTGAATTCCAAAGAGTAGTAGTTCTAGGGATAAATGAATTTTGATAAGCAGAAGTTCTGCATTGTGGAGGAGAAAGTGTAAATTCATGGGCGCTCTCAGCTGCCCTAGTTCTACAGGGAAAGATGTGGAGAGGCGGCACAATTGAAGCAAGTTCCTCGGATCAATTGCTGTGAAAATATCTGTAGAATTATGCAAGGGATGCAACGTTTCTTCGTATGGATAATGTAGGAAGGCCCTGTGTGATTGTAGGGTTATTGATTAATCTAATAGCTTTATTTTGAATTTTGTCCAACTGCCTCAATGCAACCACTCCACTTCCACTCCACAGAGGTGAACAGTAATCCATCTGAGAAAGCACATGACCTTTATATATTACGGCCAACTGCTCGTCAGTGAAGAATTCTCGAACTCTGTACAGGAGTCCCAGTTTTTTAGAGGCATTCTTCGCAATGCTTCTAACATAATGTGTCCAGCTCAAGTTAGTAGTTAATGTTACACCGAGAATGCCAATACTAGGGGAAGTGGGAATATTTACATCATTAAAAAATATATGGGAGTCAGTGAGATTCTGTCGGTTAGAACATTTAATGTACTTGGTTTTCTGCGCGTTAAAGGAAACTAGATTCTTTTGTCCCCATTCATTAATTCTAGAAAGGTCCTGGTTCAGAGAAATTGCAGTGTTTATTTTTCAATTTATAAGATCGGGTTGGGTGAAAGAATTGGTAAATGTGAAGGAACTGTGGAGTGTTGAGTCATCTGCGTAGGAATGTATTGGATTATGAGTGGTAGATATGAGATCATTGATATGAATGAGGAACAGAGTTGAGGCCAAAACTGATCCCTGGGGAACACCAGCATTAATTGAGTTAAATTGAGAATAAAGGCCATCTACCATTACATATTTTTTTTCTGTTATGAAGATAAGAAGAAATTAGTGGACCTAATGATGCAAGGCCGTAGTGTGACATCTTCGACAATAAGGATTGATGCCAGACTCTATCAAATGCCTTTGATATATCCAGTGCTATTGTATGTGTTTCACCATGTTGGTCTGTAGCTTGGTTGATTTGATGCGTAAGAAGGCAAAGAATGTCTGCAGTTGATCGACATCGTCTAAAACCATATTGCCTATCACTGATTAATTTATTATTCTCAAGATGCTTAATTATGTGATTATTTAATATAATTTCAAAGACTTTACCAAGAGTGGAAGTTATAGCTATTGGTCTGTAGTTTGATGGATCTGAAGAGGCACCTTTTTTAGGAACTGGATGGATGTTTGCTTCTTTCCAGGGTACTTGGAAGCATGAGGTATGAGTACACAGACGGAAACATTTTGCCAATACAGGAGCGAGCACTAAGGAACAATTCTTAAGTACTATTGGAGGAATTTTATCTGGACCAGGAGCCTTATCTACTGAGAGATTCTGCAAAATAGTTTTGACATATCTGGTGTGGATCTTAAGTGAGGGAATTTCAGGCGAATTAAAATTAAGTACAGGGACATCTTGATTTATTTCATCTAAGGTTGAGTTGGTGGAGAAACTATCCGCAAGAAGGTTAGCTTTACCTCGTGGGTTACTTACAAGATTGCCAGTCGGAGATTTTAATGATGGAATGGATGAAGCAGTAGTGAAGTTGGATTTGAATGAGTTAAGAGTAGATCAAAATATTTTGTTATCATTTGGATTATTTAGAAGTTTATTTGCCTGCATGTGGAGAAAGTTTGATTTAGTTAGGTTTAATACAGTTTTGGCATGATTTCTGATGTTTCTAAAGTAATTAAAGGCTTCAGGTGTTTTTGATCTTGTGTATGCATTGTAGGCTATTGTTTTTTGTTCAGTTACTGTAGCACAGTTATGGTCAAACCATTTAGGTGAATTAGATCTTTTACTGTACTTTTGATGAGGAATAAATGTTTCCATTCCAATTTTTACAAAATCTTGTATGTGGCTCAAGGTGGTGTGTGCATCATTAGAAAAGAAAGAGGTCCAGGGAATATCAATAAAGAAACCTTGAAGACCCTCCCAGTCTGCCCTATCGTAATGCCATTTAGTCACCAAAACAGGTTCAGAGTGGGAAGGTGTGGTAGGTGATAGACAGGTGGCCTGTATCAGACAGTGATCAGAAGATCCAAGCGGGGACCTCACTGTAACATCATAATTTTCTGAATTGGTTGTTAAAAATAAGTCCAGTAGGTGGGAATTATGATTAGGATTATCTGGTACACGGGTGGGTTGGTTGACTAGTTGAGTGAGATTAAATGAGTCTGCAAATAGCTCACATTCAAGACCAGCATCATCAGTCCTGGCTGAATGAGTGAGCCATTCAACATTATGGACATTAAAATCACTCAACACAGCGATTTCAGAAGAAGCATTTAAGTTGAGGACACTGAGTTGTGAGGACAGAGAATCAAAAAGACTTTGCTCTGGAGGAGCTTGTGGTGAAGACTTTGCTCTGGAGGAGCTTGTGGTGAAGACTTTGCTCTGGAGGAGCTTGTGGTGAAGACTTTGCTCTGGAGGAGCTTGTGGTGAAGACTTTGCTCTGGAGGAGCTTGTGGTGAAGACTTTGCTCTGGAGGAGCTTGTGGTGAAGACTTTGCTCTGGAGGAGCTTGTGGTGAAGACTTTGCTCTGGAGGAGCTTGTGGTGAAGACTTTGCTCTGGAGGAGCTTGTGGTGAAGACTTTGTTCTGGAGGAGCTTGTGGTGAAGACTTTGCTCTGGAGGAGCTTGTGGTGAAGAAAGTAATAAATCTATACCAAATGTTCATGCACAATATAATTATTTCTTTTACCATGCGAATATTTCCACAGAGAATGATTTATGCATGTAACTTTGTATACATATGGTATTATATGTGAATTGTTATTTAACAGAATATATAAAATTGTCTAGATTAATTTAGCCAAAATAGTTACCTAAGAAATGCTAGACACCCATAGGACTCACCATTGCCCTGTGCTAGACCTAGGCCGACTTGGCGACTTTTCCAAAATACAACACAAACCACATCATCGTCTTGGAAATGTAAGTAGGCATCCTATCATCTATATAAATATATATCGCCCTGCCAACGTAAAAAAAAAAACAGAGTCTGGGCCATATGGTGTACCAACACTCTTGTACCCATGGGCACAGTGGACCCCGTAAAATGTATATTGGCATGACCCAGACTCACTTGAGCCATCGCCTTACCCTCCATCTACAATCTGGCTCTATCAGAAATCATTACAACATCCCAGGCCATCCCCAACTAACTCGCAAAGATCTAGAAGCCAGCACCTCCATAATAGATAATGAACCCGACCCTAGACACCTCCCCATCCTTGAAGCCATCTACATACAGACCCTCAACCCTACACTAAACAACCAGACCTTGAACCTACAAATTCTCCCAACAGCGAGGAGAACCTACACCTATAGACATCAAGAAGAAAATTGCGACACCTACAGCGAGCATCCCATACCCTCCAGCCAACGCCCAACTGAGGATACCCGAGTGTCCAGCCAGCCAATCGACAGACGTAGTGTGAGGTTAGCAGCAGCCAGCCAACCACGACCGCAGACCACCGACTAGGCCCGCCTACCTGTGCAGAACAGCGACGCGTGATCCAGGAAACCCCTATATAAGCCCCCTCAACATTTACGCTAATATATAAATTAATACCCAAAAGATGCGTGGTTGAGGTGTTATGGTGGTCCGTAGTAGAAAATGTAACGCAAAACCGGCAATGAGCGGCTATGCGTGTTATGGTGGTCCGTAGTAGAAAATGTAACGCAAAACCGGCAATGAGCGGCTATGCGTATGGGAGGTTTGCTCAGGTGGAGGGAGGAGGAGGGAGGAGCATGGTGGAGGCGGGATGGGGGGCAGTAAATGTCATTGGATTATCACCCATATAGCCCTGACAGTAACACGTGTTGTTTTTGTTGTTGGGTAACAGTGGGAGAGAGGGGGATTTGGTTGTGTACTGACTCCGTGGGCGCTCACAGATCATGTCTGGGAGTGGTGGCGAGAGGTACACTCACGCGTACTAAAAGTTGCTCAGGGGTGGGTCCTTCCTTCCCCTACACCACTCTGGGCAGGTGGAAGGGGGAAGTCGGGTCCAAGTCTACCCCCACCTTCTACCCCCAAACTATCTCCAGCTCCCCCACCTTCCTCTCTATCTGGCAGTTAGTGATTAACGACGATTATTCACATGCACTGCAAATTATTGTTAAACCATCATTGCACGTGCTTACAATGGCCAACATTTAACATGTATTAGGAATGTATTAGTACTTTATACTGTATAATTGTATTCTCAAATTGAATCTATACACAACGTGGGCTACAAGACTGTCAGCTATCGTGATCTGCTTCTCTCTCTCTCTCTCTCTCTCTCTCTCTCTCTCTCTCTTAACACGCAGACTATGAGGTCAGTTAATTTAAGTTTTTAACATATGTAATGGGTTTGACAATGTGGATCATAGCAAACTGTTTAGCCTCAATATGAATACAATACGCAACGATGGCTGGCAGTTAGAATTGAAAAGGTTCAGCACTAGTATTTGTGGAAACTGTTTCCCATTTAAGATCTGTTCTACCTGGAAAAAACTGTTCTCAGAAGTTGTAAACACGTCCTCAGTTGAGCAGTTCAAGAAGACAGTAGTCAGTAGATAGTATTTTGCACACTCTGTAAGGAGTATAGTGCACTGAACAATGCCTCTCAATTCACTTTGAATATTTCCCTGGAATGGACCGCAAGGTCTTTGAGATAGTAACTATTCCTTGTAACTTTCTCATAGCTAACACTTTCTACAACCACGATATAACGGGTCTGAATGAGGTATATTTCCCTTTATAAGTGTGTGTCATGAATTTTGCCTGCATTTGATACACATAGAGGAAAGTTGATGGGGTTTGTAGAGGTGGGAGGCTGGGATCACAGATAAAGACAAAGAAGGGGGAAGGCGAGCCCTGTTACTCAAGGGCTCGATACTCAAACCTTACTCAAAATTAACCACGACTTTAATCATAATTTGTATCGAGTTCTACATTTAATTGATTAAACAAAGGTGTATAGGCAACATCAAATTAAATACAGACCGTTTATAGTATGTATGGTATTGAATACATGTGAGAATCTGATTGCAATGATAAAAGAAACAATCATTAACAGTCGCAACACTATTCCAGCCAATGCTTACTTTTAGTTGTTTCCTTTTATGATATAAAAGCCCGACTGTGTAAGTCATTTGAGAAACTAGGAGTAGATCGTAGAGGGCACGTTGATGTGTATTGCAATAATGGTGAACCTAATATCTTGAATAATGTACGAGATTGGATTTAATTACGGTATTATTATATTCAAATAACATTAAATCTTGATCGTAGAAAGTAGTGCAATGAGAGAGAGAGGCACAAAACCACTACAGCCAAGATTCATGTATCCCACGTTGTGTATAGAAACTAATTTTGATAATACAATTATGCAGTATATTGTATTAATAAATTCCTAATAAATAATAAATGTTGGCCATTGTAAGCCTGTGCAATGATGGTTTAACAATAATTTGCAATACATGAGAATAATCGTCTCTAATTCACTAACTGCCAGCTAGAGAAGAAAGGTGGGGGAGTTGAGGATAGTTTGGGGGTGGAAAGTGGGGGTAGACTTGGACCCGACTCCCCCCTTCCACCAGCCCAGGGTGGAGTAGGGGAAGGAAGGACCCACCCCTGAGCAACTTTTAGTACGCGTGAGTGTACATACTGCCATGCCTTAAAGCTATCCTTTCATCCATCTATTGATTCATCTATCCATCCTTCCACCATCCATTCATTCATCAATCCATCCATCCATTCAATCATTCATTCGTTCTCCCATCCATTCATACTTCCATGTATTTATCCATTAGTCTATTTATCCATTCATTAATCCATCCATTCATCTTCTCACCATCCATTCATTCATTCATCCAACATCCATCCATTCATCCTTCCACAAGCCATTAATTCACCCATCTAACCATTCATTTATCCTTCCCCATCTATTTATTCCTGCATCCACCCATCCATTCTTCCACCATCTATTCATCCATCCATTAACCTTAATTTACCCATCCTTCCACCATCTATTCAGTCGTTTATCCAGCCATCCATTCCCCCTTTCATTTATTCATCCAGCTTTCAATCCATTCACCCAACCTTCATTTATCCATCCATTAATTTATCCATCTTTAAATAATATTATTAATATTATTAAATTATATTATAAATAAAATGAGAAACCACTTAGAAACATTTAACTTAATCAATTCTTCTCAGCATGGATTCACTCAGGGACGTTCTTGCCTTACTAATTTGCTTAGTTTTTTTTCAGAGGTATAATTTATGAAGCAGTAGATAATGACAAGTATTATGATATTATATATTTAGATTTCAGTAAAGCTTTCGACAGAGTCCCTCATGAGAGATTGATGAGAAAGGTTGAGGCACATGGAATAGGTGGGGCGTTGTTAGGATGGATTAGGTCATGGCTAATTGGTAGGAAGCAGAGAGTCAGCATAAATGGTACCAAGTCAGAAAGGGGATCAGTCAAGAGTGGTGTCCCCCAGGGATCTGTATTAGGTCCTCTGTTGTTTATTATATACATAAATGACCTTGCTTTAGGTATAACTAGTAGGTTAAGTAAATTTGCAGATGACACCAAAATGGGGAGAAAAATTGATTCAGTTAGAGATATAGAGTGTCTGCAAAGGGATCTAGATACCTTACACGAATGGTCAGTAAAATGACAGATGAAGTTTAACATTGACAAATGCAAGGTATTAAAGATAGGGAAGATGCAAACAAATTTTAAATATAAACTAGCTAATATGTAATTAGAAAACTCAGACTGTGAGAAAGATCTAGGTGTGTTTGTTAGCAATGATTTGAAGCCTAGAAAACAATGTATAAGCGTTCGTAACAAGGCAAACAGGATTCTCGGGTTCATATCTAGGAGTGTGAGTAACAGAAGTGCTGATGTTATCTTAAAACTGTACTTGTCATTAGTGAGACCCCATATGGATTATGCTGTTCAATGTTGGTGTCCTTATTACAGAATGGACATAGATTCATTGGAGAGAGTACAACGTAGAATGACAAAAGTTACCCATAATATTAGAAATCTTTCGTATGAAGAAAGGTTGAAGAAATTAGGCTTACATTCGTTAGAGAGATGCAGAGTTAGAGGTGACATGATGGAGGTATTCAAGTGGGTTAGTGGAATTAATAAAGGAGACATGAAAAATGTACTAAAGCTCAGTGATAGCGAAATAAATCGTACAAATGGTTTCAAATTAGATAAATTTCGTTTCAGAAAAGATATAGGCAAATATTGGTTTGGTAACAGAGTTGTTGATGGGTGGAATAGGATACCAAGTGATATAGTGGGATCAAGAACGATAGGGAGCTTTAAGATAAAATTAGATAGGCATATGGACGAGATGGGTTTGGTGTGAGGGGGATCTACCAGGTGTGAGCTAATCGGCGCTCAGCAGACCCCTGTAATCTTGTGTTAATCTCTGACCGTTTTGGTGGGGTCAGTACTCAAGGTATTAGTGAGATGGGTCTATAATTGGGCCTTGTAATTGGGGTTGGGTGTGACAGGGATCTGCCTTGTATGGGCCGATCGGCTTTATGCAGACTCCCATTTTCTTATGTCCTTATGTTCTTATAAATATACAAAAATACATACTGTTTTTATATGTATAGTTGATATTGACAGATAACTTGAATTTAAAGGCATTAATAGGCTCAAAATTGCGTCATATGTCGGAGAGGGTTAAAGGCATTAATAGGGTTGGGTGGTGGCTGATAACTACTGTGTTTGGTGGAGGAGCAATAATGGTTTGGTGGTTCTCACAGGTAAGCCACGGTAGCCCTGTCCGTTTCTTAGTCATTAATGTGCGACTTTAATCTCATGACTGAGGGACAAGTGGCTTATTTTTACACTTTTGGTAATGCACTGAATTGACGAAAATAAGGGCGCGGTTTGAAAAAAGCTGTGTCAAAATAGCATACTGATCCAACTGTTTGTTAATAAGTTATTCCCGAAAAACAATGTAACACGGCCTCTGAAACTCATAGTAGTTGAGGATGTTATTCTAATTAGCCCAGGTATATGAAAGTCAAAATAGTTAATCGGGTCATATTTTACCTTTTAAACTGCTTCAGGACATTCGTAAGATTTATAAAATCGTCTAATGATAGTCAGAATAAACTGTTCAAATGTGCGACAATTCTCAAAGGGGTACATTTATCCAACCGTACCATTCTCAAAGGGGTACATTTATCCAACCGTACCATTCTCAAAGGGGTACATTTATCCAACCGTACCATTTGTTCACGTTTCCCTTTCACGTAATACCTGAAAATATTTCAAACATATTTTGTGTCGTCAGTTTTACATTATATTTTCAAAAAGATTTAGTTAACATTTTTGTGCAAGTGCATCACCGTGATATTGTGTTGAGCTTATGTTGGCAGAGAGAGAGAGAGAGAGAGAGAGAGAGAGAGAGAGAGAGAGAGATAGAGAGAGAATAAGTGAAATAAATAGAGAGGAATTATAAATATATAACACGAAATTGACATATTAACCCCTTCTGCACCGGCGTCATCTTTAACATTTGAATGTAGCTATATTTAGACGATTGTGTGCAATTTAAAGTGGATATGTGGTAGTAAAACGTTTAAGTGAGATAGTTCGAAGCCTGTTCATTGCTGAGGCTCTTTTTAAGCTGAATAAACTCGTCTAATAGCAGCCAGAATCATGTTAAAAAGACATCGCCGGTGCAGAAGGGGTTAAGGGAGCAAGGAGGTATTGGTACTAGAACAGATAAGAATGCAATACAAACCAACAAGGTGAATTAAATAGGTATAAATAAGTACAAACCTCACGTGTGTCATAATGTAACATCCGGTTGTAATCATACGTACACATCTCAACTATACTAGATTTTGGTTTAAGCTGGCGAAAGTTTGGCTTGCTCTCACATTAATTGCTTAGCAATTACATTTTTTTTTTATAGCCAAGTATGTTGTTAATTACGAAAACTTGGCAGTCAAATAATGCAGAGACATAGTAATTTCTGATTGTTCCATTAGTTATCGAGAAATGAGCTGATAAGGGAGTAAAATATCCGTCAAGTTAAAAAAACAAACAAAAGGAGTATATGTATTTTGTTTTATATGTGTATGAAGGAGACAAAAGGCAGGTTGCCTGTAACGAGTATTTTCCCAAGCCAAAAGAGAGACAGAGCCAAATTCAACGGACGTTGTGGTCAAAATGCCAAGACACACGAAGTTTAAAGCAGTATAAGTCATAGGATAAAGGAAAGATTAATGTAGGGAGAGAGTTCCAGAGTTCACTTGTTGAATAGAAGAAAGACTGAGAAACTTTGCCAATTGAGAGCTGGACATAATAAGAGTAGAGCTGTGTTGAAAGGCGGATGCCTCACACTCTTCGCACTAAGAGAGTTCTGAAGAACACTGATTGTTGTAATAGCGATAGAAGAGTGAAAGAGATGCAATATTGCTGGACAGTGCTGAACGCATTACATAGGTAATCCTATCGGGCATGGAGGTATACATTTCATCTTATTTCTCTCAGACTAATGCAAACAACTCTTGGTTTACTCAGGCTTGTTCTACTGTTGTCGCAATAAGGAGGAAGCATTCAAACGGTACCGACGCCCTAAAACCAAAGAATCACATTCTTCCTATGTTTCTGCCCGGAATCAAGCTAAATCTGTTCTTCGACTTGCCAAACACTCTTTCATCAACAATATTCGCACTGAACTATCCAACTCTAGCTCTTCCGAAGCTTTCTGGCATCTACCCAAAAACCTCTCCAACAATATTTCTTCCCCGTCTTTCCCTTCCCTTTTCCACTCTGATGGCAGAACCATTACTTCTTTCTCTGACAAAGCTGATCTCTTCGCTCAAACTTTCGCTAGAAACTCAACCTTGGATGATTCCAGTGCTTTTCCTCCCTCTCTACCCCCCTCTCTCCTACTTATGCCTAATATCCTAATCCCTTCTAAAGATGTACTTTCTACCCTCTCTGGGCTTGATTCTAAGAAGGCGTACGATCCGGATGGTGTTCCTCATGTTGTACTCAAAAACTGCGCATCCGTGCTGACTCCCTGCCTAGGCAAACTCTTTTGTCTCTGTCTCTCCTCTAACGTCTTCCCTTCTTGCTGGAAGTTTGCTCTCATTCAACCTGTCCCAAAGAAGGGTGACCACTCTCAACCTTCCAACTATCGTCCAATTGCTCTCATCTATTGTATCTCTAAAAAAAAAAAAAATATTCTTGCTTCCAAATTTCCTAAGCATTTATCTTCTCATAATCTACTATCAGATCGCCAGTATGGCTTCCTTAACCCTTATTTAGCGGGTGGTAAGGTATTTTACACTGTACCGCTCAGCGGGCATAATCCCGAAATATTCGCTCAATTTCACTCGCCCTAGCGCCGTTACTATGGCTCCAATGCGAACGAAACGATCATTTTTGGAAAGAGCAACTCTTCGTCTCCCCATATAAGTCTATGAATGGATGTTATGAATGAGTGTGGAGGGTGGGAAGAGGTGAGGAAGAGGAGGTAGTCTATTTCCCAGGCGCGTTCGGTTGCGTTCGCTTTGGCTGTCTGTCTGTTTCTCTCTCTCTCTCTCTGGCTTGCTCGCTTTCCCTCTCTCGCGCGCAACTAATCCCTCTATTTTCTGTATTATTATATCTTTTTCACTCTGTCTTCAGTTCAGTTTCTGTATTCTCTCTATACGGTGGGAATGGTATTTCGTATGAGGGATGTGCAGCACAAATATTCAATCTTTCGTTGTTTGGTTGTTTGTATTACCGTAAGAAATTTACTGAACGCCTGCAAATAGTACGCTATAAAATGCTTGCAATCAAACTCTCAAGCAATTTCAAGGTCACATGCAATTATAAATGTAGGCTATAGGTAACCGACCCAGAGAGGAAGAGACAAGAGAGAGAGAGAGTGTCGTGATAATATAACAATATTACATATGTATCATATATATGAAAAAATAATATATACGGTAGGCCTACATCTGTTCCCCACAATCATATAATGCCAAGCACAAATATTCAATCTTTCATTGTTTGTATTACCGTAAGATTTACTGAACGCCTGCAAATAATACGCTATAAAATGCTTGCAATCTCTCTATTTTCTCTAATCTCTCTCACTCTTCCTGTCTCTCTCTCTCTCTCTCTCTCTCTCTGGCTCTTTTTCACTCTTTCTTCAGTTCAGTTTCTGCATTCTCTCTCTCTCTCTCTGTAGATCGAAGTAAAGGTATCTAGATCTAGCGGAAGTCGCTATACGTATTGGCCTACATCAGACAAAGAGAGTACAAAGGAATACAAACAAAGAGAGTGAGACAGAGAGAGAGAGAGAGAGAGTGATAATATAAAAATGTTACACATGTATCATACAATATATGAAAACATAATATATACGGTAGGCCTACATCTGTTGTAATGCCAAGCACAAATATTCAATCTTTGGTTGTTTGTATTATGATTAGGAGCATAAATTACCTCAAGACCGCTCGCCACACAGGGAATTCTATAAGGAAAGTACCGTATTTTAGGGCTTTTGCACTCGTGTTTTACGATCTTGAAAGACAACCAGTGATCGTAAAAGGATGGTTATGGTGTCATTGGAAAGCTCAATTTACGCCCTTTCAGGGATAGATACTTGTTTTACGCTCTGGGTCTTGTTTATGCATGAAAAAGAGCACGGAACAACCCCATTTAGGGTAAAAAAATAAACCCGCTGGGCGGCACAGTGAAATATACTCCACCAGCCGCTCGTAAGGTGCCCACACCAGTATGTTCTTCGTCAGGAACGTCTCCAATTTGCTCAAGGGTCTGTCCAATATCAACCACAACATCCACCCCACGCAAATTATGCTTGGGGTGAAAGCCTATGATCGGGTTATTTTCGTCTTCCGAGTCATCCACACTACCAAAACTCTCACCCAGACCTTCGACGGTTTCATCCAACAGCTTATTAGAAAGTTCTGAAGAGTTCAGCATGATATCTAGTTTCTGGGTGGTGAGCCGGGCGTGGTTAGTAGGGTGGCGCGACGCACTAGGGATTGGCGGCCACCGAATCGAACACGGGCAAATCTTGACCTTCCATTATGGCTGCTTGAGGGTCACTTAGTCACGGTCACGCAGTGGGGATGTGTGGGTGGGCCCTTGTAGTACACCGCCTGACCACCAAGTTTCGCTTTCCACCTAAATTAGGGCGGGAATACGCCCACGGACTTAAGTCCGACCCCGCCATTTAGTCCAATTTTCTCGTATCGGACTTAAGTCCGACCCCGCTAAATAAGGGTTAAGGGTCGCTCTACTGGTGATCTTCTTTCATATCTTACTATCTCTTGGTCATCCTCCTTTCGGGACTTCGGTGAGACCTTTTCTATTGTGTTAGACGTATCAAAGACCTTCGATAGAGTCTGGCACCAATCTTTAACCCTTAAAGATCGGGGCCCGACTTAAGTCCGAATCGAAAAATTTGGACTATGTGGCGGGGCCCGCCTTAACCCTTCAGACCCGGAAGGGCTCTTAAACACCAATAAAAAACATACCCGAGCTACCCGGAAGGGCTCTTAAACACTCATGAGCTCAAAGCATGTAAGCTTGGTGTGCGAGGCGTACGTCCGACGCATGTAAACAACAGCCGGCTGGACCGACGCCCCGCATCTCCGGCCACAAGAAGGAGTGCGTCGCTTGTTCGTGTGTGCCTGTATGTTATTGTTAAGTATCGAAAAGTAGTGTAAAGTGGCTGTTTTTGCCATAAAGTTATCTCCAATGAAATCATCATCACAACTAAACCAGTTGACTTAGAGAGCTCTACTTAACGCCATTCTACAGGTACGAAACACATCTACGCTTGGGGATGCACGGGAATGCGGAAGCAAGCCAAATAACAAAGATGCGGTAGCCTAGGCGTAGACGTTTTTCGGCCAAAAACCCCGGGTTTCGGGGAATATATATATAATACATAGCCGGGGCTGGAGGGTTAAGTCCGAGTGCAATTTTGGCGCAATATTGGCTCTGAGAGAGAGACGAGTGACTGGAGGAGCATGGGTTACCTCATGACCGCTCGCCACGGCCGCCGTGGACCTACTGAGATTTACTCCACTTACATCCACCCTCACTCCCTCGCTACATACGTAATTATATAAAGAAATTACCGTATTTTAGCGATTTTGCCCTTCGGTTGCACGATCGTTGCAAGACAACCAGTGATCGTAGAAGGATGGTTCGGGTGTCATTGGAAAGCTCAATTTACGCCCTTTCTGGGATACATACTTGTAATACGCTCTGGGTCTTGTTTATGCATGAAAAAGAGCACGAAAACAACCCCATTTATGGTAAAAAAAAAAAACGCTGTTCGGCACGGTCAAATATACCGCCTAGCCCGCTAAATAAGGGTTAATTTCTAAACTACCCTCCTTCGGTTTCTATCCCTTCATCTATGCCTTTGTCTCTAATTTCCTTTCCGGTCGTTCCATAGCTGCAGTTGTAGACGGCCATCGTTCACTTCCTCATCCTATCAACTCCGGTGTTCCTCAGGGATCTGTCCTATCTCCTATTCTCATTCTAATTTTCATAAATGATCTTCTCAACTGGACCTAAAGTCCTTCCCATTCCAATGCAGATGACTCTACCTTACACTATGCAATTAGTTTCCCAGAACACCCCAGCCAGCAATGCCTCAAAAGCAAACGTAATGAAGCCATAGAACACTTATCTTCTGATCTAACTACCATCTCCAATTAGGGCAGAGAAAACCTTGTTTCCTTTAATGCTTCCAATACCAAATTTCTCCATCTATCTACCCGCCGTGAACACCCAGCGGACTTTCCATTATTCTTCAACAATACAAAAATCAACTCTTCATCATCTCTCAGTATTCTTTGTGTCTCTTTTTCGTCTGCTCTCTCTTGGAAGGACCATATTACCAGTCTTGCTAAGGGGGCCTCCCAGAAGCTGGGTGTGCTCAACCGACTCAAGTTTGTTTTACCCCTGCTCAGCTTCTTGCTCTGTACAGGTGCACAGTGCATCCTTGTATTGAGTATTGTTCACATGTGTGGGGAAGATCCTCTCACACAACACTTCTAGACAAAATAGAAAGGAAAGCCTTAAATATCATTAACTCTCATCAACTCACCGACTCTCGGCAATATCTCTCTCTTTGCCGCAATGTTGCATCTCTCTCACTATTCTATCGTTACTACAATAATCAGTGTTCCTCAGAGCTCTCTCAGTGCATATCACCGCCTCTACGTAGGGTATGTAGTACCCGTCTTGCAACACAATCCCACCCCTACTCTGTACAACTCTCCAACTCAAGAGTGAAACGTTACTCCCAATCATTCTTCTATTCAACAGCTGAGCTCTGGAACTCTCTCCCTGAATCCATCTTTCCCTCATCCTATGACTTAAATTGTTTCAAACTCCGTGCGTCCAGTCATTTTGGCTCGAACGTTCCTTGATGTGGGCCCTGTCACTCTATTAACTCTGGGGGAGATACTTGTCACAGGCAGTTTTGCCTTTTGTCTCCCTCATCCATATAGACAAAAAATGTAGAAAAAGACTGTTAGAGGATGTGAGTTAATGAGGCAAAATGCTTTTCACTCTACTCTTTCGAGAAAAGCGAACACTACTCAATAGAGGGGCTCACTGAGCCCCATTACAAAGCAAGGATAAGTGTGTGGGGTTGAAGGACCCATCCAGACGGTTGAGCACACCTAACTTTTGGGGAGCTGTTTTTGCAAGAGTGGTAATATGATATTTCCAAGAAAGGTTGGCTGAAAAAAATACACCTAGAATATCGAGAGAAGATGAAGGATTGATTTGAGTATTGTTGAAGAGTAATTGATAGTCTTGCAGAAGACTGCAACGGTTAGATAGAAGGAGAAATTGGGTCTTGGAGGCGTTGAAAGTCATAAGATTTTCTCTGTCCCAATTATAAATAATTGATAGATAAGAAGGTAGGGGAGCAATGTTCCTGTTAAGTGACTTTAGGATTAATTGCATGCTGGGTTGTTGTGGAAAAAAACTAGCTGAATAGTGTAAGGTAGAGTCATCAGCATAAGAGTGCACTAGCTGAGGCACCCGGTGCTGCCTGATGGAAAATTGAAGTATGGGCTGTCTATCTGGGGGTCTGTTCCTCTCTCCCCGGGGGGTGAGGGAAAAAAATGCTTAAAACCTATTCTGCCAAATCCTTAGTAGACATTTCAAGTATGGGCTCTCCATCTTGAAAACTGAGGGAGTAGTTTGTGAACAACCAGACAGACATACAGACTCACAGAAAGACAGACAGGCAGACTCACAGAAAGTGCCCTATATATGGTAAATCGGACTAGATGTACAGTTGAATATTAAATCAAAATGTAAAACTTGCAAACTAAAAAAACAAAACTGGGACAAAGACAATATAAAGTCAAATTAACTTATCAAAATCGCTATGTGGAAACAACGCTTACTAAAATGAAATTTATGAAATAAAAGAACACATTCCACTACACAGGGTGTAAATTACTACATGAGCAAGTTAATCTGTTTCCCAAGCAAACTAATCACACACATAACAACGCACTATCGTCACGTTCAAGGAATTAGTGAATTTGGGAAGTCCGGGACGTTCTTTTAAATTTTACTAAACTCTGCATGAATAAAGAAACTACATGTCATATGTCAAAATGTTCATTTAAAATCAAATTTGCAACATGACAAGACATTAACAATTGTACAAAATACAAATATTGATAAGATATCTATAATATTACAACAAAAATATACAGCACTCGCTAACGATAGTGCTATCGGGTAGGTACCTGTAAGCATAGCATGCTTCAAGTGACCCCTATTAATAGCTACCCAACAAATAACCTACATTTATTGTACAAATAAACTAAGGAAATCGCAAAAGCAAGCAATTGATACTATCGACAATGAATAGATATATTATAATAAAGACAAATAATTACAAAATATGAAGATTTATACAAAGAGTACTCTTTTACCAAGAACAATTAATTAAAAAAATCATCAATAATGATAATAGAAAAATTAAAACAATAAATACAAACAGACAAAAAGTAAGCTATGGTATACAAGAAACTTCAAGTTAAAAATGCTTGATTACAATTATTGATGTCAAATTTTAGAAGTCACAATAATTTACCCTAAAATTATTAAATTTATGTAACAATTTACTTGCCTCAAAACCTCTGTCTACTAAGCCCAAAAGTCATCTACTTTAGTGCAAATTTTACAAAATCTTATAAACTGGGAATTAAAAAAAAAAAAAAAAAAAAAAATATTGGAGACCGCAAAGAGCCCTGAGGAACACGTGTTCATAGGTTGAGGAAGTGAGCTATGGCCATCCACAACTGCAGATATTCACGGGTATAAAAGGAAATGAGAGACAAAGGCACAAATAGAGATAGAAACCGAAGGAGGGTAGTTTGGAAATTAGAGAGTTATGCCAGACTCTATCGAAGGCTTTTGATATGTCTAGCACAATAGACAATGTATCACCAAAGTCCTGAAAGGAGGAAGACCAAGAGTTAATAATAATAATAATAATAAGTTTTATTTAGCCAATCCAAATACAATTAAAATACAATGTTTGTGAAATTGAGATAAATCTCTCTTGAATGCCCCTTGTGCATAACTCGATTACTGCAGTAAACTTAAAATTACGGTATTGAATTTAATAATGAGGATGGCAGTTATAGGCACCCCACGCCCACCCCAACATACACCATCACGCGGGCTGACCCGGAGTGTAATGTATTACACAACCCCCACAGAACCCACACCCAACGGCCATACTCATGAGGGGAACGAGGGGCTCCACACCAGTCAACCTATAGCTACAATACTTGTTATGCTACCCACATTGATGCTAAAGTCTGCTTATACATACACATACACCTATATCCATAAGAACACATACGAGTTTAAATAATTATGTACACACAGAACACACGACCCAATCAGTGGAAGTCCAATTTCCCTAGGTAATACATCAATGTTCATATTTTGTATTAACCCTTCTTTAGCGGGGCCCGACTTAAGTCCGTATGGAGAAGAAAGGACTATGTGGCGGGGCCCGACTTAAGTCAGTGTGCAATTTTGGCGCAATATTGGCTCTGAGAGAGAGACGAGCGATGGGGGGAGCATAGGTTGCCTCATGACCGCTCGTCACGGTTGCCGTGGGCCTACTGACATATACTACACACACATCCACTTTCCCTCCCTCGCTACACACGTAATTATGTAACGAAATGACCGTATTTTAGCGATTTTGCCCTTCGGTTGCACGATCGTTGCAAGACAACCAGTGATCGTAGAAGGATGGTTCAGGTGTCTTTGGAAAGCTAAATTAACGCCCTTTCAGGGATACATAATTGTATTACGCTCTGGCTCTTGTTTATGGATGAAAAAGAGCACGGAAATAAGCTTGTTTAGGGAAAAACCACCCGCTTGGCAGGTAGTAGAATTTACCGGCCTAGCCGCTCGTTGAGTGTTAATATTTTGATAGTAGATGTGATTTAATTGCTAGTTTGAAACTGGAGATGGTCTGTTTGTTCTGTATATTAACTGGTAAATTATTCCAAATATTTGCACCAGGGTAGTTAATAGATGTCTGGGATTGTTTTGAGGACATATGAGGGATTTCTAAGGAATTTGTATTTCGTAAGTTATATCTTTCATTGATGCGGTAACTAAATAAACCCACATTACTATGATTTTGAAGAGATTTAAATACAAACAAACCGCTACAGTAAGTATTAATATCGTCTAGTTTAAGAAGTGCGAGTTGTTTAAAGAGTTCGTTTGTATGAGCATATTTAGATATGTACGTGATTGTTCTAACTACTTTTTTTAGTGTTATTTCTATAGATATTAATTTAGTTTTTCCTGTTGCCCCTCATATTGTATGACAATATGATACAGATGGATATATTAAAGAATAATATAGTTGATTTAGTGCACTAGTGTTGAAACAGTGGCGAGTAAGATATAAAATACTGCATTGTTTATTGATTTTGTTTGATAGGTTTTGTATATGAGAATTCCACGACATATGTCCATCTACCGCAATCCCCAGGAATTTGATATTCTCCTCTTCTTTCAATGGCACATTTCCGAGTTTTACGGAAGCAAGATTGTTTGGAATATATTTTTTTCTATGAAATTGTACATACTTCGTTTTATCGATGTTGAGAGTAAGCTTATTAGCATTTATCCAATTGATAACATTGATTAGGTCATCATTAACTAAGTTTATAAGGCTACTCAGGTTTTGGTGACTGGCGTAAAGAGTGCTGTCGTCAGCAAATAAAAAGATAAGTTAGTAAGATAAGCAAGAGGATCACCAGTAGAGCGGCCCGGAAACCGTACTGGCGATCTGAAATAAATTATGGGAAGATAAATGCTTATGAAATATTGAATTATGAATAGTCTCAAAAACTTTAGAGATGCATATGAGAGCAATTGAACGATATTTGGAGGGTTGAGAGAAGTCAAAGGAGAGCAAACTTCAAGCAAGAAAGAAAGACAGTAGAGGAAAGACAGATACGAAGAAGTTTGCCTAGGCAGGGAGACCCAGAGAGGGCAGAGAGTACACCCTTAGAAGAGATTATGATATTGGGCATAGGTAATTGAGAGAGTGGCGGAGAGTATAGTAGTGCCAGAATCATCCAAGGGGGAGTTTTTAGCGAAGGTTTAAGCGAAGAGTTCAGCTTTGTCAGAGGAAGAGGTGATGGTAAAGAGGAGGGAAAAGCAAGGATGTGAAATAATTGGAGAGGGTTTGGCTAGATGCCAAACAGCTTGGGTTGAACTAGAGTTGCAAAGTTCAGAGCATTTGTAATTGATGAAAGAGTTTTTGGTGAGTCGAAGGACAGATTTGGCTTGATTTCGGGCAGAAACATATAAAGTACAGGATACTTGAGTTTGAAGGCGACGGTACCGTTTGAATGCTTATTCCTTATTGCGGACGGCAGTACAACAAGAATGAGTAAACCTAGATTTTTGTGAATTAATTTGAGAGAAAGAGACTGGGATGTATGCTGCAATGCCCAAAATGATTACCTCGGTAATGCACACGACACCCTCTGAGGGTTCCCAGCCACAGAAGTAACAATAATTCCATGGGATATCAAAGAAGTACTGCCGTAGAGCATCTCAGTCGGCAGAGCCAAATTGCCACAAGCGCCGACGACTTGGGGGGTCAGAAGGCCGTACTGGAGAGACAGGACAGGTGATAGAGATAAGGTTATGATCGCAGGAGCCCAACGGAGGGAGAAGATTTACAGTGTAAGCAGAAGTAATAGAGGTTTGAATTATGTCGAAGGATGTTGGGCCAATCTCCAGGGCAGTCCAGGATACGGGTTGGGTGCTGAACTAACTACTTTAGGTGGTTAAGGATAGACAAGATGAAGGCTTAATCACCAGGCTGGTCAGTGAAAAGAGAGGACAGCCAATCACTGAACATTGAAATATCTTAAGATGGAAATTTCAGAGAATGGAGATATGGATAGAATGTGTTCCACTTACCAAGTAAGATAGTCAAAGAATTTTGGATAGTGAATAGAATTAGGGGAGAGATGAAAAGCACAGCTATATTTAGTGAGAGAGTGACAAGAGTCAAAGTTGGGAACACGAGAGCAAGTAAAATTGTTACGTACGTACATGTAACATCCACCTTTGGCTGAATTGAGGAGAGATATAGTAGAAGGATATACAGAACTGTTTGCAGTCTGTTGCCTTAGACAACTGAGTTTCAGTGAGGAAAAGAATGTCAGGTTTGGTAGAAGAGATATGGTGTTCTACAGAGAAGAATTTAGAGGAAAGACTGTGAATTTTACAAAAATGTATAGAGTACAAAATAGAGGTCCAGGCAATTTGAGAAGTCAAGTCCAGGGGACAATCCAAGGTAAGCATTGATCCCCCCCAACCCCAACTCCCACCCCAGAGGACTCCGAGACTTGGTGTTGTGACGTCATCATAAGTAATTGTGCAAAGGTAGTGTAGTATGTAATGTGTTTGTAGTATACTATATTGATAGGAAGAGAAGGCATATTTGAGGGCGAACTGGGGTTGCCCTCAATATTAAAGAGGCACATAAAGGAACAGCTAGGCAGTCCGGGTGATGAAACAGGAGTTCAAGCTGTCCTCATCAACCACCTGTGGCTGGCCAACTTAATAATAATAATAATAATAATAATAATAAACGGTTTGTTAAAGAATGGCAGCCTCATGAGCTGAAAATACACATTTTACAATTTAGTGGATGAACATGAGATGTACAGATATGAGGATGGTAAGCTTAGTTTACAAACAAAATAAATAAATACAATAATGATGCATGTGCAGAATACAAATTATCATAAAATAACCATGAGAGTAAGTGATATACAGTACATATACACACTTATTTACTTACTCATACACAGAACATACGTATATACACGTACGTGCGCACATACATATATAGGAACATAAGAACATGCAGTAAGTGTGCACATGTCCGTACACACAAACGCTCACGTATGCACACAAACATACATACATACAGAAACTGTTTTGGTATGGTCAGGGTAAAGAGGGTGCAGGTACTACAATGGGAGGTTAATCCTCGGTAGTGTAGGTGTGTGTGTGTGTGTGTGTGTGTGTGTGTGTGTGTGTGTGACAGAAGGCGAAATATGGAAGAGCTGGGCGTTCTATTGTTAAGGGTGGAAATACATGGATGAAGATACGCGAACACTTAATAATAGATAATGCTTATGCATAGATTTATAATCAGAAGTTGCGCTAGTGAGCAATATGTTCTCGCTCATATGTACGTATATTTACATACATATGTGCATATGACCATATAAATACATGTACAGTACATATATATATTATATACCTTATATTCTCAACCGGGCTCGAACCATTGACAGCACATACACACAGACATACATATACATAAATATATGCACATTACATGCATATATGCTCTTCTCTTATCCTACCTGATACTCTCAGCCGGGCTTGAACCACAAACAGTATACACTATAGACACATATATATATACATAAATACCGCATACATACATACACATATACGCACACATACATACACATATACTGCACATACATAGATACATATATACACATATACATAAACAAACTCAAGCAAATACATACATAATTATATTCTAATACACACACGCACGCACACTTATGCATATATTATTAAAGGTGGGCGCGTATATATGGTGTGACAGGCCGTTATTACACATTATTAATAATATTAACAATGGTTGGGATAGGACTATTTTTATATCTGTCAGTTCTTGCTCTTATTGGTTGGAGTGTGTTGAAATGCCGAGCTGCACGTGTAGGTCTAGGGGCGTCTGGTGGAAGTAAGTTTCTGTGTCGTGGGTGAACAAGCAGCTTAGATGCAAACTGTTTGAGTGTGTTGTAGTGGTGGGTTGAGAGTGCAAGTATGCTAAGGGTGGTGAGAGCTTCCTCGTACCCTGAATATGTGCCACCCAGGATGATCCTGCATGCCCTCCTCTGAACTTCCTAGCAGGCAGATGTGCACACGTATCTTTTGCCGGTCAGTCATCTAAAATCAGAAACTTTCCAAACGGAGTCCCACAAGGATCCGTCCTATCGCCCGCACTCTTCAATCTGTACATGCACGATATAACTACACCCAATACACCCCAAATAAACTTAGCCTCCTATGCAGATGACATAACACTCACATGCACACACCATGACCCAAAAAGAGCAACAGATCTCCTTCAACCCTATCTCAACACACTACATGGCTGGTGCACTACAAACAGACTTAATCTAGCCCCAGCCAAATCCACCGCAACCCTGCTCATAAGTTGGACAGGAGAACACGAATACATCCCTCAACTCACCATAAACAACACACCCCTAACACATATAGTCCATGAGCCAGGCCAGATATCGGTACCACCTGGGGTGACTAAACACGAATGGTACTAAAATGTTTATAGAGTGACTGTAAGTACATTAAGATATGATAGCCTTCTCGCACTGGTAGCTTAGTCTAATTTTTTTGATGCAATAGGGGCGCTACCCAAAAATAAAGATTTTTAGCGTGACGCTCGGCGTTTTCCTCATTTTCTTTAAAATCCATCACACAATCATCGCGAAACTTTGAACACCTATGTAGAATTATATTCTCTACCAGAGTTGTTCATAGGTATTTTTCAAATTTCCTCATATTTCGGAATATACTCTATATTTTGGGTATTTTCCTCTAAATCTAGAATAAATCCTTAAATATGGGGAACATTGAAAAATATATTCTAACAGCTCTTGTAGCTTATTTGATTCTCTACAAGAATTATTCCGATGTGTATTTCAAGTTTCTCCATATTTAGGGGTTTATTTCATATTTGGGGATTTTTTGTTATATTTTGGGGATAATTTATTATTGGAAGGAGCAAACATATGTAGAGTGGTTTCCATGTAATGTGTTTGTTTGTTCATGGTTTAATGGTGATATTTTTTGCAGGTGTGTGTCGACTGTTTGACGGCAGGATGGAACCATCTGCGAGGAAGAGAGCACGGATCGACTGTATCATCCACTGCTCTGATGATGACAGCGATGCTCTGGTGTCACCACAGGATTTGGACTCCTGGAACACATTGCTCAGGGCTGCAGAAATCAGGCAGCATGATCCAGTCCTGGAAGCAGCCAAGGGCCTTGAAGAAGGAGGAATACCACACATACATTATCACCGTAAATGTCGTAGTCTCTTTACAATGAAGAAGTCACTGGATTCTATCCTTGCCAAGGGTGTCAAGATAGAATCAGCAAGCGTCGACCCCAGGAGGAGGGCATCAAGGGATGCCCCTAGTACTAGCAGGGTGTATGCCAAAGTATGTATCTTCTGCGAGAAGTCAAGCAAGTACATAAAAACAACAAAGACAAGGGAGCCACTCATACAGTGTGTTGAGCTACGAGCAGATGAGAAGATTCGCAGAGCAGCAATAAGGAAACTCAACCAGAGAATCCTTGGTTTAGTTAGCAGAGACCTTGTTGCTGCAGAGGGTCACTACCACAAGTCGTGCTACAAACTCTTCACAAAAGATGATTTCCCAGCGGCCGCCAGGTCGGGTGCAGGTGAAAATCAGGAAGAAAGCGAGGAAGCACGCTACGAAGAGGTTGAGACAGAAGCCCTCGAGGAACTCTGCTTGTATATAAGGACCAAATTATTCCCCAACCCAGAGGTACTGCCTATGACAAACCTCACATCTAGGCTTGAGAGATCCATGATGTCCCGTGGTATTATCCAACTGAAACCAGCGACAAAGAAACATGTTCGCCGAAAGATTGAAACCGAGTTTGGAGAATCACTACACTTTGTCCCAGATGAGAAAGGAAAGCTTCTAATCTATCCACGCAGCCTCTCAATGGACGACCTTGCCCGGCAAGCACACAAAATGGCAAAAGACCTGCAAGAAGCAAGAGCAGCTAACTCTGAAGATGTCTTAACCAAAGCAGGAATGCAGCTGAGGAATGATATCAATAAACAAGATGTGAGTCAGCCATGGCCTCCCGATACAGATCAGAATGTCATTCCTGCAGCAGTCACTCAATTCCTGCACACCCTGCTGACAGGAGAGTGTGAGTGTGAAACTCCCTCTGAAAGAGCTCAACGTCTTGCCACTTCCTTTGGCAGTGACTTGGTCTTTGCTGTTACCAGTGGCAAGACAAAACCACCCAAGCACGTACTGCTGACCAATGCTGTAAAGTCTTTGACAGGAAACACAGAACTGATCCGAACTCTGAATCGTCTTGGTCACTGTGTGTCTTACTCAATGTTTGAGGAGATCGATACAGCCCTTTGTATCCAGAAGCTGGAATGCTCAAAGGATGACATTCCACTGCCAGCAAACATCTACCCTGGTGTGTTCACAACCCTGGCCTGGGATAACATTGACCGACTTGAAGAGACCCTAAGTGGAGCAGGTACTTCTCATAGAGTCAATGGCATTGCTGTCCAGTCCAAGGTTGCAGGCTCTGTGCCAGAGAAAGTCCTGCCAGAGATTACCAAGTCCAAGATAAGAAGCATCACTCAGACATCATCAATGCTGCCAATATACAATGTTTGGCGGCGGGCAGGGCCACCTAGGATTGAGACTGCGTATGTCGACACTACCAAGGAAGTCCAGGATTCAAAGACAAAGAACCATATCTGGCTTCTTACTCGAATGTCAGACCATGAGGACCAGTCCATCAGCAGTTGGACTGGGTTCAACATCAAAATGCGCAGAGACATTGCAGTGGTTCAGGACACTGTAAGCTACCTGCCCACTATCAATGCTCCCGCAACAGAAATGTCCACCGTTAATGAAATCTTGGAACAAACGCATGCTATCATGCAGTCCTTACAGCTTAACAAGATTGTGTGCGTGTTTGATCAAGCACTCTATGCCAAAGCTGCCGAAGTTATCTGGAAACAAGAGAAGTTCAAGAACATTATCATCAGGATGGGCGTCTTCCACACAATCTGTAATCTCATCTCCACCATAGGAAAGAGGTTTCAAGATGCAGGTCTTAGAGATCTGTGTGTGGAATCAGGTATCATCGCAGAAGGATCAGTGTCAGGAGTGATGAACGGCAAGAGGTACAACAGAGCAGTGAGACTACACAAGCTCGTGTATGAAGCACTGATGAGGCTTGCATGGAAAGGCTTCCTTTCATGGCTAGAAGAAAACCATTCAAGGGACATACACCATCTAGATGAAACACTGAAGGACATCAACAGCTTTCACAGCAATGTGTCTCAGGGACTCTTTCAAGAGCTGATGGAGAGTGAATCATGACCACATATCATGAAGCTTTTCCAAGTTTATCTTGAGACCCTCAGAGATGAACACAACCTCTCAGCATTCTGGATGTCATACCTGGACATGGTTGAGATCATGCTGGACTTAATTCGAGCCTCCAGAGAAGGCAACTGGATGCTCCACCTAGGAGCAATCCGACAGATGATACCGTGGTGTTTTGCCTATGACAAAGTGAACTATGCCCGGTTCCTAACCTACTACTATGCCTTGATGTCTCGACTGCCCATTGAACACCCAGAGGTCCATGAACACTTCATGCAAGGTGGCTTTTCGGTCCAGGTCGGTAGCAAGAATCCCTTTGGACGGATCCCTGTGGACCAGACAATCGAAGAGACGATCAACAAAGACACCCAGACACCAGGGGGCACAAAAGGCTTCAGCCTGAAAGGCGGAGCTGTCGCCAGGTACTACCTGACATCGGAGTATCGCAGCAGGTACTTAAGGCAGCTCAGGACTATGGTAGTAGGCCAAAAGTATACTGACTTCAGCCACCCAGACCTACAGATGCCCAGGATTAGAAGAGATGAGGCCGATGTCCAATCTTTAGTTCAACTGATGGAGACCAGCTGGTTGAACCCCTTCAACGCAGAGCAAGAAGATCTTGTCAGTTTGTCAACTGCGACTATGGCACCACCAGAAGTTGTCAAAGACCTTCTAGGGGCCTACAGAATAGGAGAGGATGCATATCAAGCCTTCAAGGAAGAGCGCCTGGAGATCGATACGCCAACTATACAGTTTCATGACACGATGACGAAGACGAAACTGAGAACGTTCACTAACATCAGAATGAAGCCACGCTCACAAGACCATGCCAAGGAGGTTATCTTAAAGGCTGACAGGAACCTATTTGGCCAGATGATCCTTGTTGCCGAGAACAGAAAGCTCAAAATGAGTGATGTCTTGGCTCATCCCCTGGGGCCTTTGCCTTGGGCACTTGCCAGCGGTGATGGGTCTCTCCGCAAGACCAACAAGGCTGCCCTCGCAAAGGAGTTAGAGAGGAATGTTTCTCCTGCAGAAGTGATACCCGAGCCCTCTGCTACCATAATTGATGGGATGAGCCTGGTCCACAAACTGAAGGGAAACGACAAAACTTTTTCACAGCTTGCAGGTACAGCACTGAGTCACGCTGTTCATGAAGGTGCTAAGAGCAGGCGCATTGATGTTGTGTTTGATATCTACAAGGAGACATCCATCAAGGATGCAGAACGAGCCAAAAGAAGTGCAGGCACAGGAATTCATTTCAAGAACATTCAACCTGGGCACAACATCCAGCAGTGGAGAAAGTTACTCGGTAGTTCCTCCAACAAGGCAAGTCTTATCAAGTTCTTGGTAGAAGAATGGAAGGCACCACAGCACAGGGAGAAGCTCAAGGACAAGGAGCTGTATGTCACATGTGAGCAGCGCTGCTTCAAGATCACCAAAGAGCAGTGGGAAGAGGCTCCTGAGCTTAAGTCAACTCAAGAAGAAGCAGACACAAGCCTTCTTCTCCATGCACTTCATGCAGCAGAATCTGGGAACAAGTCTGTCATCATCACTGCAGAAGATACAGACGTCATGGTGTTGTGTCTTGGCATGTGCCACAAGATCCCATCCCATCTGTTCCAGAAGTGCGGGACGAAGAACCGGACAAGATTCCTGGATATCACCACACTGAGCCGCACACTGGGAGGCAGCGTGTGTGATTCATTGATTGGTATGCATGCCTTTACAGGCTGTGATACCGTCAGTGCATTCGCTGGCCGAGGGAAGATGACGACACTCAAGCAGGTGAAGATGGACAAGACATACCAGCATGCTTTTCACGAACTTGGACGCTCATGGGAAGTGTCTCCTGAACTCTTTGAGAAGCTACAGGAAATCACCTGCCACATGTACCTACCATCTACCCACACAACTAAGGTAAACAAGCTTCGGTATGAGCTGTTCTGTGCAAGACGTGGAGAGGTAGAGTCAAGTCAACTCCCTCCTTGTGAGGACTGCCTCTTCATGCATGCACTGCGTGCAAACTACCAGGCTGCGATCTGGAGGAGAAGTCTTCAGAGCCAGCCATTTGTTGCGAACCCAACAGACTGCGGTTGGATGACAGATGAGGACGGTAAGCTTGCCGTCAACTGGATGCGAGGCTCACCAGCACCAGATGCTGTTATGCAGCTACTGTCTTGCAAGTGTGTGCGGTCATGCGAACTCCCTAAGTGTACTTGCCTCAGCAATGGTCTAAAATGCACGGACATGTGCAGGTTACAGACATGTCAGAACAAGGCTATTGAAGAAGAGCCGGTGGCACAACAGTCAGATTCCGAGTCTGACGTAGATGATATTTAGGAGTAGTAATTTGCCATAATAGTATGTACAAGCCCATGGCATGCTTAGTGTGTATTTACAGGACTTGTATTAAATGTGACAATTACTATATGCATTTTGTTGACATTTAGGCATTCCTGTCCCCAAATTTGACATTTTAAAAAATTTCGGAATTTTCGGTAGGGTATGTCTATTCAAGAAGTGATAACGACCATTAAGCTACCAATGTGCAAGGGCTATCATATCAAAACATAAACTAGAGACATGTAGCAAGCTAAAAACACCTAAGAGAATTAGTCACCCCGGGTGGTACCGATATCCCAAAATTCGGGTCTTGGCTCATGGACTAATACACACACACCCAAAATCCTAGGAGTAACATATGATACTCATATGACATTCAAACAGCACACCACAAACATTAAAAAGAAACTGACACCCAGACTTAACGCCCTCAGGTCACATGCTCACACAAAATTTGGACACAACAAAGAAACTACCACCACAGTATATAAACAATACATAAGATCAGTGATGGAATACGCAAGCCCAGCCTGGGCTTCTAACCTAGCTGAAACACATCATAAGACTTTACAGACTATTCAAAACAAAGCCCTGAAGATCATTACAGGCTGCACAGCTACTGCACCCACAGATCACCTACATCAAGAAACCAAAATCCTCAAAGTCAAAGACCATCTGGACATGAGAGGCACTCAATTCCTGGCAGCAGCCTCCACGAACCAAGACCACCCACTAAACTACATGGCAACACACCCACAGACACCAAGAAATATCAAAACAACACCCAGCACACGGTATCACACACAATTATTGTCCTCTCTCCCTTCCTGCCCACCCCGAACCAACTTCCAGAAGCACATCCATACTCATATCTCTCACCGATCCATCCACTCACTCACAGACAACACGCAGCTGCATGCACGACCTCCTGAAATCCATCCTTCCGAATCCTCCCTTCCTCGCGAGGACAGAGTCCACCTGGCCAGGCTGAGATGCGGACACCATCCAGCTCTCCTGAGCTATCAGAAGAGACTGGATGACTCCGTTGTCGACTCCTGCCCGGGATGTAACACAGCACCCCATACCATTAAACACATCATAGAAGACTGCATTTCACACAACCACTTACGCCAACAACACAATCTACACTCAATGAGAGCTCTGTGGGAAAGCCCGATCGTGGCCATGGCCTTCCTCGGGGACTCGGGGCTGTTCGGCCAGGCAGCTTAGGGAACAACAACAACAACAACAACAACAACCTGTGTATGGTATACACACTACAGTATATGTAATTGTTGTGGTTATCTCTGGTAAATATGTGTTCTATATAATAAATGAAAAACATAATTACCTTCTTTGTCTTCGCAAATGTATTCATAATTCATTAAAGCACCTCATTTTGTAAAAGATGTTTAACCCTTTGAAAATTATACCATATTTTTATAGCATATTCTGGTTAGCCTTAGATGATTGTATTCAGCTGAGGAAGGCATCTGCGGGGAATAAAAAAGTAAAGACTACAGTATATCAATGAATCTTCTGACCTCCATATACATTTATAAAACAGTAAAGACTACAGTATATCAATGAATCTTCTGACCTCCATATACCTTTATAAAACAGTAAAGACTACAGTATATCAATGAATCTTCTGACCTCCATATACCTTTATAAAACAGTAAAGACTACAGTATATCAATGAATCTTCTGACCTCCATATACCTTTATAAAACAGTAAAGACTACAGTATATCAATGAATCTTCTGACCTCCATATACCTTTATAAAACAGTAAAGACTACAGTATATCAATGAATCTTCTGACCTCCATATACCTTTATAAAACAGTAAAGACTACAGTATATCAATGAATCTTCTGACCTCCATATACCTTTATAAAACAGTAAAGACTACAGTATATCAATGAATCTTCTGACCTCCATATACCTTTATAAAACAGTAAAGACTACAGTATATCAATGAATCTTCTGACCTCCATATACCTTTATAAAACAGTAAAGACTACAGTATATCAATGAATCTTCTGACCTCCATATACCTTTCCTAATCTGAATAATATCGTCTAATAATAGCTAGAACACAGAAAAGAAATGCGTCATCGTATGTTAATTGGGTTAATTATATATTATTTTATCAATGTATTATATCGATGCTTCTCCCTTTATACAGAAGTGTATTCTTAAGTTTTGCGCAATTGACCACCTGCGAGTTTATACTATAAGCAGTTGGAGTTGTGAACATCGAATGTTAGCAGAATTCCCAGCTATAATGCGGTTGTACTTAATATATAAACACAACAAATCATACTCCACATTCTTCCCATCCATCAGAAACCTACTTTAGTATTTCATTGCCGTTTATGATCGATGTTTACGGCTCCAGCTTCCTGAAACTCACAAGTGGTCAATAACTAGGTTTGGTGGAACTAGATATATTTCTGACACGTACATCCTCCTGGGTGACCTAGATGTGTGTGAATTTGTGTATTGCTTTTGTGTGTTCATTGTTTTTCAGTTGTGTTATGTTGTTCTCGAATCGGCCACCCCCAGAAGAAGAAAAAATAGATAACATAGGGAATGGGCCTGATAGATAGATAGACACCCAATTTATATATTATGCTTAACAACTATATATATTTAAATGGTAAAAAGTCATGTGTTAATGGGATTTTTTTTATATGAACCCATTTTTACGTCATTCTTAGTCCAATTAGTTTTGATATTTTAAGAAGTTTGTCTCATTAGTGTTGGCATTTAAGACCTTTAACCCTATCCTATATCAATATTAGGACCTTTAACCCTATCCTATATCAATATTAGGACCTTTAACCCTATCCTATATCAATATTAGGACCTTTAACCCTATCCTATATCAATATTAGGACCTTTAACCCTATCCTATATCAATATTAGGACCTTTAACCCTATCCTATATCAATATTAGGACCTTTAACCCTATCCTATATCAATATTAGGACCTTTAACCCTATCCTATATCAATATTAGGACCTTTAACCCTATCCTATATCAATATTAGGACCTTTAACCCTATCCTATATCAATATTAGGACCTTTAACCCTATCCTATATCAATATTAGGACCTTTAACCCTATCCTATATCAATATTAGGACCTTTAACCCTATCCTATATCAATATTAGGACCTTTAACCCTATCCTATATCAATATTAGGACCTTTAACCCTATCCTATATCAATATTAGGACCTTTAACCCTATCCTATATCAATATTAGGACCTTTAACCCTATCCTATATCAATATTAGGACCTTTCGTGCAATTTAGGTGTCTATTTTTGTCCTGTTAAGCGAAAGGGAAACCAGTAATATAGGAGCAGGCGGCCTAGGCCTGACATGATCTACCCAAAATGGTGCTTGTCAGCAGCAAGAATTGCTTATGACAAGTCAGTGGGATATTATATAATTACAAAATATATGCCAATACTTCACGAACATACAATATTGTTTATCCACGAAGCACTGTCATTCCAACTTCCAGAATAGACATTGTGTAACTTGGCGGATATTTTATTCACTTAGCAGCTCATTCCTCGATGACTAATGGAAACATATGAAAGTGCAGTGTCTCTGCATCACATTATTGCCAAGTGTTCATAATTAACAACACAATGACTCTCTAGCGAAGTAACTAAGATGAGAACAAGCCAAGTGCTCGCCAACTTAAAACCAATAGACTATGGTGTATACATTTGACCACTTTCAGGCTATAAGGAAGTTGGGTCTGTAGACATCGATATAATGCAGAATTACCAGCTAGAAATTGGTTGTAGTGCATTTATGAATATATAAAACCAAATTAATTGTACTTTCGATCGATCAAATATCTACATTATAATTCCATTTCTGTTCTATATCGATGTTTACGCCTCCAACTTCCTTAAGCTAGTATTACACGAGCGTTTGTTCAAGCAATTTTCCATGAGCAAGTTACTTTTCATATAATTGCAGGATTTGTTTTCACTAGAATCGGCAACATGACTGAACGTACCTTATATGAAGTGGGTTAATGTTGATGAAACATAAACTTTGAAGATGCCAGACTACACTTGCCTAAAACAAATACGGACAATGAGGTTGTGTGACACCACCCAAATGATAACCTGAAACTCGCAAGAGGTCAATTAGTAATAACAGTACGTGATATAACAAACTATCATGTAATGTCCAAATAAAAGTTATCTAGGGATTATCCAATAATGTTAGCTTAAAGGGCGTTTTCTGGACTCCCTTCTTCCTCTTGTTTAGGTCGATTAGTTTTGATATTTTAAGAAATTCAACCCATTGATTTAGCTATTTTAAGACGTTTCGCCCCATTGTTGGTCACTATTAAAACTGTTCGTGCCCTATAGGTTTCGATTTAATCCTGGCGAGCGTCAACGAGTCTGCAATTTAAGAGGATTCGGCCTTTGGCCTGAACAATTTCTACCAACCAAATTACAAATTTATCTTTGAGTTATTTTTTAAGCCTGATGGAGGTCTAGGGAGCAAACTACAAACACTTCCTTTATGGAGTGAATACATTTATTTGGTTTGGTATTTCTCTTGTATAAAACCATTAGGAAGTTCATATTAACTTCGAATTTTCTAAATATTCATCTACATTGTCTCGTGATATTTGAGAAATACTGACTCAACCAGCCCTACGAAATACCGACTCAACATTATCTTCACAGTAAAAAATCATAATTTGTTTGTTGATGTTTCTAGAACTCTCGTTGGCAGTTGGCAGTAGAAGACAGAAGATAGTGAAACTATGTTGCAAATCGTTATGGACATGGATAAACATTTATGATGCCATACCTTTCAACAAGATTATGGGATATGTTGAATTACCTTCGAAAAGTTAACCGAATGAATAGAAACTCATTTGAGGAGGAGCACTTTATTGACAACGTTTCGCAAATAGCTTTTGCACACCTGAAGAATCTATAGGCCGCACGTTGTCAATAATGTATACCGCCTCAAATGGTGTCTATTCAACTTGAGTTTTGCTTAAGTGACCAATAATGCGAGACTATTATGAAACAAAATATTTGTTTGGTTCGTGAACACCATCTATGACTATTTGAACTTTGGGCATGTGGCTAGTTACCAGGGTCTTAAACGAAAGCCGCGTTAATTCTTTTTCGGTCTTTATTATTGTATAAACACAGATCAAATGATGTTTTACTGTTCAAATCTAGCTATGGAAGTGAAAAAAGCCAAAATCAAAATAAACAAATACATACATATAGTAATATGAATGTTTTAGCATTCCTTCTCATGTTCAACCAAGTCTTCAAACATAATAGCTCTGGTTTGAGACCCGGCTCATTTCACTGGCGTTGAGCCTATTTAGGTTAATTATAGAGGAGAACCTCCATTGAAGATAGCCTAGAGAACGACCATGTAGTTCATAGCTGAAATATGTCAATCGATCTTGATTTGAGCACTTCACCAGGATAGCAAATGTGTACCATTTATTCTGACTAAATGATTTACCTCTTTGAGTCCTAGAGATAGTTTTTAAGCTAACGAAATCGTCTAATGGTAACCAAAATACGATGCAAGGTATTCAATTGTGCTTGTCGAAAACACAAATTGCTGGAAACAAGTTTCGCGTGTCTCTGTCTTACAAATATTAAAACAGAAGCGAGCCTCACTTGGAGGATATGAGACGGTGTGGAAGTTGGGAAGGTATAATAAAGGAACATAAAAGGTAGAGAGGCATAATGAGACAAGAGAAGGAGCGGCAATAAGTTGGGTGCAAATATAAAAGTGAGGAAATGTGATAAAGTTTGTTGTTAGGGTGTTATCACGGAACCAGGGAAGAATAGAACATGTAAGGCTAGTTATGAAACGGGATAGATAAAGAGAGAACAGAAGACAGGGAATATATTCAAATGTTTACATGACGCCATGGAATATTATTACCCTTATAATAACACATCGTTATTGTATACAAACGTAAAGTAAAACATTGTGTATTTCATTATGTTATAACTATTTCCAGACAGAGAGAGAGAGAGAGAGAGAGAGAGAGAGAGAGAGAGAGAGAGAGAGAGAGAGAGAGAAGTGTAACGATACAGAGAAAGCAAGAAAAGAGTGGGGGTATTATTCAGAGAAGCCTGACACCCCGAGTTATTGCATGCCAGGCCCATCCAGAGAGAGTGTGAGAGAGAGAGTGAGGTGGGGGTCATAGTACTTCCCAGCTCTGGCAACTTGTTACCATATTATATCAGAGCTGCCTCTGCACACAACATTGGGCCAAGATGTGGAAAGATGCGAGCGTTGTGACCATAAATAAGACAGAACAGGGCAGAACATTCCTTAAGTACAACCAGTTAATGTCCCTGATCGTGAAAACAAAACCAGGTGGTATCACATGGACGACTATCCGTGTCTGTTATACATACTAGTTTACAAATCTATTATGTTAGTGTTTGAATTTTTATTTGAATTTTATGGTATTTGTTCGTGATATTTTGATGCTGACATTGAAATAACGTAAACGTGGACATAATATTAGTCGGGTAACAACCTTCACTTTAGCTTATTATGAATCTGACTACCTCACATTACCTCATGAATCTGACTACCTCACATTACCTCATGCGACAGAGGATTATTATGAATCTGACTACCTCACATTACCTCATGCGACAGAGGATTATTATGAATCTGACTACCTCACATTACCTCATGCGACAGCGACAGAGGATTATTATGAATCTGACTACCTCACATTACCTCATGCGACAGAGGATTATTATGAATCTGACTACCTCACATTACCTCATGCGACAGAGGATTATTATGAATCTGACTACCTCACATTACCTCATGCGACAGAGGATTATTATGAATCTGACTACCTCACATTACCTCATGCGACAGAGGATTATTATGAATCTGACTACCTCACATTACCTCATGCGACAGAGGATTATTATGAATCTGACTACCTCACATTACCTCATGCGACAGAGGATTATTATGAATCTGACTACCTCACATTACCTCATGCGACAGAGGATTATTATGAATCTGACTACCTCACATTACCTCATGCGACAGAGGATTATTATGAATCTGACTACCTCATGCGACAGAGGATTATTATGAATCTGACTACCTCACATTACCTCATGCGACAGAGGATTATTATGAATCTGACTACCTCACATTACCTCATGCGACAGAGGATTATTATGAATCTGACTACCTCACATTACCTCATGCGACAGAGGATTATTATGAATCTGACTACCTCACATTACCTCATGCGACAGAGGATTATTATGAATCTGACTACCTCACATTACCTCATGCGACAGAGGATTATTATGAATCTGACTACCTCACATTACCTCATGCGACAGAGGATTATTATGAATCTGACTACCTCACATTACCTCATGTGACAGAGGATTATTATGAATCTGACTACCTCACATTACCTCATGCAACAGAGGATTATTATGAATCTGACTACCTCACATTACCTCATGCGACAGAGGATTATGAAAGGCAGTAACTGCCCTGGCTGTTCACCACCTTCTCAACTCTAAACAATATGGCTTCAGGAAGGATAAATTTACTGCCAACTTCCTACGCCATTTGTTTACACTTGGAACTAGAATCATCACATTGGAAAGGAAATTAATGTGATAACACTTGCAGAATAAGGAACACCATATTGTTCTCTCACACCTGCTGCCAACATAGTATTAAGTTATTGGTCTACTACACTCTATTGGGTTGGGGTTTGAGTGGATAAGTTAAGTATAACTTATAATTAACCCCTTCAGCACGATGACGCCTTTCTACCTCTGATTTTGGTTAACATTTGACGATTTTGTGCAGTTAAAGAATGAGCAACACATTAAATAATACCCTTGACATAAATCCTAACCTGAGCTAGTACATTCCGAAGTGTTCTGCACTGACCAATACTTAGCGTTAATTTGGGGGTTTGTAGGCAGAGAGTCATGATATTTGACTGACTCTGTGACACCTTCTTCAGTATAGATGCCAGCTACAAAATAACGTTGAGTCTTGTTATGTCGCATATCTACTAAACCAATACATTACCATCAATGACAACAAATACCATAAAAGCAGAGAGAGAGAGAGAGAGAGCGAGCGCCAGACTATGCATATTTGGAATTATTTGTGAGTTGAAAATGAATGTGTGGTAAAATGTAGTAGTTAATGTGTGGAGCGCGTGTGGCAGAGCAAATACGCTGAGCTAGCAGGTGTTGTTAAAAATATATTATTTATAGTGTGTTACTCGGTGAATTTAGCGCAAAGGTTGTACTTACTCTAGTTGTACTTACTCTAGTTGTATTGCGGGAGTGAGCATGCCCGTTATTTCCCGCCTCCTATATGTGTAGGTGTTATAATTATGTATCGTTGGAATGGCTGTGGATGTGTGTGTAATCTGTATTTTTAGCCAATTGGCGACATCGGAAATGAAGGCTTAGGGTGGATCTGTATGGTACCATTCTCACTATAGACGGTACCGTCTCGCCCGAAGGCTTAGGTAGCCATCAGCTTAGGTGAACCATATGATACCCATCTCGCCTTGTACCATTTTTGCCAACCCCAGATGGGACGTCACAACGTCGTCCACTTATTCCAGGTACCTATTTACAGCTAGGTGAACTGAGGCTAACACATGAATGGAGACAAGCCCAATTTGTCTCCGCCCGGCCGGGGATTGAACCCCCGACCCCTCGTGTGTGAGACGAGAG
This sequence comes from Paralithodes platypus, assembly GCA_032716605.1. Taxonomy (NCBI): domain Eukaryota; kingdom Metazoa; phylum Arthropoda; class Malacostraca; order Decapoda; family Lithodidae; genus Paralithodes; species Paralithodes platypus. Next base: position 43,690,252 of record CM064523.1, on the reverse strand, counting down.
CTCTACCTACTAGGCTACGGGCTGTGTGTGATTGTGCGTGTGTATGTGGATGTGTGTGTGTGTGTTGGTGTGTGTGTGTGTGTATACCAACGCCACCTAGCGTTCTCGCGGCTATTTGAACACCATGACCTTTTCGAACCAAAGAAACTACTCCATGACCTTTACTTTGTCAAATGCAGGTACAAGTTTCAGGCTACGAGACAACTACAACTCACACGATACTTCACGGCGCCCTCCAATACCTTGCCCTCTTGAGTAATATACCCCTCCTACTTCAACTGTTGTCTCTTCTGATTCCAACTCTCCACATCCTTTTTTCTCTTTCCTCCTTTCCTGTCTATCTCTCCCCTCAGTTTGTCTCATCTCCTGTCTACCTATCTCTTCTTTTTCTCTCTCACTTCTTATATTTTTTTGCATTTCCAAGTCTTTCAACTGTAAGTGAATTTGTGCGTCTGCATAAAGCCCTACCGGGGCAAAAGTATTGTGGAAAAGCAACTAACTGGGATCAAACGGAGGGGGGGGGGGGGGTTACTGCATTCTGAGTTACCCACCCAGCAGCACGTATAGAGTGCATAGGATTTTATTGAGGCTAATCAAAGTTAGCTGGCAGACAGGAACATTAGGTAACTCAGGTACAGTTGGCCAAGTTAGTCCTGCGACAAAATGTTATGGTGTGTGGCATGTCATCCGTAGTAAAAGTCGTAGGTTTATGAATGAATCACTCAACCCATATGGTGTATGAAAGAAGGGACGTGATATGGTGAGAAGAAAAATGTCGGGAAACTCTATTGTCTCCTTTATTTGCATTACTGGAGGGTTAATAGAAGTTCCAGAATTATCTTAGCAATTAAAGGGATGAAATGAAGACGTTTATAGCTAACACTAATACATAACCTATCAATACCCGAAATATTAGGCATGACAGACAATGTGAGTGGGACGGTGGCAGGAGGGTGGGGCTTCGTTTCAATGTATTCGAGACAACATGCCGGGTTTAAATGACTCACAAGTGAATGGTTGTATTTAAGATGCCTGGATGTTGGTTGTTATAATGTCTATGGATATGGACAGTATGACTTAGATACTGTTATAGCATGAATTTATAGTTTGTACCACAATTGTTCTAACTTGATTTTGTATTAATATTATGATTTAAAAATTTCTGGTGGCTATTAATTACCGTAATCCGGTGTTCATATATACAGTTGAAAAACATTAAAAACACGTTCTGGTAATAAATGTCTTTCTCCTCAGAATAAGAGAGATTCTTCTTAATCTTCAGGTGAATGTATTCAACTTAGGAAGGGCCATAAGTCAAATGATCAACTAACATAATTTTGTATTAACCCCTTTGATCCTTAGATGTTTTTCCTAAGCTTAGCATGGACATTTAGCAGTAACATTAAACACAATAAAGAAGTCGTCGTCTGATTGAAGGGGTTAAGGTAAATAACATACATTGGCTGTAGCTGGAATTACAATGTCATCATCGGTTTTTAAAGGGTTGAAATATTATGTTTTACCCTATGAGGATCGATGACGCACTTCTGTCCTGTTTTCTGACTATTATTAGACAATTATATTCAGATTAGGAAGGTTATATGGAAGTCCGATGGTTGATTGAGATAGGTTGCACCCTTTTAATTCCCACATATCCTTCCTAAGCTGTATACAATTGTCTGATAGCCAAAATAAACTGCTAAAATGTGTCATATCCTTAAAGGGTTAACCTTCTAACTATAAACATATATTTCCAAATCTAAATATGGTTGCCTAATGTTTGCCATACCAACATTATATATATATATATAGTGCGTCAATGTATTAACAGTTAAGAATAAGTAAAAGAAGACACACATTTATTTGAATATTATCAGTTGAAAGGTCCTCGAATTATTTGTGTTTTAGTTAGCTTGTATTTTGCAAACTAATATCACCTCTAGTTGCAATTGTAACATTTGATTATAGTAGTTGAGTGCATACAATGTCCCATTGTAAATACGTCAAGGGAATCGTATATTTAATTGCCATGCTTCCTAATACGAAATACTTCCTCTCATTCATGCTTAGATCACTTCAGATATTTCAGTCTTTTGCAACTACAATTAAATCGACTTCACCAAACCATAACAGAACCCTACTCGTCCTTCCCCACAACCATGAAGGTGGTGGTGGTGGAGTAGTAGTAGTAGTAGTAGTAGTAGTAGTATAGTAGTAGTAGTAGTAGTAGTAATAGTAGTAGTAGTAGTACGGCCAACACATCCAACGAAGCACGAGTGGACGTTAGTGCAAGAAGTTTTTGGACAAGAGCACAGCGAGCATTCTTTGACGTAAGAATATTCGACCCAATGGCCCATAGCTACAGCGGGCTGTCTCTGGAGGCTGCACACAAGAGGAATGAACAAGAGAAGGTCAGGGCATATGGGGAAAGGATCTTAAATATCGAACATGGCAGCTTTACCCCACTAGTCTTCACCACATCTGGAGGGATGGGATGTAGGGCCCAGTGCTTCTATTCAAGGCTTGCAGAGATCATCGCAGAGAAGAAGAAACAGCCCAGGAGCCACGTTGTAGCCTGGATGAGGTGCCGTCTATCTTTCTCGTTGCTCAGATCAGCACTACTATGCCTGCGGGGAACAAGACTGTCTGCACCACAACCAGCGACGGTGGCAGAAGTGGACTACGAGGCAGCATTGGCATAGGGTCGCATAGGAAGGAGACTGGATTGAAGTTGCATGGTGTTGAATAGTAATATCTGATGCTTGTAAAATAAAATGTATGAACAATATTAAATAAAAACCAATGTAGTAGTAGTAATCCACGATGATGAGTCTGAGTGCTGACCCCGGAATAGTAAGTAGCTGAATGACTACCAAGTCGGATGCTTTGATGACTGTTCTGACCTGGTTTAGGGTCCAAAGAGGGGATGCACAGGCTGAGTGGTAGTAGTAGTAGTAGTAGTAGTAGTCGTCGTTCCCTAGGCTGCCTGGCCGAACAGCCCCGTAGTGGTGGAGTTGGTGGTGGAAGTGTGGGGAGGGCAAACAAGCAAATAGTCTAGTAAAGGGTTGCTTCCTTTATATATCCGGACGCATTAAATTACAGAACATAATTCAACTATTTTGTTGTATAGAATAGCAGGGCTTAATTGATTATCAATATATACCGATGATACCGGTACACATTTGCTGATAGAGAACAACAGAGGCTTTAATCAGTCACATAGGCAACAGTATTAGTTTTCAGATCAGTCATTGGCGGATATGTCTCGGGTAGCGTGATGTGAAAGACATTTTTCAGAAAATATGAGGATAGGATTGTAACATAATGTAGCGCAACAAACTTCAGATGAAGACCCATACAAACAAAAAAAACACACACACACAGGGGAAATTTGATGTCATTAGCTCCTTTAAAATACTTGACTTTTTTGTTCTTTCTATGTGAGTGAGGGAGACAAAAGGCAGAACTTCCTGTATCGAGTGTCTCGAGTGCGCTACAATTACTAACTACATTGCATATGTACTATATAGTATGACCTAGAATGCCGCTACCGCCTTGTTTCTCATGGCAATGGGTCGAAATTTACGTTCAGTCCATATATTGAATTAGTTACAGAGTGCTTACAGATAAATTGTAAACATTATTATATTCCTTTAATCCATAATTAATAAACGTCCTTCCAAAACCGAATGCAATACTATAGAAGTAACTTTAACTATAAATAGGTAATAAACACATTGAAGAGGTTTGTTGAATTTGTATTATATTCCTCCTTTTACTAGAGGTCCTTCTGAAACTGAAAATAATATGTTGGCGGCAACTGAAAACATATACGGTATGTAAACATATTTTTTTTGTATTTTTTTTTTCTATTTTCCAACTACTCCCTCTCGGGCATAGGCTGATAGCTTTATGCTCTACCGCTGAACACAAAGTACAAAGGAGTACAAAGGAAATCAAGCAACAACAGATCTAGTGACCCTTCTAGGTTGCTTGTCCTCCAAAACACTGAGGATCAAGTGTCCAAACAGTGGTTTAGAGTGGGTAAAGAAACATTGGAAAGGGAATTACTGCCCTGAAACTAATGTCCGTGGCAGGATTAGGAAGTTAGTAGGGGACAGATGGGTTAGTAACTGAGGGGGGGATAAAATAAAGTCATTCATTTACAAACGCAGTCAGTCGCGGGTTTGATGCGAGATATTTGTCTAGGCGGAGTTTAAATGAATCAACGGTGATGCAGTCTATAACGTTTCGGGGAAGCCCATTCCACAAGTTGACAACTCGATTGAAGAAGAAATTCTTAGATTCGTGTGAGTTAAAAGATTTACCAATAATTTTGCAACCGTTTCCCCGCGTGTAATTAGATTGGTCGATAGTGAAGTACTTACTACAGTTCATATTGTCGATGCCTTTGATGATTTTGAACACTTGAATTAAGTCACCTCTTAATCTGCGCTGGGTTAAAGGAAATAGATTTAATTCTCTAAGACGCTCTTCGTATGGTTTGTTCTTTAGGCTAGGTATCATTTTGGTAACTCTACGTTGAACTCGTTCTAGCTTGTTTATATCTTTTTGGTAATAAGGGCACCAGGATTGAACGCAGTATTCCAGAAGAGGGCGGACTAAGGAATTGTAAAGGGTTAGGATAACGTCTTTGGATTTATGCTCAAATGACCTGCCTATAAAGCCAATTATTTTGTTTGCCTTCTTAACAACTTCTGAACATTGTTGACTCGGTTTTAGGTTACTCGATATTGTTACTCCCAGATCGGTTTCTCTGTTTACATTCTTAAGCTGAGTGCCATTCATCGAATAGTTTGCTTTCTCATTTAGGTATCCGATATGTAGTACTTTACATTTATCCGCATTGAAACTCATTTGCCAAATTTGGGCCCAACATGACAATTTATCTAGATTGTGTTGCATATCGTCAACTTGTTCTTTTGAGAGTACGCTATTTGCAATTTTTGTATCGTCAGCAAATTTTGAGATTGTGCAGGTGAGACCCTCATCTATGTCATTGATGTAAATTAGAAAGAGAATTGGTCCTAGTACCGATCCCTGGGGTACCCCGCTACTTACATTGGTCCATTTAGATGCCTTACCGTTTATGACTACTCTTTGCTTTCTGTCGCTGAGCCAATTTTCTATCAATTTCAACACACCGTCTTGTATTCCATGCGCTTTTAGTTTTAGCAGTAAACGTTTGTGGGGAACTTTGTCAAAGGCCTTTTGAAAATCAAGGTATATAATATCTACAGCTTTACTCTCATCGTAGAGGTTGAGGATATCGTGGAAGAAGTCTAAGAGGTTTGTTAAACAGGAACGTTTTTTACGAAAGCCGTGTTGAGTATCTTTAAGTATGTTATTTTCCTCTAAGTGATTTACGAGTCTGTTTCGTATGACCGTTTCTAGCATTTTACATACAACTGAGGTTAAGCTAATTGGACGATAGTTACTGGGTAGGGATTTGCTGCCTTTTTTGAATATCGGTGTTACGTTGGCTAGCTTCCACTGATCAGGCATAGTTCCAGACTGCAAGGATTTATTGAATAGTAATGTCAGTGGTTTGGAGAGCTCATCCTTAGCTTCCTTTAGAACTCTAGGCGAGATTGTATCAGGTCCAGGCATTTTATTTACCTTGAGTTTATCTAAACAATTCAATACTTCTCTCTCTGTAACGGTGATATTGCTTAAAAACATCTGAATTATCAATCTGAATCGGCGATGGTGTAGGGATATCACTGAGGTCTTCTGTTGTAAAAACTGATGCAAAAAAGGTATTCAGGGCATTACTCATTTGTACTTCGTCTTTGGTGTATTCTCCATTTTCATCGACTAACGGTCCAACAGTTGAAGTAACTACTTTTTTCTTTCTGATATAACTATAGAATTCTTTCGGGTTTGTTTTACTTTGATTCGCAATATGTAACTCTAAGGTCTTTTTACTTTGCTTAATTAACTTTTTGGCTTTGACACGGTGAGGCCCGTGAGGTCTTGCTCCAGTCTAGTGAGTGAGACATGCGAAGCTTCATGGCTCGAAGCAACTCCATCTCTGAAACCGCCTCGCCACTGGGCTTCACAGTCTCACCCCCCACACTCGCTCGCTACCGCCAGACGCTGCAGACGCTCTGTCAACGCTCTCACGATATCGATCATAATTTGAGTATTAACTACTCATCCTCTTCATTCTTGTGCATGAAAGGTGGTTAACCCGCTGAGCCCCGGCTAGTTATAATATTTTGTTCACCCCAGTCCCAAGCCATTTTCACTTCTTGTTTTTGTTTGCTAAAATGGAAGACAAGGGTGAGAAATGAAAAAAAAAAAAAAAAAAAATCACCTCGGATATTTTTTTCTTGGGGGGCGGTGGGGGGTTGGGGGGGGAGCCTCAAACAAATTTGTTGAGCCAAAATGGAAGAAAATGGTGAGAAATGAAGAAAAAAATAAAAAAAACTCACCTCGGTCATTTGGGGGGCGAGGGGGGGGGGGTCGAAAGTTCGTCTCCCCCGCATAACCACCCGCCCGGGAGCACTAGGGTGAAAACTGAGTATGGCATTGTACGGCATCCATCCTAAGGAGTGCCTCACATAAATCTCAAGCCTCTAGCTCCCATACGACCGGAGTAATGAAGGTTCAAAGTGGCGGTGAACTAAGGGTGTAAAGTATCCCCACTAAGGAGTACAAAGGAGTACAAAGGAAATCAAGCAACAACAGATCCAGTGACCCTTCTAGGTTGCTTGTCCTCCAAAACACTGAGGATCAAGTGTCCAAACAGTGGTTTAGAGTGGGTAAGGGAACATTGGAAAGGGAATTACTGCCCTGGAACTAATGTCCGTGGCAGGATTAGGAAGTTAGTAGGGGACAGATGGGTTAGTAACTGAGGGGGGGGATAAAATAAAGTTATTCATTTACAAACGCAGTCAGTCGCGGGTTTGATGCGAGATATTTGTCTAGGCGGAGTTTAAATGAATCAACGGTGATGCAGTCTATAACGTTTCGGGGAAGCCCATTCCACAAGTTGACAACTCGATTGAAGAAGAAATTCTTAGATTCGTGCGAGTTAAAAGATTTACCAATAATTTTTCAACCGTTTCCCCGCGTGTAATTAGATTGGTCGATAGTGAAGTACTTACTACAGTTCATATTGTCGATGCCTTTGATGATTTTGAACACTTGAATTAAGTCGCCTCTTAATCTGCGCTGGGTTAAAGGAAATAGATTTAATTCTCTAAGACGCTCTTCGTATGGTTTGTTCTTTAGGCTAGGTATCATTTTGGTAACTCTACGTTGAACTCGTTCTAGCTTGTTTATATCTTTTTGGTAATAAGGGCACCAGGATTGAACGCAGTATTCCAGAAGAGGGCGGACTAAGGAATTGTAAAGTGTTAGGATAACTTCTTTGGATTTATGCTCAAATGACCTGCCTATAAAGCCAATTATTTTGTTTGCCTTCTTAACAACTTCTGAACATTGTTGACTCGGTTTTAGGTTACTCGATATTGTTACTCCCAGATCGGTTTCTCTGTTTACATTCTTAAGCTGAGTGCCATTCATCGAATAGTTTGCTTTCTCATTTAGGTATCCGATATGTAGTACTTTACATTTATCCGCATTGAAACTCATTTGCCAAATTTGGGCCCAACATGACAATTTATCTAGATTGTGTTGCATATCGTCAACTTGTTCTTTCGAGAGTACGCTATTTGCAATTTTTGTATCGTCAGCAAATTTTGAGATTGTACAGGTGAGACCCTCATCTATGTCGTTGATGTAAATTAGAAAGAGAATTGGTCCTAGTACCGATCCCTGGGGTACCCCGCTACTTACATTGGTCCATTTTGATGCCTTACCGTTTATGACTACTCTTTGCTTTCTGTCGCTGAGCCAATTTTCTATCCATTTCAACACACCGTCTTGTATTCCATGCGCTTTTAGTTTTAGCAGTAAACGTTTGTGGGGAACTTTGTCAAAGGCCTTTTGAAAATCAAGGTATATAATATCTACAGCTTTACTCTCATCGTAGAGGTTGAGGATATCGTGGAAGAAGTCTAAGAGGTTTGTTAAACAGGAACGTTTTTTACGAAAGCCGTGTTGAGTATCTTTAAGTATGTTATTTTCCTCTAAGTGATTTACGAGTCTGTCTCGTATGACAGTTTCTAGCATTTTACATACAACTGAGGTTAAGCTAATTGGACGATAGTTACTGGATAGGGATTTGCTGCCTTTTTTGAATATCGGTGTTACGTTGGCTAGCTTCCACTGATCGGGCATAGTTCCAGACTGCAAGGATTTATTGAATAGTAATGTCAGTGGTTTAGAGAGCTCATCCTTAGCTTCCTTTAGAACTCTAGGCGAGATTGTATCAGGTCCAGGCGTTTTATTTACCTTGAGTTTATCTAAACAATTCAATACTTCTCTCTCTGTAACGGTGATATTGCTTAAAACATCTGAATTATCAATCTGAATCGGCGATGGTGTAGGGATATCACTGAGGTCTTCTGTTGTAAAAACTGATGCAAAGAAGGTATTGAGGGCATTACTCATTTGTTCTTCGTCTTTGGTGTATTCTCCATTTTCATCGACTAACGGTCCAACAGTTGAAGCCCACCACCACCGGCCGCGCGGCTGTCTTGGCCCGCTCACACCTACCGGCCCGGCTCGCACACACACTACGGTACCTCCCCCTCCTATTCTCCCGCCATTTCCTACCTTACGAGCCACGTAACTGATTTTAATATGCCGGACGCACGTGATGCATCGCTGGGAGCTGGTGATCAAACACTGCTGACGCATCACGTGCGACGCTGAGATCCAGTGGGTTAAGAGCACGTTTAACCATCCTGTAGCTTAGTAAGTAACACTGCACGATATTTCGCTGTGTATTGACTGATAAACTTGTGTTTACCACAAGACTCCTACTCGGACAGGGCGCCACTAGCGCCATCTATTGTTTTGATTTGTTTTGTAAACAAACGCTCTCTTACTATTTTACATCAAATCGTAGCCCCTAATTTTACCCATTTCCTACTGTAGTAAGTATCAATTTAACTGCCTTGTATGTAAGTAAAGCTTTGCATATTAATTTGCTAATAAACAATATTGTTTACTAACTAACCTGCCTACAGGGACTAACGCCGACACCATTTTGTAAACAAACTTTTTTGGGGGATTATACATATTAAATTCCAGCCAATTTTGTACCAAATCTAAGTGCATTCATTTATCTTTTCCCCTTAGATATATTCTTGACTTTTTCTCCTCAGACTGATTTTACTCTAAGCTAAGGGTGGTATTTGTACAACCTAACCTAGCCTAACCCAACCTGCCAAGCTTTTAACCTAACCCAAGCCTAGCCTAGCCTATAGCCAGCCAATCTGTTTTTTAGTATTAACTCTTGTAGATATTGTATTTAGTATCCTACTGTAGCTACTGTATATATATCTGTAATTTTAGTTGTTGCTTGCACGATCTTGTAGTAACATTTGACTGATACACTTTTTTATCTAAAAAGAGTAGCCTACTGCTTTACTAGGCTACAGCGACACCAGGTTCATCTGTTGACATAGTATATTAACCCCTTGTGTGCAGTCACACTTTATTTTTATATAATCTCTATTTGGTGAATTGTATATTTAGTTACATATTCTGTTATATATATATTTGTTTAAGGTTAGGTTATTTTTGTTTTTGGTTAGTCTAGGCTATCATCCCTGGTGGCCTATTTTTGTGTACTTCAATTTTTAAGTTTTCAGTTAGGCTATCACCGCTGGTGGCCTATTTCTGCGTACCGGTATTTCATAATTTTTGTTTTCGGTTATTTTTGTTTTCGGTTAGTCTAGGCTATCATCCCTGGTGGCCTATTTCTGCGTACTTAAATTTTTAAATTTTCAGTTAGGCTATCACCGCTGGTGGCCTATTTCCGGGTACCGGTATTTCATAATTTTTGTTTTTTGTTATTTTTTATTTCGGTTAGTCTAGGCTATCATCCCTGGTGGCCTATTTCTGCGTACTTAAATTTTTAAATTTTCAGTTAGGCTATCACCGCTGGTGGCCTATTTCTGCGTACCGGTATTTCATAATTTTTGTTTTTGGTTATTTTTGTTTTCGGTTAGGATAGGCTATCACCCCTGGTGGCCTATTTCTGTTTAAATAAAAATAAAATTGTTTTCGGTTCGGTTATCACTGCGTATTTAAATTTAATTTTGTTTTGTTTTAATTTTCGGTTAGGCTATCACCGCTGATAACCTATTTGTGCGTATTTCAAATTTTTTGTTTTCGGTTAGGCCTATTATGTAAGTGAAGTGACCTGAAGTAAGTTAAGTGTTTTTAAAGTGAGATAAGTGTTTTTTAAAGTGAGTTTAGTGTTTTTAAAGTGAGTTAAGTGTTTTTAAGTGAGTGAAGTGATCTGAAGAAAGTGATCGTCACCATGCCTCATTCCTGTACCAACTGCGCCGGTAGCTTTGGTGCTTCCATGTTTGCTCCTGCCGATCCACAAGTCTGCCGACTCTGCCAGCAACGAGACGATTTGACAGCAAAATTGGATGAAGCCCACAACAAGATCAACGCCCTCACCAGGAAACTGGAATCACTCCAAGAATTTGTAACACTCAACATTGGAGTATCACTAACTCCAATTGTTTCAACTCCAGCATCCACCACCGCCCCAACGTCATCTGCCAACAATCCAACACCTGCAGTAGCCACTGCAACAGATGCTTCTGATGAACCTGAGCCGACATCAAACCAGTACAGCCGCCCTGTTCACCTTATTCTCTCCCCCACTCCTCGTGCAAGAAGCCTGCTAGCACAAACAGTACCAACCCCTCGTCCCCGTTCTAACCACTCCTCTCCCCGACCTGTACGCAGAGTCTCGCCACCACAGATTTTCGGATTTACACGAGTGAGGAACGGTGCACGACCAACGCAGAAAAGGTCTCATCTACCAGTCACAATGTCAATCAGATTTGAGATCTTGGTAGATATGGAAGACGAACCAGAAGAGACCAGGCTCGTTGGAGATTCCATCCTACGAGGACAGGTTGAAGAGTTCTGCGACAGAGTCCCAAATTGACGAAAACAAAATTGCATCTCAGGAGCTGGACTGGACGACATTGTGGAAGCCTTCGAAGATACCATAAACGATGCAAACGAAAATACCCTTTTTGTCATCCACGCTGGTTCAAATGACATCATGCGCACCAGATCCGAAGAGTTGATGGAGAAATATCGCAAGATGATCCAACACTACAAAAACAAGTCAAGGATTATCATCATCTCAGGCATTCTCCCCAAGATCGACGCACCTGACAAATTCTACGACAAGGCCTTCAGCACAAATAGCCGACTAAAATATTTGTGTCTGAAGGAAGAAGTTGAATTCATCAACCTCTGGGATAATTTCTATAACCAGCCTACTCTGTTCCGCAAGGATGGCACTCATCTAAACCCTGTGGGTTCAGTACGTATGGGTCGTCTCCTACATGAAGCAGTCCGCAGCCATGGATCAAAAAACGCCATCCGAGAAGAAGCAGCAGTGACATAAATCATCCAACGCCAAGCAAAAAACAGAGGCAACCGAGGACCACCAGCGATAAGGACCGAAGACAGCGAGGACCGAGGAAAGCCATGAACATACATGTAGATCCGACAAGAACCAACAATATTATTAACCCGTTGAGCCCCGGCTAGTTATAATATTTTGTTCACCCCAGTCCCAAGCCATTTTCACTTATTTTTTTTGTTTGCTAAAATGGAAGACAAGGATGAGAAATGAAAAAAAAACAAAAAAAAATCACCTCTGACATTTTTTTTTGGGGGGGGGGGCCGGTGGGGGGTTTGGGGGGGGGGGTGGAGCTTCAAAAAAATTTGTTGAGTCAAAATGGAAGAGAATGGTGAGAAATGAACACACAAATAAAAAAAAACTCATTTCGGTCATTTGGGGGGCGGGGGGGGGGGGTTTCAATAGTTCGTCTCCCCCGCATGACCACCCGCCCCGGAGCACTAGGGTAAAAACTGAGTATGGCATTGTACGGCATACATCCTAAGGAGTATCTCACATAAATCTCAAGCCTCTAGCTCCCATACGACCGGAGTAATGAAGGTTCAAAGTGGTGGTAAACTAGGGGTGTAAACTATCCCCACTAAGCCCACCACCACCAGCCGCGCGGCTGTCTGGGCCCGCTCACACCTACTGGCCCGGCTCCCCCACACACTACGGTACCGCCCCCTCCTATTCTCCCGCCATTTCCTACCTTACGAGCCACGTAAGTGTTTTTTATATGTCGGACGCACGTGATGCGTCGCTGGGAGTTGGTGATCAAAGACTGCCGACGCAACACGTGCGGCGCTGGGTCTCAACGGGTTAAAGAGCGTTCCGTGAGTTCTAAAATAACAAATTTAAAGGTTTCTATGCAAACGCTCGTAGCATACGCAATAAATTTTCAGATTTAGAGGAGCTAGTGTTTACAGAAAATTATGATGTGATTGGCATAACAGAATCTTGGCTGAATACAGAAGATAGAGACTTTTTAGCAGAGTATTCACTTCCCGGTTATGTAATGTTTGAGAAAAGTCGAAACAATCGAAATGGAGGTGGCATTTTACTTTATATCAAAGAAAGTCTTAACCCTACCCTCTTGTCAAAACCTCAAATTGTGAACGTCGACACATCTTTTGTCCTAATAAAGAATAATAAAGGTACAACAATAATACTTGCGTTAATATACAGACCTCCAGCTTAATCAGTGCAAACTGACCGAGAAATTTACGAACAAATTGCAGATGTAAGTAACTCACAAGATACCGTAATTTTTGGCGACTTTAATTTACCTGTGACCAAGTGGGGCGATACTCTTACTTCACACTCTGAACATGACTTGTATACGAACTTGCAAGAGAGTTCGCTTTATCAATTTGTTCGAACACCGACCCGTGGTAATAACGTTCTTGACATTGTACTTGCAACAAAAGAAGAATTAATAGAGAATTTGAATGTTGGTGATGAATTCAGTAACAGCGACCATCGTACGACAACTTTCACCTTAAACTTTACTAGTAACGAACCAAATAGTAGCATCGAAAAAGTCCCTAATTTCAAGAAAGCAAACTTTCATAAACTTAGAGCTATGTTTAAAGAAACTGACTGGAGCATTTTAATTAACAATAACGACATAAATAAATCTTGGAAGTTATTCGAAACCACTTACCTAAAAGCAGTGCAAGACTGCATACCATCGAAAATACGGCGTCCAGGCCATAATAATAAGCCCAAATGGTGGAAAAAAGATATTTCAAACTGCCTGCTTGCTAACAAATTTGCTAATGATAGATTAAAATCCTCACAAAATGACGAAGAACGGGTGAAATTTGTAGAGCTTCGACGCAAAGCCAAAAAGTTAATTAAGCAAAGTAAAAAGACCCTAGAGTTACATATTGCGAATCAAAATAAAATAAACTCGAAAGAATTCTATAGTTATATCAGAAAGAAAAAAGTAGTTACTTCAACTGTTGGACCGTTAGTCGATGAAAATGGAGAATACACCAAAGACTAAGTACAAATGAGTAATGCCCTCAATACCTTCTTTGCATCTGTTTTTACAACAGAAGACCTCAGTGATATCCCTACACCATCGCCGATTCAGATTGATAATTCAGATGTTCTAAGCAATATCACCGTAACAGAGAGAGAAGTATTGAATTGTTTAGATAAACTCAAGGTAAATAAAACGCCTGGACCTGATACAATCTCGCCTAGAGTTCTAAAGGAAGCTAAGGATGAGCTCTCCAAACCACTGACATTACTATTCAATAAATCCTTGCAGTCTGGAACAATGCCTGATCAGTGGAAGAGAGCCAACGTAACACCGATATTCAAAAAAGGCAGAAAATCCCTACCCAGTAACTATCGTCCAATTAGCTTAACCTCAGTTGTATGTAAAATGCTAGAAACGGTCATAAGAGACAGACTCGTAAATCACTTAGAGGAAAATAACATACTTAAAGATACTCAACACGACTTTCGTAAAAAACGTTCCTGTTTAACAAACCTCTTAGACTTCTTCCACGATATCCTCAACCTCTACGATGAGAGTAAAGCTGTAGATATTATATACCTTGATTTTCAAAAGGCCTTTGACAAAGTTCCCCACAAACGTTTACTGCTAAAACTAAAAGCGCATGGAATACAAGACGGTGTGTTGAAATGGATCGAAAATTGGCTCAGCGACAGAAAGCAAAGAGTAGTCATAAACGGTAAGGCATCTAAATGGACCAATGTAAGTATAGCGGGGTACCCCAAGGATCGGTACTAGGACCAATTTTCTTTCTAATTTACATCAACGACATAGATGAGGGTCTCACCTGTACAATCTCAAAATTTGCTGACGATACAAAAATTGCAAATAGCGTACTCTCAAAAGAAAAAGTTGACGATATGCAACACAATCTAGATAAATTGTCACATTGAGCCCAAATTTGGCAAATGAGTTTCAATGCGGATAAATGTAAAGTACTACATATCGGATACCTAAATGAGAAAGCAAACTATTCGATGAATGGCACTCAGCTTAAGAATGTAACCAGAGAAACCGATCTGGGAGTAACAATATAGAGTAACCTAAAACCGAGTCAACAATGTTCAGAAGTTGTTAACCCGTGGAGCCCTGGCTAGTTTTGTAATGTTTGTTCACCAGAACCTGGCCGGTTTTCAAAAAATGGTTTTATTCCAGAAACAATAGCGAATGGGTTAGGAATGAAGGAAAAACCACGAAAAACCGCTCAAAAAGCTTAAAAAATGGTCCTACAGAGCCCCCGAAAACGTATTTTACAATAGTAAAAAATGTAAGGCAATTACTCCCAAAAACCAGGTTATTGCGCGCTCACGCGCACGCACGTGGACTTTGAGAGTTTTCAACCATCGGCACGGTTGCGTGGTATACGTACAAAGTTCCCATACAAATCTGAGCCCTCTTGAGTGGCTACACCTGAGGTTACGGTCGACGCAATTAAGGTGACGCGTCAGGCGCGTCTCTGGGGCTGTGCGTTACATACATCGCCGACGCGTCAGACGCGTCGCTGTGGCTGTACGGGTTAAGAAGGCAAACAAAATAATTGGCTTTATAGGCAGGTCATTTGAGCATAAATCCAAAGACGTTATCCTAACCCTTTACAATTCCTTAGTCCGCCCTCTTCTGGAATACTGCGCTCAATGCTGGTGCCCTTATTACCAAAAAGACATAAACAAGCTAGAACGAGTTCAACGTAGAGTTACCAAAATGATACCTAGCCTAAAGAACAAACCATACGAAGAGCGTCTTAGAGAATTAAATCTATTTCCTTTAACCCAGCGCAGATTAAGAGGTGACTTAATTAAAGTGTTCAAAATCATCAAAGGCATCGACAATATGAACTGTAGGAAGTACTTCACTATCGACCAATCTAATTACACGCGGGGAAACGGTTGCAAAAATATTGGTAAATCTTTAACTCACACGAATCTAAGAATTTCTTCTTCAATTCAAGTTGTCAACTTGTGGAATGGGCTTCCCCGAGACGTTATAGACTGCAGCACCGTTGATTCATTTAAACTCCGCCTAGACAAATATCTCGCATCAAACCCGCGACTGACTGCGTTTGTAAATTAATAACTATATTTTATCCTCCCCTCAGTTACTAACCCATATGTCCCCTACTAACTTCCTAGTCCTGCCACGGACATTAGTTCCAGGGCAGTAGTTCCCTTTCCAATGTTCCCTTACCCACTCTAAACCACTGTTTGGACACTTGATCCTCAGTGTTTTGGAGGACAAGCAGCCTAGAAGGGTCACTAGACCTGTTGTTGCTTGATTTCCTTTGTACTCCTTTGTACTCGGACCCTCACTTTCAGAATGCCACCTATTGAGCAATTTACTCACTAGGCCCCCCTGTAGCATATTTTTGAATATGGCAATATTCATATAATGCTATGAAAACATTCCACACTGATATTTGGTATTGATAAATACCTAAAGGGGAAAGAGGAGTGTGTGGTAACCACCGAGGAATATGTCTTCTAAGCGTAGTAGGGAAGGTATACAGTAGGGTAGTGATTGAGAGAGTGAGAGTGAGAACGGAGATATGGATAGGCGACGAGCAGGGAGGTTTTAGGAAGGGAAGAGGATGTGTAGATCAGAATTTTACCCTGAATTGTGTTGTGGAGAAGTATCTGGAGAAGAAACAAAAGGTGTATGTTGCCTTTATGGACTTGGAGAAGGCCTATGACAGAGTGGATAGAGAAGGTTTGTGGAAAGTACTTAGAATATACGGAGTAGAGGGCAAGTTGCTGAAAGCAGTGAAGAGCATGTATGAGGGTGCAAAGGCAGCAGTACGTGTGGAGAGTGAGCAGAGCGAGTTCTTTGACCTGAATATTGGTTTGAAACAGGGGTGTGTGATGTCCCCGTAGTTGTTTACTGTATATATTGATGGAGTCATGAAAGAAATACTATCAAGAGCAGTGGATGTTGGTGTATCGCTGAAAAGGGAGGGAATTGAGTGGAAGCTACCTATACTGCTGTTTGCAGATGATACAGTTCTGATGAGTGATAATGAATGGGAGTTGCAGGGTCTGGTAAGTGAGTTTGGAACAGTGTGCGAAAAACGGAATTTGAAGGTAAATGCGGGGAAGAGCAAGGTTATGGTCTTCGAAATGGGTGAAGTCACAGAGTGTGAGGTGAAGCTGAACGGTCAGGCTATGGAGATCGTCAACTCTTTTAAGTATCTGGGCAGTGTGTTGAGTAAAGATGGGACTATGGATAAAGAATGCGGGAGAGGGTACAACAGGGGAAGAGGGTTGTAGGAATGCTAAAAGCAGTAACAAGAAATAGGGTGGTCAGTATGGAAGTGAAGAAGTCCTTGCATGACAGTGTGGTAATCCCGACACTGACTTACGGAAGCGAAGCATGGACGTTGGTTAAGTGACTCAGACCAAGAGTGAGAGCAGTGGAAATTAATTACTTAAGAAGTGTGTGCGGAGTTACATGGAGGGATAGACAGACTAATGAGGAAGTAAGAAGTAGGTGTGGTGTGGAGGTAGATGTGCTGGAAAGTGTGAAAAGGAACAACTTGAGATGGTTCGGCCATATGGAACGTATGGAAAGCGAGAGAATGACTAAGAGGGTGTACGAGAGCGAGGTGGAGGGACAGAGAGGGAGAGGTAGACCGAATGAGAGGTGGAAGGATGGAGTGAGGAAGTACATGAACGAAGGCGGTGCTGGTTGGGGGGAGGGGCATCGACTGACTGTGGACAGAGGTGCATGGGGGCGGTTCGTTCGTGGTCACCCCTTCGGGGATCACGGCGTCAGGCAATAGATAGATAGAATCAGGGAACAATGAGGGTATTTTTTTGGGCATTTCGGTGTGCTGTGGTAATGCACTGATACTAGGTATAGCACAAACTCCATCCCAATAATATCTTCCCATTGACATATTAGGATTCGAACCCGGGTCCATTGGATTACCAGTCCAGTGGCAAGACCACTCCGCCACACCTCCCCTGCAAGAGAGTAAGGTATTTATAAATAATAATTGATAATAAGACAATGTGTTTTAGTCGAGGGGTTATTCTGTCAAGCTTTTCTGTATATTTCTTTAAGGTGATTGTGAACACAAGATAACTTATGATATCTGTACCCATTTGTATATTTACCATGTTCCGTCTCTCTCTCTCTCTCTCTCTCTCTCTCTCTCTCTCTCTATATATATATATATATATATATATATATATATATATATATATATATATATATATAAGTCTCACAAGGAAAAGGAGAACCAGCGTAGTAGCGAACATCTTATCTTTATTGGTTACCAAACGTTTCGGAGAAAACAGTCTCCATCTTCAGTGAATCTAAAATAAATGAAAGTTTACATAAGAAATAAAACAAATAATTACATATGGATGTGAAATATCAAGCAGTAAGGTTCGTATGAATATGAACCGAGAAGAGCTAAACATAATAAAACAAAAACTATGTATTAAGAGAACAGCATTAAGCTAAACTTAAACAAATAATACTAATAAGAGAGGGTGTACAATAAAGTACGAAAAGAAAATGGAAGGATATTTACTGAGTGAAAAGAGGTGTTGCAGTGGCCGTGTTGTTCAGGCTAGGTTTTAATTAATTTATATAGATTGATTCTGAGGTGATACGGTCACAGCGTGAATGGCATGTGGTTAGTATCTGGAAGTCTGTGGAAGAGAAAGGGTGATCAAACTGGTGAGAGTGATCGCGGATAGCAGAAGTGGAAGGCTTAGAAATCAACCTGCCTGTTCGAATGGATTTACCTTGGTGCTCCCGGATACGGTGAAGCAACCAACGTGAGGTGCAACCAACGTATCTAGCAGTACAGCTAGAACAGGTGAACTGGTAAACCACATTGGAATGGAGGTTCATAGGAAGAGAAGAAGTATGTTTGAGGAAATTTCCTATAGTGTTATTATTAGAAAAAACGAATTTGAATTTGATATGTGGGTAGCAGTTGCGAAGAGTTTTTTGGAGGGATTTCCTAATTTCATAGCTAAGTGGCCCTAAATATGGGAGTTTAAAATATCTAGTGTCTTTTTGTACGGTTGGAACTGGGGTGGGTGGGCAGAGCTTAGAGTTAAGAAAATGGTTCAGGAATGTGTTAAACATATGAGTGGGGTATTTATTATTAGTAAAGAAGTTAAGAAGGAAACAGGTTTCAGAGTGAAACGAAAGCCAAGATGAACAGGAATTGTATGCTCTGTTAAGAAGAGTCATGATACTGTTGGTTTTATATTTAAGAGGTATGAAACTTAAGAAATTTGTACCTAGACCGGTAAAAGTGGGCTTACGATAAACACTAGTGGAAAGGGAAGTAGGGTGTTTGGTGATAAGAGTATCAAGGAAGGAGAGTTTATGATTATCTTCTACTTCATGTGTGAATCTGATACTGGGATGTTGTGAGTTTAGGTATAACAGAAACTGTTCGATTTGAGTGGGGTGCTTAAAAATCCAGAATGTGTCATCCATGTACCTACGGTAGAATATGGGTTTAAAATTTGGAGGGCAATTATTCAACCAAATCTCCTCGTGGTGGCAAAGGAAAGCATTTGCGTATGAGGGACCCAAGGGTGACCCCATCGCCACACCATCGGTTTGGGTGAACAACTTGTCATTGTATGAGAAAAGTGATTGGTGGGCAGCGATTTCCAATAGGGTATGGAATGATTGCTTATTAAGGCCAAATGAAGAGAGTGTAGAGATGGGTATGTTATTAGTGATAAGATTAGTTGGGTCATGTAATGGGACATTTGTGAATAAAGATTCTATATCAAAGCTAGCAAGAGTGACTGGGTGATCGAAGTTGAAGGACGTGATATCTTTGACAAAGTCTGCGGAATTGGCAACCGTGAAGTGATTGGTGGTGAGTGGGGAAATTATAGGGACCAAGAATTTCGCTGTATTATGATTAAAAGAGCCTGTAGCAGAAATGATAGGGCGTAAAGGGGTGTTAGGTTTATGAACTTTTGGAAGCCCATAGAGGTTACCTGGTTTAGAGCCTGAAGCGTACATATAATTAAAATTATCCATACCAATGTCGACCTTAAGGGAGCGAAGTGTTCTGTTGAGACGGTCTTCATGTTTTAATACGGTGGAGGGTAAATCACCCTTGATAAACTTATACACTTTTTCACCTTTTAGATATTGAAATTAGGAAACAAAGGAACAAATTGTCGAAACTTAAACAGGATTTGAACGAATATAAATGTAACTTACGCCCCTTGGTTCGGTTCTTTGATTATAGATGTCTCATTGCCATCATTGATAATTTTTTTGAAGTTACGATTAAAAAGGTTTCAATTACACACTCTCGTAAGCTTAAAGCCCTTGGCATACATACTAATGGCTCTGTCGATAAAGATAAAGTAATTTTCAATCTCTCCTCTAGATCCTTATCTGAGCGAGAGAAAGAAGTGTTATCTCTAGGTTTGGACTTTGCTCTCCCTCCCACTCGTATTAACTATGTAAAATTATGTTTGCCCTCTGAAAAATGATGCTACTCTTTAAAGAACTGTAATATATATAAGCAAAATTGGACTCATGTATGGCACAATATGTCAGCTCTAGCTAGAAATTCTTTTAATCAATATTGTAAGCAGATTAACGACACACGGACGATGGTAAGAATGACATTCACACGGTTTTAAAGTCCCTTAAAGAAGATAATACTATAGTGATTACTCGTCCTGACAAAGGTAGAGGAATAGTTATTCTTGATAAAGATGATTATGATTCTAAACTTAACCAAATTGTTACAGACACCTCTAAGTTTAAGTTTATCAAGGGTGATTTACCCTCCACCGTATTAAAACATGAAGACCGTCTCAACAGAACACTTCGCTCCCTTAAGGTCGACATTGGTATGGATAATTTTAATTATATGTACGCTTCAGGCTCTAAACCAGGTAACCTCTATGGGCTTCCAAAAGTTCATAAACCTAACACCCCTTTACACCCTATCATTTCTGCTACAGGCTCTGAATATTTTCAGAAATTGCTTAATCTGGATAATATGAAGCATTTATTTTAATTTATATTAGGACAGGTGGAGGCATTACCGGTATATTATCTTTGGCCTGCTACATTAACCTCTTCTGTACCGGGAACATATGTTTAACAAATGTTGATACTATTTGACGATTTTATTCAATTTCGAAAGGGCCTCCAGCAATTGATAGGCTTCGAACCATCTCACTTATTCCTTTTTACTACCACAGATCCTCCTTAAATTGCACAAAATCCTCTAAACATAGCTACAATAAAATATAAAAGACGTCGCCGGTACAGAAGGGGTTAATGCGGCCATACAATATTGTACCGTGTAAAATTTGGCCCGCCAGAGCAAATGAGTTTGACACCCCTGGTCTAGCCCTTACACAATCAAGACAGTTAAAGGTTAAGCATATGACTACGATTTTATATCCATTTATCGAATACTGAATATCAATCTAATCATGTACTCAGACCCAACTGGGCACTGAATAGCATGCTTAAGTGAAAGGAAAGAACAATTTATGGGAAACAGATCTCTAAGGACCAACCTCGCTATGAAATGTTCCCGAATCAATATGAATAATATAATATACAGTACATATTTCACTTCCAACACCAAGCACATCCCAATGACATATATGAAAGCATGTGATCCTCCTGGGATTCGAACTTGGATTACCACATACATATGTTAAACACTCTAACCATTACACCATCAAGACAGTTAAAGGTTAAGTACATGGCTACGATTGTATATCCATTTATCGAATATTGGATAATCAATCTAATCATGCACTTTGACAACCGAGCCGCTGTCTTAAAATATGGTCAATATACAGGAGGCGCTACAATATTGGTAAAAAATTAAGCTCAATAGCATGTGATTAAGCGATTTTTCTCCAAATTGTTGATGTAGGTGTCATTCCCGGGAAACTAACATAATACATATTATATGGATATTTACGTTTTAAGGGTTTGTTTACACTTCATCTTTTTCGTCTTCATCTGGGAGACTTCTTTTGCGTGACTGTCAGTCAACAACTGAGACATCTGGAGGCAAATGCAATGAACTATACTGGTGGCGTCGTAGCCAAAGTAATCACCCTACCTAATTCATGCCAAGAGTACTCGAGTTCACTGACACGTGATGTCTATCGACCAATCAGGTGATGCCATGATTTGGAAAACAGGTGGCCCAGGATATAAGCTGTCAGTTTGACTCTGGCCAGCTTGTGTGGAGGGTGTGAGCCGATCAAAGCTTTTTCCACCGTCTTTAAAAACACTGAGGCTGCTTAAGACCTTTTCGCCTTCCAATAAGTGTAAACTGTCTAAAGTGCAATAACCAGTGTTCCAAATACAGCTGACGAGGACAGCTGGTTTTGAAATGCACATACACTTGTTTTACATGGAAAAATTCGAAACAAAAATCCACCAGCTGTTGACCAAGATGAGTGGTGATCGAGCCTCCAAGCGGCCAGCCAGGCAGCCCAGTACCGCTTCTGTTCATTAAGGTTAGTTAGTTGGTTGGGACAACATAAAGGAGCCGGACCACAGCTAGCTCGGGAATCTTAATGGGTGATCGCAAAGTAACATAAAGTAAAAGATTTTTTCGCATAAGATTAAACTGGCATGCAAGGGCTAGTTGGTTATACTGATGTTTTGGACCGACAGTTAGCCCATCGATCTTTTTAGGCCTAATAGGTCCGGTAGAGCATAGGCTATACATCATTGCTATATATGTCATTAAGAGCTGAAATGTATTATAAGGGAGAACAAAAATAAAATAAAATACATAGGCCTACTGTAAAACAACAAGTTTTTCAGCCAGTACCCAACCAGCGGGGGTGTGGGGGCGGCAGCCCCCACCAATAATACTAGGTTAGGTTAGGTAAGGTTGTTAGGTTAGGCTAATGTTAACCCCATTCTTACTAGGTAAGGTTGTTAGGTAAGGTTGTTAGGTTAGGCTAATGTTAACCCCATTCTTACTAGGTTAGGTTAGGTAAGGTTGTTAGGTTAGGCTAATGTTAACCCCATTCTTACTAGGTTAGGTTAGGTAAGGTTGTTAGGTTAGGCTAATGTTAACCCCATTCTTACTTCGTTAGGATAGGCTAATGTTAACCTTATGAAAACCCAAACAAAGATTTTATTAGGGTTACTGTGTAATTTTAACATGAACATTAGTAAAATCCGAGCCAAGTTTCGTCAAAACTTGGCTCGTGTTTTCGAAATGTCGGGTTATATGGGTATGGAAATTTACAAAACCCGAGCCAACATGTTAATAAGGTTACTGTGTTATTTTCATTTTTAAATTAGTTAAATCCGAGCCAAGTTTCGTCAAAACTTGGCTCGGGTTTTCAAAAAGTCGGGTTTTATGGGTCTGGAAATTGACAAAACCCGAGCCAATAATTTACCAAGGTTACTGTGTTTTTTTCATTTTTACATTTGTTAAATCCGAGCCAAGTTTCGTCAAAACTTGGCTCGGGTTTTCAAAAAGTCAGGTTTTATGGGTCTGGAAATTGACAAAACCCGAGCCAATATTTTTCCAAGGTTACTGTGTTTTTTTAATTTTTACATTTGTTAAATCCGAGCCAAGTTTCGTCAAAACTTGGCTCGGGTTTTCAAAAAATCAGGTTTTATGGGTCTGGAAATTGAACAAACCCGAGCCAAATTTGAGTTACAAATGTGTATTATCGTGTTCTATAGTGTTCTATACGCTTTTTACCCCTCAATTTCCCTGATCTTCATAGCCCTCCCCACTATCGGGGGGCGTGTCTTTAGATTGATGGATAATGGGTAAATGCTTAATTCCCATTCAATTTCATCACTAGATTCGACTAAAACCCCAAAAACAAAATCAAAATACAAAAAAAAATACCTGAAAAACACGTTGTTGCGTCTCCTGTATATTAACCTAAAATATTAACACATGACGGGGTCCTGCTAGTGAGCCCGGGAGATTATCAGCTAGTCTAACAAACTGGTGCTGTTCACAAGCTATAACATTTATCTGTTAGCTTACTAACAGTACGCCAAATTATCCTAGTCAACCTTGATCCACAAAACTATCTACCTCGCTGGCTTCTTAAGTAGTCAAAGTTCACCTCCTGCGCTTTTCAAACACCTGATAAACTGCGTGTACAAACAAATATCACCACTTCTTACTGTGTCATCCTTTTTTTCACATAGGATTAGTACTTTAGTTAAATGCAGCTTCGAAAGGATCAATAACAATGTTGTTGCCTGTTTTCCTTTGTACTCTTTTGTATCCTACTGTCAATCTCCCTCACTTTACTTTCACCCTACTGTCAGTCTCCCTCACCTTACCTTCACCCTACTGTCAGTCTCCCTCACCTTACTTTCACCCTACTGTCAGTCTCCCTCACCTTACCTTCACCCTACTGTCAGTCTCCATCACCTTACCTTCATCCTACTGTCAGTCTCCTTCACCTTACCTTCACCCTACTGTCAGTCTCCCTCACCTTACCTTCACCCTACTGTCAGTCTCCCTCACCTTACCTTCACCCTACTGTCAGTCTCCCTCACCTTACCTTAATCCTACTGTCAGTCTCCCTCACCTTACCTTCACCCTACTGTCAGTCTCCCTCACCTTACCTTCACCCTACTGTCAGTCTCCCTCACCTTACCTTCACCCTACTGTCAGTCTCCCTCACCTTACCTTCACCCTACTGTCAGTCTCCCCCACCTTACCTTCACCCTACTGTCAGTCTCCATCACCTTACCTTCACCCTACTGTCAGTCTCCCTCACCTTACCTTCACTCTACTGGCAGTCTCCCTCACCTTACCTTCACCCTACTGTCAGTCTCCCTCACCTTACCTTCACCCTACTGTCAGTCTCCCTCACCTTACCTTCACCCTACTGTCAGTCTCCCTCACCTTACCTTCACCCTACTGTCAGTCTCCCTCACCTTACCTTCACCCTACTGTCAGTCTCCCTCACCTTACCTTCACCCTACTGTCAGTCTCCATCACCTTACCTTCACCCTACTGTCAGTCTCCCTCATCTTACCTTCACCCTACTGTCAGTCTCCCTCACCTTACCTTCACCCTACTGTCAGTCTCTCTCACCTTACCTTCACCCTACTGTCAGTCTCCCTCACCTTACCTTCACGTCCCTACTGTCAGTCTCCCTCACCGTACCTTCACCCTACTGTCAGTCTCCCTTACCTTACCTTCACCCAACTGTCAGTCTCCCTCACCTTACCTTCACCCTACTGTCAATCTCCCACACTTTACCTTCACCCTACTGTCAGTCTCTCTCATCTTACCTTCACCCTATTGTCAGTCTCCCTCACCTTACCTTCACCCTACTGTCAGTCTCCCTCACCTTACCTTCACCCTATTGTCAGTCTCCCTCTCCATACGTTCACCCTACTGTCAGTCTCCCTCACCTTACCTTCACCCTACTGTCAGTCTCCCTCACCTTACCTTCACCCTACTGTCAGTCTCCCTCACCTTACCTTCACCCTACTGTCAGTCTCCCTCACTTTACCTTCACCCTACTGTCAGTTTCCTTCACCTTACCTTCACCCTACTGTCAATCTCCTCACCTTACCTTCACCCTACTGTCTGTCTCCCTCACCTTAATGCCACCATACTGTCAGTCTCACTCACATAACCTTCACGTCCCTACTGTCAGTCTCCCTCACCATCCCTTCACCCTACTGTCAGTCTCCCTCACCTTACCTTCACTCTACTGTCAGTCTCCCTCAACTTCTCATCACCCTTCTGTCAGTCTCCATCACCTTCCCTTCACCCTACTGTCAGTCTCCCTCACCTTCCCTTCACCCTACTGTCAGTCTCCCTTACCTTCCCTTCACCCTACTGTCAGTCTCCCTACCTTTACCTTCACCCTACTGTCAGTCTCCCTCACCTTACCTTCACCCTACTGTCAGTCTCCCTCACCTTACCTTCACCCTACTGTCAG
This sequence comes from Paralithodes platypus, assembly GCA_032716605.1. NCBI lineage: Eukaryota > Metazoa > Arthropoda > Malacostraca > Decapoda > Lithodidae > Paralithodes > Paralithodes platypus. The sequence goes on along the minus strand of CM064523.1, from coordinate 43,664,754 downwards.
TTTCCCTCACCTTACCTTCACCCTACTGTTAGTCTCCCTCACCTTACCTTCACCCTACTGTCAGTCTCCATCACCATACCTTCACCCTACTGTTAGTCTCCCTCACCTTACCTTTACCCTACTGTCAGTCTCCCTCACCTTACCTTCACCCTACTGTCAATCTCGCTCACTTTACCTTCGCCCTACTGTCAGTTTCCCTCACCTTACCTTCACCCTACTGTTAGTCTCCCTCGCCTTACCTTTACCCTACTGTCAGTCGCCCTCACCTTACCTTCACCCTACTGTTAGTCTCCCTCGCCTTAACTTCACCCTACTGTCAATCTCCCTCACCTTACCTTCACCCTACTGTCAGTCTCCCTCACCTTAATGTCACCCTACTGTCAGTCTCCCTCACCTTACCTTCACTCTACTGTCAGTCTCCCTCAACTTCCCATCACCCTTCTGTCAGTCTCCCTCACCTTAATGTCACCCTACTGACAGTCTCCCTCACATAACCTTCACGTCCCTACTGTCAGTCTCCCTCACCTTCCCTTCACCCTACTGTCAGTCTCCCTCACCTTACCTTCACTCTACTGTCAGTCTCCCTCAACTTCCCTTCACCCTACTGTCAGTCTCCCTCACCTTCCCTTCACCCTACTGTCAGTCTCCCTCACCTTCCCTTCGCCCTACTGTCAGTCTCCCTCACCTTACCTTCACCCTACTGTCAGTCTCCATCACCTTACCTTCACCCTACTGTCAGTCTCCCTCACCTTACCTTCACCCTACTGTCAGTCTCCCTCACCTTACCTTCACCCTACTGTCAGTCTCCCTCACCTTACCTTCATCCTACTGTCAGTCTCCCTCACCTTCCCTTCACCCTACTGTCAGTCTCCCTCACCTTCCCTTCACCCTACCATCAGTCCCCCCCCCCCCCTCTTGGGGTAAGGGGGCCTCCATCTTATGGTGGAGGATAAAAAAGAATATGCCGCATGCGTCCTACTGCGTACAAAGCGACTAATAGGGGGAATGGGGGTAGATTGTAGGCACCAATCGAACAGGGCTATACCCAGGAGAGGCTGTAAGCATTTGATAAGGAATTGCTGGAACTCCTGTTTCATTTGCTTGGCCTCTCTTACTGATTCCCTTTGTGCCAACTTACACTGAGAGTAGTCTAGCATGCTCTCACAAACACTTCCTTCTCCTATCTACTTCACTACACTTAAGATGCACACCACACTTCCTCCTTCAAAATTAGTAAAAAAATATGATGAACACAGGCCCAGCCTCGGAGTCCCCAGGGGGTGGGGACCATAAATACGCCCACACATGCCCGACCTTCTCCTGACGAACCCTCTAAATGCTCTGGACCACGGCCTGTCACTCTTACTATCAACTTTTGAAATATTCGCGGCCTTGCTTCTAATTTTCACTTTGTCGAACACCATCTCTCCTCCTCCAAACCTGATCTTCTTTTCCTCACCGAAACCCGGGTATCTGAAACAACTTCCAGCAGCCCCTTCTCTGTATCCTCCTACTTTCTCTATCCTAGTTTCCAAGCCAAAGGCGGATGTTGTGCATACGTGCACAACAGACTCACTTGTTCTCATTTTCCCGATTTAGACTCCTCTGAATTCTCAACTTTATGGCTCAAACTATTCTGTCATTCTCATACTACATTTTGCTGTGCTGTCTATCTTTCCCCTAACTCTACCGACTTTCCCAAATTCTTCGGCTATATAAACTCTAAAGTGGAACACATTCTATCTATCTCTCCCTTCTCTGAAATCTCCATCTTAGGAGATCTCAACGTTCACCACCGCCAATGGCTCTCCTCTCACTCTTCTGACAAATCTGGTGAACAAGCCTATGTCTTTTCTATCATAAATGACCTAGAGCAGCTGGTCCAGCAACCCACCCATATTCCGGATCGCTTCGGAGATCGGCCCAACATTCATGACTGATTTCTGACTTCTAACCCATCCTCTTATACTGTCAATCTTTTCTCTCCTTTGGGCTCCTCTGACCATAAACTTATCTCTGTCACCTGTCCTATCTCTTCAGTACGACTTTCCGATCCTCCCAGCCGGCGGCGCTTGTGGCATTTTGGCGCTGCCGACTAGGAGGCTCTCTTGCAGTACTTCTTTGATTTCCCTTGGAATGACTTCTGCTTCCGTGGCCGAGGACCCTCGGAGAGTACTGAACGCATTACCGAGGTAATCCTCTCGGGCATGGAAGCATACATTCCATTTTCTTTCTCTCAGTCTAATGCAATTTTTTTTTTATTTTCTCATGCTTCTTCTACTGCTGTTCACAACAAGGAGGAAGCAATGGCCGGGTGCCCAACCCCGAAAGGGGTTCAAATAGGGGAGCTATCCCCCCGCCAAAGGCGGCTTTCTAGGGCCTTTCCTAGCTGATGCTGAGAGGATTGGGTTCTAGTCATGTGGTGATGGGCTGGTCTATCAGAGTGAGAACTGAGCGATCTCTGCCATACCCATAGCTTAGTCTGACTGTTCCTTTTACTTATATATTTTCTAGATCTCAAGTGATGGCGTCTCTTCCGTGGATTGACCTCCCAATCTACCAAGATTGGGAGCCAAAGCGTCACATTTTTCCTTTGCCCCTCAACTTTCTCTTCATAATTGCTGAGGGGCACAGGGCCCTGGGTGGGTCTTTGGTTTCCCGGGCGTTTCCGCACCCTCCTCAGCTCCCCGCCATGGAGTGGCTTCGGTCACCCAGGCTTTATTGTGGTCGGCAGGGAGGGTTCTGTGGGGGTACTCGGTTATGACCTTGGCCTTGCTCGGGGCCTTGGGGCTGTTCGGCCAGGCAGCTTGGGGAACAACATCAACAACAACAAGGAGGAAGCATTCAAACAGTACCAACGCCTTAAAACTCAAGAATCTTGTTCTTCCTATGTTTCTGCCCGGAATCAAGCCAAATCTGTTCTTCGACTTGCCAAGCACTCTTTCATCAATAATAAATGCACTGAACTATCCAACTCTATCTCTTCCCAAGCTTTCTGACATCTAGCCAAAAACCTCTCCAACAACTTTTCTTCCTCATCTTTCCCTCCCTTTTTCCACTCTGATGGCACAACCATCACTTTTTCCTCTGACAAAGCTGAACACTTTGCTCAAACTTTTGCCAGACCTTGGTGATTCCGGTGCTATTCCTCCCTCTCCACCTCCCTCTCTCCTACTTATGCCTAATATCCTAATCTCTTCTAAAGATGTACTTTCTACCCTCTCTGAGCTTAATACTAAGAAGGTGTATGGTCCGGACGGTGTTCCTCCTGTTGTACTTAAAAACTGTGCTTCCGTGCTGACCCCCTGCCTAGGCAAACTCTTTCGTCTCTGTCTCTCCTCTAACATCTTTCCTTCTTGCTGGAAGTTTGCTCTCATTCAACCTGTCCCAAAGAAGGGTGACCGCTCTCAACCCTCCAACTATCGTCCAATTGCTCTCATCTCTTGTATCTCTAAAGTTTTTGAAACTATTCTTGCTTCCAAATTTCTTAAGCATTTCTCGTCTCATAATCTGCTCTTAGATCGCCAGTATGGCTTCCTTAAGGGTCGCTCTACTGGTGATCTTAGACTTACCATCCCCGCCTGGGGGTGTGATCACATCTCAGGCGGACGGTTGAGGACTGGGGCAGGAAGCCTTCGCTGGCTCTTGTATTGCCCCCCTATGTGCCTGAACAGTTTTCCAATTAATTTCTTAAAACCGTTCGTTGTTGATGCCAAGACTGCCTCCTCCGGCAGATTGTTCCACTCATCCACTACTTGCTGGGAGAAAAAGTACTTTCTAATGTTGAGTCTGGATTGTTGCTTGTATATCTTGTACTGGTGCCCCTTAGTTGGTCCTGTGTTGATTGTGAAGAAGTACTCAATTCTCAGTCCCTCCATACCGTGCATTATTTTATGTACTTCAATCAGTTCACTCCTCAGCCTTCTCATCTCCAGGGACATTAAACCAGTATTCTTAAGACGGGCCTCATATGAATCTTGCGCTATGGCAGGGATCATCTTGGTCATTCTCCTTTGGACACCCTCCAATAGATTTATATCCTTCTGGTTATAGGGTCTCCAGCTTTGGGCACAGTACTCAAGATGTGGACGCAACAGAGACTTGTACAGGCTTATAATGTTGGTCATACTCTTATCATCTATTGTTCTCCTTATACTCCCCACTATTTGGTTGGCCTTCTTGACGATACTGGTTATATGTTCGTCTGGATTAAGTGTTTTGTTGATTATAACGCCCAGGTCTTTTTCACTGTCGACATCACTAATCTCATGACCATCCATCGTATAATTATGCTGGGGATTATTGTGACCCAGATGAAGGCATTTGCATTGGCCATATTAAATTCCATCTGCCAATCTTTTGACCATTCCTCTACTATTTGTAGGCTATTTTGGATGTTGCTAAGGTCCTCTTGACCAGTGATTTTGCTAAATAGCTTGGTGTTCCGTAACATGTTGTGTTAAAAATCTGTCCATCACCAAATCAATCAGGTCTTCATCTTCCTTTCTTCCATAAAGTGACTTCCAGTTAATATTTCCATGGTTGAAGTCTCCACCAATAATTACAAGTTCATTCATATCACATGCACGTTCAATGTTACTATACAGAGCATTTTCTTTTTCCGTTGTAGAATTAGGAGCTAGGTAGCAGGCACATAGCAGTATCTCGCCCACAACCGTCTTGAACTTACACCAACCATTTTAAACATTCTCCACACACGACAAATCTTCCTCCAATGTTGCCTTCATCCATGTATTGCAATAAATTATGCATCCACCTCCTCTCTGATTACTGCGGTCTCTCCTAAATAAATCATATCCTTTTATGTTCAGCTCGGCATCCTTTATTTTATCCATTGCCCAGGACTCAGTGATTAGGACAATATGTGGTTCCCTCTCATAAACTAAACACTCAAGATCAGGAATCTTATTTATTATACTCCTTGCATTCAACAATAAACTTTTAATGAACTTAGCCCCAGAACCTCTATTCACATTGCTTGGAATAGACCTATTTACACTATTTACAGTACCGGTACCTTGATGAACTATTGGTTCCTCTTTCTGGGTCCTTGTGGACCTTTGGCAATCTCCAACTTCATTGCCACAATTTTCCTGTTCCGTATGACTAAGCATTTTTTCTCCTTGCTCTTTTCTCTGCCTTAATTCCTTTCTCAAGGTATAATCGTGCTCTTTTTCTTCTTTGGTCCTGTCAGGTTCAATGAAAACATTATTCCATCCCTCCCTCAAGTCAAGGTTCTTAGCTTTTCAAGTACCTGGAATTTCTGGTTCTCACTACCAAGCTTGGCTAAAATCATTCTCGGTCTAGTCTCTCCATCCTTCCTCACCTCTGGAATCCTCATTGCTTCAACAACTTGTATATTGTCCAGTTTTAGTATATCACTGCACATGAACTTCACCATATCCTTGTCACTTTCAAGGTGACCTATACCAGCCTCGCCAGCACTGTCAGTGGTCTCAGTTTGGTTTACTTCATCAATACCTTTCACAATGATATTGCACTTCTTCAATTCCTTTTGTGTGGCCTCATAAATTTCATCCCTCACCAGCTGTTTGGTCTTGTCCACCAGCGTATCATTTGCCAGGTTTTCGATTGCATCAAGCCTTTTCTCGGCTTTGTTCATTCTCTTGGTTAGAATATCATTGCTTTCCTTGAGGTTGTTGACCAGTTTCAGTACATCCACAGCCTTTGAATCACATTCCTTGCAAAACCAATGTTGACCCTTGTGAATCTCATTCAATTGTTGTAATGCTTCATATGTCTCCTTTGAGATATTTTCACAGGTGATATGTACCCACATTGAACAGTACTCACAATACAGGGCAAGGTCATCATCCACTACCGGTTGCTTGCAGTTCTTACACGGCCATGTTTGTTGTTGTTGTTGGGCTGCGGTTCCACGGACGTCGCAGTCCTTACCTACCAGTCTTTGTTGTTGGCTTGGCGCATTTTTACTTCCTTGTCTAGTCATTCTACCAATCTTGTTAACTAACTATGCACTGTAACTAGGCACTCGAGTTTGTATGGAGAGGGGGGCAATCCAGCAGGCTTCGCAGGCTAAATTTTAATCAGGAGCAAAACCAAACACGTCCGTCACCTCCCAGCTCCCGTCAATTATTCTTTCATATCTTCTTTCATATCTTACTAACTCTTGGTCATCCAACTTTCGGGACTTCGGTAAGACTTTTTCTGTTGCACAATACACATCGAAAGCCTTCGGTTTCTGTCCCTCCATCTGTGCCTTTGTGTCTAATTTCCTTTCCGGCCGTTCCACAGCTGCGGTTGTGGACGGCCATCGCTCATTTCCTCATCCTATCAACTCCGGTGTTCCTCAGGGTTCTGTCCTATCTCCTATTCTCTTTCTAATTTTCATAAATGATCTTCTCAACTGTACATCCAGTCCCATCCATTCATATGCAGACGACTCTACCTTACACCACTCAATAAGTTTTCCAGAACGCCCCAGCCAGCAGTCCCTCAAAAGTAAACGTAATGAAGCTATAAAATACTTTTCTTCTGATCTAGATACTATTTCCAATTGGGGTAGAGAAAACCTTGTTGCAATTAATACTTCCAAAACTCAATTTATCCATCTTACTACCCGTCAGGAACCTCCAGAGGACTACCTCTTATTCTTCAACAATACAAAAATCAACCCTACATCTTCTCTCAATGTTCTCGGTGTCTCTTTTTCTTCTGCTCTCTCTTGGAAAGACCATATTACCAGTCTCGCTAAGGCAGCCTCCCAGAAGCTGGGTGTGCTCATCTGCCTCAAGGGGTTCTTTACCCCTGCACAGCTTCTTGCTCTGTACAGGGGCACAGTGCATCCTAGTATTGTTCACATGTGTGGGGAGGATCCTCTCACACCACACTCCTAGATAAAGTAGAAAGGAAAGGCTTTCGTATCATTAACTCCCGTTCACTCACCAACTCTCTCTCTTTGCCGCAATGTTGCATCTCTCTCGCTATTCTATTGCTACTATAATAATCAGTGTTCCGCAGAGCTTTCTCAGTGTATACCACCTCCTCTACGTAGGGTGCGTAGTACCCGCCTTGCAACACAGTCCCACCCCTACTCTGTGCAACTCTCCATCCCAAGAGTGAAATGCTATTCTCAGACTTTCTTCTATTCAACTGCTGAGCTCTGGAACTTTCTCCCAGAATCAGTCTTTCCCTCTTCCTATGACTTAAATTGCTTCAAACTCTGTGTGTCCAGGCATTTTAGGTCGAACGTCCCTTGATTTTCGGCCCTATCACTCATTGAAATCAGGGGGAGGCACTCGTTGCAGGCAGTTATGCCTTTTGTCTCCGTCATTCACATAGAAAAAAAAATAAAAATAAAATCTCCCTCACCTTACCTTCACCCTACTGTCAGTCTCCCTCACCTTACCTTCACCCTACTGTCAGTCTCCCTCACCTTACCTTCACCCTACTGTCTGACTCCCTCACCTTACCTTCACCCTACTGTCAGTCTCCCTCACCTTACCTTCACCCTACTGTCAGTCTCCATCACCTTACCTTCACCCTACTGTCAGTCTCCCTCATCTTACCTTCACCTTACTGTCAGTCTCCCTCACCATACCTTCACCCTACTGTCAGTCTCCATCACCTTACCTTCACCCTACTGTCAGTCTCCCTCACCTTTCCTTCACCCTACTGTCAGTCTCCCTCACCTTACCTTCACCCTACTGTCAGTCTCCCTCACCTTACCTTCACCCTACTGTCAGTCTCCCTCACCTTTCCTTCACCCTACTGTCTGACTCCCTCACCTTACCTTCACCCTACTGTCAGTCTCCCTCACCTTAGCTTCACCCTACTGTCAGTCTCCCTCACCTTACCTTCACCCTACTGTCAGTCTCCCTCACCTTACCTTCACCCTACTGTCAGTCTCCCTCACCTTAGCTTCACCCTACTGTCAGTCTCCCTCACCTTCCCTTCACCCTACTGTCAGTCTCCCTCACCTTACCTTCACCCTACTGTCAGTCTCCCTCACCTTACCTTCACCCTACTGTCAGTCTCCATCACCTTACCTTCACCCTACTGTCAGTCTCCCTCATCTTACCTTCACCTTACTGTCAGTCTCCCTCACCTTACCTTCACCCTACTGTCAGTCTCCCCCACCTTACATTCACCCTACTCTCAGTCTCCCTCACCTTACCTTCACCCTACTGTCAGTCTCCCTCACCTTACCTTCACCCTACTGTCAGTCTCCCTCACCTTACCTTCACCCTACTGTCAGTCTCCCTCACCTTACTTTCACCCTACTGTCAGTCTCCCTCACCTTACCTTCACCCTACTGTCAGTCTCCCTCACCTTACCTTCACCCTACTGTCAGTCTCCCTCACCTTCCCTTCACCCTACTGTCAGTCTCCCTCACCTTACCTTCACCCTACTGTCAGTCTCCCTCACCTTACCTTCACCCTACTGTCAGTCTCCATCACCTTACCTTCACCCTACTGTCAGTCTCTCCCTCATCTTACCTTCACCTACTGTCAGTCTCCCTCACCTTACCTTCACCCTACTGTCAGTCTCCCCCACCTTACATTCACCCTACTCTCAGTCTCCCTCACCGTACCTTCACCCTACTGTCAGTCTCCCTCACCTTACCTTCACCCTACTGTCAGTCTCCCTCACCTTACCTTCACCCTACTGTCAGTCTCCCTCACCTTACTTTCACCCTACTGTCAGTCTCCCTCACCTTACCTTCACCCTACTGTCAGTCTCCCTCACCTTACCTTCACCCTACTGTCGGTCTCCCTCACCTTACCTTCACCCTACTGTCAGTCTCCCTCACCTTACCTTCACCCTACTGTCAGTCTCCCTCACCTTACCTTCACCCTACTGTCAGTCTCCCTCACCTTACCTTCACCCTACTGTCGGTCTCCCTCACCTTACCTTCACCCTACTGTCAGTCTCCCTCACCTTACCTTCACCCTACTGTCAGTCTCCCTCACCTTACCTTCACCCTACTGTCAGTCTCCCTCACCTTACCTTCACCCTACTGTCAGTCTCCCTCACCTTACCTTCACCCTACTGTCAGTCTCCCTCACCTTACCTTCACCCTACTGTCAGTCTCCCTCACCTTACCTTCACCCTACTGTCAGTCTCCCTCACCTTACCTTCACCCTACTGTCAGTCTCCCTCACCTTACCTTCACCCTACTGTCAGTCTCCCTCACCTTACCTTCACCCTACTGCCGGTCTCGTCATAATAGATTAATTTCCGTTAATTATACTCATAGTCCAAATTAAATCCATAATTGCATGTTTGTGGCCGCCTGACAATAACACTTCAGTATTATTGACTTTACCGATCACACTGCCTTCATGTTATTCGATCCATAAATGTTAATGATACACCTCTGGATATATGGATATTTTTAACAATTAAGAGGCCATTAATGTGGTAATTAATGCGGCGATCGGTAGAGCGCGTAGGTCCGCCAGCGTAGGTGGAGGTACTTGCTCTACCCAGTGCCCTTATTAATTTGTTACTGCATTGATTATATATATTAATGCGCTTAGCTGTGTGTCATTAAATGTTTGTGTAGATGTGTGAGTGTTAGTGTGTGGTTAGGTGTTTGTGTGGGCGAATGTGTGTGTGTATTTGAGTGTGTTGTAAGCATTCCAGGTATATGTGTGTGTGTGTTTGAGTGTGTTGTAAGCATTCCAGGTATATGTGTGTGTGTGTTTGAGTGTGTTGTAAGCATTCCAGGTATATGTGTGTGTGTTTGAGTGTGTTGTAAGCATTCCAGGTATATGTGTGTGTGTGTTTGAGTGTGTTGTAAGCATTCCAGGTATATGTGTGTGTGTGTTTGAGTGTGTTGTAAGCATTCCAGGTATATGTGTGTGTGTGTTTGAGTGTGTTGTAAGCATTCCAGGTATATGTGTGTGTGTGTTTGAGTGTGTTGTAAGCATTCCAGGTATATGTGTGTGTGTGTTTGAGTGTGTTGTAAGCATTCCAGGTATATGTGTGTGTGTTTGAGTGTGTTGTAAGCATTCCAGGTATATGTGTGTGTGTGTTTGAGTGTGTTTTAAGCATTCCAGGTATATGTGTGTGTGTGTTTGAGTGTGTTGTAAGCATTCCAGGTATATGTGTGTGTGTGTTTGAGTGTGTTGTAAGCATTCCAGGTATATGTGTGTGTGTGTTTGAGTGTGTTTTAAGCATTCCAGGTATATGTAAGGTAAAACTTGGGATAATATTCACCACAGACCTCACTCTATTTAGCTGTCACTCATGTATTTTAGTTCAATGATAATAATGTTAAAATATAATTTTTCTAACTAACACAAGTTAGAGCTAAGAGATGATATTCATGAACGGTGAATGCCATGTGCCAAAATCAATTACAGTTGTCCACAAAAGTGATGTTCCTCTCCGTATTCTTGTGCATGGAAATACAATGCGCGTAGTGAATGGGAGTGTATTTTCTTATGCAGTGGTCAATTCATCTGCTTAGTCAACTAATAATTAATAGAAACCACTGGATCACATTTTCTGTTACTCCTGCAGAAGGGAAGCCCTGGGCATTATTTGAAAATAAGACTCCGACCATTATGTCTACGAAATAGATTAGATTATGTACACTCACCCGTACTAAAAGTTGCTCAGGGGTGGGTCCTTCCTTCCCCTACTCCACCCCTGGGTAGGTGGAAGGGGGGAGTCGGGTCCAAGTCTTCCCCCATCTCCCACCCCCAAACTATCCACAACTCCCCCACCTTCCTTCTCCCGCTGGCAGTTAGTGATTAGCGACGATTGTTCTCATGTATTGCAAATCATTGTTAAATCATGATTGCACATGCTTACAATGACCAACATTTAATATTGATTAGGAATTTGTTAATATGATATACTGCATAATATGATATACTGCATAATATGATATACTGCATAATATGATATACTGCATAATATGATATACTGCATAATATGATATACTGCATAATATGATATACTGCATAATATGATATACTGCATAATATGATATACTGCATAATATGATATACTGCATAATATGATATACTGCATAATATGATATACTGCATAATATGATATACTGCATAATATGATATACTGCATAATATGATATACTGCATAATATGATATACTGCATAATATGATATACTGCATAATATGATATACTGCATAATATGATATACTGCATAATATGATATACTGCTGATATACTGCATAATATGATATACTGCATAATATGATATACTGCATAATATGATATACTGCAATATGATATACTGCATATGATATACTGCATAATATGATATACTGCATAATATGATATACTGCATAATATGATATACTGCATAATATGATATACTGCATATATACTGCATATATATACTGCATAATATGATATACTGCATAATATGATATACTGCATAATATGATATACTGCATAATATGATATACTGCATAATATGATATACTGCATAATATGATATACTGCATAATATGATATACTGCATAATATGATATACTGGATATACTGCATAATATGATATACTGCATAATATGATATACTGCATAATATGATATACTGCATAATATGATATACTGCATAATATGATATACTGCATAATATGATATACTGCATAATATGATATACTGCATAATATGATATACTGCATAATATGATATACTGCATAATATGATATACTGCATAATATGATATACTGCATAATATGATATACTGCATAATATGATATACTGCATAATATGATATACTGCATAATATGATATACTGCATAATATGATATACTGCATAATATGATATACTGCATAATATGATATACTGCATAATATGATATACTGCATAATATGATATACTGCATAATATGGAGTACTGCGTAATATGATATACTGCATAATATGATATACTGCATACTGCATAACTGCATAATATGATATACTGCATAATATGATATACTGCATAATATGATATACTGCATAATATGATATACTGCATAATATGATATACTGCATAATTGTATTCTCAAAATGAATGTCTATACGCAACGTGGGTTACACGATTCTTGGCTATAATGGTCTTGTGCTTCTCTCTCTCTCTCTCTCCCATTGCACTACTTTCCACGAACAAGATTTAATGTTATTTGAATATAATAATAGCGTAATTAAATCCAATATCATACAGTATTCAGGATATTATGTTCACCATTATTGCAATACACATCAACGTGCCCTCTACGATCTACTCCTAGGTTCTCAAATTACTTACACAGCCGGGCTTTTGTATCATAAAAGGAAAGGACTAAAGGCAAACATGGGCTGGAATAGTGTTACAACTGTTATTGATTGTTTCGTTCATAATTTCAATCAGTTTCTCCCATTTATTCAATACCATACATACTATAAGCGGTCTGAATTTAATTTTATGTGGCCAATACACTGTTTGTAATCGATTAAATGTAGAACTCGACACAACTTACGATCAAAGTCGGTGTTATTTTTTTTTAGTAAGGTTTGAGTATCGAGCCCTTGAGTAGCAGGGGTCGCCTTCTCACTTCCCCTTCTTTGTCTCTATCTGTGATCCCAGCCTCTCACCTCTACAGACTCTATCAACTCTCCTCTATGTGTATCGAATACAGGCAACATTCATCACACACACTAATAAAGGGAAATATAACTCATTCAGACCCGTTATATCTTGATTGTAGAAAGTGTGTGCTATGAGAGAGTTACAAGGAGCTACAATTCATAATTAGTATCTCGAAGACCTTGCGGTCCATTTAGGGGAAATATTCGAAGTGGAAGAAGACACATTGTTCAGTGCACTACACTCCTTACAGAGTGTGCAAAATATTATATACTGACTACTGCCTTCTTGAACTGCTCAACTGAGGAAATGTTTAACATTTCTGAGGAAAGTTTGTTCCAGGTAAAACAGATCTTAAATGGGAAAGGTTCCACAAATGCTAGTGCTGAACCTTTTAAATTCTAACTGGTAGCCATGGTTGCGTATTGTATTCATATTGAGGTTAAACAGTTTGCTATGATCCACATTGTCAAACTCATTACATATTTAAAACAAATAAATTAACTGACCTCGTAGTCTGCGTGTTGAGAGGGAGAGAGAGAGAGAGAGAGAGAGAGAGAGAGAGAGAGAGAGAGAGAGAGAGAGAGAGAGAGAGAGAGAGAGAGAGAGATCACTACAGCTGATATTCTTGTAACCCACGTTGTCTATAAAGACTCATTTTGATAATACAAATATACAGTATATTGTATTAATAAATTCTAATACATTTTATATGTTGGCCATTGTAAGCATGTGCAATGATGATTTAACAATACTTTGCAATACATGAGAACAATCGTCGCTAATCACTAACTGCCAGCTAGAGAAGGAAGGTGGGGGAGATGGGGATAGTTTGGGGGTGGAAGGTGGGGGTAGACTTGGACACGACTCCCCCCTTCCACCTACCCAGGGTGGAGTAGGGGAAGTAAAACCCCACCCCTGAGCAACGTTTAGTACGCGTGAGTGTACATGTTCAAGTAAAAATATGTACTATCCTCAAACTATAACTGTTTTCAATTTTCGTCACTCCTGTAGAAGGGGGCCTGTGGGGGCGCAATGGGCGACATGTTGGATCCAATTATTAATTGAAAGTACATTATACTGTAATGTGGTTCATTAAAATATGATCAACATTTTTCGTCACTCTTGTAGAAGGGAGACAATAGCGAGGCACCCTGGGCTAAAGTTGGAGATTGGTCTCCGATATGGTCACGCTACAGTATACAGTATGCATGTGAATGAAATTAGCAAAGCAGAGACCCCAAAAGACAGCCGATTAAATGTTCCATCTACTCCTGTAGAAGAGGACCTAAAGTTAACAGTCAAGGGCGAAGTATTTTAAAAGTACCCTCATCACTAAGCAAGCGTCCATGCATATAGAGTTCTATGAAATATGTCTTAGCAATTTCCAAACATGTGGCCATTTCATTTTTGCCCACTACTGCAGAAGGCCTTGATTAGCGGGGCGCCTAGAACGAAATTTAAGAAGAGGGCTCCGTTACGGCCTAGATAATATAGTCGAGTATATGCGTGCCTAAGCATATAAAATGTGATTCAGTAATAACCAAGAAATAGCAAATTTTGATAAGTGCCACCCTACAGCACAAGGAGGCTATTTGGGGGGCACCTTGGCAGGAATTGAAACAAAGGGCTCAGTTACGGCCTAGAGTCCTAGAGGATAGTTAATTTATATGCATGTGTAAGGTAATTCAATTTGGTTCAATGATAACCAGGAAATAGGAATTATTTATATACGTCGCCCTACTGCAGAAGATGGCGATTTGAGGGGCGCCCAGGCCGAAATTTACAAAAATGGTTCGGTTACTGCCTAAAGGATAGATCCGCGTAAATGCATGTGAAAAATAAATAAATTTGATTCGGTAATAACCTAGAAATAGCCCTTTTTATTAATGATCGCCTTAACATAAACAACATAAGCAACATAAACAACAACAACAACAATGAGTAAGCTTTAGAGTAAGCTTTAAATGATGGAAGACTTGAACAGAGAAAGCCTTAAGGTAGGACTGAAAATTAATAGAAAGAAAACCAAGATTATGTTTAACCCTTCCTACCCGGGCAGTCTTACCTAATGACGGTCGCCCGTACCCGGGCGAAATGGCTGAAAAACGTCTAGGCCTAGGCTACCGTATTTATGTTTATTTTCACTGCTAGAACTTTCCCATTCATCTATAATCGTAGTGCGGTTTTCAATCTGTATTTTGGCATTGAGTAGAGCTCTGTAAGTCAACTGGTTCAGTTGTGATGACGATTTCAGTGGAGCAAATATTGCAGAGATGTTGCCAATATGGGGGCTTTTCAGACACTAATTTCATCTTACGTCAGAACAATAACATTGAAGAGTCTTCTCCTTCTTGTTTTCGGAGGTGCGGTGACGCAACGCTTGGGTTTGTTGACATACGTCGTACGCACGGCGTTCAGACCATGCTTAATTAGGCTATTAAGCTGCTGCCTTAGGTAAGGCAGACCGGGTAGCGGCCCTTATTCCAAGCTGTCCTTACCTAAGGCAGCCTGGGTAGGAAGGGTTAATCATCTTGTGCAACCACAACAAGTAAAGATAAAAGATGAAGTGGTAGAAGCAGTCGAAGAATATATATACCTAGGCCAGGTAATAAAGGGAAACTCAGATCATTCTAGAGAAATCGAGCGAAAGATAGGCATGGGATGGAGTGCATTTGGTTAACAGAGCTCGATTATGAAAAGCAAGCTATCCCTTATACAAAGTGTAAACGTAAACGTAGGAATGCCCAAAGAGGAATTGAGAGGATAATGCTAGGCATAACTTGTAGAGAAAAGAAGATATCCTCTTGGATAAGACGGATTACATTCAAGGTTACTTAAAAAATGCTTCTGAAATGTCTTTGAACATCTTATCTAATTTTATAAACTCATGTTTCATTAATTGTGTCATTCCAAATAGAATGCTTAGAGGAAATATATCTCCTATCATAAAAGATAAAAAAGGCAATATAACTGACTCAGCAAATTATAGACCAATAATGCAATCATGTATAATTATAGTCATAGGAGTTAATTTACTAGATTATATGAATGGAAAAGACATTTATTGATAAAAAGTAATCTATATTATTAAATCAGTTCGTGTGTCTGTCTGTCTGTGCGTTCTTAATAGGCGGTCGCAGTTTTGGACCTGGGGAGCTGAAACTTTGCATGTGGGTGTCAATTGACCTGGGTCAGGTCATAGAGGGGGCGAGGCCACGATCAGAGGTAGTTTCGAGGCCGAAATTGAAAACAAAAATGAAAAAATTGCCGTTTGGGGCAGGAGACCTCTGATCGAAAAGGTGTATAGAACGAAAGTTGTTCACAGCCCCCCAAAATGTGGGTACGGATGAGGTCAGATCCAAAATCGGAGGTCATTTAGCGGCCGAAATCGAGGTCGCCGTTTAAATTGAAAATGTTTTGAAAAAAATGGCCGTTTGGGGCAGAAGAAGGCCTCCGATCGAAAAGGTGTATGGAACGAAAGTTGTTCGCAGCCCCCCAAAATGGGGGTACCGATGTGGTCAGATCCAAAATCGGAGGTCATTTAGCGGCCGAAATCGAGGTCGCCGTTTAATGAGGCACAAGGAGGTCGAGGCCGGTGATTATGGTAGTAGTAGTATTGTGATGATTGTGGTAGTAGTGATTGATGATGGTGATTATGGTAGTAGTAGTGGTGGTAGTACCCGGGCAACGCCGGGTACCCCTGATAGTTAGGTGTTAAAAATGGAGTATCGAATACCAATGCATGTTGCATATTGAATTGAATTGAATTGGAACTTTTTATTTAGCCAGTAGAACATACACATGATAATCATAATACAAAATTAACATTACATTGGCTGAGCCGTGTGAGAGGTATCTCTCTTAAAGGCACATCAAACTTAAACTCGAAAGCTGTTACAGTAATAATATGAAAACAAAGTAAATAATTTCAACATTGTACACACTACAAGACAAATACCAGGGTCAAAATTAGATTTACTAATCAAATAGATATAGCGAAGTTTTTGTTTCTTCATAATTGTTATGTCGTTATAGTTCTTTTAGATACTCTACAGTTGAGGTTATTAAACAACTTGTGCAATTTAGCATCAGTATGCTAGCGAAGAAATGAAAATATTTCCATAGAGAAAATATATAATCAAAGCGACCTCGAGATATTAGTCCAGACCACATGCGTATGTCAATACATGGACCCATGTAATTATACATAATACCAACTTGTACACGCACATGCACCTACATATACGCATGCACCCAGAAGTACATACGTATTTATCCACACAAATATATACCCAAGGACTGCACACATACAAATGAATAATTATAAAAATGAAATGTTAATATTTGGACAGTAGATGTATTTTTAGTGCAACTTTGAAGGAGTTGATGCACGATTACTCTCAAAATAAGGCACTGATATTGTAATGTATGTTGATTTATGAAGAAAAAAAACATTTGGCAATGTTGATCACATTTTATTGGGCAGGAAACATATATCTAGAAATATTCCAGTGGATATTGTACTTTTACTGATGCACTATTTTCGCAATCAGTATGCTAACGTTGTTTGGGTTATCATCGTCATCACTACCGTCCTGTGGAGAAGGGAGGAATACTCTCTTCATTTTTATTCAAACTGTACATCGACAGTATAATTACGGATGTCTCACATAGAAAATGGTTATATGATAGGAGGAACTCGAATAAACGTGCTTGCCTACGCTGACGACATAGTACTAATTGCTCGATCGATAAATGACAGAGAAGATATACTGTATTCTAAACTGAAGTGGATTTAAATTACAATGCTTATACAAAAATCAAACAAAAACTAAATGTATGATATTTAATGCATTACGGAAAGTCAAAATCAACATTGTGCTCGGCGGTGAAATTGATTTTGAAGTTGTGAAACCTTATAAATACCTAGGTCACATAATAACCTCTGATCTACATGACGGTGGAGACGTAGAAGTGTATGGAACAAATGTACAGTATATGCATATTTTAATAGCAGCTTGCGGGATTTTAAGCATATTGATTAAAACACCCTATTATTGATTTTCAATTCCTACTGTAAACCCAATAATGGGATCTCCCTATGGAACAACAGAAGTACAATACAATCAAGAATATTTAATACATATGAAATTGCGCACAGTAATGCCCTGACATGTATGATAATGATAGGTGCCCGTCCCTACAGTAGTAGTCATGAGGCGGCAGAGACCTGTAGCCAGCTACTGCTCATACACCACCTTATTAAACCCTGTGTCACCTGGGTACAGATACATGAGGAGCGACGGAATCATATTGTTGGTGTGAGGTGAGTGTCTGAACTTAAGCTGTGGTTTTGCGCATATAGTCTGTTTTCATATAGGCAACAGCACTAATATTAAGGTGTTTTAATGTTGTTCTATGCAGTGTAGACAGCCCAACGATAAACATTTGATTATGTTAGTACTTTTTAATATAGTTATATTCTTATATGATATGTAATATATCTTTGCGGAATATATACTATATATATATATATATATATATATATATATATATATATATATATATATATATATATATATATATATATATATATATATATATATATATATATAATTGATTGATAAGAGAACAAACAAAAGTAAAATATATTCTCACAACTATAAAGGAGAGGAAATGGTCATGGGCCGATCATATATTTAGAAGAGATGATAGCAGATGGACAACTAAAGCAATAGAATGGGAGCCTAGAGATGGAGCTAGAGGAGGGGGTAGACAGAGAACCAGATGGAGGGATGGGATCCGAACGTTTGCTGGGGTGCAATGGAACAGACTAACATCTGACCGGTTAGAGTGGAAACGTCTGGGAGAGGCCTTTGTTCTGCTGTGGACTAACTCAGGCTGATGGTGATGATGATAATGTGGAGCTGTCGTTTAGCTTACACTGCGCTGTTTGGTGCTGTTGGTACACTATAAGGATATGTTTTGATAGCTTAGTGATTAGTGTGTGGAGTTTCGGTGTGAGTATCATAGGTTCGAGTCCTTAGAGTACCACATGTATTCATTACTTTCATAGATTTCACTAGTTAGGTATATTTGTAAAATAATTGGTGGGTTGGTGAAAACAAATATGAATCACCTCTTCTATGTAAGTTACTGTGTTTCCATGGAAGCTTTAAGAATGAATTATTGGATTGGACGAACTTGGCTTGACCTAAGGAGGATATAGATCAGTTTTGAATTGATAATGTCAGTGAATGAAAAAAAAATGAACTATATAATAAATGTTGCAAACTCACCTTATTCTTGCTGAGATACCTATAAGGTCAGTTTGCAAACATATTGTAACTATGTAGCATGAGCCCTTTGCGTTTGATCTTATTCTACTCTTATTTTCATTAACCCTTTGATGATAATGACGTAATTTTTAGTTTATTCTGGCTATTATTATACGATTTTATGCAGCTTATGGTAACTTTAAGTGTCCATACTATCTCAATAAACCCGCTAACTTCCATATCTCTTCTATCTCCTATTCTCTTTCTAATTTTCATAAATGATCTTCTCAACAGCACCTCCAGTCCTATACTGTATATTCATAATATGCAGACGACTCTACCTTACACTATTCAATTAGTTTCCCAGAACGCCCCAGCCACCCCATCCCTCAAAAGCAAACGTAATGAAGCTATAGGACACTTATCTTCTGATCTAACTACCATCTCCAATTGGGGCAGAGGAAACCTTGTTACCTTTAATGCTTCCAAAACCCAATCTTTCCATCTGTCTACCCTCCGTGAACTCCCAGCGTACTTTCCCTTATTCTTCAACAATACAAAAATCAACCCTTCATCTCAGTATTCTTGGTGTCTCTTTTTCTCCTGCTCTGTCTTGGAAGGACCATATTACCAGTCTTGCTAAGGCCGCCTCCCAGAAGCTGGGTGTGCTCAACTGCCTCAAGGGGTTCTTTACCCCTGCTCAGATTCTTGCACTGTACAGGGGCTCAGAGCGTCCTTGTATTGAGTATTCTTCACATGAGTGGGGAGGATCCTCTCACACAGCACTTCCAGACAAAGCAGAAAGGAAAGCCTTTCGTATCATTAACCCTTAACCAACGGCGCACGACATCTGTCGAGTTAAATAAATTTGGACTATGTGGCGGTGCACGACAGCTGTTGAATGCCATTTTCAGCACGTAATGTTGCTGAGAAAGAGAGCTGAGCAGTGGGACGAGCGTAGTAACCTTATGACCGCTCCCCACGACCACCGTGGACGTACTGAACTGTATTCTACTTTCCTCCCCCTCCTCTCACTCGCTACACAGGGAATTATGTATGGAAATTACCTTATTTTAGTTTTTTTGCACTCGTGTTGCACGATCGTTGCAAGAGAACCAGTGGTCGTACATGGATGGTTCGGGTGTCATTGGAAAGCTCTGTTTACACCCTTTCAGGGACAGATACTTGTTTTATGCTCTGGGTCTTGTTTATGCATGAAAATGAGCACGGAAACAACCCTATTTAGGGTAAACAAAAACGCTGGGCGGCACAGTGTGAAATACCCTACCACCCGCTCTTTGTGTGTTAACTCCTGCCCACTGACCGACTCTGTGCAATCTCTCTCTCTTCGATGCAATGTTGCATATCTCTCGCTATTCTATCGCTACTACAATAATCAGTGTTCCTCAGAGCTCTCTCAGTGCATACCACCTCTTCTACGTAGGGTACGTAGTACCCGTCTTGCAACACAATCCCACCCCTACTCTGTACAACTATTCAACTCAGGAGTGAAGCGTTACTCAAAATAATTATTCTATTCAACAGCTGAGCTCTGGAACTCTCTCCCTATATCCATATTTCCCTCATCCTATGACTTACATTGTTTCAAACTCTGTGTGTCCAGACGTTTTGGCTCGAACGTTCCTTGATTTTGGCCCTGTCACTCTTTTAACTCTGGGGGAGGCTCTCATCACAGGCAGTTTTGCCTTTTGTCTCCCTCATCCACATATAAACAAAATATTTATATATACCATTCCAATATGCTTAAATTCGTTTAATGATAATGAATGATTATTGTATCCTGAATGCGAATACACATTACTATTTCTCGCACACTCTTTGTTCATCCTGTTCCATTGAGATCAATCGTTTATAGTCTCTCCTCCATTGTCTGCATCCAGTCCACATTTTTGGCCATTAGTCGGTCCGATAGAAGGCGTTCGTTTAGCACTACCCGTCTATGATAATGCAAGGGAAGGCAATCACGGCAGAGAGAGAGAGAGAGAGAGTACTTTCTAGCAAATGCCATTTATCTAATTGGGTAGTCTATTAAGGTTAAAAGGAATTTTAGTGGTCCAAAGTGCTGCTCTATTCGTACTCATGTTTCGAGTGGGTATTTCGGTGTTCGAGTATGTGTTTCTTTCGATTATTCTAGTTTAGGGAATATTTTTGAAAGACCTGGATTATCTAATTAAGGGTATATTTTCACTTAATCGAAAACATTTCTGGACCCCATCTCCCTCATGTTTAGCCCCAAACGTTTCGAGATTATAGGATGCTTGCCCAATTAGTTTGGCTTAAGACCTTGATCTAAGCCTTTTTTCACCAAGTATATGTACATTTTAAGACTATTCGTGCCATTTAGGTGCCATTTTGTTCCTAGAGAGCGATAGCAAGCCTACACTATAGGAGGATTCGGCGTTTGGCCGGGCTATTTTGTCTCGAAAGGGGGTCTTGGATGTGTGTTCTTATGCTATATAGAGGGGGTCTTGGATGTGTGTTCTTATGCTATATAGAGGTCTAGGAAACCAACTAAAAACCTCCCCTTAAAATTCGCGGTCTCATTGATTTCATTAGGTGTTGAAGTAATCATGACCACGACTATACAAACTGTACTTGCTTTAGTTTTATGTGGCTAGATAGAGGTATAAATTTTAAATTTTATTTGGTGTATATCAATGAATGCGGTCATCATATGACACAATAGAAGGGGTAAACAACTATGGACACAAATAGTTTGTTCATTGTGACAAGGGACTGGTTTATAATCTCCAAAGTCATATTTTAACTAACTAACATTGGGACATTACTATTTAACTATTTATGCCACCTGTTCCCGTATTACACATGAATATATGACATAGTCTTGATACTTGATTAAATTGTTTTCTTGTATTACTCTGTATATATACAGTGGCGGTCATTGATTTGCTTCATTGTGAAGACTAGGAAATGTCAAAGGAACCTCTGAAATACAATTATCAGGTATATAATTAATAATTAATTTGAGTTTCAATGCAACCTGAAACGGCTTCCAGTGTATTGACGGTTGTTTTGTATAATTAACCTAGTGTTATGTTATCTTACCACCGTCTCTACAAATTGGTCCTTCGTTACCTTCCTTTATTACTCTCCTTCATTCTGCTTCTTTCTGTTGCCCTCTTGCCCTTTATCAGGCCCACCGTCGCCCTTTTAGTACCCCTTTTTACCCGTTTTTCACCGTTTTTATCGTGTTATGGGTGTTTGTTGTTGTCCATGAGCCACCATGGTTATCGTGTTATGGGTGTTTGTTGTTGTCCATGAGCCACCATGGTTTATCGTGTTATGGGTGTTTGTTGTTGTCCATGAACCACCATGGTTATCGTGTTATGGGTGTTTGTTGTTGTCCATGAACCACCATGGTTTATCGTGTTATGGGTGTTTGTTGTTGTCCATGAGCCAACATGGTTATCGTGTTATGGGTGTTTGTTGTTGTCCATGAACCACCATGGTTTATCGTGTTATGGGTGTTTGTTGTTGTCCATGAACCACCATGGTTTATCGTGTTATGGGTGTTTGTTGTTGTCCATGAACCACCATGGTTTCCCTACCAGTACAACAGGCGTATGAGCTGTTACTGGGACAGCAGTAGGAGTGCATAGGGGGCCGGACACATTTATTATTAGCATTTCTTTCTAGTCTTTAAAAAACGGGTGGGAATGTTATTGGTGTTCGGGTTCTATTCAGATTAAAATTAGGGGGGGCGGGGGAGAGGGGAAACACTCATCTAGGCATTTCTTTCTAGTCTTTAATTAACGGGTGGGAGTGTTATGGGTGTTCGGGTTGTATTCTGTTTAAATATTAATTCTTCCATTTAACTTTACCTTTACCCGTTATATTTACCACTGGGGTAAGGGAATAGAATATGCCTCACGTGCCTTCTGCGTGTCGTGTCTCGTAAGAGGCGACTAAAGAGGTTGGGTCGGTGGGCTTGCGTTCACCCACTCGTGAAAAATACTTACTGCAACGATAAACGAACGAACAGCCTCGGATGTGGACGGACCTAATGTTCACGAAGCCCGACCTACCATGGACAGTCTTAGAATAGCGAATTGGAATGTGAGAGGCGTGAATGATGGCACAAAAGAGAGAGAGGTCCTGGAAATGTTAGTGAATGCCAGGCTGGATGTATGTGGAATGACTGAGACCAAATGGAGGAGTACAGATGTGAGGGAGTGGGAGTGTGGAATGGGTGTATGCTGGAGTGAGTGAGGGAGCAGCGAGAAAATGTGCATGTTTGTTTGTAAGTAACAAATAGAAGGAACGTGGGTCTGTGGGTTCAAGGATTGTGTGGGTGAGAATGAAAGTAGGAATGCAAACGTGGTTGGTTGTGCGTGTGTATGCTCTGACAGAGGATAAACCTGTAAGAGAGAAAGAGGAGTTCTGGGTGAATGTGGAGGCATGCCTGGATAAGTTTGGCAAGAGCAAAATAATATTTCTGATTGGGGATAATATGAATGGGAAGGTGGGTGATAAGAAAGTTAATGGAGTGGTGGGAGGGTGGGGTGTGCCGTCAGAGGTGAATGGGAATGGTAGTGCACTTCTGGACGTATGTGTGGGGAGGAGACTGTGGATAGCCAACACCTTCTTTTGACACAGAATGATACACAGGTACACGTGGAAAGTGGTGTAGAATAAGAAGGATAAGACAGTGGTGGAACGAAAGGCACTGATTGATTATATACTGTATGTGTGGATGAACGAATGAAGAAATTTGTGCTGGATGCTAGGGTGTATAGGGGTATTGGAGGGGGTCTATCTGACCATTATGTGGTAGAAGCTAAAACTAGGATACAAAAGAAGTGGGTGAGGAGAGCTGGAGGGAGGCGAGAGGAAGGTGGAATGGCGAGAGGGTGGAGAGGTTGCAGGAGAAGGAAATCAAGGTAGAGTTCAGGAGAGCAGTAGAAAGAAGACTATGTAGGTTTGATCTGGAAGGTATGGAGGAAGTGGAGGAGATGAGCAAAGTGTTTAAGGAAGAGATCTGTGCAGCATGTGAGGAGGTGTATAAAGTAAAGAGAAGAGGGAGGGGAGTGAAGGGTACAGCATGGTGGACAGAAGAGGTAAAAATAGCTGTGGAAGACATGAAGAAAGCATATAGAGAGTGGTTGGGTAGTAGAGGGAATGAAGATTTGGAGGGACAGAAACAAGTGAGGTACTTGGAGAAAAAGAGAGTAGTGAAGAGAGTAGTGAAGGAAAGTAAGAGAGGAGTAAATGAGGAATTTGGAAGGAATCTGAGTGTAAATGGAGGGAGTGTATGAAACTGTTCTGGAAAGAGGTTAAGAAAGTTAGGGAAGGTAGCAAGGGTAACAGTAAGGGTGTGAAAGATAAGATTGGGCGAGTGCTAGCCGAGAAGCAAGAGAGAGTCGAAAGATGGATGGAGTACTTCAACCAATTGCTGAATGTAAGGAATGAAGTGCCAGCAAATATAGTTGGATGGGGTATGGGAGAGAGAAGAAGAGAAGTAGTGAAGGAGGAGGTCGGGATCAGGAGGTCAGAAGTGTGTGAAGCCATGAAAAGATTGAAGTTGGGGAAAGCACCAGGAATAGATGGAGTGTGTGGGGAAATGTTGAGGTATGGTGGTGAGATAGTGATCGAATGGGTATGAAACATGTGCAAACTAGCATGGGAGAAGGGGAGTGCACCTGATGACTGGAAGACAGGCATAATAGTCCTCCTATATAAATGTAAAGGGGAGAGAGGAGTGTGTGGTAACCACCGAGGTATATGTCTTCTAAGCCTAGTCGGGAACGTGTACAGTTAGGTACTGATTGAGAGAGTGAGAGTGAGAACGGAGAAATGGATAAGTGACGAGCAAGGCGGTTTTAGGAAGGGAAGAGGATGTGTGGATCAGATTTTTACCCTGAAATGTGCTGTGGAGATATATCTGTAGAAGCAACAAAAGCTGTATATTGCCTTTATGGACTCGGAGAAGGCCTATGACAGAGTGGATAGAGAAGGTATGTGGAAAGTATTTAGAATATACGGAGTAGATGGCAAGTTGCTGAAAGCAGTGAAGAGCATTAATGAGGGTGCAAAGGCAGCAATACGTGTGGAGAATGAGAAGAGCGAGTTCTTTGATCTGAATGTAGGTTTGAAACAGGGGTGTGTGATGTCCCTGTGGTTGTTTACTGTATATATGGATGGAGTCATGAAAGAAATACAAGGAAGAGCAGTGGATGTTGGTGTATCGCTGATAAGGGAGGGAAACGAGTGGAAGGTACCGGTACTGCTGATTGCTGATGATACAGTTCTGATGAGCGATAATTATTGATAGTTGCAGGGTCTGGTAAATATATATTGGAACAGTTTGCGAAAAACGGAATCTGAAGTTAAATGCGGGGAAGAGCAAGGTTATGGTCTTCGAAAGTGGTGAAGCCACAAAGTGTGAGGTGAAGTTGAACGGTCAGGCTATGGAGATTGTCAGCTCATTTAAGTATCTGGGCAGTGTGCGGAGTAAAGATGGGAGTATGGATGAAGAAGTGCGGGAGAGGGTGCAACAGGTGAAGAGGGTTGTAGGAATGCTAAAAGCAGTAATAAGAAATAGGATGGTCAGTATGGAAGTGAAGAAGTCCTTGGATGACAGTGTGGTAATCCCGACACTGACTTACAGAAGCGAAGCATGGACGTTGGTGGAGAAACTCAGACCAAGAGTGAGAGAGGTGGAAATGAGTTACTTGAGAAGTGCGTGCGGAGTTACATGGAGGGATAGACAGACAAATGAGGAAGTAAAAAGGAGGTGTGGTGTGGAGGTAGATGTGCTGGAAAGTGTGAAAAAGAACACCTTGAGATGGTTCGGCCATATGGAACATATGGGAAGCGAGAGAATGACTAAGAGGGTGTACGAGAGCGAGGTGGTAGGACAGAGAGGGAGTGGTAAAGCAAAAGAGAGGTAGAAGGATGGAGTGAAGAAGTATATGGATGAAGGCAGTGCTGGTTGGGAGGAGGGGCGTTGACTGACTGGGGACAGAGGTGCATGGGGCCATTTTGTTCTTGGCCATCCCTTCGGGGATCACGGCGTCAGGCAATGGATAGATATATAGAACTTTGTAGGGTTTGTCTCAATTGGTTCATTTAATTTGCTATGGTTCATAATAATTTAACCCATTTGCTGCAGTTCATCATGATTAACCCTTGTGCTGCAGTTGTCATAATGATGAGCATGGTCTTTAACCTTTGATTGATATAATATGTTCTAGGCATTACTCGCTTGCTTTCATTACTCCATTTTGCGCCTTATTTGTGAAGTTTTGCCTTTTTACACTTTTTCGAGTTTGGGCAGTGTATTTGTGTCCGTATATTGTCCACAATGTCTACCCTCAAACAGATGAAACACAATAAGGACGGTATTAAGAGTGTTTTTACCCGGATACAGCATCTTGGAGGACGAGTGTGATGGAAGTGAAGACGGAGTGGGGGAAGGAGATGACCCGTCTTACAGCGAGGCAGTGAGAGGGGAGGGGAGGAAGTCTGCTGCTGCTGCTACAACTGCTGCTACACGCCGACAAAAGGAAAAACTAAGTCTGTTTTCATTGTCGGTGATTCATTGGTTAGATACCTTGGCAGGGCAACAAACACTCAGGTTGGTAAAGTTGTCTGCGTGCCTGGTGCCGGAGTCGGGAGGGTGGCTGAGAAGATAGATGCTGTCCTGGAAGTGAGTGGGGAGGACCCCATCATCTTCCTCAATGCAGGGAGCAACGATATATGGAGATGCAGGACTGAGGAGTTGCTCTCCAAGTATCAGGAAATGTTGGAGAGGATCAAGGAAAAGGGTCGAGTTCCTGTGGTACACAGTATCCTGCCAAGAAGAGGGGTAAGGAAGAAATGGTCCTCCAGGGCTATTGGTGTAAATAGCCTGCTGGAGAAGTATTGCAAGGCAAATACTATTCCATTCCTGGATAACTGGTCCCTCTTTTATGGTAAGGATGAACTGTATGCCCAGGATGGAGTACATCTCTCTCGACTTGGAGTTTCGACTTGGCCAGCTCACTCGACAAGATTGTTGCGGGGTTTTGTTAATAAACCATAGGTGTGTAAGTAAAATAGAATCCCAGCCACATGTAATTGTTAGTAATGCCGAAAATTCTGATAGAGTAGATTTTCCGTCTAGGTCTAGTAGTTCAACAGGTAATATAAACTAGTTAAAAACAATAGAAAATTAGTTGCAAATAAAAGTAATAGGTTGAGGGTATATTATGCAAATTGTAGGAGTTTGTGTAACAAAATGAATGAACTTAGAGGACTTGTGAGCAAATAAAATATATTCATAATAGCACTAACTGAAACATGGATTAATACAGAAACCAGGCATTTTTTAGCAGAATTTGATATACCGGAATATAGTTTGTGGGGAGATCTCCACTTGAGGGTTTTTTTCTTGACCCTTTTCTCCCTCATGTTTAGCCCCATTGCTTTTGATATTATAAAACATTTGCCCCATTAGTTTAGCGATTTTAAGAACTTTCACCCCATATTAAGACCTTTTGTGCCATTCAGGTGTCGATTTTATACTGGCGAGCGATAGCGAGCCTGTAATTTAAGAGGAACCGGCCTTTGGCCGGGAGATTTTTCTACCGAAAAATGTACAAATTTATCTTGAAAGGGACTCAAGGGGGTGTAATTTTAAGCTTGATGGAGGTCTAGGGAACAAATTAAATACCTCCCCTTAAATATGACCGAACAAGTAGGAGGGGAGGTGGTATAGCAGTATTTGTCAGGAGTACATTAAAAAGCTGTATTAAAGCAGGTATTAGACTAAATAATGATAATGAAAGTGTTTGGGTAGAGGTTAACGAAGGTAGTGAGACCATAGTTATTGGAGTTATGTATAGACCGCCAAATATGAGTAGAAATGACGGAACATCTTTATGGGAGGAAATTAAAATAGCATCAAGGTTTAGCAATGTGTGCATTATGGGGGATTTTAATTTTCCGAATATAGATTGGCAGCATCAAATAGGCGACTCTGACTCAAAGGAGTTTATTGAGGTAGTACAAGATAGTTTTTTATTTCAATTCATAGATACGCCGACTAGAGGAAATAATATTCTCGATTTAGTTTTCAGTAACAATGAACATATGATAAATAATGTAGAAATCGGGGACCACCTAGGAAATAGTGATCACAATTCTGTGTATTTTAATATACAATGGAGAGGTAATCCAAGAGAGAATACGACATTAATACCCGACTTTAGAAAAGCCAATTATGGTGGGTTAAGAAGAGCCCTATTAACGGACCCTATGGTCAAAAAATTAAGTCTATCCAGGTGTCCAAATGCGTGTACCCCATACCACTTATCCCTTACCCCTAGTTTAAGTCAGGAAGAGACATCAAATTTGTTAGATACATACGATAATTTTATCAAGTCGTATTCAATGCGCAAAATAAATATATCCCCAAAAGAAAATTTAGATCAGCACAGAACCAACCCAAATGGATGAATAATAGACTATTAGACCTTCTCGGAAAAAAGATAGGAATATATAGAAAAATTAAGAAAGGCGAAATTCACCTACTTGCTTACTATCACAATTTATCAAGCCAGGTCAAAAAGGATATTAGAAAAGAGAAAAGAAATTATGAAATCAAGGTTGCAAATGACTCAAAAAAATATCCTAAAGCTTTTTACCAACTATATAAATCCAAGGTTAGAGATGTAATTGGTCCCCTTAAAACTTCGATAGGAGAAATTACAGAAAATGATTTAGAAATGTGCAGTACATTAAATAATCAATTTCTTTCCGTTTTCACAAATGAAAATTTGGCACAGTTTCCAGAAGTCCGTAAGGTATATAGCGATAGTATAGAAAATAGCTTAAGTGCGGTTACTATAAGTAGAAATGATGTGCTTAAGGAAATTGACAGACTGAAACCTCAGAAATCGCCTGGTCCGGATGAGGTATATGCTAGAGTATTAAAAGAATGCAGAGATGAGTTAAGTTACCCATTAACATTTCTATTTAACAAGTCATTAGAAACCGGTTTAGTTCCAGAAGCTTGGAAGATTGCAAATGTAGTTCCGATCTTCAAAAAAGGTGATAAATCTGTCCCATTAGTCTCACATCAATCATAGGAAAGCTACTATAGTCAATTATTGCTAGTATAATTAGAAACCACTTAGAAACATTTAATTTAATAAATTCTTCTCAGCATGGATTCACTCAGGGACGTTCTTGCCTTACAAATTTGCTTAGTTTTTTCTCAGAGGTGTATGAAGCAGTAGATAATGACAAGTCATATGATATAATATATTTAGATTTCAGTAAAGCTTTCGACAGAGTCCCTCATGAGAGATTGATGAGAAAAGTTGAGGCGCATGGAATAGGTTGGTCGTTGTTGGGATGGATTAGGTCATGGCTAATTGGTAGGAAGCAGAGAGTCAGCATAAATGGTAACAAGTCAGAGTGGGGATCAGTCAAGAGTGGTGTCCCCCAGGGATCTGTATTGGGTCATCTGTTATTTATTATATACATAAATGACCTTGATTTAGTTACTAGTAGGATAACTAAATTCGCAGACGATACCAAAATAGGGAGACCAATAGATTCAGATAGCGACATAGAGTGCCTCCAAAGGGATCTAGATACCTTACACGAATGGTCAGTAATATGGCAGATTAATTTTAACATTGACAAATGCAAGGTATTAAAGATAGGGAAGACGAATACTAATGCAAAATATAAACTAGCTAATGCTGAATTAGAAAACTCAGACTGCGAGAAAGATTTGGGTGTGTTTGTTAGCAACGATTTGAAACCTAGAAAACAGTGTATAAGCGTACGTAACAAGGCAAACAGGATTCTAGGGTCCATCTCAAGGAGTGTGAGTAACAGAACTGCTGATGTTACCTTGAAGCTTTACTTGTCATTAGTGAGACCTCATAATGGATTTTGCTGTCCAATTTTGGTGTCCTTATTGCAGAATGGACGTAGATTCGTTGGAGAGAGTACAGCGAAGAATGGCAAAAATTATTCATAATATTAGAAATCTACCATATGAAGAATGGTTGAAAAAATTAGGCTTACATTCGTTAGAAAGACGCAGAGTTAGAGGGGATATGATAGAAGTGTTCAAGTGGGTTAGTGGGACAAATAAAGGAGACATGAAAAATGTACTGAAGCTCAGTGATAGCAAAAGAACTCGAACAAATGGTTTCAAATTAGATAAATTTCGTTTCAGAAAAGATATAGGCAAATATTGGTTTGGTAACAGAGTTGTAGATGGGTAGAATAGGCTACCGAGTGATATAGTGGGATCAAGAACGATAGGGAGCTTTAATATAAAATTAGATAGGCATATGGACGAGATGGGTTGGGTGTGAGGGGGATCTACCAGGTGTGGGCAAATCGGCGCTCAGCAGACCCCATAATCTTGTGTTAATCTCTCACCATTTTGGTGGGGTCAGTACTCAAGGTATTAGTGAGTTGGGCCTATAATTGGGCCTAGTAATTGTGGTTGGGTGTGACAGGAATCTGCCTTGTATGGGCCGATCGGCTTTTTGAAGACTCCCATTTTCTTATGTTCTTATGTTCTTATTAAAAAGGAGTTAGTTACGTTTCTTACCTCTCCAACCAGTGAAGTGGTTGAAGCAAAGCTATCCTTGGTCTTACGCCAACTGGACAATATATGACTGTCGCCGCAGCATAGAGGACCTCTATGATGAAGATGAGGGCTACTATGCCGAGACTGAAGAGAATGGCGTATATTTGGAAGAAATGGATAATGTGGTAGCTCGTCTCAACAAGAATATAAGAGAGCTTTCTTCAACCGGAGATACCACAACCACCTCCAACAAGAATGATGAGATTCGATTACGAAAGCTCACCCTACCAACCTTTGATAATGACCCTACCCTTTGGTTGAAATTCTGTTGCACTGCAGTGTCCATATAAACAAGGAGCTGAGTGACATCCAGAAGTTTATAATATCTGAGGGGGCAGTTAAGTGGCAAAGCTAGACAACTGGTGGAAGGATTCGCCATAGAGGATGCTAGCTATCTTCCAGCTGTAGAGCTACTGCAGAAAACCTATGGACAGAAAGACCATATCAAAGCTGTACACATAGCTAAACTTAGCAACTTAACTCCTCCTATTTATCACATTGAGGAACTGAAGAGCTTGTAGCGAAGCTCAATCGAGACTCTAAAAATTACTCTACATAAAGCTTGTGTGGTAATTTTAACCCTTTCTCTGCGGGCATATTTGGGCTATTTAGGGCATATTCAGACACTCTTGAATGATTAATCAAGTGTCTGCATGAAATGAAATGTATTCTGCCAAAAACTAGACGAAAATTGCTTCAAAATGACACTAGAATGAGCTTCATAGCTCGCGGGGTTCACCCGCAGCGCTACCATAGACATTGGGGAAAACACGCAATCAATTAGCAATGTAGCGCTTTTATGCCTTTGGCAGCACTGCTGAGACTCGGGTCTGGGACCTCGGTGCACGGACGGACATGCTGACGGTCGGAGATGGGCCCCTCGTGGTCCCTCCCACTGACACGCAGTTTCTACGGCTTTTGCATGCTTTTAGAGCCTGTAAATTGCTGTAACTTGCTAAAACGTAGTACTATGTTTCCCGCAACGTATGAGTTAACTCATAAACTGCGAAGCTATGGTAGTTCAAACCCTCCCGCCAAGCGAAGGTATTTGGTTCTATTCTGACGAAAATCGTCATAGTACCATATATATAATTATTATTTATCCATATTTTGCTTTTATTATGAACAAATGAACATTTAAGAGCAATAAAAGAAGTAGGAATACCATTTGGGAGGTGAAAAAGATGTATTATTGCCGCAAGGTCGTATCATGAGTACAAAGGAGTACAAAGGAGTACAAAGGAAATCAAGCAACAACAGATCTAGTGACCCTTCTAGGTTGCTTGTCCTCCAAAACACTAAGGATCAAGTGTCCAAACAGTGGTTTAGAGTGGGTAAGGGAACATTGGAAAGGGAATTACTGCCCTGGAACTAATGTCCGTGGCAGGATTAGGAAGTTAGTAGGGGACAGATGGGTTAGTAACTGAGGGGGGGATAAAATAAAGTTATTCATTTACAAACGCAGTCAGTCGCGGGTTTGATGCGAGATATTTGTCTAGGCGGAGTTTAAATGAATCAACGGTGATGCAGTCTATAACGTTTCGGGGAAGCCCATTCCACAAGTTGACAACTCGATTGAAGAAGAAATTCTTAGATTCGTGTGAGTTAAAAGATTTACCAATAATTTTGCAACCGTTTCCCCGCGTGTAATTAGATTGGTCGATAGTGAAGTACTTACTACAGTTCATATTGTCGATGCCTTTGATGATTTTGAACACTTGAATTAAGTCACCTCTTAATCTGCGCTGGGTTAAAGGAAATAGATTTAATTCTCTAAGACGCTCTTCGTATGGTTTGTTCTTTAGGCTAGGTATCATTTTGGTAACTCTACGTTGAACTCGTTCTAGCTTGTTTATATCTTTTTGGTAATAAGGGCACCAGGATTGAACGCAGTATTCCAGAAGAGGGCGGACTAAGGAATTGTAAAGGGTTAGGATAACTTCTTTGGATTTATGCTCAAATGACCTGCCTATAAAGCCAATTATTTTGTTTGCCTTCTTAACAACTTCTGAACATTGTTGACTCGGTTTTAGGTTACTCGATATTGTTACTCCCAGATCGGTTTCTCTGTTTACATTCTTAAGCTGAGTGCCATTCATCGAATAGTTTGCTTTCTCATTTAGGTATCCGATATGTAGTACTTTACATTTATCCGCATTGAAACTCATTTGCCAAATTTGGGCCCAACATGACAATTTATCTAGATTGTGTTGCATATCGTCAACTTGTTCTTTTGAGAGTACGCTATTTGCAATTTTTGTATCGTCAGCAAATTTTGAGATTGTACAGGTGAGACCCTCATCTATGTCGTTGATGTAAATTAGAAAGAGAATTGGTCCTAGTACCGATCCCTGGGGTACCCCGCTACTTACATTGGTCCATTTTGATGCCTTACCGTTTATGACTACTCTTTGCTTTCTGTCGCTGAGCCAATTTTCTATCCATTTCAACACACCGTCTTGTATTCCATGCGCTTTTAGTTTTAGCAGTAAACGTTTGTGGGGAACTTTGTCAAAGGCCTTTTGAAAATCAAGGTATATAATATCTACAGCTTTACTCTCATCGTAGAGGTTGAGGATATCGTGGAAGAAGTCTAAGAGGTTTGTTAAACAGGAACGTTTTTTACGAAAGCCGTGTTGAGTATCTTTAAGTATGTTATTTTCCTCTAAGTGATTTACGAGTCTGTCTCGTATGACCGTTTCTAGCATTTTACATACAACTGAGGTTAAGCTAATTGGACGATAGTTACTGGGTAGGGATTTGCTGCCTTTTTTGAATATCGGTGTTACGTTGGCTAGCTTCCACTGATCGGGCATAGTTCCAGACTGCAGGGATTTATTGAATAGTAATGTCAGTGGTTTAGAAAGCTCATCCTTAGCTTCCTTTAGAACTCTAGGCGAGATTGTATCAGGTCCAGGCGTTTTATTTACCTTGAGTTTATCTAAACAATTCAATACTTCTCTCTCTGTAACGGTGATATTGCTTAGAACATCTGAATTATCAATCTGAATCGGCGATGGTGTAGGGATATCACTGAGGTCTTCTGTTGTAAAAACTGATGCAAAGAAGGTATTGAGGGCATTACTCATTTGTTCTTCGTCTTTGGTGTATTCTCCATTTTCATCGACTAACGGTCCAACAGTTGAAGTAACGACTTTTTTCTTTCTGATATAACTATAGAATTCTTTCGGGTTTGTTTTACTTTGATTCGCAATATGTAACTCTAAGGTCTTTTTACTTTGCTTAATTAACTTTTTGGCTTTGCGTCGTAGCTCTACAAATTTCAGCCGTTCTTCGTCATTTTGTGAGGATTTTAATCTATCATTAGCAAATTTTTTAGCAAGCAGGCAGTTTGAAATATCTTTATTCCACCATTTGGGCTTATTATTATGGCCTGGACGCCGAGTTTTCGATGGTATGCAGTCTTGCACTGCTTTTAGGTAAGTGGCTTCGAATAACTTCCAAGATGTATTTATGTCGTTATTGTGAATTAAAAAGCTCCAGTCAGTTTCTTTAAACATAGCTCTAAGTTTATGGAAGTTTGCTTTCTTGAAATTAGGGACTTTTTCGATGCTACTATTTGGTTCGTTACTAGTAAACTTTAAAGTGAAAGTTATCGTACGATGGTCGCTGTTACTGAATTCATCACCAACATTCAAATTCTCTATTAATTCTTCTTTTGTTGCAAGTACAATGTCAAGAACGTTATTACCACGGGTCGGCGTTCCAACAAATTGATAAAGCGAACTCTCTTGCAAGTTCGTATACAAGTCATGTCCGGAGTGTGAAGTAAGAGTATCGCCCCACTTGGTCACAGGTAAATTAAAGTCACCAAAAATTACGGTATCTTGTGAGTTACTTACATCTGCAATTTGTTCGTAAATTTCTCGGTCAGTTTGCACTGATTGAGCTGGAGGTCTGTATATTAATGCAAGTATTATTTTGGTACCTTTATTATTCTTTATTAGCACAAAAGATGCGTCGACGTTCACAATTTGAGGTATTGACAAGAGGGTAGGGTTAAGACTTTCTTTGATATAAAGTAAAACGCCACCTCCATTTCGATTTATTCGGCTTTTCTCAAACATTACATAACCGGGAAGTGAATACTCTGCTAAAAAGTCTCTATCTTCTGTATTGAGCAAAGATTCTGTTATGCCAATCACATCATAATTTTCTGTAAACACTAGCTCCTCTAAATCTTAAAATTTATTGCGTATGCTACGAGCGTTTGCATAGAAAACCTTTACATTTGTTATTTTAGAACTCACGGAACGCTCTTTAATAATATTTTTGGTTCATGTCGGATCTACATTTATGTTCATGGCTGTCCTCGGTCCTCGCTGTCTTCGGTCCTTATCGCTGGTGGTCCTCGGTTGCCTCTGTTTTTTTCTTGGCGTTGGATGATTTATGTCACTGCTGCTTCTTCTCGGATGGCGTTTTTTGATCCATGGCTGCGGACTGCTTCGTGTAGGAGACGACCCATGCGTGCTGAACCCACAGGGTTTAGATGAGTGCCATCCTTGCGGAACAGAGTAGGCTGGTTGTAGAAGTTGTCCCAGAGGTTGATGAATTCAACTTCTTCCCTCAGACACAAATGTTTTAGTCGGCTATTTGTGCTGAAAGCCTTGTCGTAGAATTTGTCAGGTGCGTCGATCTTGGGGAGAATGCCTGAGATGATGATATTCCTTGACTTGTTTTTGTAGTGCTGGATCATCTTGCGATATTTCTCCATCAACTCTTCGGATCTGGTGCGCATGACGTCATTTGAACCAGCATGGATGACAAAAAGGGTATTTTCATTTGCATCCTTTGTGGCATCTTCGAAGGCTTCCACAATGTCGTCCAGTCCAGCTCCTGGGATGCAAAATCTTTTTCGTTGATTTGGGACTCTGTCGCAGAACTCTTCGACCTGAGGCGAGAGTTGGAGGGATATTCTTCCTCTCCAAGCTCTCAAGCGACACTGACAGCTCTGAGTAGAAGTCTCTGTGTTGCAAGGATCTCTAGCTGCCTTGCCCATGTTAAAGAGACGAAAAGAGGGAAATTCGCACAAAACTTACTCGATAAAAGGGGGAATAAGAGGAAAAATAGCTGATGATTGAGGAGTGGTAGCAAGTAATGGAGGGGAATTATCTCACCTAATCACAAATTGCTTTGTTTTGAGTGCCACTAGGGTATTTTCCAAGGATTTTTTTATGCTCTGGATCTACTGAGGACGGTCGCAGTGCACTAGAAAAACCTCTATTGAGGACGGTCGTCGAATATGGGTTAATGAACAAATTGCCTTTTCGTTAAAAAGAGACAATAAGGAGGGCATTAAGGTGATGATGGCATGGACTTGGACAAATTTGTCCAGTCCTACCAGACGGAAGTGTTTAACCGAGAGAGTATTGCAGATCATACATTGGTTTTGCATGCACCAGTCGCTTCTGCATCATTCGCCGTACAGGATATGCCGGGTTCGAGCAAGACTTGTAAATTATGCTCTGGTAATCATATCTAGTTTAGATGCAAGAAGCACAAAAAAAAGTTAAACTAGCGAAGTAGTTGAACTTATGTACCGGGTGTCTTTCGGTGGAACATGGGAGCAAGGGGTGCATCAGCCCTAACATCCGTGACTGCAAGTTCCGCAGGGATAAACACTACCATATTCTATGTCTGGCTAAGCCACAATGGGATGCAACTTAAAAGGAACCTGTCGAACAAGTCCAGAAGCAGGTCAAGACCAAGACCAAGACTACTACACTGCCTGTCTTCCAAAAAGACCTGCACTATTGTCCCTACAGTAATACTGCCTACACAGGGAGAGTGCAAGAAGATGGTCAAGGTACGAGCCCTACTGGATCAATGCTCAAAGCGACCCTATGTACTTATATTGATTCTTCAGTTCATCCGGCATTAAAGGATATGAACTGAGGAGCTGGAATTACACAGGTTTTCCCATAGAGCATCAAAGTCAAGAGTACCCAGTATTATAGCTCAAATATAGATGCCAGGGAAGGTATTATCCGCTCCAAGCTGTAGTAGTGGATTAACTCCCGAATCAAAGGGATCTGAAAGCCTTGATTTCGATCTAGTAAGGTTGCAGACAAATTGGCAGACTCATCCATAACACAGACGGCTCAGTTGGATTTGCTAGTGGGTCCTACAATGCTGAACAGTCCGCTACTCAAGTAGAAGTGGTCACGATTTTGAAGGTCGCGGTCGCCCTGCTGGACCAGTATATTTCCTCGGGGAACTATAATCTATACCAGAACGAGTTATCCAAACTGTGGTATCTTGATAACATCAGGATCACTCTGAGGGACAACAAGACGGCACTAACCAAGTATGCGAAGACAGTAACCTATTCAGTCCAAGAGCAACAGTATGAGGTGAGGTTAACCTGGAATATTAACAAGGAGCGTCTCCCATCAATCTATGGTCTCGCAGGAGGGCGTCTGTCGGGGTTGCTGAAAAAAAATCATCCCAAATCCTGACTACTGTAATCACTATTCGGACGCCCTCAAGGATCAGCCGTGGAGGGTCTTCATCGAGGATGAACCTTTTGGTATCGCTGAATCATGCCACTATTTAGCGCACCATGGGGTGTCGAAGGACAGTGTAACAACTCCTGTCCGAATTGTTTTCGAATGCTTGGCTAAATCTGGTGAGGGCAAACCCAGTCTTAACGACTGCCTTTATACTGTCCCCTCCTTGGTCCCCGATTTAGCTAAAGTACTACTACAGTGGTGGATGAGACTCGTTAGCCTTGGTAGGCAACTCATCTAGGGGAGACAACCTTATACAAATCCGGGTGGAAGGGACTCATCAGCCTTGGTTGGCAACCTGTCTAGGGGAGTAAACCTGATACAAATCCGTACTGCTTACCTAAGGGTAAGGCAGGTTAGTGGATGGATTAGCCGAACACCACTGTAGAAAAATAGTGCTAACAAGATGCACAGAGGGCCTCGGAGTCGGACGGATCCTAAATCGAGTGGTCAATCCTGTAAGTCCTTCACTAAACTGGCTCGGGTTGTCCCTCTCACAGGGAATAGGTCTGCTTGGGGGCATTCTGTGTATGGCCACCCTCGTAAGGGGAGTAAGGCGTCCGGCAATAGATAGATAGATAGACTACTACAGTTCAGAGTTGGTCAATACGCATGGGTCAGTGATATGGAAAAGGCCTTCCTCATGGGGAAGATTCATGAGAATGACTATACACGCTTCCTATGGCCTAGGGATCCTACCGACCTCAATTCCCCCTTTATAATATGCTATAGGTTTTGTGTGGTGTTATTCGGAGCAACATGCTCACAATTTCTACTTAATGCCACCATCCTCAAACATGTGTTTAGTGTGCAGGAGTCTCCTGAGGTTGTTGCACCTGTTAGAAGCGCTTTGTACATCGAAAACCTCCAAGGGATATATTGTGATAAGAGTGCTGCCATTAATCAGTACTGGAACGCCCAAGAAATCATGTCAAAAGCAAATTTGTACCTGAGAGAATGGGCCACAAATAGTCATCAACTACGGAATCTTCTGTAACAGGACGGGGTAGCTGCAAAAGACGAAGAGGTTGTTAAAACACTGGGACTGCTTTGGTAAACTGCCTCTGATTGTTTGACCTTCAATGCCAGACTTGACTCCAGTCCTCTGTCTACCAAAAGAGAATATTTACGAGTGTCAACACAATTGTTCGACCTTCTTGAAGTATTGTTACCTGTGACAATAAGGTCGAGAATTTTCCTCCAGCAACTTTGGAGGATGAAATTAGTTTAGGACGATCCTCTACCCAAAGAGTGTGCAGCAGAATGGTCGAAATAATTCTCGGACCTGAGCCTCTGTGATAACTTTAATCATCCACGGAGGTGTGTATTTGCAAATTTGGTGGAGTTGTATTCCTTTTACGATGCTAGTAGTGCTGCTGCTTATGGTACTGCCATTTATTTTGTGAGCCTGGAGCATAGTCAGGTGGTCATCGCTATAGCCAAGGTCGGCCCTATTAAGTCTGTAACTATACCCATTACTGCAGCCTTAATAGCCGCCAGACTTGTGAAATTTTTTGAG
Organism: Paralithodes platypus; assembly: GCA_032716605.1. Classification (NCBI taxonomy): domain Eukaryota; kingdom Metazoa; phylum Arthropoda; class Malacostraca; order Decapoda; family Lithodidae; genus Paralithodes; species Paralithodes platypus. Next base: position 43,626,191 of record CM064523.1, on the reverse strand, counting down.
GAAGCCTTCCATGAAATTCTGGATTTCAAGAAGATTCTTCTCTGTAGCAACAGTCAAGTTAAATTACACTGGCTATATAGCACAAAGAAGCTCCCAGTATATCTCTCCAGGACGGCCAACCGATCCTCCCAGCCGGCGGCGCTTGTGGCACTTTGGCGCTGCCGACTGGGAGGCTCTTCAGTAGTACTTCTTTGATTTCCCATGGATTGACTTCTGCTTCCGTGGCCGGGGACCCTCGGAGAGTGCTGAACGCATTACCGAGGTAATCCTCTCGGCCATGGAAGCGTATATTCCATCTTCTTTCCCTCAGTCTAATGCAAAAAAATATTGGTTTACTCACGCTTGTTCTACTGCTGTCCGCAACAAGGAGAAAGCATTCAAACGGAACCGACGCCTTTAAACTCTTGAATCTCATTCTTCCTATGTTTCTGCCCGGAATCAAGCCAAATCTGTTCTTCGACTTGCCAAGCACTCTTTCATCAATAATAAATGCACTGAACTATCCAACTCTAGCTCTTCCCAAGCTTTCTGGCATCTAGCCAAAAACCTCTCCATCAATATTTCTTCCTCGTCTTTACCCCCCCCCACCCTTTTCCACTCTGATGGCACAACCATCATTTCTTCCTCTGACAAAGCTGAACTCTTTGCTCAAGCATTTGCTTGAAACTCCACCTTGGATGATTCAGGTGCTATTCCTCCCTCTCTTTTATTTATGCCTAATATCCTAACCTCTTCTAAAGATGTACTTTCTACCCTCTCTGGGCTTAATACTAACAAGGTGTATGGTCCGGACGGTGTTCCACCTGTTGTACTAAAAAACTGTGCTTCCGTGCTGACTCCCTGCCTAGGCAAACTCTTTCATCTCTGTCTCTTCTCTAACGTCTTCCCTTCATGTTGGAAGTTTGCTCTCATTCAACCTGTCCCAAAGAAGGGTGACTGCTCTCAACCTTCCAACTATTGTCCAATTGCTTTTATCTCTTGTATTTCTAAAAGTTTTTAAAACTATTCTTGCTTTCAATTTTCTTAAGCATTTCTCTTCTCATAATCTGCTCTCAGATTGCCAGTATGGCTTCCTTAAGGGTCGCTCTAGTGGTGATCTTCTTTCGTATCTTACTAACTGTTGGTGATCCTCCTTTCGGGACTTCGGTGAGACTTTTACTATTGCACTAGACATATCGAAGGCCTTTGATAGAGTCTGGCACAAATCTTAAATTTCTAAACTGCCCTACTTCGGTTTCTATCCCTCCATCTGTGCCTTTGCCTCTAATTTCCTTTCCGGCCGTTCCATAGCTGCGGTTGTGGATGGCCATCGCTAACTTTTCAACCTATCAACTCCGGTGTTCCTCAGGGCTCTGTTCTATTTCCTATTCTCTTTCTAATTTTTATAAATGATCTTCTCAACTGTACCTCCAGTCCCATCCATTCATAAGCAGATGATTCTACCTTACACTACTCGATTAGTTTTCCAGAACGCCCCAGCCAACAATCCCTCAAAGACAAACGTAATGAAGCCATAGAACACTTATCTTCTGATCTAACTACTATTTCCAATTGGGCAGAGAAAACCTTGTTACCTTTAATGCTTCCAAAACCCAATTTCTCCATCTATCTACCCCTCTGGAACTCCCAGTGGACTATCCCTTATTCTTCAACAATACAAAAATCAATCCTTCATCTTCTCTCAATATTCTTGGTGTCTCTTTTTCTTCTGCTCTCACTTGGAAGGACCATATTACCAGTCTTGCTAAGGCAGCTTCCCAAAAGTTGGGTGTGCTCAACCGCCTCAGGGGGTTCTTTACCCCTGCACAGCTTCTTGCTCTGTACAGGGGCACAGTGTGTCCTTGTATTGAGTATTGTTCACATGTGTGGGGAGGATCTTCTCACACTGCACTTCCCACCCACTCACCAAATCTCTGCAAACTCTCTCTCTCTTTGCCGCAATGTTGCATATCTCTCGCTATTCTATCGCTACTATAATAATTAGTGCTCCTCAGAGCTCTTCCAGTGTATACATCTCCTCTATGTAGGGTATGTGGTACCTGTCTTGTAACACAATCCCACCCCTACTCTGTGCAACTCTCCAACCCAAGAGTGAAACGTTACTCTCAGAATTTCTTCTATTCAACAGCTGAGCTCTGGAACTCTCTCCCAGAATCTGTCTTTCCTTCCTCCTATGACTTAATTGCTTCAAACCTCGTGTGTCCAGGCATTTTTACTCGAACGTCCCTTTATATTAGCCCTGTCACTCTTTCAACTATGGGGGAGGCATTTCCTACAGGCTCTTCTGAATTTTGTCTCACATAGAAAAAAAAAAAAAAAAAAGGGTAAATGAAATATTATTCCTTGTTCTGACTCCAGAATTCCAGTACATGTCCACCAAAGAAAATCCTAACGATCTGTTACATAGAGGTGTTTCATATAAACATCTTGGTTGTTCTGTATTCTGGTGGAGTAGTCCTGCCTGGCTGCGTTATCAGAATGAATGGCCATAAGACGTTATACTAGATGTACAGACAATGCAAATTGCTAGCCAGGTCATTGGAGCTACCGATATAATTGAGATGCAGTTATGGGACTGGGATAAGTATGGCAGTTATGAAAAATTAGTGCGAATGGATCGATCGTAGCATGGATGATGCGGTATAAAAATAATCTGAAGGTAAAAATAAAGGACTTGTCACCCACAGACAATGTTCACCTCAACATAAAGGAGCAGAAAGCTGCAGAAATTCTGCTAATTCAACATTGCCAGCGGGAAGGGTCCCCTGAAGAACACGCATTATTATCTGGAACCAAGGGTACTCGCACCAACCTGATGAACCAGTTGGGGCTTGTCATGAGGAGTGATATAAAATTTTGTGAGAATAGACTAAAGTTAGGGGCTCTACCGGATTCTACAAAATATCCGGTCCTACTACCCTCCAAACATCCCTTCACAAACCTGCTTATTGATCAATGCCACCGTATCTCTTGCCATTACGGAGTAAATCATGTGATGGCATATATCGCCAGAAGTGGTGCACACCCAAGATCAGCCAAGTCATGAAACAAGTGATCAGAAAGTGTATGGTATGCCGTAAATTGCAAGGCAATGCCTACACCGCAACCAGAGTACCCCCACTACCAAAAGTATGTACTGTACCACTCCTGGGAGATACCTTTGAGGTTACTCGGGTGGACTATATGGGAGCGATTTCTGTCCGGGACTCACCAAATATGAAGGCTTACATGATACTGTTGACATGCGCCACCACAAGAGCGATTCATAATGAGGTGTTTATCAACATGACATGTGACAGCTTCCTACACGCATTCCGAAGGTTTAGTAGTAGGCTAGGTTTTCCTCAGATAATGATGAGTGATAACGCAAATACTTTTGTGGGAGTCTCTAGGTAACTGGAAGAGATAAAGGAGGATCCCCGCCTTCAGGCTCACCTCACAGACATTAGATTTGAATAGCGATTTATCCCACCAAGAACACCATGGTTCGGGGCCATTTGGGAAAGCGCAATCGGAATAGTGAAGACAGGTTTGAAGAAAATTATAGGTCGTGCCTTGGTGTCAATAGAGGAGTTGACAACCATCCTACTGGAGGTGGAGGCTACCATACATAATTGCCCGTTATCTTATGCGGTAGGTGTTCTGGAGGACCTTCGTCCTATTACCTCTTCTATGCTACTTAAAGGTCGTTGTAAATGCAGTTCTCCCAAGGATACTGTCCATCTGGAAAAAATGCAGGATCCGAGTTATGATAGCAAGGCCGTAATACATACCAGATATAATTATATCAACAAACTGATCCGGAACCTATGGAAGCGATGGTTCAGTGAATATCTGGTATCACTGAGAGAAGCCTATACTGTATATATATAACAAGATCAACCGGTGCATGGCCCAAATTGAACAATATGATGAGGGACCTTGCATCTTGTGGAGCTTAGGACGCATAGTGAAGCTCTACCCAGGACAAGATGGTAATGCAAGAGTAGCACAGGTTAAAACAAAATCTGGCTTGACTATTGGACCCATCATCAAATTGTATCCACTAGAACAGGATGTTCAATTGCAACAGCTCCCTCCTTAGGCAGCCGCTAGGGATCAAGGTTTTTGTTAACTCACTCCACATTCAACTGCTGTTGAATAATAACGGAATTATTATCGGTGGAGGGTGCCTCCACCGATAATAATTCCGTTCAAAACCAACTTCCGCGCCGGGACGCTGTTAGCTCTTCACAATCTAATATTGCTGCTGGGTTCATGTACATGGTGGCGGGAATGCGTCGAGACTTTATAGTAGGTGAATAGCTCTACATTAGTTAGTTGTTTTGAATCTGGTGCCAATTGATACATACTTGCCTTTAGGTTAGGTTAGGACAGATTCAAGTAATTAGAATCTAATAAGTTTAAGCCATACAAATATATCTAATCATAAATATATTTTTGTGATAGCCATTACAATAGATGATTAGATATTTCAGTATATATTATCGTATCTCCGCGCATGCGTCGTCTATACCTGCGGGTTTGGACTATCCAGTACTCTCACTCTAGCTAGCGGACCAGTATCAACACAACCATACACATCCTGAATCACCTAACCAACTTCTAGCTAAGTCAATTTCCTACTTACTTATATGTAGTGGCGACTGGACCTACAACATATTAATTCCTTATCCTAATATCTCTCTCTCTCTCTCTCTCTCTCTCTCTCTCTCTCTCTCTCTCTCTCTCTCTCTCTCTCTCCACTTGAATAATTGCTGTGCATTAAGGGAAGAGTGAGTGTGTACAGTATGTATGTATGTGTGTGTGTGTGTGTGTGTGTATGTGTGTGTGTGTGTGGAACCAGATGTATACTTTCGGTGGTATAATACCGTCAGGCGGTTAAACTTGCGCGAAGTTGGGTCATTTCGAGATTTTTCCAACATAAGGGAGTGGCAGCTGCGGTGGTAGTTTTGGTAGTTGTGGTTGGACTGGTAGTTGTGGTCGTAATATTGGTATTGTTTGGTAATGTTGGTAATTGTTTTGCTTTTAATGGTAATGTTAGTAGTTGTGGTGGTACTGTGCACAATTGTGGTGGTACTTGTGATTGTTGTGGTAGTAATGTTGTTCGTTGTGGTGGTAATGTTGGTAGTTTTGGTATATACTGGTACTTGTGATTGTTGTGGTAGTAATGTTGTTCGTTGTGGTGGTAATGTTGGTAGTTTTGGTATATACTGGTACTTGTGATTGTTGTGGTAGTAATGTTGTTCGTTGTGGTGGTAATGTTGGTAGTTTTGGTATATACTGGTACTTGTGATTGTTGTGGTAGTAATGTTGTTCGTTGTGGTGGTAATGTTGGTAGTTTTGGTATATACTGGTACTTGTGATTGTTGTGGTAGTAATGTTGTTCGTTGTGGTGGTAATGTTGGTAGTTTTGGTATATACTGGTACTTGTGATTGTTGTGGTAGTAATGTTGTTCGTTGTGGTGGTAATGTTGGTAGTTTTGGTATATACTGGTACTTGTGATTGTTGTGGTAGTAATGTTGTTCGTTGTGGTGGTAATGTTGGTAGTTTTGGTATATACTGGTACTTGTGATTGTTGTGGTAGTAATGTTGTTCGTTGTGGTGGTAATGTTGGTAGTTTTGGTATATACTGGTACTTGTGATTGTTGTGGTAGTAATGTTGTTCGTTGTGGTGGTAATGTTGGTAGTTTTGGTATATACTGGTACTTGTGATTGTTGTGGTAGTAATGTTGTTCGTTGTGGTGGTAATGTTGGTAGTTTTGGTATATACTGGTACTTGTGATTGTTGTGGTAGTAATGTTGTTCGTTGTGGTGGTAATGTTGGTAGTTTTGGTATATACTGGTACTTGTGATTGTTGTGGTAGTAATGTTGTTCGTTGTGGTGGTAATGTTGGTAGTTTTGGTATATACTGGTACTTGTGATTGTTGTGGTAGTAATGTTGTTCGTTGTGGTGGTAATGTTGGTAGTTTTGGTATATACTGGTACTTGTGATTGTTGTGGTAGTAATGTTGTTCGTTGTGGTGGTAATGTTGGTAGTTTTGGTATATACTGGTACTTGTGATTGTTGTGGTAGTAATGTTGTTCGTTGTGGTGGTAATGTTGGTAGTTTTGGTATATACTGGTACTTGTGATTGTTGTGGTAGTAATGTTGTTCGTTGTGGTGGTAATGTCGGTAGTTTTGGTATATATGTTGCCATTCGTGGGAACAATGTTGGTAATTGTGATGATAATGTTGATAGTTGTGGTGATGTTCGTGGTAGTTTTGTTAATGTATGTATTTGCGTAGTGGTAATAATGGTAGTGGTGTTGTTTAGTGTTGGTAGTTGTAGTAGTAGTAATGATTATTGTGGTTGTCAATATTTGTATACCCTGTGCATTATAGTTTAGCCAAAATACCAACCTCAGCTTTTCATAACTCTAAAATTACATCAGTAATCGAGTTAATGTTCTACCAGTTGGGAAGAATCAGCCTGGTAACTGGTTTGGAAATTTAAAGCCATTTAGCTCTAACTAACCCCTTTTGATTTACCAAGGTAAGGGATCACAATTTCGTCCTACCTATAAATAACAGGGTATATTTGTGCTATTAATACTTCAATGCTGGTTATTTTGTGACAAGTGGTGTTGGTAGTTTTGGTGGGTAAATACATTTGTGGACGGTATTGTTGGTTGACATTGTTGATAATGTTGGCAGAGTTGTGGTCAGTAATGTTGGTAGCTAAGATAAGGACAGAGTTGTGGCAGGATATGTTGATGGTTGTAATGAGTAATACATTTGATTGGCCTTACTACTGCGCTAAAAATACTACAAATCCAATGAGGCAATGGAAAGATATTTTTAGGATGCAATTTGTACATTACTTAGTTTCAGAACAGTACCACAAAGACCACTGACAATCCATAACATAAGTATCATGTTGCTTTTCTTAAGTTCACATTGTATGAATACTCCAATATTCGAAATATTCAACGAGTATACGAAATATTTACTGAGTGAAAAGCTCAATAAGTGGAGTGGAAATATAGGTCGCCCAAGATTGCAAGGAGAGACGGCGAGACAATGATATTGTATCTCCAGGAAGGCAAGAATATGTCTAGCTGATTGACAAATTTGTCTCACTCGTCATCAGGAATAAAACCTTCAGACGTCGTCATAATATTATACTGTATATATATATATATATATATATATATATATATATATATTAGTAAAGCCAGGTAATACATTTTCTTTAATACATACGAGGTTGAAAGAAATGGCAATTTCTGCATTGGAAATTTTATTATTCAAAGTTTCCAGGTCTCTGATGAGTTTTTGCTGGGTGGCAGGAAGTAGATGAAGGAGATGAGCAAAATTCATGGTGGTACAGGGTTACATAAATGTAAATGATGATACAGGATATACGACACGTTTCACTGGACAACCAGCATTATCAAGTAAGGAAGGAATGATATAAAAGGTAAACAGGAAGGGTATATATAGAGGGTGGAGGATCAGAGGTGGCGAAAAACAAGGGGCAAAAGTCTACTATTGGTGGAGGGGGATTCTGGGAAAGAGAAAGGGGGAACCGCTTCACGCATGCGCACTGGATGCGGGATGGTGGTCGGTTGGTGGGGTCGCAGCTGATTGGCTGCGTGTCGAGGGGCGTGGCCTAAGTTGTGTGGCGCCTGCGGAAGACGAAGCTGAAGGAGGTAGTGAGGGGGGGTGTTAGGTCCTGTAGGAAAGTGCCTTTTGGCAGAAGGAAGGATCTGAAGGTCCAGAGTATGGTTGTTGATGTTGGGATCTAAGGCTTGGATATATAAAGCTTCGAGTATAGGTAATCTCCTTGGGTCACTTTCTTTATCGAGTATGGTGGTGTGTTTCTCTTAACTCGTTGCGTGTGAGGTGAGGGTGGTTAGGGGTGAGATAGTGGTCTTTGATGGTGTTACGTCCTGGAATATATAACACTGGGCTCTTTCTATTGGACTAGGTATGCGGCAACAAGCAACAACGGAAAACGCTAGATCCCACCCTTATCTATAAACCCAGGCAACAAACCACCCTAAACCGTCAAGAGTCCTGCCTGGACAACAAGGTATCCTATGACTCGGTTACAGGGTGCACGCACTATAGACTGCTGATAGTCAAGCAGGCTATATAAAAGATCACACAATTAAGTTGACTTAAAGCTTCAAGGAAAAGATAGATAACGGAATTAAATTGCAGAAACAATTTAATAACAAACTAGAAGAAAGTACATTTAACGTTACGTTAATTAATACAACTAATCACCCCTGCGTGAAAGAAGGTGAAAGCAAACAGTCCTCAAAACATCGTACAGGTAGACCATATGCAGGTTTCTAAACTGCATGCAGCTACTGTAGGATCTGATGCTTAGCAAAGAAAGTAAGTTACGGATTTAGAGAACTCTTAACTCATAAGCAGGAATAAATACTAGTGATAGGCCATACAGTGTATAATGGCATAGGTATAATTAAATAAAGGCAGCAACTCGCAACATAACCACATACAGGTGTGCTTCTCACTCTTAGTCAGGCAAGCATGCTCGGACAGAGTCTCTAAGCCACACCCTGACTCACAATGCTCACAAAGACGGTAAACTGTGGCACAATAACAAGCATACAGAAAATAAACCCCTAGCTGTTAATCTGCCAGGTGGCAGAGGTCTAGCCGGAAGGATATAGGCTTCGGATACCCGGGCTGAGCCACCTGCTCTAGCCTAGGGACGTTCCCAAGTCTGTGCGCCAAATTACTCTAATTGAAAGGGTGCTCTCTTGAGAGACTCGGATCCCAAGTATCTGACTCTCTCCTGGCGACCCTAAAACAAACGCAAGACGTGGTAGCGCAGTGCTGAGTGGACTAGGCAAGGGCCCTCACACAACACAACACTAGACACACAGGGACACAGACAAGAAAATGCCCCCCAGACTCCCACGGGTATCCTAGTAAAGTCGTGCAGGTCCACAGGACTCGCACCAGCAGACTTTACTTAAAGGATCGCAAAAAAAAATCCCCCCCGGTCTAGCCCCTGCTCACCTGCCACAAGAACACACTAGCAAGCATGAAACCACCAAATATGAGACAACAAAAAACTTCCTAGGTCTCATTAACAATTACATCTCTGCATAAGGCCCAAAATCCTATCTAGTTATCTGAGAGCTCGTCGTTAATACAATGATAGATATAAGGTCTATCAAGGGGATGGGGTAATTAAAAAGACTGGTGAAGTAGTGGAAAGAAGGTATACAAAGTAAGAGAGAAAGTTTCTAAGTGGGCTTGAGAGGGATAGATATCAAGGGGGTCCGAAGGGTACGACAGTGAGGTGAGCTCTGAGTCTTGAATCTGTCTGGACCCCACCCTAGGCATGCGAAATACATCCCATGCTTGGCAACACTCAACACCGTTGCCGGGTCAAAATCGTCTACCCCTTGCGTGAGTCGAAACTAAGCCTAACGTTGCGATTAATTGGCAACAATCAGGCTCGTCCCAAGCTAGTCTCTCCGCGCCCGCGCGAAGCAACGTCCCCCAGCCGGTCTCTCTCTCCCGCTCGTCTCCTCCCACTCTCACTAGACTTACATCTTATATATAATAATGAAACAATCAACTATCGAGAATAAAATATACTAAGATGTGTTGGTTAAGAATAAGGGCAGCTTCAAGCTGTGAAACAACATAAGAATATCCCAGACATTAGTTACATTGTCGTAGGATATATACTAAGGAAAAGCCGGCCAGCCGGCTGCCGCCAGACGGTTTCTAAACGGCTGGGCAGCCGACACTCGCGCATGCCCGCACGTGGCTACTATGCAGGAGCGTCACACTTCCCCCAAGATATAAGACACTTGACTAAGGTCTTCATATCTAACAGAAAACTTCTCATAGTACCACACACTGTTGCGACACAAGGCACTATATATAACAAAAATAAAGACTGTTGCACTCCACCAAGCAAGTTCAACTAACTTAGCGACAATAAGCGAAAACATTCAACTTAGATACTGCTACAACATCTTATACAAAATTCTACACGTTATAAAAATAAAGAGTTTGTATAAGGTTTTTGCTTTTTTAATTTTTTTTTTTCGGCTGAACTACAGTGACAGCCTATTTTCCTCCACCCTCAACACACACTGACTGAACGGCGAGGGTTCTCCTGCAAACAAACCCTCCTGTGACAACCAATCAGCCAAAACATTATCAGTGCCCTTAGCATGCCACACATCCAACTTGTGTCCCGGCAGCAAAACAACACCTGGCACTGATAAACTGCCCAGTTCATCACAAGACTGGCATTTCTCTTCGCTCTTTCCGGCAACGGGGCCTGCCAATAACCTTTCACTAGTTCTACCTTCGTGATAGGCGATGCAGCCCCGAGGCGGTCTATGGTGTCGTCAACTCTCGATAAGGTATAGGCGTCTGTCAGGGATAATGCACACACACTCTCGCAATCAACACACTCACTGATCTTGCCACTTAACACCGGTTGCAAAGTTACAGGCAACGACTACTCACGACATTCCTTATCCCTCAGACCCTTCGTCAACACGTAATCCAGCTCTGCTTGCACCACAGGCTGTCGAGCAGGATTTATACGGTTGGGAATTAAACTGAGCCTTGCACTATCTCCAGCCTGCATGTCGGATTCTACCCCGTACATCAGGCCTGGAGAAGCAACAAACATGCGGATGCATTGCCACAGCCTAGTAAACAACTTATCTCGCAGAATAACAATCCTAGTGCCCTTCCACAACCCCGCCGAGACCGCAGCTTCTAACCTATAGTCTCCCTCCTTCTCCACCTTCGTCCCTAGAACAGCCAGGTCATGAGAGGGACAATCAGTACCACCTGTGCAGTCACTCCCATAGCTCATTATTGCTAAGGCTTCCCCGCCGATACCGTACATGCGCACCCCCGCATTCCTTGTGACGACATCTGCCTGCGCAGCATCACCGCTTTTAGCGACATGGCCAGATACAGTCGGTCTATGGTCGGGCTGTTGCATTAGACTAGAGCAGCATTGGGAGGCTATGCGACGATCGGGCACAGCCACTCCACAGCCAACCTCACCAATCTGCTCAATGTCCTCCTTTTGACCACCACCCTTGGCAGCCATGGGTCGACCCTGACCTGGCAACCATGCCAAAGCCTCGTCGCCCACCTTGAACCACCGAAACAACGAGGCTAACGGTCTTTCAACATTCATGTGACCTGCCCGCGGAACATCTTGCACCGCCCGAGTTGTGAGACTCAGGGGCTCGGCACGACCAGTGGGGTATGAACCGAGCTGGTGCTGGGGCGCTGCACACTGCTGCTCAGGCAGGTGCTCTAGCGCTTCCACAGCCACCAGACTCGTGTCCCCCGCCCACTGCTCCGCCGAGACATGACAATCCCTACCTTCCTCCACCTGTGCCCTACTTCCCCCCTCTCCTTCTCCACCTTGGCCGCGGCAGACCAACGCAGGGACAGTAGGCTGCTCAGGTGGTTGCCTCACAAACTCCTCCAACAGGTTCACATGACATGTTTCCCCGTCCTCGTGTTTGATCTCGACAGCACCATTACCACACTTCTAAACTTCCGGATCCTCCAACTGCAGTTTACAAATATCTGAGGGAACCAACCTGTCTAGATGCTTCCGAAGCAACCCAAGTCCTCCCCCAATATCAAACTGAGCAACCCTTTTTTCTCTCCGTGTGTAACGTTGCTGTCTCGGAGTCTCTTCCTGCCCTACCTCCTCACTAGCTGTGACAGGTCCTGGGGCCTCTCCAGACTCTAACATAGGTGCCAATAATGAGTCACCAAGAAACACTGCCGGCTCAAAACTCTCGAATTGACCAACACTTCCCGTTTTCTTGTGACCTTTCCTCCGCGGTTTGATAGACTGAGGTGGTGGCTGCAAGGCTCCGGATATCTGAGAACGCGTCACAACACACGCCATGGTTTGTACGCTACACTTCTCAACCCGCTCCTGTTCCTCCCTACTAACGTCGGCCGCCTTCTCGGCAACGACCAAGGGTGAAACCTTAGAAGCAGGCACCGCAAAGTCGTTGCCGAGGAGGAGGTCGACGCCCCCAACAGGCAAGTTCTCTACGATTCCGACATCCAGCTCCTTCGCCACACCACCCACCTCCAGCTCCATCCGCACCAGCGGGTAGGACTTCGTAGCATTCATCCCCTGAACTACCACCACCCGAGCAGCGTTAATCGGCCTACCAGTAAAGTTCTTTAACAAGGTCTGAGAAGCCCCAGTATCACACAATAGCTTAACTCCTCGCCTTTCGCCAGCCCACCTCACAAAACCATGCCCTCTATGACCCCCAAAGACGTCGCGGACAGGGTTCGAGCCTTCCGGACTCTTGATCACAGGCTGTGTCCCAACCTCTGACGAACTACCCTTGGCAAACTCAGAAGATATAGGCGACACCCCTATGCTGCGGGCCAATGACACAACCTTGTTTGGTGGCTTGTTCGGACAAGCATTTGCAAAGTGACCCTCCTTGTGACATGCAAAGCACTCTTTACTCTTTGGATTCCCTTGGGAGTGGGAGGTACCATTAGACTTCTTATGCGGGACGGTATTTGGTTTATGTTCAGTATTATTGTCAGTGCTACATGGTTTTGTGTATTTATATGTATCAAAATTCTTGGGAGGGGGAGGGGTACGATCCTTTGCACCCGACTCACTCCTAGCTGCTGCTTCGTACCCTCGAATTAATGACAGTCGGAGGTCAGCCATTTCTGCTGCCTCCTGGAGAGTTCTAGGATATTTTTCCTTTATATTTAATGTTAAGTCCCCGCCTGTGCACTTAAAGAACTGCTCCAAGAGAACCAGCTCACTCAACTCCTCAAAAGTAGCTGCCCTCTCAGAACGCAGCCAATGTCGTAGTGCATCAGACAAGTCCCGGGCGTGTTCTAGGAAGGTACTATCCTTGCCCTTAGTAACACCCCGAAACATCAAGCGGTAAGTTTCTGGTTGTAACTCATAGGCCCGTAGCACAGCCTTCTTTAGCTCATCATAAACTAAACAGGACTCTAAAGGTAGTGCATCATACGCTTTTAGCCCCTTTCCTAGGAGTCTTGATGAAACTAATGCTGCCCACTTTTCCTGAGGCCACTGGTGTTCCTGACACTTCTTCTCAAATCGCATAAAAAACTCAGTCACACATCGAACACAGGAACTAGTTTAAGCAGGTGCGACAATGATTGGTCCCGATGTCTGTAACCTCCCCCAATATTTCGCCCTGTTACCTCCACTCGAGATCTCTCCAGCTCCCTGTCAGCCCGATACCTAGTAGACTCTGCCTGCAGTTCAGCCTCTCGTATAGCTGTTCTCTCTGCAGCCTCAGCCTGCGCACTAGCCTGTCTTTCGGTAGCCTCAACCTGAGCTCTAGCAACCTCAGCCTGAACTCTAGCCTGTCTTTCGGCGGCCTCAACCTTGGCCATCTCAAGCCGAAACAACAAATCTGGAGTCAACCCTTGAGGAGGGGAAGGTGCATTTAATGGAGAGGGTCCCTGTGATTGAATTCCACGCTGCCATTGACCATCAACTTGGGGGTATGTACTAAATTCAGGCACCCTGACGTTTGATATGGGGGTAGAGTGGAGGGGGGGGGGGCTGGGGACCGGGCCCCCAGTCGCCTCTCCACCCAGGTCTCTCCCTTCTAAACCCAATATCAAAGTCCTCAGCTGATCTTTCCTCATGCCACTTAAACCCTGGTGACCCTGAACACCTGCCACACACTTTAAGCCATACTTATTCAGCTTCAACACCCTGGCAGCGGTAAGGGGCACCTCTAAAAATCTTCTAGCACCCTCCTCGCTATCGATTAGCCACTCCACAGGTCTTTCTCCCTCCGAGCCCGTATCGTGACCTGACCCACCACTGTGTTCTGATGTATTAGACATGTTTGTGCACTGCAGTAATTATCACGGTTATAGAATGAGCCTTATCTCCTATGCAAGTATGTATATACTAATGTTATTTAAAGTCTTTAATGTGTTATATTGGTTGCTCCAAAAAAACTCTATGTCCACTGTATTCCTCCAATAATAAGGAATCTCAAAACAAATGCCCACTATATTCCTCTGTTCAGTAAATCCTATGCAAGGTCGCCATTTGTTACGTCCTGGGATATATAAACACTGGGCTCTTTCTATTGGACTAGGTATGCGGCAACAAGCAACAACGGAAAACGCTAGATCCCACCCTTATCTATAAACGCAGGCAACAAACCACCCTAAACCGTCAAGAGTCCTGCCTGGACAACAAGGTATCCTATGACTCGGTTACAGGGTGCACGCACTATAGACTGCTGATAGTCAAGCAGGCTATATAAAAGATCACACAATTAAGTTGACTTAAAGCTTCAAGGAAAAGATAGATAACGGAATTAAATTGCAGAAACAATTTAATAACAAACTAGAAGAAAGTACATTTAACGTTACGTTAATTAATACAACTAATCACCCCTGCGTGAAAGAAGGTGAAAGCAAACAGTCCTCAAAACATCGTACAGGTAGACCAAATGCAGGTTTCTAAACTGCATGCGGCTACTGTAGGATCTGATGCTTAGCAAAGAAAGTAAGTTACGGATTTAGAGAACTCTTAACTCATAAGCAGGAATAAATACTAGTGATAGGCCATACAGTGTATAATGGCATAGGTATAATTAAATAAAGGCAGCAACTCGCAACATAACCACATACAGGTGTACTTCTCACTCTTAGTCAGGCAAGCATGCTCGGACAGAGTCTCTAAGCCACACCCTGACTCACAATGCTCACAAAGACGGTAAACTGTGGCACAATAACAAGCATACAGAAATAATAAACCCCTAGCTGTTAATCTGCCAGGTGGCAGAGGTCTAGCCGGAAGGATATAGGCTTCGGATACCCGGGCTGAGCCACCTGCTCTAGCCTAGGGACGTTCCCAAGTCTGTGCGCCAAATTACTCTAATTGAAAGGGTGCTCTCTTGAGAGACTCAGATCCCAAGTATCTGACTCTCTCCTGGCGACCCTAAAACAAACGCAAGACGTGGTAGCGCAGTGCTGAGTGGACTAGGCAAGGGCCCTCACACAACACAACACTAGACACACAGGGACACAGACAAGAAAATGCCCCCCAGACTCCCACGGGTATCCTAGTAAAGTCGTGTAGGTCCACAGGACTCGCACCAGCAGACTTTACTTAAAGGATCGCAAAAAAAACTCCCCTCCGGTCTAGCCCCTGCTCACCTGCCACAAGAACACACTAGCAAGCATGAAACCACCAAATATGAGACAACAAAAAACTTCCTAGGTCTCATTAACAATTACATCTCTGCATAAGGCCCAAAATCCTATCTAGTTATCTGAGAGCTCGTCGTTAATACAATGATAGATATAAGGTCTATCAAGGGGATGGGGTAATTAAAAAGACTGGTGAAGTAGTGGAAAGAAGGTATACAAAGTAAGAGAGAAAGTTTCTAAGTGGGCTTGAGAGGGATAGATATCAAGGGGGTCCGAAGGGTACGACAGTGAGGTGAGCTCTGAGTCTTGAATCTGTCTGGACCCCACCCTAGGCATGCGAAATACATCCCATGCTTGGCAACACTCAACACCGTTGCCGGGTCAAAATCGTCTACCCCTTGCGTGAGTCGAAACTAAGCCTAACGTTGCGATTAATTGGCAACAATCAGGCTCGTCACAAGCTAGTCTCTCCGCGCCCGCGCGAAGCAACGTCCCCCAGCCGGTCTCTCTCTCCCGCTCGTCTCCTCCCACTCTCACTAGACTTACATCTTATATATAATAATGTAACAATCAACTATCGAGAATAAAATATACTAAGATGTGTTGGTTAAGAATAAGGGCAGCTTCAAGCTGTGAAACAACATAAGAATATCCCAGACATTAGTTACATTGTCGTAGGATATATACTAAGGAAAAGCCGGCCAGCCGGCCAGCCGGCTGCCGCCAGACGGTTTCTAAACGGCTGGGCAGCCGACACTCGCGCATGCCCGCACGTGGCTACTATGCAGGAGCGTCTCAATGGCTCCAGCCTGAAGGTGAAGAGTTAGCCGACGTGAAAGACGAGTCTGCGTCATACCAATATAGGAATGAGGTCCACAGTCCTCATAATTACAGGTATGTTGGTAAACGACGTTATCGTCGGTCATCGAGCTCTTTATCTTGGTGGAGGCTGGTTTGTTGCGGAGAACGAGGTTGGAGGTCTTGGGGGATTTGTAATAAATTATTCATTTGATTTTGTTTTCCGGGTTGGTTGGGTGGACATGCTTGGAGATTATTTCTTTTAAGACGGCCTCGTCATTTTTGTGTTCAGAGGACATGTAATTGCGGTAGAAGATCTTAATTTCATTGGGGGGGTCAATGTTGGGAGGGCTTTGGGTGTACCATTTTTCAAGATGGTGGTTGATGGTGCTGGAGATGTCGGAGTTGGAGTATCCGTTATTTACTAAAACTTGGGATAGTCTTTCTAGTTCCTGGTGGGTGTCGGCCCAGGTAGAGCAGTGCATGAGGGCTCTCCTAACATAGGCGGAGATGGAGGATAGAAGATAACGGCGGGGGCATTCACTATCGCCGTTGAGGCATTGTCCTGTGTTAGTTGGTTTAATGTAGACGGTGGTTTTGAACCCATGGTCGTTCAGAGCTACGAGGATGTCGAGGAAGGGGAGTTGTCCATTGTTAGATTTTTCAAAGGTGAAGTTAAGTCCGGAGGAGGTCATGAAGCGACGCTGGAGTTCCTGTAGTTCGTGGAGGTCCTTGATTTGCACGAAGATGTCATCCACGTATCTACAGTAGACGGCGGGTCGTTGGGCAGCTAGGAGCTCTTCCTCGATGGTACCCATGAAAAAGTTCGCAAAAAGAACTCCTAGAGGGCTGCCCATCGCCACACCATCTATCTGCTTGTACATGTTGCCCCGGGGGCAAAGGAAGGGGGCCTCCTTGGTACATAGCTCCAGTAGTGTTTTCAGGGCCTTCTCCGGGATGTCCAGTGTTGGTGTATCAGGGCAATGGTAAATTCGACGTAGAATCATGTCAATGGTCCTATCCACTGGCACGTTGGTGAACAGGCTTTCTACGTCGAGAGAGGCGATTGTGTGGTTGTTGTTACGGGGGGCGTCTCGTAAAATTTCCAAGAAATCGTTGGCTGAGTTAAGGTTGAATTGGCTGGGCACGTAGGGGGTGAGGAGGTTGTTCAGGGCCTTGGCGATCTGGTAGGTGGCAGTGGGGATCTGGGAGATGATGGGGCGGAGGGGTTTCCCAGGTTTGTGTGTTTTGATGGTTCCGTACGCATAACCATATATATATATATATATACTGTATATATATATGTATATATATATATATACACATATACTGTATACTGTATAATATATATAAATATATATATGTTACGGTCTTTTTGAAAAAGTGGCCTTTTTGCGAAATGACTGGGAGCTTTGCAAAATGACCAAAAACCTAGCCTTTTTGTAAAATGACACTTATTGTCTGGCCCATTTGTAAAATGTCCAGCATATTGGCCTTTTTGTAAAATTACCTGTGCCCTTTTGCAAAATGACACCAAACGTCTAACTTAACCTAACCTAACCTAAAATGTAGGTTAGGTTAGGTTAGGTTAGGTTAGGTTAGACGTTTGGTGTCATTTTGCAAAAGGGCACAGGTAATTTTACAAAAAGGCCAATATGCTGGACATTTTACAAATGGGCCAGACAATAAGTGTCATTTAACAAAAAGGCTAGGTTTTTGGTCATTTTGCAAAGCTCCCGGTCATTTCGCAAAAAGGCCACTTTTTCAAAAAGGCCGTAACATATATACAGAATTGACGCTAAAAAAAGGACGATAATGAGATGGAGTTGTTGAAGCAGTAGCTCCATTTGGAATAGGGTTGATGTTAGCCTTATATCAGGAAACAGGATGCTTACCAGACTTCAAGAGTAGCCTTAATACTACAGCCAGTTTAAGTGATATGACTACAGCAATCTTCTTATGGAAGAGAAGATAAAAACACCAAGGTCCGTCCCACATGTATCATGTTCAATGAAATATATTCTTAGTTTAGCTGAATGTAACCGAACTGAGATTATAAATACTATAAGGACACATGTCAAGGCCAGTGACAATTCCTGGTCACTCTGCTTATTAATTTAATAAAGATATTAGAGAATCTATTATCCTTTTTTTATTGATCCAGTTATTTGTCTTATCTGGTAGTGTGATTAACCTTATGGTTTTTTGGGCGGGTGCCCAACCCCGAAAGGGGTTGAAATAGGGTAGCTATCCCCCCGCCCAAGGCGGCTTTCTAGGGCCTTTCCTAGCTGATGCTGAGAGGATTGGGTTCTAGTCATGTGGTGATGGGATGGTCTATCAGAGTGAGAACTGAGCGATCTCTGCCATACCCATAGCTTACTCTGACTGTTCCTTTTACTTATATATTTTCTAGATCTCAAGTGATGGCGTCTCTTCCGTGGATTGACCTCCCAATCTACCAAGATTGGAAGCCAAAGCGTCACATTTTTCCTTTGCCCCTCAATTTTCTCTTCATAATTGCTGAGGGGCACAGGGCCCTGGGTGGGTCTTTGGTTTCCTGGGCGTTTCCGCACCCTCCTCCGCTCCCCGCCATGGAGTGGCTTCGGTTACCCAGGCTTTATTGTGGTCGGCAGGGAGGGTTCTGTGGGGGCGCTCGGTTATGGCCTTGGCCTTGCTCGGGGCCTTGGGGCTGTTCGGCCAGGCAGCTTGGGGAACAACAACAACAACAACAACCTTATGGTTTTGGTGTCATCTGCTATAGTGTATATCAAGAGCATAAATGGCGACCTATCCATTTGAGTCGGTATCGAATGCAAACGAGATAATACAATGTTCCATTATTGGCCAAATGATGCAGAATTTGGCTATAAAGACATATATTATATAAAGATATATAAAGATATATATTGCTCTAACTCTATAATTTCATATGCTTACGACTGTACATTATGAACTGTTGTACTGCAAGAGCATGTGTCTGCTCTCTTCTGGATACGGAATCTCAGCGAGCAGAATATCACAAGATGTTAAGAACAAGTCCACCATTCTCCCTATTAGTTTTGTAATTTTAAGACCTTTTGCACCATTTCTTTGCCAAAATGATTAACTTTCGTGCCATTTAGCTGTCTATGTGTTTTTTTCCTGGGGAGAGATAGTGATCCTGTAATTTAGGAAGAACCGACCTTTGGCGAGGACATGATTCTACCGAACAATTTATAAAATTATTTTGAGGGTGGGTCGTGTCTTTTTTGTTGTGTGTGTGTTTGTTTTTTGTTTTTGTTTTTGTCTAAGCTTAATAGAGATCTAGGGAGCAAACTCCCCCCCCTCCCCCCCCCCTCCAACCTCTTACTCTTCGAAATAAATGACCATAATCCGTTTGAGAGAGAGAGTGTAGGCTATACTTCTACTCCTTTGGATCATTAGGTCTTGGTTTATGTCCAGTTCACGTGTAGGCCACGTAAGTCTGGTGGAATTTAAGGGAAATAATTTATATACTTGTTTATTAATTAGTTTATATATTATATATTTTCATTTTCATCCCTAGACCTCCACCAAACTTTAATAAAATACTCCCAAGACCCCCTTTCCAGATGAAGTTGTGCCCAGTTCCTCCTAAATTGCAGGTTTGCTATCACTCGCAAGGAAAACATCGAAACCTAAATGGCCAAATAGGTCCTGAAAATTACAATATAATGGGGCGATGCTCTTAAAATGTCAAAAGTAATGGGGCTAAATATTCGGGAGAGGGAGGTCCAGAAAACACCCTCCTAACAACTGCCATGTACAAGTATGAAGTGGCTGCTACTTATATAAAAGTGACGTATTTCTGGTTCACTTGCCCAATTAAGCTACGTTATACACTGTTCCAAATAGCTAGACCACAAATCCTGAACGCAAGCCTCTGTAACTCAAAAAGGGCTGGAGCAAATAGGCTGTACATCTACGCACATATTCCTGAGCTTGATTACTCAAGTCGTTTGTGAGTTATAGAGGTTAATGTTCTACAGTTTTGGCCCACATATTAGGAACAGGGTTTAGTTAGGATAAGACTATGTATTATGTATTTAGCCTTATCAAGATATGATTATGCACTTATTATCTGTGTTCTGTCTAATATTAGACGATTTTTTTCAGATTAGGAAGGGTATATGGAAGTCAGAGGGTTAATTGCGATAGGCTTTATACTTATAATTCCCACATATCTTTCCAAAACTGTCTAAAGTCGTATAATGATAGCCAGAAAAAGCTGTCAAAATGCGTCATAATCTTGAACGGGTTACTAATTAAGGGATGGTCAATAAAAATGTTTGCATGAACTCATAAATAATTGACCACTTGCTAGTTTCAGGCTACAGGGAAGTTGGAGCTGTAGGTATCAATACTTAGAATTATATACGTTATGCGAGTTTGTGTTGGTTAGAAAGGTTGCTATTTTGGGCTTTATGTATTTATTTATGCAATACAACCATATTTTAGTCGGTAATTCTGCTAAATATCGATGTATAGATGCATAAATGAATCACTAAACGACAAAACTCTTACCATCAACTTAGCAGACTGCGATAAATCAATGGGGCTTGGGGTCACTACCCTCAACATTCCCACGCTCTTCTTTCTACGGTCATACACACACACACACACACACACACACCATCGCACCGTAAAAAGAGTTCGTGTGACACCGCCTTTTTACCTTCGTGTAGTCATCGTTCCAGCATTGTACCGTTGGTTACTTAAATTCGTACCCAGTTCCAGATTATATTTATGGAAGTATAATTAATATGATTAGAAAATCACTTATTAAACACATATTATTAATAATTTGAGGATTATGACGCATTTTGATATTTGTTCTGGCTATCACTAGACGATGTTCAACAGTTTAGGAAGAATATGTTGGAATTATAACTATCTGGATTAACCATCTGACTTTCATACACGCTTCCTATTTGTATTTTCTGTGTATGAAGGAGACAAAAGGAAGGCTGCCTGTAATGAGTGTCCCCAAAGCCAAAGAAGTGACACGTAGCCAAATTCAATGAACGCTGGAGTCAAAATCCCTGGACGCACACAGTTTAAAGCAGTCTAAGTCATAGGATGAAGGAAAAATTGATTGAGGGCGAGAGTTCCAGAGTTCACTAGTTGAGTAGAAGGAAGACTGAGAAAATGCGCTAAATCTTGGGTTGGAGACCTGGACAGAATAAGAGTGGGACTGTGTTGAAAGGCGAGTGCCTCAAGGGAGAGGATATGCACTGTAAGATCTATGAATAACACTGATTGTTGTAATAGCGATAGAAGATTGAAAGAGCTACAACTTTCTAGCGTGTAGAAAGAGATTGTAGGGACCTAGTTGTTGTTGTTGTTGTTGTTGTTCCCCAAGCTGCCTGGCCGAACAGCCCCAAGGCCCCGAGTAAGGCCAAGGCCATAAACGAGCGCCCCCACAGAACCCTCCCTGCCGACCACAATAAAGCCTGGGTGACCGAAGCCACTCCATGGCGGGGAGCTGAGAGGGTGCGTAAACGCCCGGGAAACCAAAGCCCCACCCAGGGCCCTGTGCCCCTCAGCAATTATGAAGAGAAAGTTGAGGGGCAAAGGAATAATGTGACGCTTTAGCTTCCAATCTTGGTAGATTGGGAGGTCAATCCACGGAAGAGACGCCGTCACTTGAGATTTAGAAAATATATAAGTAAAAGGAACAGTCAGAGTAAGCTATGGGTATGGCAGAGATCGCTCAGGTCTCACTCTGATAGACCAGCCCATCACCAGGGACCTAGTAAGAGGAAGTGAGTTGATGAGGCGAAATGCTTTTGACTCTACTCTTTTGAGAAGAGCGGTATGGGTGGAACTTCCCCACACATGCAAACAATACTCAATACATGGGTGCACTGTGCACCTATACAGAGCAAGAAGCTGTGCAGGGGTGAAAAACCCACAGAGACGGTTGAGCACACCTAACTTCTGGAATGCTGTTTTAGCAAGAGTGGTAATATGATTTTTCCAAGAAAGGTCAGATGAAAAAGATACACCAAGAATATTGACAGAAGATGAAGGGTTGATTTGTGTATTGTTGAAGAGTATTAGATAATCTTGTGGAAGATTGCAACGGATAGATAGAAGGAGGAGTTGGGTCTATGATGCATTGAAATTAACAAGATTTTCTCTGCCCTAATCATAAGTAATTGATAGATCAGAAAATAGGCGTGCTATGGCCTTGTCACATGACTTTTGGAGTGATTGCATGCTGGATTATTGTGTCAAAACTAGTTGACTAGTGTAAGGTAGAGTCATCCGCATAATTATGAGTGGGTAGCCTAGATGTACCATTGAGGAGATCATTAACTCTTTGCCTGCGGGAAACTTTCTGGAACGCCATGGCAATTTACAGCAATCTACAGGGTTTTAAAGCCTCTTAAATCCTGTAAAATCGAGTGGAAGGGATCGGGAGCGCAACAGGCCACACGTCCTTCTCTCAGCCAGGCAGCTGAGGCACTGAGGGCTCTAAGTCAGAGTCTTGCGAGATATACAGTGCTGCCAAAGGCAAATGTAGCGAGAAATTAGCGCGAATTGCTCATTTTAGCAAATGTCTATGGTGTCTGTGCGGGTGAACCCCGCGAGCTACGAAGCTTGTTCTGGCGTCATTTAGAAGCTATTTTCGTCTAGTTTTCGGCTGAATACATCTCATTTCATTCAGACACTTGCCTAATCAATCAGAAGTCCCTGAATGAGCCCTAATATGGCCGAAATATGCCCGCAGCGTAAGTGTTAATGAATATTAGAAATAGAACTGGAGACAGGACAGAAACCTGAGCAGCACCGGAGTTGATAGGCACACGGCGTACAAGGAGTTTCCTTGAGATGGATAGAAAATTAGCTCAAATAGTAGTCATAAATGGGAAAGCATCAACATGGACCAATGTAATCTATATAAACGACATAGATGAGGGCCACACCTGCACAATCTCAAAGTTTGCAGATGATGCAAACATTGTAAATGACGAAATCTAAAAAAAACACGTTCAGGATACGGAAGGCAATCTAGATAAATGATCTCAATGGGCTAAAATATGGCAAATGTGTTTCAATGAAGATAAATGTGAAGTACTTCACATTGGAAGCCGAAATGAGAATGAGAACTATTCAATGAATGGCATACGTAAAAATGTACACAAAGAAACGGATTTAGGAGTAACAATATCAAGTCCCCTCAAACCTAGTCTACATTGCAAGGAGGTTGTTAAGAAAGTAAGCAAAGTTATTGGCTTCATAGGCAGGTCCTTTGAGCATAAAGCCAAAGATGTAATCCTAACTCATTTTCATTCCTTAGTTCGCCCACTCCTGGAATATTGCGTTCAGTCCTGGTGCCCTTACTATAAAAAGGATATAGACAAATTGGAACGTGTTCAATTCAGAGTCACTAAAATTATACCCAGTCTATAGAACAATCCATATGAGGAACGTCTTGAAGAATTACATCTGTTTTCCCTAACCAAGTGCAGATTAAGAGGCGACCTAATTCAAGTCAGAGGCATCGACAATATGAACTGTAGTAAATACTTTACGATTGACCGATCAAACTACACATGGGAAAATGATTGCAAAATCATTGGTAAATCATTCAACTCGTACAAATCCAAGAATTTCTTCTTCAATCGAGTCGTCAACTTGTGGAATGGACTTCCCTGAGATGTTATGGACTGCAACACCATTGATAACTTCAAAGTTCGCCTTGACAAGCACCTTGTTCTGAATCCAAGGTTGACTGCATTTATTAACACCTTACGAGCGGCCTATGCGGTTTATTTATATGTACCGCCCAGCGGGGTGTTTTTACCCAAAATAGGGCTGTTTACGTGATCATTTTCATGCCTAAATAAGACCCAGAGCGTAAAACAAGTATCTATCCCTGAAAGGGCATAAACAGAGCTTTCCAATGACACCATAACGATCCTTTTATGATGGCTAGTTTTCTTGCAACAACCGTGCAACGCGAGTGCAAAAAGCATGTAATTCGGCACTTTCCCCATACAATTCCGTATATAGCGAGTGAGAGAGGGAGGGAGGAGGTGGGATTCGTGTCAGTAGGTTCGCCGCGGTGGTCTGGAGCAGTCATACGCTCGCTACTCTCCTGCCACCACTTGTCTCTCTCTCTCAGCAACATTACGTGCTGAAATTGCCAGTAAATTGCAAGTAATCTGTCAATAGCAAGTATAAATATACAAAAATATATAATGTTTGTATATTTATACTTGATTTTGACAGATAACTTTAATTTAAAAGCAATAATAGGGTTGGGTGGTGGCTGATAACTACCGTGTTTGATGGAAGGGCAATAATGGTTTGGTGGTTCTCACAGGTAAGCCATGGTAGCCTTGTCCGTTTCTTAGTCAATAATGTGCGACTTTAACCTTATGACACAGGGACAAGTGGCTTATTTCTACACTTTTTGTAATGCACTATATTGAACAAAATTAGGGGACGGTGTGAAAAAACCTGTGTCAAAATATCATACTGATCCAACTGTTTGTCAACTCTGCGAAGCAGAGTGGTATCGCGCAAACAGATCCCGCCCGTATACTGTGCACCACCAGCCAGCCTGTCTGTCGTCACCGTCGTCGTCCGTCGTCATCCGTCTGTCTGTCCGGAAACTCCTCCTAGACCGTTTGATGAATTTTCACCAAATGTCACAGGTATATTCATTTGGTCAATGCAAAGGTCATTTAAAATTAATGTTCCATTCAACTTAAAGGCTATGGTCAAAGATCAACGTTAAAAATAAGGTCAATATTTCATATTTTTTAGTTTGTACTCAAATGTCTTCATTTTCACTATAGAAGTTACTGGTAACCTAAATATCGTATTGACCAAATTTTAGGAAAATATTCTGAAGGGTAAGGTCAAAGGTCAAAATAAGTTTTTCACTAGTATTTCTTATACCGTTAGATTCTCACTAGGCTTACCATGTACATTTGGAATACCTAGCCCAAGATCATACAATAAACTATACAATTACATATGAAAAGTCAAGGTCACAGGTCAAGGTCAAATAAAAGGTCAATATGCTATTTTCTTTACTTTTCATGCAAACTTCACAACATTTGGTGAGATAGTTGCACTTTAAATGAAGAAGAGAATAATACATTTAGACACACATATCATAAAGGTCAAGATAAAGGTCAAAGGTCAAGGTCAACTATTCTATTAATATATATGAAACTAACTGATGGGTTTTAATGAAATTAGGCATTCTTATTTGATTTTCCAGGGCTTGTCAATGAAAACAAAAATACTTTTACATAAAGGTCCAGGTCACAGGTCAAGGTCAAAGGTCACCTTTTTCTATTTATTTTACCTTTTACTCAAATGTCTTCATTTTCACAATACAAGTTACAGGTAACCTTGAAGTCATATTGCCCAAATTGTATATAAATATTTTAAAGGGCAAAGATCAAGGTCAAAGGTCAAAATAGTTGTTTTACTAGTATTTCTTATACTAACTGTTAGATTCTCACTAGGCTGACCATGTATATTCAGAATACCTAGGCCAAGGTCATACAAGAAACTATACAATTCCATATGAAAAGTCAAGGTCACAGGTCAAGGTCAAAAAAAAGTTCTATATACTATTTTCTTTACTTTTCATGCAAACTTCACAATATTTGGTGAGATAGTTGCACTTTAAATTAAAAGGACAATAATACATTTGGACACACATATAATAAAGGTCAAGATATAGGTCAAAGGTCAAGGTAAACTATTCTATTATTATATATGAAACTAACTGATGGGTTTTAATAAAATTAGGCATGCTTATTTGATTTTCCAGGGCATTGTCAATGAACAAAAACAAAACTCTTACATAAAGGTTTAGGTCACAGGTCAAAGTCAAAGGTCAACTCTTTCTATTTATTGTACTTTTTACTCGAGTGTCTTCATTTTCACAATACAAGTTACTGGTAACCTTGATGTCATATTGCATAAATCTTATATAAATATGTTAAAGGATAAGGTCAAAGATCAAGGTCAAAGGTCAAAATAGGTGTTTTACTAGTATTTCTTATACTAACTGTTAGATTCTCACTAGGCTTACCATGTATATTCGGAATATCTAGGCCAAGGTCATACAAGAAACTATACCATTCCATATGAAAGGTCAAGGTCACAGGTCAAGGTCAAATAAAAGGTCAATATGCTATTTTCTTTACTTTTTATGCAAACTTCACAGAATTTGGTGAGATAGTTGCACTTTAAGTGAAAATGAAAATGTTGAGACATATAAAGGTCAAGATGAAGGTCAGAGGTCAAGGTCAACTATTGTATTAATATATATGAAACTAACTGATGGTGTTTAATGAAATTAGACATGCTAATTTGATTTTCATGGGCAATGTTAATGCAAACAAAAATGTATTCTTACATTAAGGTCAAGGTCAAAGGTCAACTTTAATTATTTATTAAAAATTATCACTCAAATTTTGGAAAACTGGCCGTCTTATGGCTTATTACTTAAATATCATGTATATCAAATTTCACATAAATATTGTAATAGTTAAGGTCAGAGGTCAGGGTCAAAACAATAGTATATGTCATTTACCCTAAACTCCTCCTAGACTGTTTAATGTATTGTCACCAAATTATACAGGCAAATTCAGTTGGTCAATGTGACGACCATCCAAATATATGTATTATATTTTAAGTCAAAGGTCAAAGGTCAAGGTCACAGTATATGATCACTATGTTTTTATACGAATTACCCATATTCATAATGCTAGTTAATAGGAACATTGCTGTTAAGCTAACTAAATCCTGGATAAGAAATTATAAGGTTGAAGGTCAAGGTCAAGGTCAAAGGTCAAGGTTAAAGTGCGAAATATGATTTTTACTAGTATTTCCTATTTAATGTAAGATTCTCATTAGGCATATCATGCATATTCGGAATGCCTAGCCCAAGGTCATACAAGTATAAACATAATTCCATTTGATAAGTCAAGGTCACAGCTCAACATCAAATATAAGCTATTTCTTTAGGCTACTATTCATGTAAACTTCACAAAATTCGTTGAGACAGTTGTGCTTTAAAGGAAAAATAAAGTATACATTTTTCAGACATCATGAAGGTCAAGATGAATGTCAAAGGTCAAGGTCAATTATCCCTTTAATACCTCTGAAACTATCTGATGATTTTCAATGAAATTTGACACACTTATTTGATTTTCCAGGGTTACATCAAAGTAAACAAAAATATAATCCTACATAAAGGTCAAGGTCACATTATAAGTTAACCTTCATCATAAGAAATACTTAATGTTCGATAAGCTGACGACTGTTAGTTGCATTTTACTTAAATATCATATATTTTAATCATATATATATATATATATAAATATATATATAAATATATATAATATATATATATATATATATATATATATTATAACACTTAAGGTTAAAGGTAAAGTTCAAAGAACAAAAGAAGAGTGTTAATAATTGTCTTTAATCTCATCCTATACTGTTTAACTCGTTGTGTACCGGTGACGTCTTTTGTATTGTAGTCTAGCAATAATTAGACGATTTTGTGGAGCGTATGAAGGATCTGTGGTAGTAAAAAGGGTTAATTAAGATAGTTGAAAGCCTGCTTATTTTAGGGAGGCCCTTCATAAACTAAATAAAATCGTCTTAATATCCAGTATGAAATGAAACTAAGAGAACTGTACTGAACGGGTTACGTATCGTCACCAAATTTTGCTGGCAAATTCGGTTGGTCAATGCAATGATTGTCAAAATGTTGTGTTTTTGTTATTCAAAGGTCAAGGTGAATGGTCAAGGTCACAGATTATGGTCACTATTTCTTTCTTATATATATTCTAAATTTGAAATACACCATATTCAAAATGCTACAAAATAATGTTACGCTGACCTTATTATAGATAAATATTCCAATGGTTAAGATTCAATGCGATCATCAATGTAATTATATACTGTATATATACTCCCAGGCGGACATGAACCACCAACAGCCAGGACGAGTGTCTGTGCTTTAATCCACTGCACACAATTATCCTCTATCACGCTGTGGTATAGTGGATTAAAGAATGGGCACTTGTTCTGACTGTCGGTGGTTCAAGTCCGCATATGAGTATAAAAACATTTAGTATATATATATATATATATCTATATACGGTATATATATATAGTAACAATTCGAAGTATTGCTCAACAGATATTGTAATCTTAAATTATTTGGCCTCAAGACTCTAGAGGTATGGGAACTTCAAACCGTACAAGAGACTGAATTTGATAGGTAGGTATTCAGTAGATATGGTATGGGTAGATTTCTTATAAGGATATTATTCTTATAGAGTTACTTCATTAATATTCCAGTTCTTAGCTAGTTTTATAGTATAAGTTCAAGGGTCAACCAACCAAGCTTCATTAATGCCTATTCTAATAGGATTTCAAAACCAAGAAATAATTGAATTATTATTATTATTATAGTAAAGTAAAGTTAAAGATTAATATAATTACAAGAAAATTGAATTACTATTTGCATTATTTACAGAGTGATTAAATATTAAAGTAAAATATTAGTTATAACTCTTACAAATAAAAACAAATAAATATAAATATATAAACACATATTATAAACTAAAAACATGAAATTATGACATTGAAATATAGTCACGTGCTCAATCCCGGTTAATGAGGATTGTTAGCCTAGGCGTCACACTCTCTAGTTGGTAGGTTGAAGAGAAGGTAAGGAACAACCCAACTGTACTCCAGGTATTCACAGAGACACCACCCCGAGCTATAGTCCAAGTAACACTGAAGTTAGTCTAAAATTAAGATCACTTATAGACTCGGGAAAGAGCTGGTCACTAAGAAAAGAAACTCGCCCCCTAGTGGTGTGGGGCGAGTTAACGATCATTGAAGAGTATATACAAAGGTTCATGGCGCTGGTGTGGTGCTTTGAAGCTCCTTGTAGAGGTAGAGTTGGTTGGATGAGGCTTCAGGAAGGGTTAAGCAGGCTCGGAGTGTGGTGCTTTGAAGCTCCCTGTAGGGGTAGAATTGGTTGGATGAGGCTTCAGGAAGGGTTGAGCAGGCTCGGAGTGTGGTGCTTTGCAGCTCCATGTAGAGGTAGAGTTGGTTGGATGAGGCTTCAGGAAGGGTTGAGCAGGCTCGGAGTGTGGTGCTTTGCAGCTCCATGTAGAGGTAGAGTTGGTGGGATGAGGCTTCAGGAGGGGTTGAGCAGGCTCGGAGTGTGGTGCTTTGAAGCTCCATGTAGAGGTAGAGTTTTGGTTGGATGAGGCTTCAGGAAGGGTTGAGCAGGCTCGGAGTTTCGAGGGACGTAACACCTCCCCTCTAAGTCCCTGAAAGGTGTTGAAGAGGACTGAAATAAGAAGGAGGGAGAGACTCTGAGACTGTGGACGTACTCCTGGACAAAGTATCGGCAATTAGGGGAAGGAAGATAAACCTCCTCAATCACTTCAGCATCACTCTCCTTAGGCAACTCCTCAGACTTCATTGCAGTATTTACAATTAGGCAAGGTGTATTCTCCTCTAGGAACCTTTCAACGTAAGGTTTGATTTGATTGACATGGACAAGCCGGCTATTTTTCCGACGATCTGGAGTTTTCACTACGTAATTGAGATCAGACAACTTCTGAGTTATGATGTATGGTCCAGAATATTTACTTTTAAGAGGATGACCTGGAATGGGCAGAAAAAGGAGCACTTTTTCTCCAGAATTGAAAGCACGGTTTTCAGATTTGAGATCATAGCGAGTTTTCATTTTAGACTGATTTTTCTCCAAATTATCTAGGGCAAGAGTTCGCACTATAGACATTTTAAGCTTCAAAGCATTTATGTACTCTGACACAGTGCGGGAGGGGTTATCAGAAACTGTATTGAACCACTGATCTTTCAGGACCTTCAAAGGGCCTCTGATCTGACGTCCATACAACAACTCACAGGGGGAGTAACCTAGCGACTCCTGGGGGCATTCCCTGACAGCAAAAAGAAGAAAGTCAATGCTTTCATCCCACTCTTTCTCCGTCTCAAAACAGTACTTCTTTATCATACTCTTAAAACTCTGATGGAAACGTTCAAGGCAACCCTGTGTCTGAGGTCTGTACGCTGTGGACAAATGTTTTTGCACGTCTAACTCTGTCATTACTTGATACATCAGCTCACTGGTAAAGTTAGATCCCTGGAAACTTTGGATATCTTTTGGAATGCCTACTTTAGTGAAAAGATGCAATAAGTGAGAGGCAATGGTTTTGGCCTTAATGTTCTTCAAAGGGAAAGCTGCAGGGTATCGGCACACATGACAGTCAAAAGATATAAGTTTCCTCTCTTTGTTTTGGGAAGGGGTCCTACACAATCTAGGACTATTTTTTCAAAGGGCTCTGACGTGACAGGGATAGGCTTAAGAGGTGCTTTGGAGATTACTTCATTTGGCTTACCCACCAGTTGGCAAGTGTGACAAGAACGGACAAAGTTAGACACATCTTTCTTCATTCCTGGCCAAACAAAATGATATAGTATTTTCCTGTAGGTGTTGTTTTGACCTAGGTGTCCTGCTAGTTTATCATGAGCTAGCTCCATGACAGAAGAACGGATGGATGAAGGGATGATGATTTGATGTGTAGTAGACCACGTATCTATGTCAGGCTTATCAGGTGTGTGGAAGCTACGCATGAGAACTCCATCATGATAGTAAATGCTTGGATTCTTTCCATTTACAGAAGTGCAATCAGCAACATGTCTACATTTTGCAAGAGTTTCATCAGATTCTTGAGCTTTAATGAGATTCTCTTTAGACATGATCTGAGTGAACATAGTCTCCTGACTTGATGTAGAGGGAGAGTCATGGGATACTAAGTTTTGAGAACGAGTAACTGCACATACAGGGAATATATGAAGTGTCTCTTTATCCATCCTCTCTGTAGGACTGGTAAGTAAGGGAGATTCTCTCAACTTCAAGGCAGGAATCAGCCCATCTCCAGCCAAGTCATTTCCCAGAAGGAAGGAAACTCCAGGCACAGGAAGGTCCTGCTCAAGGATGGCTACTTTTATCGTTCCCCGGAGTAACCCACTGTTAACCACCATTTCAGCCATGTTAACTACTTTATTTGAATTCAGGAAATTAAGCTGGCTAACTTCCCCTGTATATCTAGTCTCAACTAAAGGCAAAGCTTTCTTTACTAATATGCTCTGGGCCGAGCCTGTATCCCTCAGAATTGTGACTGGATATTCCCTGGAATTTTCAAGAGTGGAGACGGATCCTGGAACATTGAAAGCAGAGAAAAGATCACATGACTCAATTGATTGAATGCATGTTACTGGTTTCCCAGTAGGTATGACAGATGGTGAACGAGAAGTGGCAATAGTGAGTGTGTAGGCAGATGAAGTTTTACAGCTAGGGTGTTGACATTGAAGGATGTTATGCCCTGTCCTTTACAATATGTACAAAATTCCTCATTTCTTTTTTGATCTTTTGGTGTGGGATTTGAAGAACTTTGCAGCGAGCTGACTTCAGACACAGGGTAATTACTAGAGGGGAATCTAACAGTTTGTGTCCTAGACTTGTCTCGGTTTGGAATGCCCCTGTGAATTAAAGCATAAGAATCTGCCAACTTGGCACTCTTAGTGAGGTCACTTTCACCCTTCTCCTCAACGTACACCAGGATATTGAGTGGTAGTCTTCGCTTCCATTCTTCAAGGACCATCAGGTTAACTAAGTCTGTGAATGTTGTGACGCTTCTGCATAGTAGCCACGTGCGGGCATGCGCGCGCGTCGGCTGCCCAGCCATTTAGAAACCGGCTGGTGGCAGCCGGTCGGCAGGCTTTTCCTTAGTATATATCCTACGACAATGTAACTAATGTCTTGGATATTCTTATGTTGTTTCACAGCTTGAAGCTGCCCTTATTCTTAACCAACGCATCTTAGTATATTTTATTCTCGATAGTTGATTATTTCATTATAATATATAAGATGCAAGTCTAGTGAGGGCGGGAGGAGACGAGCGGGAGAGAGAGACCGGCTTGGGACGTTGCTTCGCTTGCCAGCTTGGGACGAGCCTGAAGCGTTGCCATATGCATTTGATTGCAACGTTAGGCTTAGTTTCGACTCACGCACGGGGTAGAGGATTTTGACCCGGCAACTGTGTTGAGTGTTGCCAAGCATGGGATGTATTCTGCATGCCTAGGGCGGGGTCCAGACAGATTCAAGACTCAGAGCTCACCTCACTGTCGTACCCTTCGGACCCCCTTGATATCTATCCCTCTCAACCCCACTTAGAAACTTTCTCTCTTACTTTGTATACCTTCCTTCCACTACTTCACCAATCTATGTAATTATCCCATCCCCTTGATAGACCTTATATCTATTATTGTATTAACGACGAGCTCTCAGATAACTAGATAGGATTTTGGGCCTTATGCAGAGACGTAATTGTTAATGAGATCTAGGAAGCTTTTTTGTTGTCTCATATTTGGTGGTTTCATGCTTGCTAGTGTGTTCTTGTGTCAGGTTAGCAGGGGCTAGACCGGAGGGGAGGCTTTTTACGATCCTTTAAGTAAAGTCTGCTGGTGCGAGTCCTGTGGACCCGCACGACTTTACTAGTATACCCGTGGGAGTCTGGGGGCATTTTCTTGTCTGTGTCCCTGTGTGTCTAGTGTTGTGTTGTGTGAGGGCCCTTGCCTAGTCCACTCGGCACTGCGCTAGCACGTCTTGCTTTTGTTTTAGGGTCGCCAGGAGAGAGTCAAATACTTGCGATCTGAGTCTCTCAAGAGAGCACCCTTTCAATTAGAGTAATTTGGCGCACAGACTTGGGAACGTCCCTAGGCTAGAGCAGGTGGCTCAGCCCGGGTATCCGAAGCCTATATCCTTCCGGCTAGACATCTGCCACCTGGCAGATTAACAGCTAGGGGTTTATTATCTCTGTATGCTTGTTATTGTGCCACAGTTTACCGTTTTTGTGAGCATTGTGAGTTAGGGTGTGGCTTAGAGACTCTGCCCGAGCAGGCTTGCCTGACTAGGAGTGAGAAGCACACCTGTATGTGGTTATGTTGCGAGTTGCTGCCTTTATTTAATTATACCTATGCCATTATACACTGTATGGCCTATCACTAGTATTTATTCCTGCTTATGAGTTAAGAGTTCTCTAAATCCGTAACGTACTTTCTTTGCTAAGCATCAGATCCTACAGTAGCCGCATGCAGTTTAGTAACCTGCATCTTGTCTACCTGTACGATGTTTTGAGGACTGTTTGCTTTCACCTTCTTTCACGCAGGGGTGATTAGTTGTATTAATTAACGTAACGTTAAATGTACTTTCTTCTAGTTTGTTATTAAATTATTTCTGCAATTTAATTCCGTTATCTATCTTTTCCTTGAAGCTTTAAGTCAACTTAATTGTGTGATCTTTTATATAGCCTGCTTGAATATCAGCAGTCTATAGTGCGTGCACCCTGTAACCGAGTCATAGGATACCTTGTTGTCCAGGCAGGACTCTTGACGGCTTAGGGTGGTTTGTTGCCTGGGTTTATAGATAAGAGTTGGATCTAGCGTTTTCCGTTGTTGCCGCATACCTAGTCCAATAGAAAGAGCCCAGTGTTTATATATCCCAGGACGTAACAAATGGCGACTTTGCATAGGATTTACTGAACAGAGGAATATAGTGGTCATTTGTTTTGAGATTCCTTATGATTAGAGGAATACAGTGGACATAGAGTTTTTTTTTTGGAGCAACCAATATAACACATTAAAGACTTTAAATAACATTAGTATATACATACTTGCATAGGCGATAAGGCACATTCTATAACCGTGATAATTACTGCAGTACACCAACATGTCTAATACATCAGAACACAGTGATGGGTCAGGTCACGATACGGGCTCGGAGGGAGAAAGACCTGTGGAGTGGCTAGTCGATAGCGAGGAGGGTGCTAGAAGATTTTTAGAGGTGCCCCTTACCGCTGCCAAGGTGTTGAAGCTGAATAAGTATGGTTTAAAGTGTGTGGCAGGTCTGCAGGGTCACCAGGGTTTAAGTGGCATGAGGAAAGATCAGCTGAGGACTTTGATATTGGGTTTAGAAGGGAGAGACCTGGGTGGAGAGGCGACTTGGGGCCCCGGTCCCCAGCCCCCCCTCCACTCTACCCCCATATCAAACGTCAGGATGCCTGAATTTAGTACATACCCCCAAGTTGATGGTCAATGGCAGCGTGGAATTCAATCACAGGGACCCTCTCCATTAAATGCTCCTTCCCCTCCTCAAGGGTTGACTCCAGATTTGTTGTTTCGGCTTGAGATGGCCAAGGTTGAGGTTGCTAGAGCTCAGGTTGAGGCTGCTAGAGCTCAGGCTGAGGCTGCAGAGAGAACAGCTATACGAGAGGCTGAACTGCAGGCAGAGTCTACTAGGTATCGGGCTGACAGGGAGCTGGAGAGATCTCGAGTGGAGGTAACAGGGCGAAATATTGGGGGAGGTAACAGACATCGGGATCATTCATTGTCGCACCTGCTTAAACTAGTTCCTGTGTTCGATGAATTAGGTGTGGCTGAGTTTTTTATGCGATTTGAGAAGAAGTGTCAGGAACACCAGTGGCCTCAGGAAAAGTGGGCAGCATTAGTATCATCAAGACTCCTAGGAAAGGGGCTAAAAGCGTATGATGCACTACCTTTAGAGTCCTGTGTAGTTTATGATGAGCTAAAGAAGGCTGTGCTACGGGCCTATGAGTTACAACCAGAAATTTACCGCTTGAAGTTTCGGGGTGTTACTAAGGGCAAGGATAGTACCTTCCTAAAACACGCCCGGGACTTGTCTGATGCACTACGACATTGGCTGCGTTCTGAGAGGGCAGCTACTTTTGAGGAGTTCAGTGAGCTGGTTCTCTTGGAGCAGTTCTTTAAGTGCACAGGCGGGGACTTAACATTAAATATAAAGTAAAAAAATCCTAGAACTCTCCAGGAGGCAGCAGAAATGGCTGACCTCCGACTGTCATTAATTCGAGGGTGCGGAGCAGCAGCTAGGAGTGAGTCGGGTGCAAAGGATCGTACCCCTTCCCCTCCCAAGAATTTTGATACACATAAATACACAAAACCATCTAGCACTGACAATAAAACTGAACATAAACCAAATACCGTCCCGTATAAGAAGTCTAATGGTACCTCCCACTCCCAAGGGAAACCAAAGAGTAAAGAGTGCTTTGCATGTCAGAAGGAGGGTCACTTTGCAAATGCTTTTCCAAACAAGCCACCAAACAAGGTTGTGGCATTGGCCCACAGCATAGGGGTGTCGCCTATTTCTTCTGAGTTTGCCAAGGGTAGTTCGTCAGAGGTTGGGACACAGCCTGTGTTCAAGAGTCCGGAAGGCTCGAACCCTGTCCGCGACGTCTTTGGGGGTCATAGAGAGCATGGTTTTGTGAGGTGGGCTGGCGAAAGGCGAGGAGTTAAGCTATTGCGTGATACGGGGGCTTCTCAGACCTTGTTAAAGAACTTTACTGGTAGGCCGATTAACGCTGCTCGGGTGGTGGTAGTTCAGGGGATCAATGCTACGAAGTCCTACCCGCTGGTGCGGATGGAGCTGGAGGTGGGTGGTGTGGCGAAGGAGCTGGATGTAGGAATTGTAGAGAACTTGCCTGTTGGGGGCGTCGACCTCCTCCTCGGCAACGACTTTGCGGTGCCTGCTTCTAAGGTTTCACCCTTGGTCGTTGCCGAGAAGGCGGCCGACGTTAGTAGGGAGGAACAGGAGTGGGTTGAGACGTGTAGCGTACAAACCATGGCGTGTGTTGTGACGCGTTCTCAGACATCCGGAGCCTTGCAGCCACCACCTCAGTCTATCAAACCGCGGAGGAAAGGTCACAAGAAAACGGGAAGTGTTGGTCAATTGGAGAGTTTTGAGCCGGCAGTGTTTCTTGGTGACTCATTATTGGCACCTATGTTAGAGTCTGGAGAGGCCCCGGGGCCTGTCACCGCTAGTGCAGGTGCAGGGCAGGAAGAGACTCTGCGACAGCATCGTTATGCGCAGCGTGAGGAAAGGATGGCTCAGCGGGACATTGGAGGTGGAAATAAATGATTTAAGATGAACTTGGATAATCTCGCACCTGCTGATATATGTTCCTTGCAGCTGGAAGATCCTGAAGTCAGGGCGTGTGGTAATGGTGCTATCGAACTGGAGAGCGATGGGGATGCGCAGCCTGGTGATTTTTTCTTGTCCGAGGGGATCTTGTATCGGAGACATCAGGATCCCAAGAAAAAGTGGGATGGCGGGTCAGGATTAGTGGACCAGTTAGTAGTACCGAGGGTGTGCCGTGAGAGCTTATTGAGATTAGCTCATGATGTGCCTTTGGCAGGGCACCTGGGGGCACATAAGACGGAGGCAGCTCTGAGCAAGCTTTTCTGGTGGCCTGGGTTAAAGGCGAGTGTCGTGTCATGGGTGTCACAGTGTCACACTTGTCAAGTTGTTGGGAAACCCAATCAGGTCATGCCGAGAGCCCCATTACAACCCATCCCTGTCATTGGGCCGCCCTTCAGCAAAGTAGTTATCGATATGGTTGGCCCATTGCCCCCCACTAGTGCCGGCAATAAATGTTTACTAACTGTAATGGATGTAGCAACACGGTATCCAGATGCTTACCCCATGCGCAACGGGATGGCTAAGACTGTTGTCAAAAACCTACTTGTCTATTTCTCTCGTTATGGCTACCCTCAGGAGATCCAGTCTGATCAGGGATCCAATTTTACTTCTGCTCTGTTTAAGCAGATCATACAGCAACATGGGATAGTGTCTGTGGTGTCATCTGCCTACCATCCCGAGAGTCAGGGAGTTTTGGAAAGGTGGCACTCGACTCTCAAGAGTATGTTGCGGTGTTATTGCATGGAAAATGGGAAGGACTGGGATCTAGGTCTCCCATACGTTTTATTTGCTGCGAGAGAAGTACCTGGGGAGAGCTTGGGATTTAGCCCGAACGAGTTGGTTTTTGGACACAGGGTCAGGGGGCCCCTCCACATAGTCAAGGAGATCTGGGAGGGAGTCACAAAGCCATGCTCGCTTCTAAAGTATGTAGTTGACAGCCGTGAGAGAATGCTAAAGAGCTTGGAGGTAGCAGGTCGGAACCTTGAGTTCACAAGCTCAGATGAAGGACAGATACGACCAGAAGGTGAAGCTGAGGGAGTTTGAAGTAGATCAGGAGGTACTGATACTACTGCCTCTGGTGGGACACCCCTTGTCTGCCAAGTATTCTGGTCCATATCGGGTTGTAAGGAAGGTTTCTGATCTCGACTATTTAGTAGCTACTCCTGATCGTAAGAAAAAGAACCAACTTTGCCATGTAAATCTGATGAAAGAGTATGTGAGGCACCCCTCCGAGCCTCTCACTGTCCCGGTATTGATCTGCAGCGATCGTGGTGGAGTACAAAGGAGTACAAAGGAAATCAAGCAACAACAGATCCAGTGACCCTTCTAGGTTGCTTGTCCTCCAAAACACTGAGGATCAAGTGTCCAAACAGTGGTTTAGAGTGGGTAAGGGAACATTGGAAAGGGAATTACTGCCCTGGAACTAATGTCCGTGGCAGGACTAATGTCCGTGGAGAAGGAGGAAGGGACAGTCAAGCTGCGGGGGAGGATATTTGGGATTGTCATGTTTCCGCGGATCAGTGGGTGGGGAATTCTAGACAAGTGGCTCACGAGTTGATATTGCACCTGCCTGAGCAACAGCGTGTAGCTGTGCAGCACTTGTTTGATTCAAACCCAGCTATTTTCGCGGAGCATCCTGGCCTCACTACTCAAGCGGTGCACGATGTCGATGTTGGGGACCACCCGCCCTTTAAATCAGTGCCATACCGTGTTCCCCCTATTAAATTACCAGCACTTAGGGAAGAGCTGGATTATATGCTAAAACGTGGGCTGATTTCTGAGGGTGCAGTAAGGTGGACTTCCCCCGTCACACTGCAGCCCAAACCAGATGGCAAGGTGCGGTTTTGTATAGATTTCCGCAGGTTGAATGGTTTAACCCCCACAAATGCCTACCCTCTCCCTCGCATGGACGACAGTGTGGATAAGATAGGAAAAGCCAAGTTCCTCACTAAGATAGACCTTGTTAAGGGTTATTGGCAAGTGCCCTTGTCTGAGCGAGCGCGAGAGGTGTGTGGGTTTGTGGTGGACGGTGCCACATATCGTTGCCATGTTATGCCATACGGGCTGAAAAATGCCCCTGCAACGTTTCAGAAATTAATGAACGACATTGTAGCCGACATTCCCAACTGTACGGTGTACCTAGATGATGTCATAATATACGACGAGGATTTTAACAGTCACTGTGCTCACATCGGACAGCTTTTTAACCCCTAACTATCGGTGCGCAACATAAGTCGAGTTAAATAAATCTGGACTATCTGGCGGCGCGCGACATAGGTCGTGTGGCAATTTCAGCACGTAATTTTGCTGAGAGAGAGAGACAAGTGGTGGCAGGAGAGTAGCGAGCGTATGACTGCTCCAGACCACCGCGGTGAACCTACGGACACGAATCCCACCTCCTCCCTCCCTCTCTCACTCGCTACATACTGAATTTAATGGGGAAAGTACCGAATTACATGCTTTTTGCACTCGCGTTGCGCGGTTGTTGCAAGAAAACTAGCCGTCATAAAAGGATCGTTATGGTGTCATTGGAAAGCTCTGTTTATGCCCTTTCAGGGATAGATACTTGTTTTACGCTCTGGGTCTTATTTGGCATGCAAATGATCACGTAAACAGCCCTATTTTGGCTAAAAAACACCCCGCTGGGCGGTACATATAAATAAACCGCTAGCCCGCTAATCTAGTGTTAATAAACTGAATGAAGCAGGTTTGGTGGTAAACCTGGGTAAGTGCGATTTTGTCAAAGCCACAGTTTTGTACCTGGGGTTCGAGGTGGGGATGGGTCAGGTGTGCCCTCCACAGACAAAGATCAAAGCCATCGATCAGTTTACGACTAAGAAACAAATCATGCGGTTTCTAGGTATGATAGGCTATTATCGTCGCTTCATCAAAGGCTATTCGACTGTACTGGCACCTTTAACTGACTTATTATCTAAGGACAAGAAGTTCCGGTGGTCTCCTGAGTGTGCAGAGGCGTTTTCCTTGGTGAAACACCTGTTATGTACCAACCCCATACTCAGGGCCCCGGACTTCAGCAGACCTTTTCAGCTGGCGACTGATGCCAGTGGCGTAGGGGCTGGGGCTGTCTTGTTACAGACAGATGATGAAGGTATCGAACATCCAGTGAGTTTTTACAGTAAACAATTCAATAGTGCACAAAGGAATTACTCTGTAATTGAAAAAGAACTCCTGGCGATAGTGCTGGCGCTCAGGCACTTCGATGTATATGTTCCTGCTTTCGGACCAGTCATAGTGGTTTATACCAATCATCACCCTCTGAAATTCTTGAATCAGTTTCATAACCGGAATATGAGGCTGACCAGGTGGTCACTCATGCTTCAGGAGTATAATCTGGACATACGCCATATTGCCGGTTCTGATAACGTGATAGCGGATTGTCTATCAAGGGTGGATGATGTTGGTTAGACTGCCACAGGTTTGAGGGTTGAGTGTGGAGGAAAATAGGCTGTCACTGTAGTTCAGCCGAAAAAAACAAATTAAATAAAAGCAAAAACCTTATAAAAAAACTGTTTATTTTTATAACGTGTAGAATTTTGTATAAGATGTTGTAGCAGTATCTAAGTTGAATGTTTTCGCTTATTGTCGCTAAGTTAGTTGAACTTGCTCGGTGGAGCGCAACAGTCTTTATTTTTTTTATATATAGTGCCTTGTGTCGCAACAGTGTGTGGTACTATGAGAAGCTTTCTGTTAGATATGAAGAACTTAGTCAAGGGTCTTATATCTTGGGGGAGGTGTGACGCTTCTGCATAGTAGCCACGTGCGGGCATGCGCGCGCGTCGGCTGCCCAGCCGTTTAGAAACCGGCTGGTGGCAGCCGGTCGGCAGGCTTTTCCTTAGTATATATCCTACGACAACGTAACTAATGTCTGGGATATTCTTATGTTGTTTCACAGCTTGAAGCTGCCCTTATTCTTAACTGTGTTGAGTGTTGCCAAGCATGGGATGTATTCTGCATGCCTAGGGCGGGGTCCAGACAGATTCAAGACTCAGAGCTCACCTCACTGTCGTACCCTTCGGACCCCCTTGATATCTATCCCTCTCAACCCCACTTAGAAACTTTCTCTCTTACTTTGTATACCTTCCTTCCACTACTTCACCAATCTATTTAATTATCCCATCCCCTTGATAGACCTTATATCTATTATTGTATTAACGACGAGCTCTCAGATAACTATATAGGATTTTGGGCCTTATGCAGAGACGTAATTGTTAATGAGACCTAGGAAGCTTTTTTGTTGTCTCATATTTGGTGGTTTCATGCTTGCTAGTGTGTTCTTGTGTCAGGTTAGCAGGGGCTAGACCGGAGGGGAGGCTTTTTGCGATCCTTTAAGTAAAGTCTGCTAGTGCGAGTCCTGTGGACCCGCACGACTTTACTAGGATACCCGTGGGAGTCTGGGGGCATTTTCTTGTCTGTGTCCCTGTGTGTCTAGTGTTGTGTTGTGTGAGGGCCCTTGCCTAGTCCACTCAGCACTGCGCTAGCACGTCTTGCTTTTGTTTTAGGGTCGCCAGGAGAGAGTCAGATACTTGCGATCTGAGTCTCTCAAGAGAGCACCCTTTCAATTAGAGTAATTTGGCGCACAGACTTGGGAACGTCCCTAGGCTAGAGCAGGTGGCTCAGCCCGGGTATCCGAAGCCTATATCCTTCCGGCTAGACCTCTGCCACCTGGCAGATTAACAGCTAGGGGTTTATTATCTCTGTATGCTTGTTATTGTGCCACAGTTTACCGTTTTTGTGAGCATTGTGAGTTAGGGTGTGGCTTAGAGACTCTGCCCGAGCAGGCTTGCCTGACTAGGAGTGAGAAGCACACCTGTATGTGGTTATGTTGCGAGTTGCTGCCTTTATTTAATTATACCTATGCCATTATACACTGTATGGCCTATCACTAGTATTTATTCCTGCTTATGAGTTAAGAGTTCTCTAAATCCGTAACGTACTTTCTTTGCTAAGCATCAGATCCTACAGTAGCCGCATGCAGTTTAGAAACCCGCATCTTGTCTACCTGTACGATGTTTTGAGGACTGTTTGCTT
Organism: Paralithodes platypus; assembly: GCA_032716605.1. Classification (NCBI taxonomy): domain Eukaryota; kingdom Metazoa; phylum Arthropoda; class Malacostraca; order Decapoda; family Lithodidae; genus Paralithodes; species Paralithodes platypus. Next base: position 43,584,979 of record CM064523.1, on the reverse strand, counting down.
TCACCTTCTTTCACGCAGGGGTGATTAGTTGTATTAATTAACGTAACGTTAAATGTACTTTCTTCTAGTTTGTTATTAAATTGTTTCTGCAATTAAATTCCGTTATCTATCTTTTTCTTGAAGCTTTAAGTCAACTTAATTGTGTGATCTTTTATATAGCCTGCTTGACTATCAGCAGTCTATAGTGCGTGCACCCTGTAACCGAGTCATAGGATACCTTGTTGTCCAGGCAGGACTCTTGACGGCTTAGGGTGGTTTGTTGCCTGGGTTTATAGATAAGGGTTGGATCTAGCGTTTTCCGTTGTTGCTTGTTGCCGCATACCTAGTCCAATAGAAAGAGCCCAGTGTTTATATATCCCAGGACGTAACAATGTGGTGATACGGGAAGAGTCCAGCCACTTCTTAAACATTCGAAACTTTTCCATTGCAAACTCTAAGTAAGGTGTGCATTTCAGGCTTGCAGTAGTTTCTAAACTGTATACGATAACTGTCATGGGTTATAGAATATGCATCACGAATTGCTTTCTTTACAAACTCATAATCATCAATGTTGTCAAGGTTAGAGAAAATAGTGGAAGATTTTCCTACTAATTTAGGATGAAGTAGCCACGTCCACTCCTCCTTAGGCCATTTAAGGTGTGCAGCGGTCTTTTCAAAAGTCTGGGAAGAAGCTTCCGGATCTCTCTCATTGAAAGTTGGAACTAAGGAGATATTCTTAGCTAAGTTGAAAGACTTCTTCAGTTTCTCTAGCTCTAGCTTTTCTGCCTCGAGTTTTTTAGTTTCTTCTAGATTTTGGATTTTTGCTATTTCTAACTGTCTGTTTGCATTCTCAAACTCTTCCTGCTTTTGTAGCTTAAGAAGTTCCACCTGCCTATCTTTTTCCTTTTCCTGCCTATCTTTTTCCTTTTCCTGCAATTCTAACTGCCTATCTTTTTCCTTTTCCTGCAATTCTAACTGCCTATCTTTTTCCTTTTCCTGCAATTCTAACTGCCTATCTTTTTCCTTTTCCTGCTGAAGTATGGCTAACCGTTCCCTTTCAAAGGCTAGGCGCTCTCCTGACCATACATCCTGATTTGATATATCAAGTCTCTCAGGTGTTTCACTTTGTGTATCCTCATCATGTATCATAGATTTATGCATAGAAAGACTAGCCGGAGTAAACTCATCTACGGCTTCAGACGGTAAGAATTCTCTAGAAACTAATTCTTCTATGACTATGTTTTTGATAATTTCTTTAGTATGTGAACTCTCAAAAGGTATGTCAAAGTGAAAAGCAATATACTTCCATTCATCCTTAGAAATCACTTGATTTAAGAGTTTGTCAAGAGAGGGCTCATTACAAAACGCTTTTAATCTAAACTTTTCAGTCATTTTGAAAGATTTATTTAGGGTTGCGAAGGCTACCGCTCAACTAAACATAAGAGCGTGGCAAAAATAAGAAAAACAAATCTCAAACACCTACACATGAATTGGGTATGAGCAGCACAGACTGGTACATACTAGATACTCAACAGTTGCTACGAAAACTATGAATCAGAGGCAAGGATATTGGGCAAGCATATACCAGTAATGATTTTCATACTAATGTTTCAGGCAAACACACTAATCTCCTCCAATCAAAGATAATTAATGTGAAAACCGACAGACAAGAACGCAAGAAAGTAAACTCTGAACTATCCCGCATTTCTTAAACAAAAGTATAAAAGTGATACACGATCCCAAAACAATAGAATAAGAGGAGTGGCATGAGAGAGCTATATGCAGCAAGATCCTACTTCTACTTATTCAAATTATTAGAAGATGGCGATCATGTTCGGTCTATCCATAGTTTCGTATTCTTATGGAAGACGAGTATGAGAGGTACATCCTACTCTGACATTAAATGGGGATTCAGGTGGATGACCGATGTGCGGTAGGTTAACTACCGTCACATGAGGATACTCGGATATTCCCGCTACCGTCTGTCAAGGTATTTAATATATAAACGGGTATGGATGAGTAGGAGGGATTTGATGAGTGTCACTTTGAAACTACAAATGGTGAATAAATTAAAGTCTCTTAAATGTCTACAATAATGTAATATTACCCATCTACGTAAACCAACATAAAGGAAGGAATTATTTAAGAAGCGTGAACAATAAAACAAAAGGACTATAGCATAGTGATAAATTTCAATGTTCAAGTCTTAAGAAAAAAAAATATTACAATTATATCAATTAGACTGTACAAGAGACTGAATTTGATAGGTAGGTATTCAGTAGATATGGTATGGGTAGATTTCTTATAAGGATATTATTCTTATAGAGTTACTTCATTAATATTCCAGTTCTTAGCTAGTTTTATAGTATAAGTTCAAGGGTCAACCAACCAAGCTTCATTAATGCCTATTCTAATAGGATTTCAAAACCAAGAAATAATTGACTTATTATTATTATTATTATTATTATTATAGTAAAGTAAAGTTAAAGATTAATATAATTACAAGAAATTTGAATTAATAATTGAATTATTTACAGAGTGATTAAATATTAAAGTAAAATATTAGTTATAACTCTTACAAATAAAAACAAATAAATATAAATATATAAACACATATTATAAACTAAAAACATGAAATTATGACATTGAAATATAGTCACGTGCTCAATCCCGGTTAATGAGGATTGTTAGCATAGGCGTCACACTCTCTAGTTGGTAGGTTGAAGAGAAGGCAAGTACCAACCCAACTGTACTCCAGGTATTCACAGAGACACCACCCCGAGCTATAGTCCAAGTAACACTGAAGTTAGTCTAAAATTAAGATCACTCATAGACTCGGGAAAGAGCTGGTCACTAAGAAAAGAAACTCGCCCCCTAGTGGTGTGGGGCGAGTTAACGATCATTGAAAAGTATATACAAAGGTTCATGGCGCTGGTGTGGTGCTTTGAAGCTCCTTGTAGAGGTAGAGTTGGTTGGATGAGGCTTCAGGAAGGGTTGAGCAGGCTCGGAGTGTGGTGCTTTGAAGCTCCATGTAGAGGTAGAGTTGGTTGGATGAGGTTTCAGGAAGGGTTGAGCAGGCTCGGAGTGCAGTGCTTTGAAGCTCCATGTAGAGGTAGAATTGGTTGGATGAGGCTTCAGGAAGGGTTGAGCAGGCTCGGAGTGTGGTGCTTTGAAGCTCCATGTAGAGGTAGAGTTGGTTGGATGAGGCTTCAGGAAGGGTTGAGCAGGCTCGGAGTTTCGAGGGACGTAACAATATATATATATATATATATATATATATATATATATATATATATATATATATATATATATATATATATATATATATACTGTATATATATATAATATATATACCGATTTTACCTAAGAGATTCAATACTACTTGCAGAATTCTAGGTCGCAGATTTTTTTTTTTTTTTTTTTTTTTTTGTAATGGGAAAACTGCACACCTACTTTACTAATAAGTTATTCACGAACAACGATGCCACACGGCCTCTGAATCCCATAGTAGTTCGCATTTATTCTGGCTATTATTAAACGAATTAATTTAGATTAGGAAGGGTGTGTGGAGGTCAGAGGGTTAATCAAGACAGGTGTTACCCTATAAATTCCCACAAAACCTTCCAACGCTATATATATTCGTCTAGCCAGAATAATCTGTCGAAATGTGTCATAATGTTCAAATGGTTTAACCTTATTCCTTCGTCACCCATCTCTTCCTATGTGTGTTTCTTTTTCTTTTTGTCTCTTATCGTTTGTTCCGACCTTGACTCAAAAGGAAAAGAGTGAACACCGTTGCTTGTTCGCCAGGGTCAAAATGTTATAATATGTTGTAGCACCATGGACTGGTATCTTTACCCCTTGAGGATCATTATTGTTTTCAACATTATACCATTTTATACAGGTTAGGGAAGATATGTGGGAATTAATAGTGTAAAAACTGCCTCAATTTACCCTCCAACTTCCATTAACCCTCCCTAATATAAGTGAAAATGTCTAATGGCAGCCAAATTAAACCATTTAAATGCATCATAAACCTCTAGGGGTTAATGTGGACCATTCTTTAGTAACGTACTTGTGGACAAACTGTACACAATTCTAACACCTAGAGTGTTTGTTTTGTGGATAATTTCAGTACTTGGTCATTTTAATCATGATCATGACGCATTTTAGCTGTTTCTTGTGGCTATCATTAGACGATTTTATACAGCTTAGAAAGGATCTGTGGGAATCAAAAGGGTAAATACTTTGTCAATTAATCCTCTGACTCCCATATACTCCTCCTAATCTAAAGAAATCGTCTAAATAGCCAGAATAAACTGTCAAAGTGCATCATAATCTTGAAAGGGTTAATGTAAGTTAATTTTGGTGACATTGGTATACTCATTTATATCAGTGTTATATTCTCCATTGTTAACAGCAGATAACCTCAACATTGTACCAAGTCCTGGGAAACTTCTGCTAGACTATAATATGTCACACTATACTAGTAGGATATACTAGTAGGGCATTACGGTCAGCTCTGTTTATATACTAGTAGGGCTTTATTACGTCCAGCTCTGTATGTTTATATACTTTATTACGGCCAGCTCTGTATATATAGTAGGGCTTTATTACGGCCAGCTCTGTATGTTTATATACTAGTAGGGCTTTATTACGGTCAGCTCTGTATGTTTATATACTAGTAGGGCTTTATTACGGCCAGCTCTGTATGTTTATATACTAGTAGGGCTTTATTACGGTCAGCTCTGTATGTTTATATACTAGTAGGGCTTTATTACGTCCAGCTCTGTATGTTTATATACTAGTAGGGCTTTATTACGGCCAGCTCTGTATGTTTATATACTAGTAGGGCTTTATTACGGTCAGCTCTGTATGTTTATATACTAGTAGGGCTTTATTACGGCCAGCTCTGTATGTTTATATACTAGTAGGGCTTTATTACGGCCAGCTCTGTATGTTTATACTAGTAGGGCTTTATTACGGTCAGCTCTGTATGTTTATATACTAGTAGGGCTTTATTACGGCCAGCTCTGTATGTTTATATACTAGTAGGGCTTTATTACGGTCAGCTCTGTATGTTTATATACTAGTAGCGCTTTATTACGGTCAGCTCTGTATGTTTATATACTAGTAGGGCTTTATTACGGCCAGCTCTGTATGTTTATATACTAGTAGGGCTTTATTACGGTCAGCTCTGTATGTTTATATACTAGTAGGGCTTTATTACGGTCAGCTCTGTATGTTTATATACTAGTAGGGCTTTATTACGGCCAGCTCTGTATGTTTATATACTAGTAGGGCTTTATTACGGTCAATTCTGTATGTTTATATACTAGTAGGGCTTTATTACGGTCAGCTCTGTATGTTTTCTAGACTCCCTTGTCACTCAAGTTTAGCCCCATTAGTTTTGAGATTGTAAGACGTTCGATCCATTAGTTTGGCGATCTTCAGATCTTTCGCCCCGTTTCTTTGTGAATAGTAAGACCTTGTGTGCCATTTAGTTACTTTTTCCTGGCGAGCCTGTAATTCAGAAGGAATTGGCCTTCAGCTGGGACATTCTTCTACCACAAAATCTACAAATGTATCTCGATTGGAGGGCTATGGGGTGTTTCGTAAGTCTGATGAAGATCTAGGGAGCAAACTTAAAATGCAGCTTTAAGCCATATTATATCACATTTCACAACAAGGTCGCTTTAAGGGTAAAATTCTAACAAAAGTATGGCAAATCTGAAAGACAGACACTATAAAATATTTAAAATATCAAGAAACAAGTAACAGTGGAGGAGTCAGGGAAGGCTAGTCAATTGTCATTCCAAGTATTAAATTACTTTAATATGTAGCTAAGAGTAACATATTTAATTACAGTAGAAAGTGATAGTAATTTATAGTTATAGTAGAGAGAGAGAGAGAGAGAGATAGAGGGAGATAACGTATATTAATGAAATACATCCCCATAGGCTAGTGAAATAATGGAGTGGAGATTAACAAGAAAGAAAGGTGACAGAGTGAGGGGGAAGGATCACACTAAAGCCTTGGTGATCCTGGCAGACATTTGTAGATCTAAACAGAAGTTAAATGGAAGGATAAAGGCGGTTTCATACGAGCTCTTTTTCCGTCAATTTCTACAGGCAATTGAAGCCTGGCATCATAAAAATATATACAAATATAAGTTTCATACAAATATCAGCAACCTAACATGATTATGTTACTTTAAGTCTTGTTTCCGATTCCAATATTAAAGAGCCTCAAAATATAACTAACCACAAATTGCTCGTTGAAAATTGCGTAGAAAATCGCTGGTGTAACATTGGCTAATGGGAATCTCCTTTCTTGTCGGTTTGCAAAGTTGTTTCCGGAAATGATTAGTTTCTACCTGTGTAGTTTCTACCTGTGTTTATACCTGGTGAGGGCTGGTCCTATCCAGAGTGAGGTTTGGCATCCTCTTCCCAACATTAGGCGTTTGTATCTGTCTCTGTTGCTGTCCTGCTTTTCCTGCTGGAGGCAGAGGGCTAGGAATCCTCCTCCCCTTGTATATTTCACCTACTATTAGACGAGACAGAGAAAGGGGCGAATAAATGCGAATATGGGCCTAGACCCTAAGAATTGGAACTTTAAATGTTGTTTCAGTTCGAACTCTGTCTTGAGTCGGCCACTCCCAGCTATGGGGTATGTCCCTGAGTATATACATACCTGGGTATACATACATACCTGAGTATATAGTATATACATACCTGGTACATACATACATACCTGTGTCCATGTGAATAGCCATTATTTTTCTTCTTAATTTTTCACTATTTTCAGTAGTGTACATTATCAATGTTTTGTTTTGCGTTCATACATACTTCTCGAGAAAGAAAGACACCATCAAATATAAGACACTAGGTTTGTTTAATATTTGTTTTGTTTTCTAACTTAACAAGATGTATTCTGAATTACAATATTTGGGATATTTGTAATAGCGTATTTTTTATCTTTTGTGGTTTTCAGGCTATTACTCTATACGAGTTTGTTAATTTCAGATACCTAAATAAATCCGGGAAATTCCAAGGCACGGATATATCGGAAACATCGATCCCCACTGGTCCTCCATCACACCAGCGGGTTTGTTCCCCTCACCAACCCTCTCTCACACCTCAACTGTATACAACTGTCTTCTCCCCCTCCTTCACTGCCATGTTCTACACTATCACACATTTCCTTTATACAACTATCTTCTCCCCCTCCTTCACTGCCATGCTCTACACTATCACACATTTCCTTTATACAACTGTCTTCTCCCCCTCCTTCACTGCCATGCTCTACACTATCACACATTTCCTTTATACAACTGTCTTCTCCCCCTCCTTCACTGCTATGTTCTACACTATCACATATTTCCTTTATACAACTGTCTTCTCCCCCTCCTTCACTGCCATGTTCTACACTATCACACATTTCCTTTATACAACTGTCTTCTCCCCCTCCTTCACTGCCATGTTCTACACTATCACACATTTCCTTATACAACTGTCTTCTCCCCCTCCTTCACTGCCATGTTCTACACTATCACACATTTCCTTTATACAACTGTCTTCTCCCCCTCCTTCACTGCCATGTTCTACACTATCACACATTTCCTTTATACAACTGTCTTCTCCCCCTCCTTCACTACCATGTTCTACACTATCACACATTTCCTTTATACAACTATCTTCTCCCCCTCCTTCACTACCATGTTCTACACTATCACACATTTCCTTTATACAACTATCTTCTCCCCCTCCTTCACTGCCATGTTCTTCATTATTCCATGTTTACTTATTACAAGTTACAGTACTGTTCCCCTCCGCTGCTATGTTCTTCACTATCACATATTTCCTCTATACAGCTTTTTGTTTTCCCTCCTTCGCTGCCGGGTTGAATTGAATGAATTGAAATGTATTAGTTAGCCAATGAAAATGTACATTATAATGTGATATATAATACATATAAAGAAAACATAAACCAACAGTACTATTATTATGGCTGAGCCCTTTGACAACACGGAGCTCTCATAAAAGGCACATCGTATTTAGTTGAGAAAATGAGTTTTTCTCTCTCTCTCTCTCTCTCTCTCTCTCTCTCTATATATATATATATATATATATATATATATATATATATATATATATATATATATATACTGTATATTCATATATATATATATACTGTATATTCATATATATATATATATCATATTCTTGCTAATGTGTAAATTAAATGCTGGTATAGTTACTATTACATAATTTGATAATATGGTGGCTACAAACACATTAAAACAATAATGACGTGTAGAATATTTGGACACAAGAAGTATACGGTAAACCATAGCCTACAGATATACTGTAGTCTATGGTAAACCATAGCCTACAGATATACTGTAGTCTATGGTAAACCATAGCCTACAGATATACTGTAGTCTATGGTAAACCATAGACTACAGATATACTGTAGTCTATGGGTAAACATATTTCTAGAAAAGCACAATTTTGATCGTTTGCTTGCCGGCTATTGCCTATTATACTGTGTTAGGAAATGGCAGGGGAGGCAACTAGTCCTTAGATAACACAAGTATTAATCTTACAACAGCAGCCATGTAGCCTCTACTCGTAACACTCGACTACTGCAACAGACAGCGATGTCCAGGCTCTCTGAGGACCAAAGGTGCATACTATCCTCTACTGGTTTCGTTATTAACCCGGCAAGCGCGATAGGCCTCACGGAAGGCTTCCTATAGGGAACGCGATAGGCCTCACGGAAGCAGGATTTTTAAAGGCGTACCAAAACGGCGCCAAGCTGTCTGGGGAGTCACAAATTGCGCCACGTTTAGTGCGACATGGTACCTCTCGATGGCACCCACAACCACCCGCCGCACGCACCCCACACAGTCTACACACGCAGTACGCTCTCAGTCACTATGGAGCCTACACGCTCCCCTGACTCGCTCCCTGTTGACACGCCCAACCCTGTTGCTGGCGGTGTTAGTGCTCGTGGCAGGACACGAACACGTGCCAGGGACCCCTCCTACGTATATACTTCTGAGGATGATGAGCCAGTGCAGCCAAGAAGACCTACACGTGCTGGGAGAGGCACGACACGTGGTGGGAGAGGCACGACACGTGCAACAAGCACGACGAGTGCGAAGAGGTCATTGTCCTCAGCATTTGCTCTGACAACTGCTACCACAACAACTACTGCCTCTACTGTTGTGGCAACGACGCCCACGGCGCCCACCACCACAGGAAGTACAAGTGGCCGTCCTGGGGATGCAGGAGCATCGGGGGTAGTTGGCAAGAAGGGTAAGGGTAAAGGACACCCTTATCAGTTCAAGAGGAGTAAGGTGACACCTCCTGCCTCTACCACCCCCGCGTTGCCACCACCACCACCACCCACCACGGCCGCCCCTGTCTCACTACCCACCACGGCCGCCCCTGCACCACTGCCCACCACGGCCGCCCCTGCACCACCGCCCACGCACGCCCCTGCTCCACCACTCACGCCCACCCATGCCCCTGCTGCTGTTGGAGGGCCTCGTAGAGTTTTGGCAGCCGGTCTAACGCCATCCAAGTTTGACGCCCTCCTCTTCCCTCCTGACTCCTCTGACGACGACGCTGCAGAAGGGGAAGCCTTCGATCCCAGGAACTATGGCTGGGGTGGTGATAGTGGGAGCGAGTCTGAGGAGGATCAAGACCAATATGAGGGAGGTGCAGAGGATTCGGAAGACGACGATGTACTTCTGCACCGTGACCATGACCAAGACCTGTCTGACGACGAAGGCGCAGACGACGTGGCTGACGGAGGGGCTGATCCTGATCCCCCACGGGCGTATAATTTTGCCTGGTCTGAAGGGTCCCATTTCCAACCAGATTTGCACCAGTTCAATGCCAATCTGGCTGGTTCAACAGCAGACTGGCCCTGCAATGACCAGTCCACGGAATCTGATTTCTTCTGTGCATTTTTTGACCAGGAGGTATTATCTCATCTCGTTTCCCAAACCAATGGCTATTTTACCTGGGTGAGGGAAAGAATTGATATGATATCTCCTAGAGCAAGAATTCGTGCATGGGTTGATACGACTGTCCCTGAGCTCCTTGTGTTCTTTGCGTTGTTGCTAATCATGCCTCTCTGCAGGAAGCATGTAATGGAGCATTATTGGAAGCACGACCCAATCATCAACACCCCAATTTTCCGGAAATATATGGCTCGTGATAGATTTTTCTTGCTTCTGCGATTTTTGCACTTCGCAGACAATAATAATCCAAACCGAGCTGATAGAATATGGAAAGTTCGGGATGTGTTGACCATGTTGTTGCAAAGGTACAGGAAATTCTTCTACCCCTTTGCCAACCTGGTGATTAATGAGTCGCTCGTGCTTTTCAAAGGACGCCTGGTGTTCAAGCAGTACATCCCCTTGAAGAGACACAGGTTCGGGATCAAGATCTTTGTGTTGTGCGATTGTGAAAGTGGAATAGTGCTCGACATGATCGTATACACCGGCACTGATGTAGACATTCCAAAAGTCGGTGGCAACGACCCATTGGGCATGTCAGGGCACATTGTGAAAAAGATGCTGGAGCCCTACCTGAACAAGGGGCACACGTTGTACACCGACAATTGGTATACAAGTCCTGCACTCTGCCAGTTCCTCCATGACCACAAAACGGGGGCATGTGGGACTGTCAGAACTAACAGGAAGTTCATGCCTAAGTTCCAAGGCAATCGCATAGAACTGGACAACCCCTCCCACAGTGACACCGCTTCTGATGACGACTTGGCAGAGGAACAAAGGCGCCGCAGACTGGACAGACCAAGAAGAAAGAAGAAAGAGCACTACAAGCAGCTGGAGAAGTCTGGGAAAGTTCTGGCGGTAAAGTGGCTCGATAAGCGACCAGTTCACCTGCTTTCGACTGTCCATACAGGTGCCCAAGTGGACTCTGGTAAATTCCACTACCGTACCAAGAAGTCTATCCAGAAACCTGATATGGTGGTGGATTATACCAAGTACATGCGCCTTGTGGACAAGTCTGATTGCCAGCTTGCAGGCGTTGAGTGCCTACGAAAAACAGTGAAGTGGTATCACAAGCTTTTCCTTCACTTTGTTGACATCACGATGCTCAACGCTTACAACATGTGGCTGGTAAAAAAAGACATGGCCCCGAACAAAAAACTCAAGTTCAGGGAGTTCATATACAACGTCGCCTACCAACTCCTACAAAAACACCAACCAGTCTCCGGTCACAGGGGTCGCCGTGCAGTCAACCTCCCAGACAGAGTCATTGATGGATATGACAAACACTACCCTATCCACACCGAGCTATCTGGCACCCGGAGGCTGCAAGTACAGTGCCAGGTCTGTGCCCACTCCACCAGAAAGCCACAAAGAAGAAGCCGAGTCACATCAATGTGCAAGGAATGCAACGTTGGGTTGTGTTTGGGCGAGTGCTTCAGGGACTACCACTCACTCAAGTACTAGGTGTGGTACCTGTGTCGCCCTATCTCAGCCAAACTCCTGCCCCGCCCACCTACCTCACTACCTACCTCACTACCTACCTGCCCGTACCTGACCTGCCCGTACCTGACCAACGTGATCTCAAAACACCTGCCTGCCTACCTACTTGCCCGTACCTGACCAACGTGATAATATTATCATAACATGTACAAATTATAGTTGTAGGATAAGTTCATATGTTTTGGTATATACTGTATATATATATATATATATATATATACACAGTATATTATTGTATACAGTATACTGTATATATAAGCAATATTTTCATTTATTATTTCAGTTTAATTCATTAGCCAGGCAATATTTTGTTTTATTTATATATATACCTATGTAATATTATACTTATGTACTAACCTTTTGTAACAACCTTTTGTAATAATAAAAAAAAAAAAAAAAAAAAAAAAAATAAATAAATAAACACAAAAAAACATACTTATGCTCTGCTATTCATCAAAGTTTTCGACTTTATGAATAGCAGGGCGTAAGTATGTAAAAAAAAAAAAATTTCAAGTGATATAAACACTCCAAAAACATCCCCATAACCTCTCTGGTTTCGAACCCACGTCTCTAGGCCTACGTCTCTAGGCCTACATCTCACTCAGTCCATCACTCTAACCACTAGACCATGACTGTTCACACTATACTGACAGCGATTAGTGCGTACGTATTTTCGGGCAGACGAATGCTTGACAAAAAAAAATATATATATACCCTCGATACACTTGTGTATATCGAAGTATTTAGTATGTATAATACTTTTACATAACCTAACATATTCTATCATTACGAACAAACAGTAAAGAAATTTACAAGTAAATAAATAACCTTTCATCCATGAGTTGCAAGCAAATAGTGCGTAAAAATTGTGTAATGAGATATCGGGTTACTCTAACATACTGCGCCATCCAAGAAGTCTTATCGTTGTTTACAATATAGCAACGACAACACAAAGTGTCTATAAGGTCTAAATTTGTGCATACACCCACGCTAATCTCATCTACTTACTGTAATCTGACCCCTTTTCTCTCCCGCGCCACCCACCTTTCTCAATACACCACTCTTATTTCGCCTATTATTCGTCCGTATGCCTCTCTGCGCTTCATTTATCAGTGTATATTATTCACATGGGCTGCCTTACTCATGAATATGAACAGGTGAAACCATAAAGGTGCTTTTTAGGCGAGATATAGAGCGTTGCTTCTCATCAATCGCACGTTCTTGCCTCCACCCTCTCTCTCTCCTCCCGCCTGACTCACTCACACACACTCGCTCGCTCGGGGATGTCGTGCCTATCAGCCCATTTTTTTCAACTTGCAGCCACCGTAACTCCACACCCACATTTTTTTAGGGTGGATATATATATATTGGCGGATGTGGCTGCTTATTTCCAAGACATTGAGGTACTTTTTTTTAAATTCTGTGAGATCGAATATTTTGGCAGAAATGCACAAATAACTACCCTAGCTCCTAGTCCTATTTAGCGCTTAACAGGTTAAGAAACTGAAACTCCTTGTTGTAGTGAAAGCAATCCGTGAACTACAACTATCACGATAACCCAGTGCCGAATGGCAACACTGGGGTGTATCCTTCCTAAACTGAATACATTAAGACAAGCTCTGATATATATTACGTTAAATGCCAAGTACTTTAATTGCATCTAAATGACGTTATGTGAATAACAATTACCTTAAAGAAATATTACTTACGTTAATGAATTCAACATAATGTTCATTGGAGGGCTCATTAACGATCCAACCACCAACAATTAAATGCAAAAGAATTCATTATTATAAATATGGAATATACATGAAATACAGTGGTAATTAAGCAATCACAGAGAGCCCATTCACAATATATGCTAGGAAGAAAAGTTAGCTTAGGAAGCCTTAGCAAGGCAATAAATATTACGAAGAGAAAAGAAAAACATTTAGCTTAGGAGGTGTATAGCAAATCAAAGAAAAGCAAGGAGCCAAGATTGCGCTCTTCGAAACTTACGTTACTTTGCATGTCACCTACATACAAGATTGTATAAACAGGCAAAACTTAATGTTATTACGCTAAGTAGTAGCGCTTAATCTGCAAGACTTATTATTATTGTGTTAATTATTTGTGCTCAATGTGCTTCATAGCTCGCGCGGGGCCAGTCACAAAACGGGAATCTACAGAATATGGATTGTTAACATCACAACTTTGAATATTTGCATATAAGATATTCTGCACATGAAATTTCCGTTCCCGTATGCAATATAATCCCACGGAATCCCAAAAATAACCAAATAATATTGATTTGTCTTACTGATAAACATATCAGTAATAATTATATAATAATCTATGCTGCAAAATATAACTTTAAGCTTACAATGAGCGGCAGTATGTCCGTGTTGCTCATATACTGTAGATACGTAGCTCCATCTAGTGGTATAAATGCAAGCAATCGCTCTTTGTAACAACTTGGACAATAGGAAATCTTGAGGCATTTCTTGAAATCAGCTAAATTACTCTTTTCTCGTATATAAGGTGGTAATTTGTGTTATACACTATATATGGTTCTAGTATAAATAAAACTTATATATTTGCATGTACTGTAGGTATTATATAATTATATATATATATAGATATACAGTATATATCTACAGTATATATCTATTCTGCATCTATTCATATTTAAACCAGTTAACATACTGTATATATAATCATCAATGCATGTTCTCTATTGTATACCCCTATTGTATTATGAGGAGGCCCTGAAGATATTTCAACTGTATCTATGTGGTGTCAGGTCATGGCTAGGCAAAACCTTCATGCAACATACCGTGACTTCTGGACATGTGATATGTGTTATGGTTGGGGCTGTTACTATGGAGTGTCTGTTGAATTTTAGGTAACGCCTCTCTTATCAAGCAATAGCAGGTACTGGATAGGAGATTTGTAAGCAACCTACTGAGTGGATTCACATAATTTCCGGGGCGTAACCCGAGGTGATAAAGGCAGTGGATTTCGTGTGTGGAGTGTTGTGTAACTGGGTCATCTATTTATTCAATAACTGACAACCCCGTGCACCTCCAACCTACCGCGAACGCCTCTGATAACTATATGTAACTTTACTATTATGATTGAAGCAGACTTTGTAAAGTTACTAAGCATTTCATAATAAACCAAGTTGTTCGAGTGTAGATTATCAGTTTCCTTCTATTATTCTCATAAGTATTATTATATGTTCATTATTTCCCTCATACCGAGGGTGCTGGCAATTAATCTACGAACACCTTATATTTGTTCCACACCTTGACACCGTGATAACTAATAGATGATTGGGATTGTGTTGTGAACATTAGTGGTATACCTAAGATGTTGGTGCTTTTCATCTTATATCTATTATTAACTCTTTTGATGAACATATCATTTTCGATGTGTTTGTTTAAAAACTTATATAGACAAAGAGAGCACAGCAGTATGTGTTAATATCTTCTAATTTTAGTACCGGTAATCTAAATTCTAAAAACAATTCCTTAGTTTGGTCGTACTTATGTTAGTGTGCAAGAGGTCGTATTATTTTCTTTGGAGTTACTACCAGTGTTACGTTTTTGCTTTGTTTTTCTTTCTTTTTTGCTGCAGCACCCCATACCGTATTGCACACATTTCCTGCATACAACTTTATTCTTCCCTGTGTTCTTCACTATCACACATTTCCTTTCACTCGTTGCTTGCCTGTTTATGGTTTCCCCTCTTCCCTATCATTAATCATTGTTTTCCATATCATTGTGCGTACATTATAAGAACTCTTGTTCACTCACTACCTAAATTAATGTGCATATTGCAAGTACATTAACACCGTGTTCATTATCAACAAATTATCCTTACACAAATTGCGTTGCCTTAAAAATATATTTTTGATTTGTGAGAAACACCTTTTTGACTAGCTTTGTCATTATTCAACGTTTGCATTCGTCCTTCCAGTGATGGTAATAGCATTATTATCTCTCTCTCTCTCTCTCTCTATATATATATATATATATATATATATATATATATATATATATATATACAGGTATATATATATATATTGTTTCATGGTGCTATATTTTGTTACATATGTACACATGATGTCCATCTTTTTCTGCTTGTTTTATCACCTCTCTTCCTTTATAATATTTACCTATCCTCTAACTATATATATTCTCTAATGCCTTCCCTTTCCTCTTCCTCCTTCCGCTCTTTCCCCTCCTGTAGCTCCAGGGATCCACACTTAGAATAATAACATTCTGACGCCATTTCGTTAGCTTAGCTTTCTATTTTACGCTCGTCGATTCATGCTTAAGGCAAGTATCAGGCAGGCATTGGTCTTCTATTACAACTTTATTATAATCCCTCTTTGGCTAAGTATATGTTTGTTGGTAGAATAGATTAATAGAAAAAGATATAGAGGTAGAAGTTTAATAAATGTAGAATCATTGCCTCAATTAAAGACATCCACAAAGTTGATGATGAATATTTCAGGTTAGGCTAACATCTTAATCTAAACACCGGGCATTTTTTATGAAACTACAATTTAATATTTGTAATGATAAATTTAGCTAATGTTCATACACTCTTTAACTTCATGTAATATAAGAAAACATATATAGTATGTTATAACTTTCATAAGTATATGTTATTCTTCAAATAGATCCAAATTACATCGATATGGTTATACATATATATTCTTCCTACGTTCTCTCCATACTCGATGATATTGTTTTGAACATTCTTATCACCTACACTCATAGCTCCCCTTGTTATAATATTGCCACATAAATACCATCATCAATTGTATTATCACCAACACTCATAGCTCCCCTTGTTATAATATTGCCACATAAATACCATCATCAATTGTATTATCACCAACACTCATAACACCCCTTGCTATAATATTGCCACATAAATACCATCACCAATTGTATTATCACCAACACTCATAGCTCCCCTTGTTATAATATTGTCACATAAATACCATCATCAATTGTATTATCACCAACACTCTTAGCTCCCCTTGCTATAATATTGCCACATAAATACCATCACCAATTGTATTATCACCAACACTCATAACACCCCTTGCTATAATATTGCCACATAAATACCATCACCAATTGTATTATCACCAACACTCATAACACCCCTTGCTATAATATTGCCACATAAATACCATCATCAATAGTATTATCACCAACACTCCTAACTCCCTTTGTTGCAATATTGCCACATAAATACCAATGGTCATCAGATTTCATAACTGATGCAGCCGGTGCAACTATCGACATCTATTATATGCAATTATTGACAGCTGTTGCAATTATCGGCATCTATTACTTGCAATCATCGACGGCAGTCACATTATCCGCTCTTTTAGGAGTTTTCCTTGTTAATTGATGTTGTCCTTAATTTCGGTTTGAACTATCATACTTGGAAATTGATAGAATGTAAAATATAAATCTTAATATACTATATAATCAATATACTATATAATCCTTAACATCAATCACATCCAAATGAAATTAATGAAAGTATGTGATACTCCCTGGATTCAAACTCTAGACACCAAGTATACATAATTAAACGCTCTAACGATTACACCACCAAGACACAAACGATGGGAAGATGGTGTCTGACTCTGGCCTGATGTTCTGGTACAGTGATAATGGAGAACATATACAGTACACGTTTTCAACATGGTCAATATATATCTCATTTAGTATACTCAAGATGCTTTAGAAGTTTAGAACAATCAAGGCGGCAATTCTGCGATACTCATCACTACAAAATATTATTATTCCTTTGAATAAAATTGTCTTTTGTCAGTTTAAGCCACATAAGAAATTAAATAATTCAATTGTATTTAAGGGAAAATCAGTATCTGTAATTTAAGAGTTAAATATATTCCCATGAGATAAACTTATTAATTGCACATTCAATTAATTACATAGTGATGGTTAACGGATCTCGTTTGCTCAAAGAACATAGTTATGTAGATACTCATAAATATATACATACGATGCAGTATACGATGGTGACGAAAAGCATTTATGTAACTTTTAAACATAAATCATACCAATATATTCGCGAAGCATAGCTCATTATTAATAGGATCAAACATATATTAATATACAGTAGGAGTTTACATAGTGGTTTAACAAAGGATCAAACATATATTAATATACAGTAGGAGTTTACATAGTGGTTTAACAAAGATAAGAAACGTAGTATCCCAAGAAATATATATCATTTCCGTGATGCCATTACTGGCTATAGTGTCTCTAAGTATTGTATAATATATTTATACAAATGAATTAACAAAAGTACAGGAACACTAAATCAATTAACTCCTTTATCAATACACTATTAAGGCATAACATTGGTCAACAATGATGTAATACTATTAACCAATCATCATTTAGGGTCTTGACTGAAATGCCTCCATATAATTCCTATTATAATTATTTAGTGTAGGTTTGTCTCTTTTATATATTTCTGTATATATACGTTTGTCACATACTCTACACTATGATATACGTTAATCCATCATTAACATTAAGCTCTGTATAATACTTAAACGTCATTCTCCTTTCATTCTGGCTAACATGAGACGATATTTTAGTTCAGTATAATATTCTTAATGTAAGCAAATGCACATTCTATTAACTAAATGTTGCGTCCGATAGGTGTATTCCTAGGTGGAGGTACTCTCTTATCCTCGATGTGAGTGACTGTGTTGTTGTGTGTTAGATTCATGCATGCCTCTCTCGTTCTCTCTCTCTCTCTCACACAGACCATGATTTCACATTACGCCGACGACTGGACACTGAGGGCTTTGTCTTGAAATGTTTAATGGAGGTTAATCCTTTGTCGTGTTGACTACATTCTACTTGTTAATGCTTCTATTGTGTTTTACTGATCCTTGCTGTATTACTCATTATCGTTTATTGTCTATGCTTCTATTATGTTTTACTGATCCTTGCTGTATTACTCATTATCGTTTATTGTTTATACTTCTATTGTGTTTTACTGATCCTTGCTGTATTACTCATTATCGTTTATTGTTTATGCTTCTATTGTGTTTTACTGATCCTTGCTGTATTACTCATTATCGTTTATTGTTTATGCTTCTATTGTGTTTTACTGATCCTTGCTGTATTACTCATTATCGTTTATTGTCTATACTTCTATTATGTTTTACTGATCCTTGCTGTATTACTCATTATCGTTTATTGTTTATGCTTCTATTGTGTTTTACTGATCCTTGCTGTATTACTCATTATCGTTTAATGTTTATGCTTCTATTGTGTTTTACTGATGCTTGCTGTATTACTCATTATCGTTTATTGTTTATGCTTCTATTGTGTTTTACTGATCCTTGCTGTATTACTCATTATCGTTTATTGTTTATGCTTCTATTGTGTTTTACTGATCCTTGCTGTATTACTCATTATCGTTTATTGTTTATGCTTCTATTGTCTTTTACTGATCCTTGCTGTATTACTCATTATCGTTTATTGTTTATGCTTCTATTGTGTTTTACTGATCCTTGCTGTATTACTCATTATCGTTTATTGTTTATGCTTCTATTGTGTTGTACTGATCCTTGCTGTATTACTCAATATCGTTTATTGTTTATGCTTCTATTGTGTTTTACTGATCCTTGCTGTATTACTCATTATCGTTTGTGTTTTACTGATCCTTGCTGTATTACTCATTATCGTTTATTGTTTATGCTTCTATTGTGTTTTACTGATCCTTGCTGTTTACTCATTATCGTTTGTGTTTTACTGATCCTTGCTGTATTACTCATTATCGTTTATTGTTTATGCTTCTATTGTGTTTTACTGATCCTTGCTGTATTACTCATTATCGTTTATTGTTTATGCTTCTATTGTGTTTTACTGATCCTTGCTGTATTACACAATATCGTTTATTGTTATGCTTCTATTGTGTTTTACTGATGTTTGCTGTATTAGTCCTTATCGTTTATTGTTTATGCTTCTATTGTGTTTTACTGATGTTTGCTGTATTAGTCCTTATCGTTTATTGTTTATGCTTCTATTGTGTTTTACTGATGTTTGCTGTATTAGTCCTTATCGTTTATTGTTTATGCTTCTATTGTGTTGTACTGATCCTTGCTGTATTACTCATTATCGTTTATTGTTTATGCTTCTATTATGTTTTACTGATCCTTGCTGTATTACTCATTATCGTTTATTGTTTATGCTTCTATTGTGTTTTACTAATCCTTGCTGTATTACTCATTATCGTTTATTGTTTATGCTTCTATTATGTTTTACTGATCCTTGCTGTATTACTCATTATCGTTTATTGTTTATGCTTCCATTGCGTTTTACTGATCCTTGCTGTATCACCCATTATCGTTGATTGTTTATGCTTCTATTGTGTTTTACTGATCCTTGCTGTATTACTCATTATCGTTTATTGTTTATGCTTCTATTGTGTTTTACTGATCCTTGCTGTACTACTCATTATCGTTTATTGTCTATGCTTCTATTATGTTTTACTGATCCTTGCTGTATTACTCATTATCGTTTATTGTTTATGCTTCTATTGTGTTTTACTAATCCTTGCTGTATTACTCATTATCGTTTATTGTTTATGCTTCTATTGTGTTTTACTGATGCTTGCTGTATTACTCATTATCGTTTATTGTTTATGCTTCTATTGTGTTTTACTGATCCTTGCTGTATTACCCATTATTGTTGATTGTTTATGCTTCTATTGTGTTTTACTGATCCTTGCTGTATTACTCATTATCGTTTATTGTTTATGCTTCTATTGTGTTTTACTGATCCTTGCTGTATTACTCATTATCGTTTATTGTTTATGCTTCTATTATGTTTTACTGATCCTTGCTGTATTACTCATTATCGTTTATTGTTTATACTTCTATTGTGTTTTACTGATCCTTGCTGTATTACTCATTATCGTTTACTGTTTATGCTTCTATTGTGTTTTACTGATCCTTGCTGTATTACTCATTATCGTTTATGCTTCTATTGTGTTTTACTGAACCTTGCTGTATTACTCATTATCGTTTATTGTTTATGCTTCTATTATGTTTTACTGATCCTTGCTGTATTACTCATTATCGTTTATTGTTTATGCTTCTATTGTGTTTTACTGATCCTTGCTGTATTACTCATTATCGTTTATTGTTTATGCTTCTATTATGTTTTACTGATCCTTGCTGTATTACTCATTATCGTTTATTGTTTATGCTTCTATTGTGTATTACTGATCCTTGCTGTATTACTCATTATCGTTTATTGTTTATGTTTCTATTGTGTTTTACTGATCCTTGCTGTATTACTCATTATCGTTTATTGTTTATGCTTCTATTGTGTGTTACCGATCCTTGCTGTATTACCCATTATCGTTTATTGTTTATGCTTCTATTGTGTTTTACTGATCCTTGCTGTATTACCAATTATCGTTTATTGTTTATGCTTCTATTATGTTTTACTGATCCTTGCTGCATTACTCATTATCGTTTATTGTTTATGTTTCTATTGTGTTTTGCTGATCCTTGCTGTATTACTCATTATCATTTATTGTTTATGCTTCTATTGTGTTTTACTGATCCTTGCTGTATTACTCATAATCGTTTGTGTTTTACTGATCCTTGCTGTATTACTCATTATCGTTTATTGTTTATGCTTCTATTGTGTTTTACTGATCCTTGCTGTATTACTCATTATCGTTTATTGTTTATGCTTCTATTATGTTTTACTGATCCTTGCTGTATTACTCATTATCGTTTATTGTTTATGCTTCTATTGTTTTACTGATCCTTGCTGTATTACTCATTATCGTTTGTTTTACTGATCCTTGCTGTATTACTCATTATCGTTTATTGTTTATGCTTTTATTATGTTTTACTGATCCTTGCTGTATTACTCATTATCGTTTATTGTTTATGCTTCTATTGTGTTTTACTGATCCTTGCTGTATTACTCATTATCGTTTATTGTTTATGCTTCTATTGTTTTACTGATCCTTGATGTATTACCCATTATCGTTTATTGTTTATGCTTCTATTGTGTTTTACTGGTCCTTGCTGTATTACTCATTATCGTTGTCCATCCCTTGTGTTAGTTAACAGTGGCTTATTTACTGTATTAGCAATGATATTGCCAATATTATTGCTAATACTGATTTGTAAACAAATTATCAAGAAGGTTGTCAATATACATTAATAACACCACTAATCCCAAGTCTAATCATTAGGCCCACATTTGTGATGTCTGTGTTGTCTGAGACTTTCCATTGATGATTGCTCCTTCATCTTTCACACTGTCAGCTATTCCACGATCCATTGTTGGTTCATATACATACACAACACATGTATATTCATGTTCATAATATACATACACAAACATTATGCACAGTTATATTATTTACATTATACATTATGTGTACTGTACACATTTTATGCATACTAAATACCGAATGATCCAAACAAAATGAGGTTTCAGTCTCATATTGTAATTAGCAACGTTCCCCGTAACCCAATTCCGAGCTGCCGCATGTGGCAAGTTTTTATCGTTTACGATCAAAGCCTTGACGCGAGTCTCTCGGTGCAGCTCCCCCCACGTGTACGGACCTAAATTTGTTCACACACTTTAGATCATCCATCCTCTCCACGCGGCGTAATACTCCACGTCCATTGACAGGGGTATATCCAGGATTTCCTCAAGGATAGATTCAGATTATTTTATTTAGCCTGTTGATTACAATAAATTTATGTTCCAAGAGAAAATAATATTAGCTGTCTGAGCCTTATGAGAGTAACTCTCCTTGAAGCATCTAGTATTACTCGAATTACACAAAACAAATCAAAAGTAAAACAAAATGGACATAAAATGAATCTACAGATAAATATATTTAACAAATATATGACAACAATATGGCGAGAGTATTGTACTATTAGAGTATTAGAGATTGTTCACTATTACACATGGGTACACGAGGAACATTGGTTCATCTTATACACCTGCAGCATTTATATACCTTCAGTGTAAGGATTGCAAACATTATAGTTTATGTATCGGTACGTGCATAGATAATTAAAAGGACCTACACACACACACACACGCACACACCAACACACACACACACACACACACACACCAATGTGTACAGATTCACAGAATTCAATACTTACACAGCTACATTAATTGAAAGGTAAATATTTTGTATTCATACATGAAGACTTTAACGCCTATATACAGAGACACAAAAGTGACACATTCACATAAGCACACAGTACATACACATACACTCCCATGGCCGTAGATTCACGCTATTCACAAACTTAAGCACCTCCGATAACATAAAAGTGAAGATTTGCGCACATAAATAAATGAGTACTACAAGCGCCCATATATGGGTACACAAACAGCTAGATATGTACACACCGACACTTACAAACACATAACACACACTCACACACGCACGTACACATACATGAAAGGTATTTACATTTTAATATTTGTTTAATAAGTATGGTTTGAGGGCTATTTTAAAACTGGATAACATAGGTTTGGCTTTAGTATCACGAGGAAGGAGATTCCATACCTTTACACCATAGTAGTTAATTGAGGTTTGGGATTGTTTTGAAGTCAAAATCGGGATTTCCAAGTCGTTAGTGTTTCTCATGTTATATCTGATGTTTGAACGATATTGGAATATCTCTGTATTCGTATTTTTATGTAAGGATATGTAAACGAAAATAGCGCTACATAAAGTGTGTATATCTTCTAAATTCAATAATCGTAATGACTTGAAGAGTTCTTTAGTTTGTGCGTATTTTGGCCTGAAAGTAATTGTCCTAATAATTTTCTTTGCGCAACGTCTACCGCTTTTAGTTTGGAATTACCTGTAGCTCCCCAGATTGTATGGCAACGTGAGATAAAAGGATACACTAGAGAGTAGTATAATTTGTTTAGGGCATCTGTATTGAAACAGCTGCGAGTTAAATATAATATTTAGCATTGTTTATTTATCTTACTAGTTAAATATCGTATGTGAGAACACCAGGTCAGTTGGCGATCCATTATGACTCCAAGGATGTTTATGTTATCTTCTTCCGTTAATGCTGAATTGCCGATTTGTATAAGTTCTAGATTCCTCGGCAGGTGTTTGTTTCTGTGATGAATTAAATATTTGATTATGTCAATATTTAAAGTTAACTTATTGGTTGTTATCCAGTTGTAAACGTTATTCAGTTCATTGTTTACTAATACAATAAGGGTCTGCAAATCACCACCACTCACATAAAATGTACTGTCATCTGCAAATAATAGTTTCATCTGCCCACTTGATTTGCTAATTTAATTAATGTAAAGCATAAATAGTAATGGACCCAGTGTAGATCCTTGAGGAACACAATAGGATACAGTTTGAGTATTTGATTTTACATTATGATATTGTGTGTACTGTTTACGATTACTAAGATAGGATTTAAACCATCTGTGTATGGTATTTTTGAAACTATAGTATTGAAGTTTGTCTAGGAGAATATTATGGTCAACAGTGTCAAATACTTTGGACATATCTAAGTATATGCTGATTGTATAGTCTCTAGCATCAAATGCCCTGAGTATGTCGTTCTTGTATGATGTTAGAGCAGTTTCTGTTGATCTACCTATTCTGAATCCATAATGGGTTCCGGAGATAATATTGTTGGTCTCACAAAATTCAGTTACCCTATTGTACTGTACGCATTTTTTTCTATAATTTTACTCATTGATGGCAGTATTGAAATAGAGCCATGGTTATTGAAAAGGTTTGAATTTCCAGTTTTGTAAATGGGAATTACTTTAGCTATTTTGAGCTGGTCGGGGAATATACCTGTGGAGAATGATATATTGCAAAGATATAGTAAAACTTCTGACAAGGTCGGTAGGACTGCTCGTAGGATTTTCATTGGTATGCCATCGTGACCGGGAGAGGAGTCCCGCAGATTATTGACTGTAACAGTTAATTCTACAATGGTGATGGGAGTCATGGAGAATGATACATATTGTCTATTATTTAGATAATGCTTAAAAGAGATATCTGTTTGATGGATATTTTCGGCTAAACTTTTTTCCAACGTTGACAAAGTAAGAGTTAAACTGTTCTGCTATTATTTCTGATGTTTTAATTTCATTATTATTATGGATGAATGTTTCACTTAACTGACGATAATTTTGCCTTTCAAGGACAGAATTAATTATATTCGAAACTTGTTTTACCATTTCCAGCACATTCTTTAATTCTATCTATCTATCTATTGCCTGACGCCGTGATCCCCGAAGGGGTGGCCACGAACGAAACGCCCCCATGCACCTCTGTCCCCAGTCAGTCAACGCCCCTCCCCCCAACCAGCACCGCCTTCGTTCATATACTTCCTCACTCCATCCTTCCACCTCTCTTTCGGTCTACTTCTCCCTCTCTCTCCCTCCACCTCACTCTCGTACACCCTCTTAGTCAGTCTCTCGCTTTCCATACGTTCCATATGGCCGAACCATCTCAAGTTGTTCCTTTTCACACTTTCCAGCACATCTACCTCCACACCACACCTCCTTCTTACTTCCTCATTAGTCTTTCTATCCCTCCATGTAACTCCGCACACACTTCTTAAGTAATTAATTTCCACTGCTCTCACTCTTGGTCTGAGTCTCTCAACCAACGTCCATGCTTCGCTTCCGTAAGTCAGTGTCGGGATTACCACACTGTCATGCAAGGACTTCTTCACTTCCATACTGACCACACTATTTCTTGTTACTGCTTGCAGCGTTCCTACAACCCTCTTCCCTTGTTGTACCCTCTCCCGCACTTCTTCATCCATAGTCCCATCTTTACTCAACACACTGCCCAGATAATTAAAAGAGTTGACGATCTCCATAGCCTGACTGTTCAGCTTCACCTCACACTCTGTGACTTCACCCCTTTCAAAGACCATAACCCTGCTCTTCCCAGCATTTACCTTCAAATTCCGTTTTTCGCACACTGTTCCAAACTCATTTACCAGACCCTGCATCTCCCATTCATTATCACTCATCAGAACTGTATCATCCGCAAACAGCAGTATAGGTAGCTTCCACTCAATTCCCTCCCTTTTCAGCAATACACCAACATCCACTGCTCTTGATAGTATTTCTTTCATGACTCCATCCATATATACAGTAAACAACCACGGGGACATCACACACCCCTCTTTCAAACCAACATTCAGGTCAAAGAATTCGCTCTGCTCGCTCTCCACACGTACTGCCACCTTTGCACCCTCATACATGCCCTGCACTGCTTTCAGCAACTTGCCATCTACTCCGTATATTCTAAGTGCTTTCCACAAACCTTCTCTATCCACTCTGTCATAGGGCTTCTCCAAGTCCATAAAGGCAGCATACACCTTTTGTTTCTTCTCCAGATATTTCTCCACAACACAATTCAGGGTAAAAATCTGATCTACACATCCTCTTCCCTTCCTAAAACCTCCCTGCTTGTCGCCTTTCCATTTCTCCGTTCTCACTCTCACTCTCTCAATCACTACCCTACTGTATGCCTTCCCTACTACGCTTAGAAGACATATTCCTCGGTGGTTACCACACACTCCTCTTTCCCCTTTGCCCTTATATAGGGGGACTATTATGCCAGTCTTCCAGTCATCGAGTGCACTCCCCTTCTCCCATGCTAGTTTGCACATTTTCCATACCCATTCGATCACTATCTCACCACCATACCTCAACATTTCCCAACACACTCCATCTGTTCCTGGTGCTATCCCCAACTTCACTCTTTTCATGGCTTCCCACACTTCTGACCTCCTGATCCCCACCTCCTCCTCCACTACTTCTCTTCTTCTCCCTCCCATACCATATCCAACTATGTTTGCTGGCTCTTCATTCCTTACATTTAGCAACTCATTGAAGTACTACTCCCTCCATCTTTCGACTCTCTCTTGCTTCTCGGCTAGCGTTCTCCCATTCTTATCTTTCACACCCTTACTGTTTCCCTTGCTACCTTCCCTAACTTTCTTGACTTCTTTCCAGAACAGTATCTTACTCTCCCTCCATTTTACACTCAGATTCCTTCCAAATTCCTCATCTACTCTTCTCTTACTTTCCTTCACTACTCTCTTCACCACCCTCTTACTCTCCACGTACCTCGCTCGTTTCTGTCTCTCGAAATCTTCATTCCCTCTACTACCCAACCACTCTCTATATGCTTTCTTCTTTTCTTCCACAGCTATTCTTACCTCTTCTGTCCACCATGCTGTACCTTTCACTCCCCTCTTTAAATGTTCTCTTATATTAATTTTCTCTAGCCGTTCTTAATGTTGAGGTGACTTTGTTACGTAATCGTCGGTATTGTTCTCCGAATGTGATGGATCTTTTTGCGTATAATTTAGCTAATTTGTTTTTGTGTTTGATAATTTCTTTAATTTTAGGGGTGATATAAGGCTATTTGTGATGCTTTTCTTCTATATTTGTTTATATGAGAGGAAAATATAGGTTAAATAAAGCATTAAATATCGTCATGAAATTATTATGTATAATATTGGGGTTATTATAACAAAATAATAGTTCCCAAGAAGTTTCTTCTAAAGCTAATTTGAAACTATTAATGTTGTCATTATTGAATTCCCTATACTATATGGTGTTATCATTTTGTTTTTTGTTAGATGAAGTTATATGAATCTAATTTATAATAGGCAAAAATTGGGAAATGGTCAGTAATTTTGTAATATATAATACCACCCATTATATGTTGATTAAAGTTGTTAGAACATAATTGATCGATTATTGTTGCAGTTGTTGATGTAAGTCGTGTTGGTTTAACTATTGAGTTATAGAACAACTTTGAATGACATGCTGCAAGAAACTCCATCACACAATTATTGTCATCGGTATTTCGTAATAAATTTAGATTGTAGTCACCAGCAAGATAACACTTTTTATTCTCTTCATTGACTGTGGAAAGGATGAAGTTGAATTTATCCAGAAAGTAATTAAAATCAGTGTGAGGTTTTCTGTACACAATTCCGACGATATAATTGCCAACTTCATTGTCATGTATTTCAATACACAGTGTTTCTATGCTATTATGTTGAAAAGTCAAATAATTTCGTATCACAAAGTTGTGACTAGATTTTACGAATAGTGCAACGCCACCACTATGTCGGTTTAAGTTATGCATTACTCTAACATATATTGGGATATTATACAGATGCTGAATATCATTACTTAGCTTGGTTTCACAAAAACCGATTACATCTTAAGTTATGTTCAAATGGGGTTAGGCAACAATTGTTAAATTCATGAAAGTGTAAAGGGATGCTATATATTATGACATATTAAAGAGAACGTATTATGGGTTGTTGTTGTTGTTGCTGTTCCCTAAGCTGCCTGGCTGAACAGCCCCGAGTCCCTGAGGAAGGCCATGGCCACGATCGGGCTTTCCCACAGAGCTCTCATTGAGTGTAGATTGTGTTGCTGGCGTAAGTAGTTGTGTGAAATGCAGTCTTCTATGATGTGTTTAATGGTATGGGGTGCTGCGTTACATCCCGGGCAGACGTCGACGACGGAGTCATCCAGTCTCTTCTGATAGCTCAGGAGAGCTGGATGGTGTCCGCATCTCAGCCTGGCCAGGTGGACTCTGTCCTCGCGAGGAAGGGAGGATTCGGAAGGATGGATTTCGAGAGGTCGTGCTTGCAGTTGCGTGTTGTCTGTGAGTGAGTGGATGGATCGGCGAGAGATGTGAGTATGGATGTGCTTCTGGAAGTTGGTTTGGGGTGAACAGGGAGGGAGAGAGGATAGTAATTGTGTGTGATACCGTGTGCTAGGTGTTGTTTTGATATTTCTTGGTGTCTGTGGGTGTGTTGCCATGTAGTTTAGTGGGTGGTCCTGGTTCGTGGAGGCTGCTGTCAGGAATTGAGTGCCTCTCATGTCCAGAATCTGATGGTCTTTGACTTTGAGGATTTGGGTTTCTTGATGTAGGTGATCTGTGGGTGCAGTAATAATAATAATAATAATAATAATAATAATAGTTCTTAAAGCTAGCGCATGCTAAGCTAGCTAAGGATAGCTCAATAAGGCCGATTAGGCGTATTTCTATTGGGGTCCTGTACTACTACCCCATCCCTTTGCTCATGAGGGATGGTAACGACTCAGTGCTTGTGAAAAATCTTTAATGCGCCGAGCGTGGGCGCGAACCCGGGCCTTCTGGGTGGCAAGTGACCTGAGGGCGTTAAGTTTGGGTGTCAGTTTCTTTTTAATATTTGTGGTGTGCTGTTTGAATGTCATATGAGTATCATATGTTACTCCTAGGATTTTGGATGTGTGTGTATGTGTTAGGGGTGTGTTGTTTATGGTGAGTTGAGGGATGTATTCGTGTTCTGTCCAGCTTGTGAGCAGGGTTGCGGTGGATTTGGTTGGAGCTAGATTAAGTCTGTTTGTAGTGCACCAGCCTTGTAGTGTGTTGAGATAGGGTTGAAGGAGATCTGTTGCTTTGTTTGGGTCATGGTGTGTGCATGTGAGTGTTATGTCATCTGCATAGCAGGCTAAGTTTATTTGGGGCGTATTGGGTGTAGTTATATCGTGCATGTACAGATTGAAGAGTGCGGGCGATAGGACGGATCCTTGTGGGAGTCCGTTTGGAAAGTTTCTGATTCTAGATTACTGACCGGAAGAAGATACGTGTGCACATCTGCCTGCTAGGAAGTTGGCTAGCCACATTTTTGTGTTGTTGTGCATGTTTGTGTTGTAGATTTTGTATGTTAGGTTGTGGCGGGGGATGTCATCGAAGGCTTTACTAATGTCGAGTGTGGCTAATAATGATCTGTGTGGTGGTCTAGCCGAGTTGATGCCGTCAAAAGCTCTTTGTGTAAGGTCTGTGAGAAGAGTGTTTGTGGAGTGCAGTGGCCTAAAGCCATGTTGTGTTGGAGCTAGGGGTAGGTCAGGTGTAATTAGTTGTAATACTAGGCGTTCCATGACTTTGGAGGGGGTGCAAAGGAGTGTGATGGGGCGGTGCGAGGAGGGTAGCGTGGGGTATTTGTTGGGTTTGGGGAATGTGATGATGATACCATGCTTCCAAATGTCTGGTATTGTGTTGTGTGAATAACTGTAGTTTGATATGTTAGTGAGTGCTTGTATGCCTTAAGGTCCCAGGTGTCTGAGGTGTATGTTGCTTATGTTGTCTAGGCCACAGGCGGGTGAGTGCTTGAGATTGTTGATGATATGCTTTGTCTGGTGATTGGTGAAGGGTGTATAGTCAGGGTCTGTGGGGAATTGTCTCTTACGTCGGATGACACGTCGGTCGTCTTTGTGAGGTTTTAGGTGGCTGACATGTGAGAAGTGATTGATGAGAGTGTTTGCTTGTTGTTTACATGATGGAGTAGAGTCTGTTGTTGTGATTGCAGCATGTGATTGTGTTGTGTTGCTGTTGGAAAGTGTGATGCTGTTTAGTGTTTTGTAGAGTTTTGGGGGGTTTGTTTTGTGATCAAGTGTTTGTAGGAAGTTATTCCAATTTAGTTTTTGTTGTTCTTGTATTTTGTTGTTAGTCTGGGTGTTTAGTGCTTGGATTTGTTGTGTGATGTCTTGTGTGTGGGGTGCTGGGGAGTGTTTCAGTATGTTGTGTTGTCTGATGAGATTTTGAATTTCTGGTGTGAAGTTGGGGTTGTTTCTTTTTCTGTTACCTCTTGGAATGTGTTTTGTTACGACCGGCACAATGAAATAAACAAGGGCACTTAATATTGGACTACAAGATAGGCTAGATCTGCAACAACGGTACGCTAATTCCAAACCCTCGAACTATAAGCCGGTGAACAAAACTGGCAAAGCCTACTCACAACAAGAGTAATTACGTTAATAAAAAGCTCTCAAGTAATAACAATGCTTAAAATAATAAACTATGACAAGATTTAATAAAAGATTATATGCTTACGTTATTTTTAGTGTGAGTCTGAACTCAACACTAAAACTCTTCAATGCTCTATGAAAACACTTGAAGTCTAGTCCTACAGCAAACAGATATGGAATCTTCTGAAAACGTCTGATGCTCTAAGATCCTCGTCGAATATAGAACAGGAGTAATGCAGGGGGCAGGACACCAAAGCGTGTATCTTAAATACACCAAAAAGTAGGATACATAATATATATGGAAAAAAGAGAGTGCAACAACTCTGTGACAGCACTAACAACAGCAACTCAAAAACAGTACTTCCTTAGCCAAAGTAACAGCCATACTGGGTTGTGCACTATGCATCAACCTAGGCTAAAACAATACGTGAATAATTGCTAAAACATACGCGGTTAAAGTTAATAAACAAAATGCTGTCTTTCTTACTAATAAAGTCTAGCAGCAGCATAAAGGTACAGGGAGCCTAGGCAGAGCTCAAGCATGCTCGCAGCCTACTGTCTCCCCTGAACAGATTTCCCTTATCTTACGTTAAGTGACTAGAAGGCTCTCTTGGTGAGTCCAGATCTCAAGTATCTGGTCTTACCCTGGTGCTCCTCAAAGGTCAACAAAATGAGTTAGCAAGTATACAAGCAAGAGTAGGCAAAAGCTCTTCGCTTGTATACTGCTAAACTCACAAAGGAAAAATATGCACAAGGGTGTACTACAGGCTACCTAGCTCCGTCGAAGTCGTACCGGCTATGACTTGCCATATACATAACACAGACAACGACCAAAGATACCCTCCACTGTCTAGCATTAAATAGTAATAAAGAACAACCAAATAATTAGAAGCACCCAACAATATGAATCCATGTGACTATGATTCTAATAACCTCTAAAGCTAGTGCAAAACATATATGTGAGAACAG
Source organism: Paralithodes platypus (assembly GCA_032716605.1). NCBI lineage: Eukaryota > Metazoa > Arthropoda > Malacostraca > Decapoda > Lithodidae > Paralithodes > Paralithodes platypus. Next base: position 43,553,605 of record CM064523.1, on the reverse strand, counting down.
GCGCTGGTAATACGACTGGCCGACTATGGAAGTCGTATGCGAGAACCAGAAGGGATGGGTAATTGAATAAAGATAAGAAGTATTGGAAAGAAGGAGTTCAGAGAGAGGCACAGCAGTAAAGGGGGTTAGATGTGGGACAGAATGCGAGGGACTTGTAGGACTGAGCGCGCAATGCCATGTTCTGACGAGAGAGAAGGAGAGAAGTACTGAGTCTGGCCACCAGATGGCTCTGCGACCAATCACAGGCCGCTACGTCACATGACAAGCAGACGTCATATGCCACGCCAGGGCCGCCGTCCAATAGCGAGCGGGTGGACCCACCGAGCGAGGAATGCACACGTACAAGAGCATTGCAACGTCCCAAAGCTGCTTGTCAGTACAGCTATTTCTTTAGTAATATAAGGGGACTTCACTCTAACATCAATTCTGTACACCAATTTCTTCAAGCAGAATCCCCTACTCTCCTTTTTTTTGACAGAGACTCAAGTAACATCCACATCTGACACATCTAGATTTAATTTTCCAGGTTATCAACTACTCCAAAATTTCAGACCTAAAGGTGGTGTATGTTGCTTCGCAAAATCTGAAATTGCCCTGGAGGAGGTTACTAGTTTCAATTGTCCCTATTTTGATTATTCTATATACAAATTAATTTCTGCTGGTAAATTTAAATACATGTGTTGCATCTACCGTTCCCCAAATACTCCTCCAGAGCAAAGTCTTTTTGATTCTCTATCCTCACAACTCAGTGTCCTCAACTTAAATGCTTCTTCTGAAATCACTGTGTTGGGTGATTTTAATGTCCATAATGTTGAATGGCTCACTCATTCAGCCAGGACTGATGATGCTGGTCTTGAATGTGAGCTATTTGCAGACTCATTTAATCTCATTCAACTAGTCAACCAACCCACCCGTGTACCAGATAATCCTAATCATAATTCCCACCTACTGGACTTATTTTTAACAACCAATTCAGAAAATTATGATGTTACAGTGAGGTCCCCACTTGGATCTTCTGATCACTGTCTGATACAGGCCACCTGTCTATCACCTACCACACCTTCCCACTCTGAACCTGTTTTGGTGACTAAATGGCATTACGATAGGGCAGACTGGGAGGGTCTTCAAGGTTTCTTTATTGATATTCCCTGGACCTCTTTCTTTTCTAATGATGCACACTCCACCTTGAGCCACATACAAGATTTTGTAAAAATTGGAATGGAAACTTTTATTCCTCATCAAAAGTACAGTAAAAGATCTAATTCACCTAAATGGTTTGACCATAATTGTGCTAGAGTAACTGAACAAAAAGCAATAGCCTACAATGCATTCACGAGATCAAAAACACATGAAGCCTTTAATTACTTTAGAAACATCAGAAATCATGCCAAAACTGTATTAAACCTAATTAAATCAAACTTTCTCCATAAGCAGGCAAATAAACTTCTAAATAATCCAAATGATAACAAAATATTTTGGTCTACTCTTAACTCATTCAAATCCAACTTCACTACTGCATCATCCATTCCACCATTAAAATCTCCGACTGTCAATCTTGTAAGTGACCCACGAGGTAAAGCTAACCTTCTTGCGGATATTTTCTCCACCAACTCAACCTTAGATGAAATAAATCAAGATGTCCCTGTACTTAATTTTAATTCGCCTGAAATTCCCTCACTTAAGATCCACACCAGACATGTCAAAACTATTTTGCAGAATCTCTCAGTAGATAAGGCTCCTGGTCCAGATGAAATTCCTCCAATAGTACTTAAGAATTGCTCCTTGGTGCTCGCTCCTGTATTGGCAAAATTTTTCCGTCTGTGTACTCATACCTCATGCTTCCCAGTACCCTGGAAAGAAGCAAACATCCATCCAGTTCCTAAAAAAGGTGCCTCTTCAGATCCACTATAGTTATAGCTATAACTTCCACTCTTGGCAAAGTTTTTGAAATTATATTAAATAATCACATAATTAAGCATCTGGAGAATAATAAATTAATCAGTGATAGGCAATATGGTTTTAGACGATGTCGATCAACTGCACACATTCTTTGCCTTCTTACGCATCAAATCAACCAAGCTACAGACCAACATGGTGAAACACATACAATAGCACTGGATATATCAAAGGCATTTGATAGAGTCTGGCATCAATCCTTATTGTCGAAGATGTCACACTACGGCCTTGCATCATTAGTTCCACTAATTTCTTCTTATCTTCATAACAGAAAAATACGTGTAATGGTAGATGGCCTTTATTCTCAATTTCACTCAATAAATGCTGGTGTTCCCCAGGGATCAGTTTTGGCCCCAACTCTGTTCCTCATTCATATCAATGATCTCATATCTACCACTCATAATCCAATACATTCCTACGCAGATGACTCAACACTCCACAGTTCCTTCACATTTACCAATTCTTTCACCCAACCCGATCTTATAAATTCAAAAATAAACACTGCAATTTCTCTGAACCAGGACCTTTCTAGAATTAATGAATGGGGACAAGAGAATCTAGTTTCCTTTAATGCACAGAAAACCAAGTACATTCAATTTTCTAACCGACAGAATCTCACTGACTCCCATATATTTTTTAATGATGTAAATATTCCCACTTCCCCTAGTATTGACATTCTCGGTGTAACATTAACTACTAACTTGAGCTGGACACATTATGTTAGAAGCATTGCTAAGAATGCCTCTAAAAAACTGGGACTCCTGTACAGAGTTCGAGAATTCTTCACTGACGAGCAGTTGGCCGTAATATATAAAAGTCATGTGCGCTCTCAGATGGATTACTGTTCACCTCTGTGGGGTGGAAGTGGAGTGGTTGCATTGAGGCAGTTGGACAAAATTCAAAATAAAGCTATTAGATTAATCAATAACCCTGCAATCACACAGGACCTTCCTACATTAGCCATACGAAGAAACGTTGCATCCCTTGCATTATTCTACAGATATTTTCACAGCAATTGTTCCGAGGAACTTGCTTCAATTGTGCCGCCTCTCCACATCTTTCCCCGTAGAACTAGGGCAGCTGAGAGCGCCCATGAATTTACACTTTCTCCTCCACAATGCAGAACTTCTGCTTATCAGAATTCATTTATCCCCAGAGCTACTACCCTTTGGAATTCACTTCCCTCGAATTGCTTTCCACAAACTTACAATCTACAAATGTTTAAATCCAGTTGTTACAAACATTTTATGAATGGAGGATGCCTTTAGGCACATGGACCTTTTTGTTTTATCTGTGTTTTTCCTTCCTCCGTTCATTGTCTCTTAAAAAAAAAAAAAAAAAAAAAAAACATACGCACACACACTGCCTCTTCGCTCTCCCCTCCGACTCTCTCTCTCTCTCTCACGCGCTGCATGTTATAATCACTACCATGGATATAAAATACTTCTAGGTGTCACAGACAAGAATAAAGGCAAACACTGATCTGTCTATGACAACATGAATACTAAGAAAGAAAGAATATCGTTCTACGATTATTATAGCCCATTTCACTGCCGTAGCGAGTGCTAGCGAGTCACGAGTACATTCTGGCAAGCTGGCCAGCGTAACACCCCGCCCAAGATGTGGGACGTTTTAACCTCAGGTAAATGCTACTTCTGACCATACAGAATGCCCACAAACCCCGCATTACCCAGCTACTCCCCAAGTTGTGAAAAACAAGGCACAATCACAAACGTAAAAACACTTCATTATATAAAAAAAAATCTACACAACACTTCCCCAAAATAATAGTATCACTTAACAATGTTACACTCAACGAGCAAGCTTCATCAAGCCTAGCCTACTAAGAACAAAAACTCAGAATGTCTTAGATTCTTGCTGTAACATACTGCACTTATATACTATCAAAAGAAAGAGTTTTTATGTGAGGTTTTTGTATTATTTTAATAGTGTTTTTTGGCGGCTTTGCACTACAGGGGCAAACCTAATTTTTCTCCACTCAAACCAACACACCTGTGGTGATCTTCCCTGGGTCCTCCACCCTAGACAAACAGTCCGCTATCACGTTGTCACAACCGGCAATATGGCGAATGTCTAGGTTGTACTCCTGCAACATTAACCCTTATTTAGCGGCGAGCAACATAAGTCGAGTTAAATAAAGCTGGACTATGTGGCGGCGCTCGACATAACTCGAGTGGCAATTTCAGCACGTAATGTGGCTGAGAGAGAGAGACAAGTGGTGGCAGGAGACTAGCGAGCGTATGACTGCTCCAGACCACCGCGCGGCGAACCTACTGACACAAATCTCAGCTCCCTCCTCCCTCTCTCACTCGCTACATACTCAATTATGTACTGAAAGTACCGAATTACCTGCTTTTTGCACTCGCGTTGCACGGTTATTGCAAGAAAACTATCCATCATACAAGGATCGTTATGGTGTCATTCGAAAGCTCTGTTTATGCCCTTTCAGGGATAGGTACTTGTTTTACGTTCTGGGTCTTATTTAGGCATGAAAATGATCACGTAAACAGCCCTATTTTGGCTAAAAACACCCCGCTGTGCGGTACACATAAATAAACCGCATAGGCCGCTCGTAAGGTGTTAAGGACCATCTGGTTAGCCTCATACTCCGGTTGTGGAACTGATTTAAAATCTTCAAAGGGTGGTGGTCAGTGTAGATCACCACGACTGGGCCAAAAGCGGGAACATACACCTCAAAGTGCCTGAGCGCCAGCACAATGGCCAGAAGCTCCTTCTCTACCACTGAATAGTTCTTTTGTGCTGAGTTGAACTTCTTAGAGAAGAAACTTACTGGGTGTTCCACACCTTCTGTGTCTGTTTGCAACAAGACGGCACCAGCCCCTACACCGCTAGCATCTGTCGCTAGCTGAAAAGGTCTCGAGAAGTCTGGGGCCCTGAGTATGGGGTGGGTGCACTAAAGATGCTTCACCAGGGAGAATGCTTTCTCACACTCAGGTGCCCACACAAACTTTTTCGTCTTTGCAAGTCAGAGGAGCCAGCACCGAGGAGTATCCACGGATAAATCTCCGATAATACCCTATCATGCCCAAGAACCTCATGATTTGTCGCTTGGTGGTCGGCCTGGGGAACTGGTTAATAGCCTGTATCTTGGTTTGGGGGGGGGGGGCACACCTGGCCTAACCCTACCACAAACCCTAAGTACTGCACAGTTGCCCGTACAAAATCGTATTTGCCCAGATTGACCACCAAATGAGCCTCACTCAGCCTCCTGAACAATGCCCCGATGTGCTCGCCATGGCTTTCAAAGTCATCATCGTAGATTATTACATCATCTAGATAAACGGTGCAGTTGGGGATCTCCGCCACTAACTCATTCATCAGGCATTGGAAGGTTGCAGGTGCATTCTTCAACCCATACGGCATTACGTTGCAACGGTAAGTGTTCCCATCCACCACAAACCCGCACACCTGCTTTGCCCGCTCCTACAACGGCACCTGCCAGTAGCCTTTGACAAGATCCACCTTGGTCAGGTAACGTGCACACCCGATCTTATCAACACTGTCATCTACGCAGGGAAGAGGATAGGCATTGGTGGGGGTTAAGCCGTTCAACCACCTGAAGTCAATGCAAAACCTGACCTTGCCGTCTGGTTTAGGCTGCAGAGTGACGGGAGATGTCCACCTAACCGCCCCTTTCTCTATCAGCCCCCTCTCCAACATGTAGCCTAATTCCGCTCGGAGAGCCAGAAGTTTAATGGGAGGTACATGATAGGGCACTGATTTAAAGGGGGGGGGGGTCTCCAACGCCGACATCGTGCACTGCATGAGTTGTGAGGCCTGGGTGCTCGGCAAAAACAGTGGGGTATAAACCGAACAGGTGCTGGATCGCTGCACGCTGTTGCTCAGGCAGGTGCTCAAACGCTTCCACAGCCACCTGACTCGTGTTCCCCGCCCACTGATCCGCCGAGACACGACAATCCCAACTTTCCTCCACCTGTGCCTCACTGCCCCGCTCTCCTTCTCCACCTTGGCCGCTGCAGACCAGCACGGGGACAGTAGGTTGCTCAGGTGAGCGCCTCACGAACTCTTTCAACAGGTTCACATGACAGAGCTGATTCTTCTTCCGACTATCAGGAGTAGCCACAAGGTAATCTAGGTCGGATAACTTCTTCACGACCTTGTAAGGACCGACATACTTGGCAGACAGGGGATGGCCTACTAAGGGCAACAAGACCAAAACCTCCTGTCCTACCACAAACTCCCGGAGCTTTGCTTTTAAGTCATATCGATCCTTCATCAAGCCCTGAGTACCCACCAAATTTCTCCCTGCCAACTCCAGGATTTTCAGCATCCTGTCTCTGCTCTCGAGGACATACTTGAGTAGAGAACATGGCGGCACAGTCCCTTCCCAGATCTCTCTCACCATGCTTAGAGGACCTCTAACCTGATGCCCGAAAACCAACTCGTTGCGGCTGAACCCAAGGCTCTCACCAGGTACCTCTCGTGCCGCAAACAAAACGTACGGTAGCCCCAGGTCCCAATCCTTGCCATTCTCTAAACAGTAGCACCGCAACATGCTTTTCAAGGTGGAATGCCATCTTTCCAACACCCCTTGACTCTCTGGGTGATAAGCTGAAGAGACAACCATATTGATCCCATGTTGTTGCATAGTCTGTTTAAAGAGAGTGGACATGAAATTTGACCCTTGGTCCGACTGAATTTCCTGCGGGTACCTGTATCTCGAGCAATACAACAGCAGGTTTCGCACAACAGTTTTAGACTTGCCATTTCTCATTGGGTATGCATCAGGGTAGCGAGTGGAGACGTCCATGATGGTTAGCAAAAATCTGTTACCTGCACTAGTGGGAGGCGGAGGGCCTACCATGTCGATAATAACCTTGCTGAAGGGAGGACCGATAGCAGGCACTGGGTGCAACGGGGCCTTAGGTATGATCTGGTTCGGCTTTCCCACCGTCTGGCAGGTGCTACACATCGCCACACAGGCTGAGACTTGCGACTTAATGCCCGGCCACCAGAATAACCTTGCCAACGAGGCCAACGTTTTTGTCACCCCCAAGTGCCCTGCTAGCGGAACATCGTGTGCCAACCCCAACAGGCTATCACGGCACTTTTCAGGTACTACCAACTGGTCGACCACTCCGACCCCACCATCCCAATTGCGTTTGGGATCAACAAAACGCTGATACAGAATGTCATCAACACGAAAGAAGTCTCCCGGATTTGCATCCCTGTCCTCATCTAGTTCAATAGCCCCGTTCCCACAACTTTCAAGACTAGGATCTTCTAGTTGCATCCGTCGTATATCGGAGGGTGTCAACCTGTCCAAGTGCTCCTGGAGCAACTTGTGGCCACCCCCGATACTGGGTTGCTCAAGCCTAGTCTGTTTCACCTGGGAACGTTTCTGTCACGGAGTGCTATCACGCCCTACCATGTCACTAGGGGGGACAGGGTCTGGGGCCACTCCGGATTTCAAAAGTGGTGCAAGTACCGAGTCACCAAGGAGTGTCGCTGGGTCCAAACTCTTAACCCGACCACCAGCCTTGACTTTCTTCTTCCGACCCTTCCTCCGCTGGTCTGAAACCTGGGTACTAGGCTGTGACACCTGATCGGACTGAGATCTGGTGACAGCACACCCCATCTGCTGCATCTGGCACCTCTCGAGCCACTCTTGCCCCTCCCTACTCGTGTCAGCCGCCCTCTCGGCAACGACTAAGGGTGGAACCTCGGAAGTAGGCACCGCAAAGTCGTTACCGAGAAGGAGGTCGACCCCCTCAACTGGCAATTTCTCTACAATCCCCACATCCAACTCCCGTGTCACACCATCCACCACAAGCTCCACTCTCACCAGCGGGTAAGACCGCACAGCATTGATGCCTTGAACCACTACAACCCGAGCTGCGTTAATAGGCTTACCAGTGAAGTTGTTAAGTAACGTCTGGGAGGCACCCGTATCACGCAACAACTCAAACCTATGTTCCACACCAGCCCACCTCACAGTGCCATGTCCCCTATGACCACAAAAAGCATCTCGGACGGGTAGCGAGCCCTCCTTATGCTTCTTCACCGACTGTGACTTCGCAACCGACGATTTACCCCGGGCAAACGCGGAAGACATCAAAGACACCCCGATGTTGCTCACTAGAGACACCACCACTGTAGACTGTGTGTTCGGACAAGAGCGTGCAATATGCCCCTTCTTATGGCACTTAAAACACTCCACCTCACTCCGTGACTTCCTCTGGGATGGGGAAGGGCCCTGGCCTTTCTTTAACAAGAAGGATTTCGACTGGGGTTCAAAATTGGCAACAGTGCTCTTAGTAGGATATTTTGTTGTATCATTAGTTCGGGGGGGTGGGGTGGTACGCCCCTTGTTACCTGCCTCAGCTCTCTGGGCAGACCCGCACCCACGAATTAACGACAACCTGAAGTCATCCAACTCAGCCGCCTCCTGCAGAGTTTTAGGTTGCTTTTCTTTCAGGTTAAGAGTCAAGTCCCCACCAGTGCATTTAAAGAATTGTTCTAACAACACTAATTGCTTCACCGCATCAAAAGTAGTTGCTTTCTCCGACATCAACCAATTCTCAAACGCATCTGATAGTTCTCTAGCGTGTTCCTGGAAAGTACTCTCCTTTCGCTTAGGAACAGCCCTAAACTTCAGCCTATAGGTCTCTGGCTGCAACTCATACGCCCTCAGGACAGCCTCTTTCAACGCCTCATCATTCACACAGGAATCTAGGGGCAAAGCATCGTATGCCTTGAGTGCTTTCCCCGTCAATCGTGAAGAAACAAGGGCTGCCCACTTCTCCTCGGGCCACTGATGCTCCCGGCACTTTTTCTCAAAACGAAGGAAAAATTCTGTAACTCCTGACTCATCATACACTGGCACTAACTTCAATAGATGCGACAGAGACTGGTCACTGGCTCGAACCCCCTGGCCGAGATGGTTCCCTGTCACCCCTACACAAGTTTTTACTAGGTCAACATCGGCACAATACTTTGCAGACTCAGCCTGATATCTATACTTGAGCTCAGCCTCTCGGCAATCCGACTGAGCCTTAATTTTAGCAAGCTCGAGCTGAAGTAACATCTCAGGGGACAAACCTTGAGGAGGGGGTGCTATCACCGGGGACCCACCCAGTGGGCCACCTGAAGGTAAACCAAGCTGCCAGCGCAAATTGGTATGCGGGAGTGTACCGTGCTCCGGCAACCGAGAGGGCGGCACAGTTGGAGTCGAGTGAGATGGAAGCTGGGGAGAACGTGCCCCAGCTCTGATTCCACTCGAAGCACCATGCCCCACACCCAGCACACAGGTAATCAGCTCACTCCGCAACATGCCACTCGTACAAGGATAGCCTAAGACCGTGGCTAAGCACTGCAACCCGTACCGGTCAACCCCTGTTAACCAGTCAGCTGACACAGGCACCTCCAAAAACTTTCGAGCATCCTCCTCACTCTTCACCACCCGAAAACCGTCCAACAACTCCTCCTTCTCCACCTCTGGGCTCTCACCATTCTCAGACCCGTACAGCGACATGATGGAGTTAACAAAAAAAATCCCCAAATCAAGACAAAAGTAGCCAAACTCTCGCATAGCTTTATTCACAAAAAATATTCGAAGATGTTTTTAAGTGCAATACTAGGTCACCAATAAACTCCAACAAGTTCCATATATCCTAAAAAACAATGTCCACTGCCAACACTGCGAGAAATAAAATCGAACCCAAAAATGGCGAATAAGATTTCTCCCAAAAAATTCCTGCAAAACTCAGTTCACTATATCCTGGACTAAGGTCGCCATTTGTTACGACCGGCACAATGAAATAAACAAGGGCACTTAATATTGGACTACAAGATAGGCTAGATCTGCATCAACGGTACGCTAATTCCAAACCCTCGAACTATTAAGCCGGTGAACAAAACACTTAAACCCTCCAGAGTTAATCTACTGGATAACGGGGTATCAATTAACTGGGTTAAGTGTACTTCTACAAAGGCTTTCCGGTGACGGCAAAGCCTACTCACAACAAGAGTAATTACGTTAATAAAAAGCTCTCAAGTAATAACAATGCTTAAAATAATAAACTATGACAAGATTTAATAAAAGATTATATGCTTACGTTATCTTTAGTGTGAGTCTGGACTCAACACTAAAACTCTTCAATGCTCTATGAAAACACTTGAAGTCTAGTCCTACAGCAAACAGATATGGAATCTTCTGAAAACGTCTGATGCTCTAAGATCCTCGTCGAATATAGAACAGGAGTAATGCAGGGGGCAGGACACCAAAGCGTGTATCTTAAATACACCAAGAAGTAGGATACATAATATATATGGAAACAAGAGAGTGCAACAACTCTGTGACAGCACTAACAACAGCAACTCAAAAACAGTACTTCCTTAGCCAAAGTAACAGCCATACTGGGTTGTGCACTATGCATCAACCTAGGCTAAAACAATACGTGAATAATTACTAAAACATACGCGGTTAAAGTTAATAAACAAAATGCTGTCTTTCTTACTAATAAAGTCTAGCAGCAGCATAAAGGTACAGGGAGCCTAGGCAGAGCTCAAGCATGCTCGCAGCCTACTGTATCCCCTGAACAGATTTCCCTTATCTTACGTTAAGTGACTAGAAGGCTCTCTTGGTGAGTCCAGATCTCAAGTATCTGGTCTTACCCTGGCGCTCCTCAAAGGTCAACAAAATGAGTTAGCAAGTATACAAGCAAGAGTAGGCAAAAGCTCTTCGCTTGTATACTGCTAAGCTCGCAAAGGAAAAATATGCACAAGGGTGTACTACAGGCTACCTAGCTCCGTCGAAGTCGTACCGGCTATGACTTGCCATATACATAACACAGACAACGACCAAAGATACCCTCCACTGTCTAGCATTAAATAGTAATAAAGAACAACCAAATAATTAGAAGCACCCAACAATATGAATCCATGTGACTATGATTCTAATAACCTCTAAAGCTAGTGCAAAACATATATGTGAGAACAGGCGCTGGTAATACGACTGGCCGACTATGGAAGTCATATGCGAGAACCAGAAGGGATGGGTAATTGAATAAAGATAAGAAGTATTGGAAAGAAGGAGTTCAGAGAGAGGCACAGCAGTAAAGGGGGTTAGATGTGGGACAGAATGCGAGGGACTTGTAGGACTGAGCGCGCAATGCCATGTTCTGACGAGAGAGAAGGAGAGAAGTACTGAGTCTGGCCACCAGATGGCTCTGCGACCAATCACAGGCCGCTACGTCACATGACAAGCAGACGTCATATGCCACGCCAGGGCCGCCGTCCAATAGCGAGCGGGTGGACCCACCGAGTGAGGAATGCACACGTACATACGCACACACACTGCCTCTTCGCTCTCCCCTCCGACTCTCTCTCTCTCTCTCACGCGCTGCATGTTATAATCACTACCATGGATATAAAATACTTCTAGGTGTCACAGACAAGAATAAAGGCAAACACTGATCTGTCTATGACAACATGAATACTAAGAAAGAAAGAATGTCGTTCTACGATTATTATAGCCCATTTCACTGCCGTGGCGAGTGCTAGCGAGTCACGAGTACATTCTGGCAAGCTGGCCAGCGTAACAGTTTCTTGTCAGCGTTTTGGATAGTTTTATTGAGTATGTGTACAGCATTGTTGATGTTAGTGATGGGTGTACTGTTTAGAGTTGTGAAGTGTTGTTTTGTCTCGTTTGTGAATGCTTCCCAGTTAGCTCTTTTATAATTGGTGTATGTGTGTTTGTGGCTAGCTGGGGTGAGTCTGGTTTTGGTGGTGATAATGATTGGGAGGTGGTCAGAGCCTAAGGTTCTGACCACTCTCCAGGATGTTGTGGGGGCGAGTTCTGGGTAGCAAAAGGTGATGTCTGGAGATGATGGGTTATAGAGGGCTTGGTGGGGAATATGGGTATGTTGATAGATGTTGTTAAGGATGATGAGGTTATCAGTTTGGTTTTGTAGTACCAGCCCTCTGTCTGTGTCAGGGTTGTCGACAAACCAGGCCGACGTCTTGGCGTTGAAGTCACCACCCAGGATGATGTGTGGGGTGTTTGTGATGTGTTGTAAGTGTGGTCTGTATGCATTTGGTACTGTAGGGGATGTTTGGGGAGGGATGTATGTGTTTATGATGGTTATGTTGGAGTTGTTGCCAGTGCGTACTTTAATTGATTGTATTTCTGTTGTGTTATCATTTGGGGGGAGGAGGGATTTGGTATGTACACTGGTAACTATGTATGATAATTCTTTGTGTACCAGGGTGATGAGTCCACCGCCGCCTCCGACGGCCCGGTCTTGTCTGATGGTGGTGAAATCATGAAATGTAGGTGATGTTTGTGTTGTGCGGAGTTTTGTTTCTTGTAAGATGGCAATGTGTATGTTGTGTTGTTTGATGAAGTGTGAGAGTTTGTGTTTCTTTGTGTTGATGCCATCTACAGTATGTTCAATTGGAGAACGTTAATGTTATGAGCACGATGTGTGTTGGGTGCTGCTGCACGAGGATGGGGTGGGGGTGAGGTGGAGGTGGGGTTGGGGATTGGGGTGCAGGAGATGGGGGTTGGAATGGATTAGGGTGGGGTGTGGTGTGTTGGGTTAAGGATGTGGATGGTATGGGAAGGTCAGGTGGGTTAGGGAGGAGAGGTGGACGGGTTTTAGGGGGGGAGTGGATGATATGGGAAGGTTAGCTGGATTGGGGAGGAGAGGTGGACGAGTTTTAGGTGAGGGATTTGACTGGGAGAGGGAGGGGCATGAGGAACAGGTCCAGGTATTTGTGTAGTGTTTCTTGGAGGCAAGTGTTGTGCAGGTGAATTGGGTCCAGTTCCCGCATAAATTGCAGAGAACTGAAACCTTAGTGTGGCGACTCGAAGTGATGGGTTTTGAGCAAGTTGGACATATTATGTATGTGTAGGTGGGTCCTGGGTTGCTCTCAATGTCTCCAGCTAGAAGAAGTCTTCGAGAAATGACGGCCGGAGAGTCATTTCTCGGTGTAGGAAAAACTGTGTAATGTGTGTGTATGGTGTGAGAGGTGTGGAAATTCCCGGCACGACCGAAGCCGCTCCAAGAACCCGTGCCCCCAGGAGGGGGCAGGGGATGGTTGTGACGGTTTGGCTCCCAAAGACTGCTCCCCGCGGCCGGCATCCGGTTGGCCTCCACTGGTCGTTGATTTGGTCTTCGGCCGTGGAGGGTCGGCAGCCATCCGCGGTTGGCAGCTTCGGGAGGAGGCCCCACGGCGTAGACGCCGCCACATCAGGACCATAGCTTTAGGGAGTGGATAGTCTAATGAACTAAGAAAGAGATAATTGCACATTGGATTTTGATAGTTAAGGGAATAAATCAAGTAATTATCGAGATCAATATTATTGCTGTGTTCATCGTCGTTAAAGATAACCTGATTATAAATGAGGCTGTTGAGAATATGTAAAGGAATATTTTCAGAGTTGTGAATAGGTAGTTGATTATTATTACGGAGTCGAAATTGATCATCGTTTACATTTGAAAAGGGAAAAATGTAATGATCAGACATTTTAAAGTAGATTATACAAATGAGAACAATATAATTATAGAATCTATTCATTCATTTATAAGTGTACCTAACTGTTTGTTTTCTTGACCTTTGTTGTTTGTCCAAGACTGGTCCTGGTTGGCCCCTCGGTGATCCAGGAACATGGTCGGCCCTGTGGAGGCCAGCCCCAGCAGAAGCTCTACTCTCGATGGCTATCGGAAGACTTTTATGTTGAAGGGGCGCGGGAGGGGCTGCCGCCGTAGCAAGCTTTGGATATGTAATAGCAGGTATTCTGAATCCGTGTACAGGAGTGTAGGAGATGAACAGTGAGGGCACTGAAGAGGTTGAGGTGGTGTTGCTAATCCAAGGATTTAGGTTAAGAGGGGTGCCTCTACTTGGTGGGGTGGTGGGGTGATGGCTGGTGGTGATGGTCCGACGGGTAGGTGTGGGGGTTACTCTCTGGGGCGAGGTGGGAGGTACAAATGAAATCAAGCAACAACACTCTAGTGACCCTTCTAGGCTGCTTGTCCTCCAAAACACTGAGGCTCAAGTGTCCAAACACTGGGTTAGAGTGGGTAAGGGAAAATTGGAAGAGGAACTACTGGCCTGGAACTAATATCCGTGGCAGGATTAGGAAGTTAGTAGGGAACAGATGGGTTAGTAACATAACACAGTTATAAGTGATAATTTCGTATATCTGGGAAAAAGAGAATAACATCTTAGTGATATTTATACGCAATAATCCTTGAGGAATTTGAAGGGGGAATAAAATAAAGTTATTAATTTACAAATGCAGTCAGTCACGGATTTGATGCAAGATATTTGTCTAGGCGAAGTTTAAAAGAATCAACGTTGCTGCAGTCTATAACGTCTCGGGGAAGCCCATTCCACAAGTTAACAACTCGATTGAAGAAGAAATTCTTAGATTCGTGTGAGTTAAAAGATTTTCCAATAATATTGCAACTGTTTCCCCGCGTGTAATTAGATTGGTCGACAGTGAAGTACTTACTACAGTTCACGTTGTCGATGCCTTTGATGATTTTAAACACTTGAATTAAGTCGCCTCTTAATCTGCGCTGGGTTAAAGGAAATAGATTTAATTCTCTAAGACGAACCTCGTATGGTTTGTTCTTTAGGCTAGGTATCATTTTGGTAAATCTACATTCAACTCGTTCTAGCTTGTCTATATTTTTTTGGTAATAAGGGCACCAAGATTGAACGCAGTATTCCAGAAGAGGACGGACTAAGGAATTGTAAAGAGTTAGGATAACTTCTTTGGATTTATGCTCAAATGACCCGCCTATAAAGCCAACTATATTGTCTACCTTCTTAACAACTTTTGAACATTGTTGACTCGGTTTACTCGATATTGCTACTCCCAGATCGGTTTCTCAGTCTACACTCTTAAGCTGAGTGCCATTCATCGAATAGTTTGCTCTCATTTTGATATCCGATATGTAGTACTTTACATTTATCCGCATTGAAACTCATTTGCCAAATTTGGGCCCAACATGACAACTTATCTAGATTGTGTTGCATATTATCAACTTGTTCTTTTGCGAGTATGCAATTTGCAATGTTTGTATCATCAACAAACTTTTGAGATTGTACAGGTGAGACCCTCATCTATGTCGTTGATATAAATTAGAAAGATAATTGGTCCTAGTACCGATCCCTGGGGTACCCCGCTACTTACATTGGTCCATTTAGATGCCTTACCATTTATGACTACTCTTTGCTTTCTGTGACAGCCAATTGTCTATCCATTTCAATACACCGTCTTGTATTTCATGCGCTTTTAGTTTAGGCAGAACACGTTTGTGGGGAACGTTGTCAAAGGCCTTTTGAAAATAAAGGTATACAGTATAATATCTACAGCTTTACTTTCATCATAGAGGTTGAGGATATCGTGGAAGAAGTCTAAGAGGTTTGTTAAGCAGGAACGTTTGTTACAAAAGACGTGTTGAGTATCTTATTGAGTATGTTATTTTCCTCTAAATGATTTACAAGTCTGTCTCTTATGAGTGTTTCTAGCATTTTACAAAGAACTGAGGTTAAGCTAATTGGACGATAGTTACTGGGTAAATATTTGATGCCTTTTTTTAATATCGGTATTACGTTGGCTAGCTTCCACTGATCAGGCATAGTTCCAGACTGCAAGGATTTATTGAATAGCAATGTCAGTGGTTTGGAGAGCTCGTCCTTAGCTCTAGGTGAGATTGTATCCGGTCCAGGCGTTTTATTTACCTTGAGTTTATCTAAACATTTCAATACTTCTCTCTCTGTTATGGTGATATTGCTTAGAACATAAGAATTATCAATCTGAATTGGCGATGCTGTAGGAATATCATTGAGGTCTTCTGTTGTAAAAACTGATGCAAAGAAGGTATTGAGTGCATTACTCATTTTAATTCGTCTTTGGTATAATCTCCATTTTCATCGACTAACGGTCCAACAGTTGAAGTACCTACTTTTTTCTTTCTAATATAACTATAGAATTCTTTCGGGGTTGTTTTACTTTGATTCGCAACATGTAACTCCAGGGTCTTTTTACTTTGCTTAACCTCTGGGGGTAATTAGACACCTCTGCCTGTGCGCATGTATTTGAGCTGTTTCCATCACTAAAATATTCATTTTACCATAAATAGCATTAATACTTATCCATATGCGCCTATTATAGGTTGATTATAAAGGTATTAACCTGTTACAACAATAAAACAAGTGAAAAGAGCGTTTGGATGGTCAAAATCGGCGATACAGGGCGGGAGTTAGATAATGTATGGGTGAGGCAACCTTCTTTCCCGCCAATTTCCCCCAAGGCTGGAGAGACACTGTCGATCGATACTCTCTCTCTCTCTCTTTCACTCGCTTGCTAACAGTGATGACAATGCCCTGCTTGCAACTCGCTAATGTTAGCACGAAAATATACCTCAGAATAAGGGAATAACAGGGAAAGTAGGTGATAACTGAAAGAGGGGAGGAAAGTGGGGAAGGAGGGGAGGTAGAGGAGTGATATTTTGCATGGCCCAGGCGCAAAAAAAATTAAAAAAATAAAAAATAAAAATAATATTTTTTTTTCGATGTTTAAAGTTGATTTTTATTTTCTCTGACTCTTAAGAGTCTTCCCGCAGTCCGCCGGGGGAACTCTTAAGAGTCTTCCCGCAGTTCCCGGGTTAATTAACTTTTTACTTTGCGTCGTAGTTCTACAAATTTCACCCGTTATTCTTAATTTTGTGAGGATTTTAATCTATCATTAGCAATTTGTTTAGCAAGCAAACATTATGAAATATCTTTATTCCACCATTTGGGTTTATCATTATGGCCTGTACTCCGTATTTTTTATGGTATGCAGTCTTGCACTGCTTTTAGGTAAGTGGTTGGGAATAATTCCAAAGATGTATATATGTCATTATTGTTAATTAGAAAGCTCCAGTCAGTTTCTTTAAACACTGCTCTAAGTTTGCGAAAGTTTGCTTTCTTGAAATTAGGGACTTTCTCGATGCTGCTAATTGGTTCGTTACTAGTAAACTTTAAACTGAAAGTTATTGTACGATAGTCGATGTTACTGAATTCATCACCAACTTTCAAATTCTCTATTAATTCTTCTTTTGTTGCTGGTACAAGGTCAAGAATGTTATTACCACGGGTTGGCGATCGAACAAATTGATAGAGCGAACTCTCTTGCAAGTTCGCATACAAATCATGTCCGGAGTGTGAAGTAAGAGTGTCGCTCCACTTGGTCACAGGTAAATTAAAGTCGCCAAAAATTACGGTATCTTGTGAGTTACTTACATCTGCAATTTGTTCATAAATTTCTTGGTCAGTTTGCACTGATTGAGCTGGAGGTCTGTATATTAATGCAAGCATTATTTTTGTACCTTTATTATTCTTTATTAGCACAAAAGATGTGTCGACGTTCACAATTTGAGGTTTTGACAAGAGGGTCGGGTTAAGACTTGCTTTGATAAAAAGTAAAAGGCCAACACCATTTTTATTTATTTGGTTTTTCTCAAACATTACATAACTGGGAAGTGAATACTCTGCTAAAAAGTCTCTATCTTTTATATTGAGCCAAGATTCTGTTACACCAATCACAGCATCATTTTCTGTAAACACTAGTTCCTCTAAATCTGAAAATGTATTGCGTATGCGTATGCTACGCACGTTAGCATAGAAAACCTTTAAATTTGTGATTTTAGAACTCACGGAATGCTCTTTAATAAAATTGTTGGTTCTGGTCGGATCTACATTTATGTTCATGGTCCATGAACATAAATGTAGATCCGACCAAAACCAACAATTTTCACCATATGTTAATACAGAAAATAAATGCCTTTTTAATGCCTTTTTCATCAATAAATGCCTTTTTTTAGCCTTTTTTATCATTTATAAATGCCTTTTTGCCTGCCTATTTTAGTGTTTTTTAGTGCCATAACTTCCGGTCTTTATTCATGGCTGTCCTAGGTCCTCGCTGTCCTCGGTCCTCATCGCTGGCGGTCCTCGGTGGTTGCCTCTGTTTTTTGCTTGGCGTTGGATGATTTATGTCGCTGCTGCCTCTTCTTCTCGAATGGGTTTTTTTTATCCATGGCTGCGGACTGCTTCGTGTAGAAGATGACCCATGTTTGCTGAACCCACAGGGTTTAAATGAGTGCCATCCTTGCGGAACAGAGTAGGCTGGTTATAGAAATTATCACAGAGGTTGACGAATTCAACTTCTTCCTTCAGACACAAAGATTTTAGTCAGCTGTTTGTGCTGAAGGCCTTGTTGTAGAATTTGTCAGGTGAATCGATCTTAGGGAGAATGCCCGAGATGATGATATTCCTTGACTTGTTTTTGTAGGGCTGGATCATCTTGCAATATTTCTCCATCACCTCTTTGGATCTTGTGCGCATGACGTCATTTGAACCAGCATGGATGACAAAAAGGGTATTTTCGTTTGCATCCTTTGTGGTATCTTCGAAGGCTTCCACAATTTCGTCCAGTCCAGCTCCTGGGATGCAAAATCTCTTTCGTCGATTTGGGACTCTGTCGCAGAACTCTACGACCTGTCCTCGTAGGATGGGATAGGTGGATGGGAGACAGAGGAGGTCTGGCGATGTGAGGGTGTGGTGGGTGAGCTAGGGGTGGGCTGGTGGGGTACAGAATGACCGCAGATGGCCCAACTTCCCACACCCTAAACAAAGCTATTTTACCGCTATCATGTGGTGCTTTAAGGTCATTTAGCTGATGACGGCGAACTTCCTGGGTAGTGTGGCAAAAATCATCATAATGAACAAATTTGTTCCCTTCATCTTTTTTCTGTTTCTGTAAATACTGTCTCGATCTGTGAAGTTAACGAATTTCATCAGATGTCCCAAGGCCCTCTGTTGTTCGGCTTGCCGACGCGGTGAGCCCTCTCAATAGCAATGTTTTTCATGTTGAGTTTATTCTTCAATAAGTTTGATACCTTTGCTTGAGTTTGTTCCCAGTTTTTTCCTATTCGTTCAGGGATACCCGAGAAACGTAGATTATTCCTCCGTCCTTGATCGTCTTTGTAGTCGGTACGATTCTTGCATACGGCGAGTTGATCTTTAAGTACCCGTTTCTCTTCTGCAAGTATGTTTATCCTGGCATTAGCTTCTTTGTTTTCTTTTTTTTTGTCAGTGTTGATATGCTGGAAAGTGCTTCATCCAAACTAGCCTGTGTGTATTCTAGGCTGGTAATAAGGTCTGAGATTTTCTTACCTGAATCTATAATCGAGTTGGTGAATTGGCGGTGAATGCGATCAATGTTATCATTCAAATATGATCGTTGGATGTCTATTAATGTTAGGATCTCTTCACGATCCATAGTGGTGATGAACGAACAATAAGGAAACTGTGGGGCAAATCAAAACTCCTGATTTAGTATTGACGTCTCCACCTTACTGTTCATGCGCGAATTGATATTTTGTTGTCAAGATTTTCTTTCACGTTTTACCCTAAGCAATATGACAAAGACAAATGTTTACAAATATCACAGAAGGCAAAACGCTGTTCTCTGTACCTTTATGCGTCTGTGAGAGAGGTTTAGTGGTATTAGAGCACTTGTAACACCTGCAGATTCACAAAATAGGCAGGAGCGTCGTTCGATTATTTGTTGCCAGTCGGCAATGGTAGATTAGGATAGGATGGGGGGGGGGTTATAATATAAACCTGTGTTTTTCCTGTTCTCACTTACATTCGTATTTCATGCATTTATTATGTTTGTGTTATCATTATAAAACATAAAAGTATATTTACAACCAACGTTAGCTATATTAAGTACTTAATAATAATAATAATAATAATAATAATAATAATAATAATAATAATAATAATTATGATTTTGTTTGTTTGTTTAGTTATGTCTTCAGGATACACCACCATATAAGGAACTGTATGAATAGAGAGATGGGTTTATATATATTAATCCTTCCATCAGTACCCACAATTCATTAGCGGTACACCTCCTTCCATCAACACACGATTCATTAACGGTACACCTCCTACCATCAAAACACGATTCATTAACGGTACACCTACCATCAATACACAACTCATTAATGGTACACCTCCTACCATCAACACACAACTCATTAACGGTACACCCCCTACCATCAATACACAACTCATTAACGGTATACCTCCTACCATCAACACACAACTCATTAACGGTACATCCCCTACCATCAATACACAACTCATTAACGGTACACCACCTACCATCAACACACAACTCATTAACGGTACACCTCCTACCATCAACACACAACTCATTAACGGTACATATCCTATCATCAACACACAACTCATTAATGGTTCACATCTTACCATCAACACACAACTCATTAACGGTACACCCCCTTCCATCAATACACAACTCATTAACGGTACACCTCCTACCATCAACACACAACTCATTAACGGTACACCTCCTACCATCAATACACAACTCATTAACGGTACACCTCCTACCATCAATACACAACTCATTAATGGTATACCTCCTACCATCAACACACAACTCATTAACGGTACACCTCCTACCATCAACACACAACTCATTAACGGTACATATCCTATCATCAACACACAACTCATTAATGGTTCACATCTTACCATCAACACACAACTCATTAACGGTACACCCCCTTCCATCAATACACAACTCATTAACGGTACACCTCCTACCATCAACACACAACTCATTAACGGTATACCACCTACCATCAACACACAACTCATTAACGATATACCCCCTACCATCAACACACAACTCATTAACGGTACACCCCCTACCATCAACACACAACTCATTAACGGTACACACCCTACCATCAACACACAACTCATTAAGGGTACACCCCCTACCATCAACACACAACTCATTAACGGTACACCTCCTACCATCAACACACAACTCATTAATGGTATACCTCCTACCATCAACACACAACTCATTAACGATACACCCCCTACCATCAACACACAACTCATTAACGGTACACCCCCTACCATCAACACACAACTCATTAACGGTACACCCACTACCATTAACACACAACTCATTAACGGTACAGCCCCTACCATTAACACACAACTCATTAACGGTACACCCACTATCATCAACACACAACTCATTAATGGTATACATCCTACCATCAACACACAATTCATTAACAGTAAACCCCCTACCATCAACACACAACTCATTAATGGTACACATCCTACCATCAACACACAAATCATTAACGGTACACCCCCTACCATCAACACACAACTCATTAACGGAATACCTCCTACCTTCAACACACAACTCATTAACGGTACACCCCCTACCATCTACATACAACTCATTAATGGTACACATCCTACCATCAACACACAACTCATTAACGGTACACCCCCTACCATCAACACACAACTCATTAACGGTACACCTCCTACCATCAACACACAACTCATTAACTGTACACCCCCTACCATCAACACACAACTCATTAATGGTATACCTCCTACCATCAACACACAACTCATTAACGGTACACCCCCTACCATCAACACACAACTCATTAACGGTATACCTCCTACCATCAACACACAACTCATTAATGGTACACCTCCTACCATCAATACACAACTCATTAATGGTATACCTCCTACCATCAACACACAACTCATTAACGGTACACCCCCTACCATCAACACACAACTCATTAATGGTACACATCCTACCATCAACACACAACTCATTAACGGTACACCCCTACCATTAACACGCAACTCATTACCGGTACACCCCCTACCATTAACACACAACTCATTAACGGTACACCCCCTACCATCAACACACAACTCATTAATGGTATACCTCCTACCATCAACACACAACTCATTAACGGTACACCCCCTACCATCAACACACAACTCATTAACGGTACACCTCCTACCAACAACACACAACTCATTAACGATACACCCCATACCATCAATATACAACTCATTAACGGTACACCTCCTAACATCAACACACAACTCATTAACGTTACATATCCTATCATCAACACACAACTCATCAACGGTACACCCCCTACCATCTACACACAACTCATTAATGGTACACATCCTACCAGCAACACACAACTCATTAACGGTACACCCATACCATCAACACACAACTCATTAACGGTACATCTCCTACCATCAACACACAACTCATTAACGGTACACCCCCTATCATCAACACACAACTCATTAATGGTATACCTCCTACCATCAACACACAACTCATTAACGGTACACCCCCTACCATCAACACACAACTCATTAACGGTATACCTCCTACCATCAACACACAACTCATTAACGGTACACCTCCTACCATCAATGCACAACTCATTAATGGTATACCTCCTACCATCAACACACAACTCATTAACGGTACACCCCCTACCATCAACAAACAACTCATTAATGGTACACATCCTACCATCAACACACAACTCATTAACGGTACACCCCCTACCATTAACACACAACTCATTAACGGTACACCCCCTACCATTAACACACAATTCATTAACGGTACACCTCCTACCATCAACACACAACTCATTAATGGTATACCTCCTACCATCAACACACAACTCATTAACGGTACACCCCCTACCATCAACACACAACTCATTAACGGTACACCTCCTACCATCAACACACAACTCATTAACGGTACACCCCATACCATCAATACACAACTCATTAACGGTACACCTCCTACCATCAACACACAACTCATTAACGTTACATATCCTATCATCAACACACAACTCATTATCCCGGGAGCTGCGGGGAGACTCTTAAGAGTTCCCCCGGCGCACTGCGGGGAGACTCTTAAGAGTCAGAGAAAAAAAAAATCAACTTTTGACATCGAGAAAAAAAAAAAAAAAAAAAAAAAAAAAAAAAAAATTTGTTTGGCCCCTGGGCCATGCAAAATCTCAGTCCTCTACCTCCCCTCCTTCCCCACTTTCCTCCTCTCCTTCAGTTATCACCTATTTTCCCTGTTATTCCCTTATTCTGAGGTATATTTTCGTGCTAACATTAGAAATCCGATTGGAGGGTGTGGTCATCACTGATAGCAAGCGAGTGCAAGAGAGAGAGAGGATCGATCGACTGTGTCTCAGTGGCCTTGGGGGAAATTGGCGGGAAGCAGATTGCCTCACCCATACATATTTTTTTTTTTTTTTTTTTTTTTTTTAAGAGACAATGAATGGAGGAAGGAAAAACACAGATAAAACAAAAAGGTCCATGTGCCTAAAGGCATCCTCCATTCATAAAATGTTTTGTAACAACTGGATTTAAACATTTGTTGATTGTAAGTTTGTGGAAAGCAATTCGAGGGAAGTGAATTCCAAAGAGTAGTAGCTCTGGGGATAAATGAATTCTGATAAGCAGAAGTTCTGCATTGTGGAGGAGAAAGTGTAAATTCATGGGCGCTCTCAGCTGCCCTAGTTCTACGGGGAAAGATGTGGAGAGGCGGCACAATTGAAGCAAGTTCCTCGGAACAATTGCTGTGAAAATATCTGTAGAATAATGCAAGGGATGCAACGTTTCTTCGTATGGCTAATGTAGGAAGGTCCTGTGTGATTGCAGGGTTATTGATTAATCTAATAGCTTTATTTTGAATTTTGTCCAACTGCCTCAATGCAACCACTCCACTTCCACCCCACAGAGGTGAACAGTAATCCATCTGAGAGCGCACATGACTTTTATATATTACGGCCAACTGCTCGTCAGTGAAGAATTCTCGAACTCGCGGGCTATATCTCCGATTTTGACCATCCAAACGCTGTTTTCACTCGTTTTATTGTTGTTTCAGGTTAATACCTTTATAATCAACCCATAATAGGCGCATATGGATAAGTATTAATGCTATTAATGGCACAATGAATATTTTAGTGACGGAAACACCTCAAATACGTCAGCACAGGGGGACGTTTCCAATTACCCCCATGCGCACTTCAGAGGTTAATGGTACACATCTTACCATCAACACACAACTCATTAACGGTACACCCCCTACCATCAAAACACAACTCATTAACGGTACACCTCCTACCATCAACACACAACTCATTAACGGTACATATCCTATCATCAACACACAACTCATTAATGGTACACATCTTACCATCAACACACATCTCATTAACGGTACACCCCCTACCATCAACACACAACTCATTAACGGTACACCCCCTACCATCAACACACAACTCATTAACGGTATACCTCCTACCATCAACACACAACTCATTAACGATACACCCCCTACCATCAACACACAACTCATTAACGGTACACCCCCTACCATCAACACACAACTCATTAACGGTACACCCCCTACCATCAACACACAACTCATTAACTCCCTCCGACATATTATGTTCCAATAAGTCCAAGGAGGCACTTGACAAGTATTTTGGGTCTTGAATTTGGCTCATGAGTGTTGTCGAAGCCTTACATTTTTCGCGATTTCCATCCACCAGAATGCTGTTTATTGTGATGTATCATATATCAATGGAAAGAGGAATATTTATAGTACATGATAAAATAAAAAAAAAAATGTAAATAAATCGAAATATGAAAGTGTAAATGAGTCCGGAATACAATTATTTCCCATGCAATTGTCTTCACACCGTCCTAGCTCTAAATTGTGAGTGATGACCATATATTTTTTTTGCTCAAATAATAGTATTGTTTCTCCTCTTTCCAAATCTGAAAACAGAAATTGTTTATCTTCAATAGTTCTCAAGCAGTGACCGAAAAAAAAAAATGATTTTGATTTATATGGTTTATAACATTTTCAATTTATTTCGTTGCTACGAAGTGTATGGTTTTAAATTTAGGCTGTATGAATACGGCAAATTATGCTGATGAGTATAAAACAAACTAGAAGTTCCTAGGACAAATACATTTTGCGCTATGAATATTTGAAATGAAGAGCCAAAATGCGAATATTTACGCTTCACCCATCTCTGTTCCGCCGATGCTAGCCGGGTTCCGAGCTGTTCCCCACCTCGTGGTTGCGTTATTTGCTCGGATACGTATATAACTGTATTTATCACCGGAATCGGAAAATTGTGCTCTTTCCAATGGTGAAAACAAAAATAATATAGCATAATTGGTTCGCGAGCTATGCACAATTGTTTCCATGCAGTGACCGAAAAAAAAAAATCTGATTTTGATTGATATGGTTTATAA